>CM073532.1:23815841-24440841 GCA_037074615.1 Leucaena leucocephala | reverse complement strand
GTAACTTTTCACTCATATCTGAGGTCCAGGAGATCTGATAGAATTTCAGATAACTTTCAGACTATCAGATAAATTTCAGCTATCTGAAACTCTAATAAAATTCCTGTATTAAGCTAGATTAACTAGCATCATTTTCTCTATCTACTGATAAAATTTGGGACAGAAATACTTCTGGGCAGCTCTAAGTCACTTCTGGCTCAACTTTCTATAATTACCACTTTGCCCCTTGAACTTTCCTTAAATTAAATTTAGGTCCTTAAACTTTTTGAAATTACACTTAATGGCCCCAAGTTTATGTCTACTTTATATTTGGTACCATGGAACTTATATTTTTCACTTTAGTCCCTCTTTTTTAAATCTTCATCTTATTATTCTTTTCTTTTCCATTCATCATCACAATCCTTTCTAAACCTCTTTCCTCTATTAGTATTATACAGATAGGGAAAAATTAGGATATGACATGAATCAATTGATGTCTTGACCTTACCCTACACAATTTGGCCTTTTGAATCCATTTATGAACTCAAAATAACCAAATTCCAGCAACTATGCACTGTTCCGTACAGAATTACATAACTCCCTCTTTTCTTTCAAAAATTCTCATTTTGATTCTAATACTTCCCATACTTGTTTCTCTACTTTATCCCACACAATTTTTCATTTAAAAACCATTGGAATCATCAAAATCATGAAATAAAATCACTGTTCATGCGAGTGAACAGTACAGAAAAGAACTTCAAAATTACAACTTTCAATTCCAATGCTTCCAAGGTTCAAAACCTATCCAATCCTACACAAAATCATCATATAAATTCAATGGAAGCCTTAGATCATTAAAATTCCCTCTCCTTCTATCATGAACAGTGCATGAACAGTGCAAACCGAATTGTTTCATCCATGGCAAGGTCAAGAATATCAACTTGATTCAACAACCAATCATCTAGCTAGCTTGTTTAAGCTTTAATCTCATAACTCTAACTTTAATTTCTTCTTTCTCCTTTCATCTAAGGTTTTGGACAGCATATACACCTTACAGAAAACTCAACTTTCTTCCATGAAAACCCTAAGTTCAAGTTCCCAGATCAAAGGAAAATAAGCTAGGATAGATTGCTTACCTTTAATCTCTAGCTTGCTTGAACTTTGGATCTTGGATTCTTCTTTGTCTTGGCTTGAGTTTCCATTTTTCCATAGTTTCCCCAAGGGAGAATGCTTCACGGTTTGGAGCAGAAAAATGGGGGTATTAATAGAAAATTTCATGGAAAATGGATGGCCAAGATCACTTTGTGTACTATTTGATCTAATGGCCAAGATTGCACCTTGAATCTTGTCTTCCCCACCAAGAAATGATGACATCATCTCCATGATATCATAAAGGAACACCTCATAAGCCATGTGACGAAATTATGAAGGGAGAAAACATCTAAAAAATTCTAGTTTAATCCGGTACCGGCTCAGTCCAATTTTCCAAAAACAAGACTGTTTTCTGAATCTAATTTCTCTGAGATTCTATAATATATTTTCTGACCTTAAATCCAGTATCCGGATTCTTTCTACCATTGAAATTCTTGTACTGGGTCTAAACTTAATTACAGATCCCTTGAGAAATGACAAAAATACCCTTGGTTCCCTTTCTTGTACTATTTTAACCCTAAGGGCATAACTGTCATTTTACACCTCTTTATACCTGATCAGGGCATGTCCTGACTCTAATTAGTTATTCCTGTACTTGCCTTGGTGTTTTGGCCTATCCAAAATGACTAAAATGCCCTCTATTTATCTCTTGTACATTATTACAACGCAGGGGCATTTTCGTAATTTCGCACTTTTCCGGGTTCCTCTGGACACTAGCCCACATAACTATTTAATTACCTTACTGGGCCTCTGGGACGCCATTTTGGGCCTTTGTATGATCCATGTAATACCCCAATTTTCAGGCCCAGAGACTCAGAAAGTGAGCCTGAAATAGATAGACTATCGGACTCCTTTGAACAGAAGTCCTAAAAACAAACAGAGGGTTTTTAGGGATTAAACTGCAAATAAGTCAAAGATCAAGGACTTATAGGTAAATAGTGAAAGTCCCTAAAGATATAGTGGCTATTTATGGAAGGAAAGGGGTTAAATTACAAAAGAAAGAAAATGTAGGGACTTAGATGTAATTATGAAAAAGTTTAAGGCCAAAAAGAAAAGTAGACAAAAAGGTGGGGTCCTTAACTGTAATTTTAGCCAAATAAAAAGGGATTTAATTATAAAGAAGAAAAGTTTCCTGGGGCTAAAGTATAATTAAAGAAAGTCAGGCCGGAAGTGGTTTGCACTGCCCGACAGCATTTCAGTCCCAAATTTTACCAGAAGGTAGGGCAGGGGACGCCGGGTAACCCATCCTAATACCGAAATTTTTGAAGACTCCAGATATCCAGAAATGGACTGATCGTCCAAAACTTATAAAAATTCCTACCGGATATCCTAGATCTCAGATATAAGTGAGAAAATACAGGATGATGCGCCTTTATGGGGCGGATGTCAGGAAACTGACAGAATACCGATAGGAGGTCTGTAGAAAGATTTATTCATAAAATAGCAAATACAGACGGGAGTGTGAGGCCTCCGGGGATCCGGGTAGGAGATTTATCGGTATTTTTAAAGGGGCTGAATGAGATCGGATGACCTCGGTCAGATGACCGTTATAACCCACAGGGATGCCTGAACACAGTAGGACACTGTATCTGGGAAAAGGAGCCGGTGTCCGGAAAGGTGTATAATCGGTAAATAATAATTAAAATATTTGGTGAACTGTGACAGAGGAAGATTCCTCGTAATGCGTGCCATATAGTTAATGGACCCAGGAAGCCCAAAAAATGGCGCCATTAGAGTCCCAATAAGTCTCTTGGACTGATAGGTGGGCCAGTGTCCAGCAGAACCCCGGAAAAGTGTGAAATTACGAAAATGCCCCTGTGTTGTACAAAAAGGGCAGTAGATGAATGAAGGGCATTCTGGTCATTTTGGACAGACCCAGAGGTTAAGACATGTCTAAATAAGGTTGACTAGAGCCAGTATAAGCTTTGACCAGGTCTAGAAAGGTGTGAAATGACGATTTTGCCCTTAGGGTTAAAATAGGACAAGATAGGGCACCAAGGGCATTTTGGTCATTTCGCAGGGGATCTGTAACTGAGTCTGGACCTAGTATTAAAAATTTAATGATATAAAGGGTCTAGATACTAAATATGAGGTCAGTAGACATAAAAAGGATCTTCAGAAATATCAGATTCAGAAAACGGCACGTTTTTCGAGGCGATAGACCGGGCCGGACTGGATTGGACCGGAAAGCTTCCAGAACCTCCAAATTTCATCACATGAAGCATATGGGTGGTGAGGTGTCCTATGAGGTGTCCCATGAGGTGTCCAGGGTGATGCAATAAAAGGAAATTAAAGAAAATAGGAAATTCCAGGAAAAACCAGGACCACAGGATCATAAGTCTTCCTAATTACAAGATTGCCATTGCTCAACACTATAAATACCCCCTAGCTCTTCATTTTCACGCCAAGAAGCATTCTTAGAGGTAGAAAGAAGTTCTTGAGAGAGAAAGTGTGAGGAAGAAAGAAGTAAGGAAGTTCTGGTGAAGTTGGAAGTAGTAGAGAAGTTCTGAAGCTCTGCTTTTGAGGTAGTAACTAATCCTAGCTCTTATGTGATGTGTTGTTTTGTTTGGTTGGATTGTTGTCTTATATGTTATGCTTAAAGCTCTATTCCAATTCTCTGATCATATGTTATTGAATATGGAAGCATGCAGCATACTTATCTGTACACAATCACAAGCAAGCACCGTCACTCTGCATTACATATATTGTTATGATTGTTGCTACTGGGATTCTTTTGAATCTAATTCCCATACATAACATTACAGGGGAGGTTCTGTCAAAATGAAATTTGGAAATTTTAAGAGACGCCGTTATGCTGCCGAAATTTCGGCAAGAAAGCAGGAACAGGGAAAGGAACTGATACGTACTGTGTACGTAGTGCTGTCTAAGGAGGCTAGAAGTGAGTGGACCCAGCAGGTTCATCCAGTCTTTCCTGGGTACTACGTAGAATGGTAGTTCTCATGAGGGAATTACCGAATCGGTACAACATCGGTTACTTTCTAAAGAAGAATTGTAGCAGTTATGCTGCCGGATTTTAGACAGTGAAAAGATGTAATAGAAATTTGAGGGGATTGATCATACACTGATATACAACAGTTGATTATCTAATAATAATTGTTATATGGTATGTATGACTGATATGTGATGGTTGTATGCGTGCTCATGTGAAGATTGAATGCTGAAAATAGGGTCAGTGAACAGTAACTCGTGAGGACCTATGCATGTTTGATAAATCATTAAAAATAGTAAATGGTTGAACTAATGTACGAAATTTTTATGGTAAAAAGTAGACATACTAAGATTTAATTTGATATATAGAATGTCCCATTTGGATGTCTGTACGAAAGGATATAAATTACCAAAGATGGAACCAAAATGCTGGATTCAGGAGAAAATCACTGGATGAACAGTAACTTTAAAATGTTGACCCACGTTAAATTGTTCAAGTAATGGTCAACCAATGATTTTTACCTGAAATATAATTGAGTTAGCTTCATGTATCACTTTGAACCACTTCGTTTCAATTTTTCTAGAATTAGTTATCATTTTTAAAAGTCAAGTCACTCATCTGGAATTTGCTACAGTGAACAGTACCGAAAAGAGTAAAATTCCAGATTGAGAGTTTGGACTTCTATGACCCTGAAAGTGGTTCCAAAGGCTACTGAATGGTTCCTAAGATGTATAAAATTAAGGATGTGACAATCCACTACCTTTATGGCACAAATCCCAAGAAACCTTTCCTGAAAGTGTTTATCGGGTATTTTATTCTACCATAAATTCTATTAAAAAATCTACAGGATTCCTTTTTTGATCCTGTCAGTTTTATAAATTCTCATATTAATTATAAGAATTTACTATAAAGTTTCATCTGATTCTGAGGTCCTAAGAATATTGTAATAATTTCTCCTAACTTCATAAATTTATATCAAATTTTCGGGACCTCAAATCGAAATTCTGTGTTGCGTCAAACTAACCGGAATAATTTTCTCTACCTAATGGTAAAATTTGGGTCTAATCTGATTCTGGGCATTTTTGGGTCTTTTCCTGCTCAACTTTCTCATAATTACACTTTGGCCCCTTGAACTTTTGATAAATTATATTTAGATCCTTAAACTTTTTGAAATTACACTTAATGGCCCAACATTTATGTCTACTTTACATTTTGCACCATGGGACTTTTATACTTTTCAATTTAGTCCCTCTTCTTTAAGCCTTCATCTTATCATTCTTTTCTTTTCCATTCATCATCACAATCCTTTCCAAACCTCTTTCCTCTATCAATATTATACCGATAGGAAAAATTAGGGATTGACTGGCTACTATCTCGCTTATCACTTTTCTATTGCTTTATTATCATTACCAAGTCAAATTATCTTATTGGGTGTTGTATGGTATAGGAGCAACATAACTTTCTTATCATATATACTCTACCTCACATGTATTACGAAGGAGAGTATTCATTCATCATAGCATACTCTAACATGCATACTATGCAAGGAGATGCAATTATTTACGCATTCTCTAACTGAAGGGAATTGGAAGACACGCAGCGGAAATTAACTTTAAAAATTTTTCCATTCCCAGCCAGGATCTACCGAATGTGTTTAAGTCAAGGAGAAAGAAGTGTTACCTTCGGTTTCAAGCTTTGGTCGCGACCTCAGTGTCCACTAGTCGCGACGCTTCGCCTCTGGAACATTTTAGTCGCGACCTCCTCTGTTTCTCGTCGCGACCTGACGTCTCTGGAGTTTGTAGTCGCGACCTCGTCAGCTTCAAGTCGCGACCTGCCTCTTCTTTTCGGATTTCTGACGTTCAGATGCCCGTATGGTCGCGACCTCAGCGTGTTCTGGTCGCGACCTTGCTTCGTGTCTGGTCGTATCGTAGAAGTCGACAGCTCAGATCGGCTTCCTCTACCGGTATCCACACGAACAGCGTTCCAATCGCGAACGACGTGCTAGCGCCTCTTGTCCCTCTAGGGCTTTCTAGAGATTCCGTCCTCATCATCTCTATCTCGGCAGTTTCTTATGTGCAAACCTTTTGCACTCTCCCTGCCCCCTCTTCTCACGTCTGAATGTGTGTGCAGAGATCTATATTGTGTGTAGAACCCTAGCCCCTAATGTCAAATATATAGGAAGCTATCGGGCTTCTAATAGGGCTGGGCTTCAGAATTAATCTTATATTAATTCTGAATTAATACAATATCATATATTGCATAATTTAATAAGAAACTAATTAAATAAATATGGTTTATATTAAATCCGTCCCACAGATTTAATTCACCTACTTATTTAATTTAAAATAAAGATAAGACGGAATTATATTTGATTTATTCTTATAAATCAAATTTGAGATATCTTATCAATTTGAATTTCAAATTCAAATAGATCATATCCATTTAAATTCAAATTCAAAAGTGATAGAGATTTAATTTATCCTTATAAATTAAATCTTACAAATATCTCTTATATTATATATATAATATATATAAACTAATTTATATATATATAAAATATATATCCACCCTAGATTATTCATTGAATCTAGACATCTCTTAGATTCAATGAATCTGGACATCATAGCTCGCATTGGGCTGTTTTGTGTGCGACCCTGTAGGCCCATATGAAGTTGGCAGTGGCCCAGTTACTATACTGACCCACAAGTCGTAAGCGGTCTCTAGCAAGGCATTACGACTACCCAAAACATATGAGGATCGATAAACGATGTAACCTTTCATACAACCATATCACGTCCCTTTTGTCACACGATATTTCGGTCAAGGATGAGGCATGGTGAACGTCATCCTCCTGTTCCTGACCGTTACTTTCTCGATCCCTGAGTAGTCTGAATATAGAAATGGAACTACCCTTCCATTCCAGTATGGCCATACATTTCTCAGACTCACTCATCGAGGGGCCCAGTAATATCTCTCTACGAATGTGAGGGACAAATTCCATCTTGACCATTCACATTCCTCCGCATGAAAAACCACTAAGCCCGAGCATAGCCTTTATGATCACTCGGTCAAAAGTGACTTTTGACTAGGTCAAAGCTGAGCGTTTGTCATGTAGGAATCCATGATGATCTCAGGTCAAAGGGCATAGTGACATGGCTTGTATATGAGAGAAGCTTATGACTTGACCCATACAGCTCTCTCATTGCGGGTCGGTCCAACACCCTGTACTCTTACATGTGCTTATGACTTTGATTTATATCTCTATATATCTTCAAAGTCATACTGGTCTTATTTCATCTCTGCTCCCACATAGATGACCGACCAGGGACATTTAGGATAAGATCACGAGTTATCCAAGGATTGTCATCATAGTAAACATGCAAATAATATGATAACATGATACAATGATTGGCCCCTAGGGCACAATTTCCAACACTAACATGCATGTCATCACATGACACGGCAAGGAGATGCAACTGATCATCATAACTTATGGCAACAAAAGCCATATCATCATCACATCACTTGCTCAACCATCCATTATACGCATACTGCAATTAAACAATTAACTAGGTAACCTTTTTAAGCATTATGACCCTTTATCACCTTATCTGCCAAATCCCGATCATTCATTCATGAACTTGAGATGAATATTCATTTATTTACTAAAGCTGCCACGTTACCATTTTCTAGGGTACAAACTCAACCCTTCACTACTCTTTCTTATATAGAGGATAGGGGAGTCACTCTATCTTTAAAGTTGTGGCTACCTTTCTCTCTCTAGGCATTATACATTTCTATTTTTAATTTTGTATACATCTACCGCTCTATTGAACTTCAGTGAATACCTGAGAAAAATTCTTTGTAGCATGAAATTCAATCCGTGAATTAACTTCTCAATCATTCAATTCTCTCTGTTCATATAGATGAACTCGGCTAAGTATTCATCAAAGGGTTTCTCTTTCCCTACGTTAACCCTTAGCCTTACGCTCATCTCTATCTAACTGAGAGGAATGCTTTTCACATACTTATTCGAGAAAACTTCTCAGGTGAGCGGATAAATCTCCATCTCTATGGAGTAATTTCTGCATCTCTCTACCATCTCTTAACTCTTTTTGTATGTATATTAGTCCTAGTCTCCTCTTGACCGGACTATGGTTCCTTTCTAATCTTCTTCTTTATCTTAGCGAACTTAAGTCGCATGGATCTCATTTGTCACATCCTTATTTTTATACATCTTAGGGACCATTCAGTAGCACTTAAACCACTTTCAGGGTCATTGAAGTCTAAACACTTAATCTGGAATTTTATTCATATCGAGTACTGTTCACTGTGGCAAATTCCAGATGAGTGACCTGATTTTGAAAATTCATAACTAATTCTAGAAAAATCGAAATGAAGTGGTTCAAATTGATACATGAATCTAACTCAAATATATTTCAGGGAAAAATCATTGGTTGACCAATCCTTGACAAATTTAGCATGGGTCAACGTTTCAATCTTACTGTTCATCCAATGACTTTCTCCTGAATCCAGCATTCTGGTCCCAACTTTAACAATTTATATCCTTTCGTGTATACATCCAAATTAGACATTATATATATCAAATTAAAGCTTAGTATGTCTAATTTTTACCCTAAAAATTTCGTACATTAATTCAATCATTTACTATTTTTAATGATTTATCAAACATGAATGGGTCTTCACGAGTTATTGTTCACTGAGCCTATTCTCAGCATTTAGTCTTTACATACCCAAGCATACAACCAACACATATCAGTCATACAAGCCAGATAATAATTAATATCAAATAATCAACTGTTATATATCAGTGCATGATTAACTCCCTCATATTTTATTACATCCTTTTCTGTCTAAAATCCGGCAGCATAACTGCTACAATTCTTCTTTAGAAAGTAACCGATGTTGTACCGATTCGGTAATTCCCTTATGAGAACTACCATTCTACGTAGTACCCAGGAAAGACTGGATGAACCTTCTGGGTCCACTCACTTCCAGCCTCCTTAGACAGCACTACGTACACAGTACGTATCAGTTCCTTTCTTTGTTTCGTCTTCGTTGCCGGAATTTCGGCAGCCTACCGGCGTCTCTTAAGATTTCCAAATTTTATTTTGACAGAACCTCCCCTCAAAAGCAGAGCTTCAAAACCTCTCTACTACTTCCAACTCCACCAGAACTTCCTTACTTCTTTCTTTCTCTCACTTTCTCTCTCAAGAACTTCTTTCTTCCTATCTTTCTTGCTTGCACCGAAATGAAGGAGTAAGGGGGTATTTATAGTGTTGAGCAATGGCAATCTTGTAATTAGGAAGACTTATGATCCTGTGGTCCTGGTTTTTCCTGGAATTTCCTATTTTCTTTAATTCTCTTTTACTGCATCACCCTGGACACCTCATGGGACACCTCATAGGACACCTCACCACCCATATTCTTCATGTGACGAAATTTGGAGGTTCTGGAAGCTTTCCGGTCCAATCCGGTACCGGCCCGGTCCATCGCCTCGAAAAACGTGCCGTTTTCTGAATCTGATATTTCTGAAGATCCTTTTTATGTCTACTGACCTCACATTTAGTATCTAGACCCTTTATATCATTAAATTTTTAATACTGGGTCCAGACTCAATTACAGATCCCCTGCGAAATGACCAAAATGCCCTTGGTGCCTTATCTTGTCCTATTTTAACCCTAAGGGCAAAATCGTCATTTCACACCTTTCTGGACCCGGTCAAAGCTTATACTGGCTCTAGTCAACCTTATTTATACATGTCTTGACCTCTGGGTCTGTCCAAAATGACCAGAATACCCTTTATTCATCTGCTGCCCTTTTTGTACAACATAGGGGCATTTTCGTAATTTCGCACTTTTCCGGGGTTCTGCTGGACACTGGCCCACCTATCAGTCCAAGAGTCTTATTGGGCCTCTAATGGCGCCATTTTTGGGCTTCCTGGGTCCATTACCTGTATGGCACGCATTACGAGAAATGTTCCTTTAACACAGTTCATTGAATATTTTAACTATTATTTACCGATTATACACCTTTTTCGGACACCGGCTCTTTTTCCCAGATACAGTGTCCTACTGTGTTCAGGCATCCTTGGGGGTTATAACGGTCATCTGACCGAAGTCATTCGATCGCATTTAACCCCTTTAAAAATACCGATAAATCTCCAACCCGGATCCCCGGGGGCCTCACACTCCCGTTTGGATTTTCTAATTTGTAGATAACTTTTCCTACAAACCTCCTATCGGTATTCTGTCAGTTTCCTGACATCCGTCCCATAAGGGGGCATCATCCTGTATTTTCCCACTTATATCTGAAATCTAGGGTATCCGGTATAAATTTTTATAACTTTCGGACGATCAGTCCATTTCTGGCTATCTGGAGTCTTCAAAAATTCCGGTATTAGGCTTGGTTACCCGGCGTCACCTGCCCTACCTTCTGGTAGAATCTGGGACTGAAATACTGTCGGGCGGTGCAAACCACTTCTGGCCTATTTTCTTTAATTATACTTTAGCCCCAGGGAACTTTTCCTTCTTTATAATTAAGTCCCTTAATTTGGCTAAAATTACACTTTAAGACCCCACATTTTTGTCTACCTTTCCTTCCTTACCTTAAACTTTCCATATTTGCATTTAAGTCCTTTCTTTTCCTTTCTTTTGCAATTTAATCCTTTTCTTTACATAAAGGACCACATCTTTTTCCTGAAACAGAGCTCATATATTCCGTTTAATCTGTACATAGGAACCAGTACAGAAAATTAAGGATATTACATCATTCATCAACTAGCACTATTACTTCTATTCTCTAGGGTGCTCTACCCTAGGTCTGCTGAGTTACTGTTCCTTTGTGATGGAATCCCTCTGTCTTGGGAATATTAGCTCTCTAACTGTGAACCATCACGCTTCTAACTTTAAGCCATGTGTTAAGCTTATTCTTAGGCAAATCTCATTCTAACTTTTAATTCTTTTATTCATGAAACACTAACTGAACAACTTCTTTCGTAATGTAGATCTACTCCTGATGATAATACAGAGGATCTACTTTTGAGCATCTTTTTAAACTGATCTATATCTCTATATCTCATACTATTTAGCTTGCCTGCATCTCGCGCTAAATCTCTAACTGATAAACTTCAGTGAGGTTTGTATCTTCATTCATCATCAGGTCTCTGTGCTTTCTAGTCGAGGCCTAAGTATTGGCTTGTCGCAACTCATATTCTCTGTAAATTTTAGTCGCGACCGTATCATTCTACTCGTCACGACTTGACCGCTTTGTGATCTTTAGTCGCGACCCAGGTCTTATCTCGTCGCGACTTGAACTGCACTGTGCACATTAGTCGCGTCTGGTGACCTATCTCATGGCGACCTAATAGCTCTGTACTTCCCGTAGTGGCTAATGGTCTTTACCCGTCACGACCAAAACACATCTGTAAATATTCGTCGCAACCCATGGTTCAACTTGTCACAACTTAACTTCTCTAGAACTTCTAGTCGAGACCTAAACTACTTCACATCGTGACCTGGACACAGCTTTCTCTAAATATTCCCTTCTAATGTTCTTGTCCAGTCTTTTACTCTAGCAATGGCCGATCCTTGTTCTTAACTTTAATGAGCTTGAGTAATTTCAAACTCATCCATATCTATCATAATCAAATTAAATAGGGAACATATTCATATAGATGTTCAACCAACTATCATTTCATTATATCACATCAAAACTCATATTTCATATCACCATAACATTTGTACATATATCACATACATGTCAATTACAAATATGGGGTAAGTCATAACTATTATACATTTACGTAATTACTTTACTTTACACTGTTTACATATTTACATTACCCCTCATCCCTGTTTACATACTTTTCTAGGAAATCATAAACTGCAAATACTTCTGCATATGGAAATGCCACCCTTGTATATCAGCTGGGGGATCATTTTCCAGAAACTCACTTAGCTCTACATGCCATGTAGGAGTATATGGCAATATCTGACTTATGACCATCTCATGCCAATCTTCTAGATTGTAGACCTAATTCAGGTCAATGCCCTCTATTGTATATTGGTTTATCATACTTGCTACGGCATTGAGGAAATACAGATAAACTGACTGCTCTTGATCTCTACTTCTATCCATCCCTTGACCTAAACTGAGTAGTTCACTCTCCACAGCTTTCTTGAGACTGATATAGTCAACATTATCTATCTTTCGCAAAGAAGGATGGGGTTGACTAGGACCAAGAACATCCCACTGATCTTTATCTATAACACCATATTTTCCTGGACTGCGAGAATAGGAAGGGACTGTCATATATTGTGACTGGATCTCTGGATTAAGGAACTGTTGTAAGTTACATCTATCCTCAAACTCTGGTGGAGGAGGAATAATATCTGGTCTACTTGTAATCCAGTACCAGTACTCAGCTTCCTCAGCCGTGAATTGGAGGAATAGAGTTTACATCAGGGTTAAAGGGCACTCCAACAAACTCATATTGTATGGAATTACTAGACTCATCATCATCTAGTGCAGCATCATTTGGTGCATGCACAATATCAGGCTGAATATCTACAAAATCTCTAGACTGCAAGTTTGAGTCTACAAACATATCTATGGGATATTCTACTATAGACCTTCCTGACTTATTCCCTATACTATCGTCTGAACTTTCTTCACTGTCTGAAGAATCAAAGTCGGGATGTATATCATCTTCATATATCACTACTGGTCGGGGATCTCCCTGATTAACTGATGGCTCAGACTTAACTTTATGAAATCCCATATCTACTCCTACAAAATTTTGCTTTAATAATCAAGACTAACTATCCCAATAAATACCCTAACTTAACAACATACTTATTACTTAGAGTTAGGGTCTGGGGATTATCTTATCTGATGCCAGAAACTTCTGCTCTGATACTAAAATGTAACATCCTTACTTTCGTACGTCTTATGGACCATTCGGTAGCATTTAGAACCACTTACACAACATATGAAGTCCATTAGCTAAATCTAAAATTTTTACTCTTAGCGAGTTACTTTTCATATGGTATTCCAGATTCGGCGACAAACTTCGAAAAATCATAATTAATTTTAGAAAAATCAAAATGAAGTGGTTCAAAATTCTACTCGAATCTAACATCTTTAACTTTAAGGGACAAATAAGCTTCTGACCAAATGCTTAGCACATTGATACAGTTTAATTGTTAAATTTTACTGTTCATTTGGTCAAAAATTCTAAAAGCAGATTCTGGTCCCAATCTTTGGAAAATTGATTCTCTTTGTACAGACATCGAAATAAAGTTTTCTTTGTGTCAAAATGAAGATTGACATGTTAATTAAATGTCTATAAAATTTCATATATTTATTCCATCATTTACTATTTTTTCTCACATCATAAACATTATTGCTTAAACTAAGCATACAACATCATTACTTGCAAGAATTCTTTACATAACATCATATAATATTTACATTGACCAATCCCTAACTCCTCTTCATACTTCTTCATCCTATTTCCTCATTCATAAACCTGCTGGGATTGGGATTACATGGATGGGGTGAGATTTCTGGGAAAATCTCAATAGCAAACGGTACTAAACAATGCATGTATTAATGTAAATACTTGTGCTTGCTTGTGAAAGTGTTACCATAGTGTAATGAGCATGCTTCCATGTATCATATGAAATACAATTGGCAAAAGTAGTCATAGAAATAGAGCTTCAATCATCTACACATATGCACACAATTTAACAAAGCCATAGCATAATCAAGCATAACATTCAATACATACAAGTTTAGGGTAAGCTTACTACCTCATATACTTGACTTTCTTTCACTTCAACTTTGCTCTTTATTCTTACTTCTCCTTTATGTGTGGCTGCTCTTTTAGAGCACACTACCAAATCCTAATATCATATTATCATCCATTCATCACCATCTAACTCTCTTGAACATTAAGCTTACTTTCACTAACATAACTTCCTTTAATCTTTACCAATTGACTTGGCATTTGAATCAATTGATGTCTTGACCTTGCCCTACACAATTTGGCCTTTTGAATCCATTTATGAACTCAAAATAACCAAATTCTAGCAACTATTCACTGTTCCATATAGAATTACATAACTCCCTCTTTTCTTTCAAAAATTCTCATTTTGATTCTAATGCTTCCCATACTTGTTTCTCTACTTTATCCCACACAATTTTTCATTTTAAAATCATTGGAATCATCAAAATCATGAAATTCAAATCACTGTTCATGTGAGTGAACAGTAACAGAAAAGAACTTCAAACATTACAACTTTTAATTCTAATGCTTCCAAGGTTCAAAACCTATCCAATCCTACACAAAATCATCATATAAATTCAATGGAAGCCTTAGATCATTGAAATTCCATCTCCTTCTATCATGAACAGTGCATAAACTGAAGGGAATTGGAAGACACGCAGCGAAAATTAACTTTAAAAATTTTTCCATTCCCAGCCAGGATCTACCGAATGTGTTTAAGTCAAGGAGAAAGAAGTGTTACCTTCGGTATTCAAGCTGTAGTCGCGACCTCCGTATCCACTAGTCGCGACTCCTCGCCTCTGGAACTTTCAGTCGCGACCTGTCGCCTCTGGAGTTTTTAGTCGTGACCTCCTCAGCTACTAGTCGCGACCTGTCGCCTCTGGAGTTGTTAGTCGCGACCTCCTATTCTTCTTGTCGCGACCTGACGTCTCTGGAGTTTGTAGTCGCGACCTCGTCAGCTTCAAGTCGTGACCTATCTCCTCTTTTCGGATTTCTGACGTTCAGATGCCCGCTTTAGTGGCGACCTTTACGTCTGCAAGTCGCGACTCGTCGTCGTATTGCTCTCTTCTCGATCACAAGAATTCGACAGCTCAGATCGGCTTCCTCTACCGGTATCCACACGAACAGCATTCCAATCACGAACGACGTGCTAGCGCCTCTTGTCCCTCTAGGGCTTTCTAGAGATTCCGTTCTCACTGTCTCTATTTCGGCAGTTTCTCATCTGCAAACCTTTTGCACTCTCCCTACCCCCTTTTCTCTCGTCTATATAGATGTGTAGATCTGTGTCTTTAACCCTAGCTCCTAATGTCAAATATATAGGATGCTATGGGGCTTCTTATTGGGCCGGGCTTCAGAATTAATCTTATATTAATTCTGAAATTAATACAATATCATATATTGTATAATTTAATAAGAAACTAATTGAATAAATATGGTTTATATTAAATCCGTCCCACAGATTTAATTCACCTATTTTTTTAATTTAAATAAAGATAAGACGGAATTAAATTTGATTTATTCTCATAAATCAAATTTGAGATATCTTATCAATTTGAATTTCAAATTCAAATAGATCATATCCATTTAAATTCAAATTCAAAAGTGATAAAAATTTAATTTATCCTTATAAATTAAATCTTGCAAATATCTCTTATATTATATATAATATATATATACAAATTTATATATATAAAATATATATATCCACTCTAGATTATTCATTGAACCTAGACATCTCTTAGATTCAATGAATCTGGACATCATAGCTCGCATTGGGCTATTTTGTGTGCAACCCTATAGGCCCATATGAAGTTGGCAGTGGGCTAGTTACTATACTAACCCACAAGTCGTAAGCGGTCTCTAGCAAGGTATTACGACTACCCAAAACATACGAGGATCGATGAACGATGTTACCTTTCATACAACCATATCACGTCCCTTTTGTCACACGATATTTTGATCATGGATGAGGCATGGAAAACGTCATCCTCCTGTTCCTAACCGTTACTTTCTCGATCCCTGAGTAGTCTGACGATAGTAATGGAACTACCCTTCCATTACAGTATGGCCATACATTTCTCAGACTCACTCATCGAGGGGCCCAGTAATATCTCTCTACGAATGTGAGGGACAAATTCCATCTTGACCATTCACATTCCTCCGCATGAAAAACCACCAAGCCCGAACATAGCCTTTATGATCACTCAGTCAAAAGTGACTTTTGACTATGTCAAAGCTGAGCGTTCGTCATGTAGGAATCCATGATGATCTCAGGTCAAAGGGCATAGTGACATGGCTTGTATATGAGAGAAGCTTATGACTTAACCCATGCAGCTCTCTCATAGCGGGTCGGTCCGACACCCTGTACTCTTACATGTGCCTATGACTTTGATTTATATCTCTATATATCTTCAAAGTCATACTGGTCTTATTTCATCTCTGCTCCCGCATAGATAACCGACCAGGGACATTTAGGATAAGATCACGAGTTATCCAAGGATTGTCATCATAGTAAACATGCAAATAATATGATAACATAATTAAGAAATTCATAAATCAACAATGTTTATAAGGTAATGATTGGCCCCTAGGGCACAATCTCCAACATAAATAGTGCAAACAGAATTGTTTCATCATGGCAAGGTCAAGAATATCAACTTGATTCAACAACCAATCATCTAACTAGCTTGTTTAAGCTTTAATCTCATAACTCTAACTTTAATTTCTTCTTTCTCTTTCATCTAAGGTTTTGGACAGCATATACACCTTAGAGAAAACTCATCTTTCTTCCATGAAAACCCTAAGTTCATGTTGGAAAAGGTTTGGGTAGTCGTAATATCTTGCTAGAGACCGCTTACGACTTGTGGGTCAGTATAGTAATTGGCCCACTGCCAACTTCATATGGGTCTACAGGGTCGCACACAAAATAGCCCAACACGAGCTATGATGTCCAGATTCATTGAATCTAAGACATGTCTAGATTCAATGAATAATCTAGGGTGGATATATATATTTTATATATATATATATATAAATTCGTATATATTATATATAATATAAGAGATATTTGCAAGATTTAATTTATAAGGATAAATTAAATCTCTATCACTTTTGAATTTAAATTTAAATTGATATGATCTATTTGAATTTAAAATTTAAATTCATAAGATATCTCAAATTTGATTTATGAAAATAAATCAAATATAATTCCATCTTATCTTTATTTTAAATTAAATAAATAGGTGAATTAAATCTGTGGGACAGATTTAATATAAACCATATTTATTTAATTAGTTTCTTATCAAATTATGCAATATATAATATTGTATTAATTTCAGAATTAATATAAGATTAATTCTGAAGCCCAACCCAATTAGAACACCGATAGCATCCTATATATTTGATATTAGGGGCTAAGGTTCTACATGAGGAACAAAAGGGCAAGGAGAGTGCAAAAGGTTTGCAGATAAGAAACTGCCAAAATAGAGACGGTGAGGATGGATTCTTGAGAAAGCCCTAGAGGGACAAGAGGCGCTAGCACGTTGTTCGTGATTGGAACGCTGTTCGCGTGGATACCGGTAGAGGAAGCCGATCTGAGTTGTTGACTTCTTGCGATCGAAAAAGAGCACCAGGTACGACGACAAGTCGCGACCAGTTGACACAAAGGTTGCGACTAAATAGGCATCTGAACGCCAAAAATCCGAAAAGAGATGACAGGTCGTGACTTGAAGCTGAGGAAGTCATGACTGACAACTCCAGAGGCTACAGGTCACGACTAAAAGCTTAGGAGGTCGTGACACAAAACTCCAGAGACGACAGGTCGCGACTAGGAGATTAGAAGGTCGCGACTGAAAACTCCAGAGGCGACAGGTCGAGACTAGAAGCTGAGCAGGTCGCGACTGAAAACTCCAGAGGCGAAGAGTCGCGACTAGTGGATACTGAGGTCGCGACTACAGCTCGAATACCGAAGGTAACACTTCTTTCTCCTTAACTTAAACACATTCGATAGATCCTGGCAGGGAATGGAAAAAATTTTAAAGTTAATTTCCGCTGCGTGTCTTCCAATTCCCTTCAGTTCAAGCTCCCAAATCAAAGGAAAATAAGCTAGGATAGATTGCTTACCTTTAATCTCTAGCTTGCTTGAACTTTAGACTTTGAATTCTTCTTTGTCTTGGCTTGAGTTTTCATTTTTCCATAGTTTCCCCAAGGGTTCCATGAGCTACAGTTTTGAATCAGAATTTGGGGGTATTTATAGAAAATTTCATGAAAAATGGATGGCCAAGATCACTTTGTGTACTATTTGATCTAATGGCCAAGATTGCACCTTGAATCTTGTCTTCCCCACCAAGAAATGATGACATCATCTCTATGACATCATGAAGGAACACCTCATAGCCCATGTGACGAAATTATGAAGGGAGGAAGCATCTGGAAAAATTTTAGTCCAATCCGGTACCGACTCAGTCCGATTTTCCAAAAACCAGACTGTTTTCTGAATCTAATTTCTCTGAGATTCCATAATATGTTTTATGACCTTAAATCCAGTATCCAGATTCTTTCTACCATTGACATTCTTGTACTGGGTCTAAACTTAATTACAGATCCCTTGAGAAATGACAAAAATTCCCTTGGTTCCCTTTCTTGCACTATTTTAACCTTAAGGGCATAACTGTCATTTCACACCTCTTTATACCTGATCAGGGCATTTACTGACTCTAATTAGTCATTCCTGTACTTACCTTGGTGTTTTGGCCTGTCCAAAATGACTAAAATACCCTCTATTTATCTCTTGTACATTATTACAACACAGGGGCATTTTCGTAATTTCATACTTTTTCGAGTTCCTCTGGACACTAGCCCACATAACTGCTTAGTTACCTTACTGGGCCTTTGGGACGCCATTTTGGGCCTTTGTATGATCCACTACCTTTATGGCACAAATCCTAAGAAATCTCTCCCAAAAGTGTTTATCGGGTATTTTATTCTACTATAAATTCCATTAAAAATTCTACAGGATTCCTTTTCTGATCCTGTCAGTTTTATAAATTATCATATTAATTATAAGAATTTACTGTAAAGTTTTATCTGATTCTAAGGTCCTAAAAATATTGTAATAATTTCTCCTAACTTCAAAAATTTATATCAATTTTTCGGGACCTCAAATTGAAATTCTGTGTTGCGTCAAACTAACCGGAATAATTTTCTCTATTTTCTGGTAAAATTTGGGTTTGATCTGATTCGGGGCATTTTGGGTCTTTTCCGGCTCAACTTTCTCATAATTACACTTTGGCCCCTTGAACTTTTGATAAATTACATTGAGGTCCTTAAACTTTTTGAAATTACACTTAATGGCCTAACATTTATGTCTACTTTACTTTTTGCACCATGGGACTTTTATACTTTTCAATTTAGTCCCTCTTCTTTAAACCTTCATCTTATCATTCTTTTCTTTTCCATTCATCATCACAATCCTTTCCAAACCTCTTTCTTCTATCAATATTATACCGATAGGAAAAATTAGGATGTGACAGTCGGCGACGCATCATTCAAATTTTTGCCCTATCAACTTTCGATGGTAGGATAGTGGCCTACCATGGTGGTGACGGGTGACGAAGAATTAAGGTTCAATTCCGGAGAGAGAGCCTGAGAAACGGCTACCACATCCAAGGAAGGTAGCAGACGCGCAAATTACCCAATCTGGATACGGGGAGGTAGTGACAATAAATAACAATACCGGGCTCATTGAGTCTAGTAATTGGAATGAGTACAATCTAAATCCCTTAACAAGGATCCATTGGAGGGCAAGTCTGGTGCCAGCAGCCGCGGTAATTTCAGCTCCAATAGCGTATATTTAAGTTGTTGCAGTTAAAAAGCTCGTAGTTGGACCTTAGGCTGGGTCGGTCGGTCCGCCTCTGGTGTGAACCGGTCAGCTCTTCCCTTTTGCCGGCGATATGCTCCTGGCCTTAACTGGCCGGGTCGTGCCTCCGGCGCTGTTACTTTGAAGAAATTAGAGTGCTCAAAGCAAGCCTACACTCTAGATACATAAGCATGGGATAACGTTATAGGATTCTGATCCTATTGTGTTGGCCTTCGGGATCGGAGTAATGATTAACAGGGACAGTCGGGGGCATTCGTATTTCATAGTCAGAGGTGAAATTCTTGGATTTATGAAAGACAAACAACTGCAAAATCATTTGCCAAGGATGTTTTCACTAATCAAGAACGAAAGTTGGGGGCTCAAAGATAATCAGATATCGTCCTAGTCTCAACCATAAACGATGCTGACCAGGGATCAGCTTATGTTGCTTATAGGACACCACTAGCACCTTATGAGAAATCAAAGTTTTTGGGTTCTGGGGTGAGTATGGTCGCAAGGCTGAAACTTAAAGGAATTGACGGAAGGGCACCACCAGGAGTGGAGCCTGCGGCTTAATTTGACTCAACACGGGGAAACTTACCAGGTCCAGACATAGTAAGGATTGACAGACTGAGAGCTCTTTCTTGATTCTATCGGTGGTAGAGCATGGCCGTTCCAAGCGTTGGTAAGGTCCGGGCACATGTAGGCATGATGCGGGCACCCATGTGCATGGCGGTGGCAAGACCGGGCAATATGGTGCGATGCTCGAGCAAGCTTATTTTGAGTTTGGGCAAGCGTGGGCAAGGTGGTGGTAAGTTCGGGAAAGTGTTGGCAAGGTCCGGCCAAGGTGGTGCAATGTATGGGCAAGCTTGTTCAATGTGTACGCAAGTGTTGGCAAGGTGGTGGCAAGTTCGGGCAAGGTGGTGCAATATCCGGGAAAGCGTGGGCAACGTCTGGGCAAATGTAGGCAATGTCCGGGCAAGTGTGGGCAAGTGTTGCAAGAGCTGGGCAAGCTTGTTCAATATGTAGGCAAGTGTTGGCAAGTCCGGGTAAGGTGGTGCAATGTCTGGGCAAGCTTGTTCAATGTGTAGGCAAGTGTTGGCAAGGTGGTGGCAAGTCCGGGCAAGTTGGTGCAATGCTCGGGAAAGCTTGTTCCATGTCCGGGCAAGCGTGGGCAACGTCTGGGCAAGTGTAGGCAATGTCCGAGCAAGTGTTGGCAAGAGCTGGGCAAGCTTGTTCAATGTGTAGGCAAGTCTTGGCAAGATGGTGGCAAATCCGGGTAAGGTGGTGCAATGTCTTGGCAAGCTTGTTAAATGTCTAGGCAAGTGTTGGTAAGGTGGTGGCAAGTCCGGGCAATGTGGTTCAATAATCAGGCAAGCTTGTTCCATGTCCGAGCAAGCGTGGGCAATGTCCAGGCAAGTGTAGGCAATGTCCAGGCAAGTGTGGGCAAGTGTTGGCAAGAGCTGGGCAAGCTTGTTCAATGTGTATGCAAGTGTTTGCAAGATGGTGGCAAGTTCAGGCAAAGTGGTGCAATGTCTGGGCAAGCTTGTTCAATGTCTAGGCAAGTCTTGGCAAATTGATTAATGAGTCATTTAAGCTGTATTAATAATATGTTTAAAGATATTGTATTAATATATTTAAATTAAATATTAATAATATATCAGTATTTAATTATAGAGTCATCATTTAAATTTATTAAGTCAACATTCTCTATTAATAAGACTAATGATGCTAAAACTAAAAAAGATTGAAAATATATTTTATCAATTTAATAAACTAAATTGAAATTTAATATACACTTAATATAGTAAAAAAATAAATATGATATAATGTTATTTTTTAACACCATGAAAATAATCATATTTCTAAATTTTTTTTTAGTATAAGAAAATTTAAATAGATTTGACATCAATTTTTTATTAAAGTTAAAATATAACCCCAAAATTTAAGAGTATTTATAAAAAAATTTATGAGATCGCTTATTAAAATAATTTTTATAATAGTAAAAAAAATTAACTTTTATTCTTATAAAATATAAATATGCTTGTTATCACTGATTGGCATCATCCCTCCAAGTTGAAGATAAGGCAGAATAATAAAAATTGTTATTATTCATACATCTTTATATTATACTTTTATTATTTATTTTTAATTTTTAATATTTAATTTAAATTCAAATTCACTGTTGCTAATTATGAAATTTGTATTTATTGAGGTTTTGACTAAAGAGTAAAAATCCCAATAAATTGGTTGGGCCAGTTTTTAATATTCTCTTTAAAAATGTTTAATTTATATTTTGAAATATCTAGATTAAATATAATTAAATATCTAAAAAGAATTTTGTAATTCTTTCTAGAAATGTCATCGTACAAATTTTTTTAATACACTTTCTTCTGTTGATTATTATTAAGATTTTTGTTAGTATTTCTATTTCATATTAACATATATTTTTTTATGTCATATAATTTTTTTTCTAGAGTTATGTATTTGGGTTTCTTATTTATATTAGGGTGGGTGGGGGATGAAATTTTTTTGAAATGAGAGGGGAAGATATTTATTTTTTTGAAATTATATAAAATTTAATTCTTTAATTAGACAAGTACTTTTATATTTAAAAAATTTATAGGGTTAATATCAATACTTATTACTACCTGATTGCCGGTCTCGTTTATATCTATATATCTAGATGTAAAATTTATATAAAGTCATAAGGCTTTCTAAAATCCTATATTTTAATAATTTAAAAATGTTAAACTAAATAAGAAGAGTAATATAAATTAATAATATATTACTCTGATTTTAAATATAAGATCTAGTCAGGAGATAAGTTTTAACCCTTAAGGCCTTAATTCAATTTATCTTTTATATATATTTATAGTTTCCTTCTAAAATTAATTTATTTAATTTATAAACTAATATATTCTAATATTATATATAAGTATTTTAGAAAATCATATCATATATATATTATAATTAAGTTATTTATTTATTTTTTAATTTATCTAAAGTTAATTAAATAGCTTTTATCCTAAGTACTATAGGAATACCAAATTAATAGAAAAAGGAAAAAAAGCAAATGATGATGAGAAGCAGGTAAAATCGTAGATAAGTGTTTTAGGAGTAAATGTCAATATATCCGACATTCTCGCGACAACGGCTTAGGTAGGTTTCATTAATTTATTAGTACCACTCATATTGCAATAAGCAGCATGCTAATGCGTGATTAAGGGCCAATTTATTTACATTTAAAAATAAGTGATTTTTAAATGTTTTAGAGATTATATAAAAACTAAAAATTATTTTGTGTTTATTATAGAAAGTAATTTATTATATAGTAATGTTAAGATCTTATAATATTACTATAGATATTTGTTTGCTAAAAATAATTTATTGTTTAGTTATTTTAAATTGATGACGCTGGTGGAAAATTGGCATTCTAAATCCCCATTTTTAAACCGATCAATGCGTAGACGATTTTAAAAAAAATGATCGGTGGCATTTTTGTAAATAATACGAAATATCTACACCGAATTTACTCGTGACCGATGTGAAAAAATTTAGTCCAATTTAGATGTTTACTTTCTACAGTGGATGTTATAGTGACCGATGTGAAAATATTTAGTCCGATTTAGATGAACTCCGTCTGTATCCTTTCCCGCCATTTTATGTCAAGTCTTCTCAGACATGCGCAGTAGTTCATCATGATCACCTTCTCCGATATCTATTTTATATTCATTTCTTCTATTCTTCTATCTTAACTCTCAAATGGCTTCTTCCTCATCCACCCCTCCTTCTCCGCCTCACAAAAGATAGAGACATAATTTTAAAGATAAACATGTCTGTCATGATAACCCTTCAGTTCCTTCTCCTCCTCCCCTACTTCAGAAACTGGTAGAGTGCCTGGAGGAACTCATCCCGCGCTTCAATACCCTGGAGCGCTCGGTGGAAGAACTAAGTCTAAAAGTTGAGAGGATGAATGAACGTTTCAGAGCCTTCCGTTCTAAGTTCGTCGCCATCAACAGGATGATAGTTTCTTTCATCCTGTTGTTGATCCTAATTCTGACTCCCAAAACACTGACTCGGAAGATGATGATGAGTAAAAATATTTGTGTATCTTCATTTTTTTTGCATTGAAACTTAACCCTTAGTCAATCGGTCAAACTAATGAATTGATAAATTTAGATAGTTCAACTAAGAGTTTTAGATGTATTTAAGTCAAATTTTATCTTTTCCCCCTCCTTTCATTGAACTTAAGATGGTGCTATTTTGGGTAAAAATAAAAAAAAAATAGTTATTAACATATGATTAATTTAGCAGTGTAAGTACCCGTTATATCTTTTTAAGTCTTAAATTTAATTTTTAGAGGAGATACGTATATTGGAAAAAATAATCACAAATATCAAAATTGAATACCTAATAATAAGATATAATAATAGTTTGTAATGTTTGAGTTTTATTAACTCTTTTTTTATTACAAATATTACTCTTTTTGGAGTTGTATATAAATATATTTATATTTTTTAATTAAATTAAATTATTTAATTATAAAAGGGTTAACTCTAATTCAATTATAATTAAAAATATTAAGTTATTAACCCTTGAACAATTGTCTCAACCGATGATTAGGTTGATTTTTAATATATTAGTTAATATTTTCTTGACATTCCCTCTCATCTACCACATCTTATTATTTTGATATGCCTCTTAACTTGCCTTAGATTATGTGAAGTTTATTCTATTTGAACTAATGAAACAATTAATTGATTTAGTTAATTAAGGAGTGAGTGAGGGCATCATCATTCGTCCAGTCTTCAAGGATTACGTGCCCAAGGGGCATTTATATTAACTTTTGACACGTTTTAATCATTCATATGCTGCTTATTGGTTCTGTCTTCATCCATCCAATATTATCATTATTATTATTGTTATTATTATAAATTTAATTGTTTTAAACCAGAAAGAGAAAAAAATTACTTGTCAAAATTGCAGAGAATGATAGGTGGAAATCACTTTTGGAGGCTTAAATTTGTTGCCCCTAGTTTACTTTCAATTTTTTCGCCATAAAAAAACTTTCAATTTATTTTTTAAATAACATAATATTTGAAACTATATCATATTGATATTCCAATTAACCCATGCTATTAAAACTCAATTTGAGTAAACTAATCAGACCGATAAATTAGTAAATCAATCCCTTAATTGATATAATTAAGAGTTTTAATGGATTGAACGGGTTATATTTTATATATTTTTTTTGTGATTGAGCTTGTAACGTGAAATGAGATTGTTTCCGGTTAAGAAAATGTTAATCATTCATATATATTTTGTATTATAATGATTTTATTTTATTAGATTATATGTGGTTTATATATAAATATTATTTTTACTTATAGATTAATAATTTTTTATTTAAATATTATTTTTAAAGTTATATATAATTTTTTTGTATACTTTAATTAAATTATATTATTTTAATCATCATTAGGCTTACATCAATTTAGCCATGGCTAGATTACTTACTCATAAACTATTATCTCAACCTGTTCAATAACTAGTCTAGTTTTTAGTACCTTAAATTAATTTGAATTTAAATTAAGTCAAATTCTAACAAGATAGCCGCTTTAAGATAAATACTTACATATTCCTAGAGTGTCATGTCATTTGAACTATGTCCAATCAAAATGTTGGGAATTGGAAGACACGCAGTAGAAATTAACTTTAAAAATTTTTCTATTCCCTGTCAGGATCCACTCATCGCGACTTGTCTGCTCTGGAGTTTTCAGTCGCGACTTCCTCAGCTTCTAGTCGCGACGAGTAGTCTCTAAGCTTGTCAGTCGTGACCTCCTTAACTTCTACTCGCGACGGGTAGTCTCTTTTCGATTTTCTGACGTTCAGGATGCCTATATGGTTGCGACCTGAGCGTTTCTGGAGTTATCAGATGCGACGTTCACAACTTCTCTTCGCGGCTAGTGGTCTCTTTTCGATCGCAAGAAGTCGACGACTCAGATTGGCTTCCTCTACTGGTATCCACACGAACAGCGTTCCAACCACAAACGACGTGCTAGCGCCTCTTGTCCCTCCAGGGCTTTCTCAAGAATCCGTCCTCACCGTCTCTATTTTGGCCGTTTCTTATCTGCAAACCTTTTGCACCCTCCTTGTTCCCTCTTTTCAAAAATCCCTAGCCCCTAATGTCAAATATATAGGATGTTATCGGTGTTCTGACTGAGTTGGATTTTAGAATTAATCTTATATTAATTCCAAAATTAATACAATATCATATATATTGCATAATTTGATAAGAAACTAATTAAATAAATATGGTTTATATTAAATCCGTTCCGCAGATTTAATTCATCTATTCATTTAATTTAAAATAAAGATAAGACAGAATTATATTTGATTTATTCTCACAAATCAAATTTGAGATATCATATAAGTTTGAATTTCAAATTCAAAAGTGATAGAGATTTAATTTATCCTTATAAATTAAATCTTACAAATATCTCTTTTATTATATATAATACATATAAATCATATATATATAAATATATATATACACATCCACCCTAGATTATTCATTGAATCTGGACATGTCTTAGATTCAATGAATCTGGACATCATAGCTCGTATTGGGCTATTTTGTATGCGACCCTTTAGGCCCATATAAAGTTGGCAGTGGGCCAGTTACTATACTGACCCACAAGTCGTAAGCGGTCTCTAGCAAGACATCACGACTACCCAAATCATATGAGGATCGATGAACGATGTTATCTTTCATACAACCATATCACGTCCCTTTTGTCACACGACATTTTGGTCATGGATGAGGAATGGAGAACGTCATCCTTCTATTCCTGATCGTTACTTTCTCGATCCCTGAGTAGTCTGACTATAGAAATGGAATTACCTTTCCATTACATTATGGCCATATATTTCTCAGACTCACTAATTGAGGGGCCCAATAATATCTCTCTACGAATGTGAGGGACAAATTCCATCTTGACCATTCACATTCCTCCGCATGAAAAACCACTAAGCCCGAACAGAGTCTTTATGATCACTCGGTCAAAAGTGACTTTTGACTAGGTCAAAGCTGAGCGTTTGTCATGTAGGAATCCATGATGATCTCAGGTCAAAGGGCATAGTGACATGATTTGTGTATAAGAGAAGCTTATGACTTAACCCATGCAGCTCTCTCATAGCGGGTCAGTCCAACACCTTGTACTTTTACATTTGCCTATGACTTTGATTTATATCTCTATACATCTTCAAAATCATACTGGTCTTATTTCATCTCTGCTCCCGTATAGATGACCGACCAGGGACATTTAGGATAAGATCATGAGTTATCCAAAGATGGTCATCTCAGTAAACATGCAAATACTATGATAACCTAATTAAGAAATTCATAAATCAACAATGTTCATAATACGATGATTGGCCCCTAGGGTACAATATCTAACACAAATATAACCACTCAACTGATGACTCATCTAAACTAAATTAAGAGATTTATTTTTTCTTCAATATAAATAAAATGTGAATTCTTTCATATGAGTCATCAGCTAACTAGGATTAAAATATGTTGAGTTGTTATATTTTGTTTAGACATAATTCAGATGACGTGTCACTTCTAAAATATATAAATATTTATCTCTTTATAAAAAATATTTTTTATATTTACATGAACTTGAATCTATGTCGTGCATAGGTAACTATAATCATATTTATTGGAACAAATATTTGTTAATAATTTCTTACTTATTATGAATTGGATAAAAAAAATAGGAAACTAAGGGTTAGTTGCTTAAAATTAAAAAGAAAGCTTCCCCCAATAATAATAAATTTAATTAAGCCGTCCTCCAGAGGTAAGTGTACAACCAGACTATAATTAATTTTTTTTTGATAAATGAGATACAAAAAATATTAGTATATCGTTCGTAAGTATAATGCCAACAATTAATAGACAACATGCATGGAACATTCTTAATTTGATTTTGCTTATTCAACCATTAAATATATAATGATAATGATTAACCAAAAAACCATTAATAAGCACGCCAAGTTACAATAATGGTACTTTAAACATTAAACATGGAATGATTGTGAAGAAAAGCATTAAAAATGTGAAATGATTAAATATTAATCAAAATTTAGAAGTTTTTTTTGTAATATAGACTTTGTCAAAATAGGATGAACTAATCAACAAACCCATCTCTCATAGACTTTCGCCTTTTATTTGTTCTCTTTTTTTGTAACTTCTCCTTTATATATATGGTTGGGAATTAAAAAAATTATATTAAGCGAGCCACCCCTTATTTATACTGAATATTACTAAAATTTGATTAAGTAAATAGGAGATACTAGGTAATTATAAAATATTTTTTTTTTAATTTTAACATTATTTAAATTGGAAATAATTTAAAATTTAAAAATTAATATAAATATTTTTATTTTTATTTTAAATTCCATTTAATGTTGTGGGAACTCAAAAGCAAACTCTCGTGGCCTTGCTTTCCAAGCTCACGCAGGCGTATTTCACTAGCATACCATAGGGTGATCTCAGGTTAGTGGCCCCTATCATAATTGAACTGAGTTAATCTAATTATAATTAAGATAATATAATTTAATTAAAATATAAAAATATTCATATGTAATCTTAATAAAAATAATATTTAAATAAAAAGATATTAATCTACAAATATATAGAATATTTATAAACTACAAATAATTTAACAAAATATAGTTTTTTATACTATTGATTAGATCTTATTATTAAGTATTTAGTTTTAAACCCTTTCTAACATATATGTCTCATCTAAAAATTGAACTCGAGATATAAAAGGATCTAGCATAGCTTTACTAGTTAGACCAACTCTGTATTTGTATCCAACATGATAGAGTTACTATAGTACAAATTTGACAGACTACTATATTTTTTTAACTCAAAATAACTTTTTTTTTTTATAAACAAAAGTTTAAGTGAGTTGAGTCCTGAGGTCCATCAGAGTCAGAGCATGCATCTAGGCTCAAAGTACTCTTACAAAAATATTTATAAATTACCCACCAATAAGGTGTTCATATTAGTAAAGAGATTTAAACCCATAACTTTATAGGTGATGAGTTAACTCTTTATCAATTAGATCAACCTTTATTAGCAAAACAATATTGTTTTAGACCTAATAACCTGATGGACCTATTTAAAATTTATGACTAGACAAATTAAGGGACTCATCCACTTCACCAATTTATAGGTCATACCAATTAATTCGAATTGAGTTTAAATATAATAATTTTTTTTACTCTAATTCTATTTTTTTAAACCTTAATAAAATTTATAAAAACAATATGAAAGTATATGAAAGTTTGGATGAGACAGCATTTTTTTTAAAGCACATCTTTGTTTCCCCTTTGAATCCCACTTGTCTTCTGGGATTGTGAGGTGCTTAGCGTTGTTCTTGCCCAATTTTCCTGTTTCGATATCCACCTCTCATCACAGTCACTGGTCGAGAATTCTGTTCACTTAGCTTTAAACGAGGGGGAGATGCTCTGGATTTGACAGTGGTTCACCTGGAATTAGCTCGAAGTCGTATCCAGTACCTCCTGGAACTGTTTCTCGTTCCCTTGTGTTGGTTACTGTTGTGGATGAGTTTGCTCTATGTAGTTGGATTTGGCCTAAAGTTGGGGCATCTACTTTTGGCGCTGTGTTGCTGGGTTGTTTCAGTCATATACATGTACTGGTTCAACAACGGTGGAATTATGGAAACCAAGGTTAGTTTTCTTGGTGGTGGCGCCGGTGAGATGCGGCTCAAGTGGTGGGAGAAGATCTCTGGCAATAGTTGTAAGATTCATCAACACTACTACCAGGGTATTGGGTCCAAGAAAGTTCGGAGAACTCTGTGGAGAAAACTTTTGCTGACATGGGTACTGGGCTGGACCATGGTATCTTTGTGGATCTTTTGCTTCATGACCTTTCAAGCTACTGAGAAGAGGAAAGAGACTCTGGCAAGTATGTGTGATGAAAGGGCAAGGATGCTTCAGGATCAGTTTAATGTTAGTATGAACCATATCCAAGCCATGTCAATTCTCATCTCAACCTTCCACCATGCCAAGTCCCCTTCTGCAATCGATCAGGTAACTAGTTCTAGATCTCAATTCACTATCTCCCAATTCACTACCATTGATTATTAACAAGGTTAATTGAGCATAAGCTGGGATAAGATCTGGTGTTTTTTCTTTGTCTTTGTGAGGAAATCATTCTAAATTCTAACTTGTAATACCCACAGAGAACATTTGCTAGGTACACTGAGCGAACTGCTTTTGAGAGGCCCCTTACTAGTGGTGTTGCTTATGCTGTGAGGGTGCTTCATTCTGAAAGGGAACAATTCGAGAAGCAACAAGGTTGGACCATTAAGAGGATGGATACCCTTGAGCAAAACCCTATTCATGAGGATGATTATGCTCCTGAGGCACTGGAGCCTTCCCCAGTTCGAGAAGAATTTGCTCCTGTCATTTTTGCACAGGAAACAATTTCCCATGTCATTTCTGTTGATGTGCTGTCCGGAAAGGTGCGTTTCTTTTGCATCTAAATTGGTGTTTTTACCTGTCATTAGTACGCTTAAACTATTTTACGTTTAATGCTCCCTCCCAGTTTGTTGGGGCACACATTTTCTTTTTGTATTGCTTGTTTCAGAGGGACTATTTTTATCAAAACAATAATATACATGAATAATCTGTGTTTTTATGAATTTCACTTAGCTACTCTTTCGTTCAATTACATCTTTTTCAGCTTCATTTTGAATTATGACTCTTATTGGCTTGTTCATGAACAGGAAGATCGTGAAAATGTCTTGCGGGCTAGAGAGTTAGGGAAAGGTGTTTTAACCGCTCCTTTTAGGCTGCTCAAAACAAATAATCTAGGAGTTATCCTCACTTTCGCAGTCTACAACACAGATCTTCCATCAAATGCAACCCCGAATGAAAGGATTCAAGCGACAAATGGGTACGTGTGAATTTCGGAACTTATTGGGATCTGACATTGTTAAATTTTTTAACATTCACATAGCTTGTTTCCAATGGTAGTTATAGTTTTGAAGTAACTAATCTGCTCTACTGGTCGACTTATCTCTTCTTTAAAATTCAGGAAAAAACAATTCATGCATGCTGTTTATTTTAGAGAGCTTGAATGTTTAACCACTGTTTTGTAGGTATCTTGGTGGCGTCTTTGATATCGAATCATTGGTTGAAAAATTACTTCAACAACTTGCTAGCAAGCAAACTGTGATTGTTAATGTGTATGATACTACTAATCATACCCACCCTATTCCCATGTATGGTTCAAACGTATCAGATGATGGATACTATCATGTTAGCTCCCTGAACTTCGGAGATCCTTTCAGGAAGCATGAGATGCACTGCAGGTAACTTAAATAACGCATAAAGAGTCTGATGTCTCTATACTTCGCATAGTTTTAACCATGATGTTTCTTCTTTATAATAAAAAAGAATATATCCGGTGTGATGAGGTTAATCCATATAAGGTGATGCCAGATTCTTGAGTCTCATGAGATTTTGCCATTGGCACTACCAAAATGAGTGCTTTTTTATTTTATTGTTCCCTTTTTTTGGGGTTTACTAGTCCCAATGTCTAACTTCATTTATTTGTTTATTGCAATAATTGAAATGTGGACGTCATCTAAATATATGAACTATGGATGAAATTTAAGTTTGATTTTGGCACAGGTTCAAACAGAAACCTCCGTGGCCATGGATGGCAATTGCTACATCAATCGGAATCCTTGTTATTGCGCTACTTGTAGGGCATATTTTTCATGCTACCGTGAATCGAATTGCTAAAGTGGAGGATGATTACCGTGGGATGATGGAACTTAAAAAACGAGCCGAGGCAGCTGATGTTGCAAAATCCCAGGTATGTGATCTTTCCATTTTATAACAACCAAGGCTTCACGTTTGTACTATTCAAGTAGGACTAACCAAATATTAAAACTGCAGTTTCTGGCCACTGTTTCTCATGAGATCAGAACACCAATGAATGGTGTCCTTGGTAAGTAGCTGAAAACCCTTTATCAGACTTGTCTTAAATTGCCAAGGTTACACACACACCACCACACAAATGAAAGCTTCTGCTCTGAGTACTGACCTCACTCTAAAATGGAACAATCAGGAATGTTGCATATGCTTATGGACACAGATCTAGATGTAACACAGAAAGAATATGTCAGAACAGCACAGGGTAGTGGAAAAGCTCTAGTGTCACTTATAAATGAGGTTTTGGACCAGGCAAAGATTGAATCTGGTAAGCTTGAGCTTGAGGCAGTGCTATTTGACATGCGAGCAATTTTGGATGATGTGTTGTCACTATTCTCTGAGAAATCTCAAGAAAAAGGAGTAGAGGTAATTTTTCTTGCTTTCTCTGTTGAACTTTCTTCATGTTGATAATTATAAAATGTTCACTGTATAATTATAATCGGCTCTTCCTGATTTATTTTTTGGGGAGTACAGTTGGCAGTGTATATCTCAGATAAGGTTCCTGAACAGCTAGTGGGTGATCCAGGAAGGTTTCGGCAAATAATTACAAATCTCATGGGCAATTCAATCAAGGTAAGTCTAGGTTGTACCCAAAGAAAATCTATATAGAGAAGAAAATATGTATCATCAGATTTTATCAAAACTTCTTCCCATTTTTTATTTGGCAGAAAATTGCTTCCCCATTATGATGTAAAGTTATTCTGGTACCCTGATTTTGCATTTGTTGTTTAAAAAGTGTGTCCTATTCCTCATGAGAAAAAATGGGTGAAATCAAATTTATTTAGAGATCTACCCAGTGTCCTAATCAGTTAATACAATTTCATAACATAGTTTCAATATTGAACTTAGTTTTCCGTTGTTCCAGCTAATTTTAGTTATCAAAAGAGCTAAAGTGAGAAGTGTTTTTCTATAGCAAGCATCATTGAATCTGATTTGGTAATTCTTTGGCAGTTCACGGATAAAGGGCACATATTTGTCACTGTCCATCTTATTGAAGAAGTTGTCAATTCAGTTGACGTCCATCTTATTGAAGAAGTTGCAACATCGAAGGATACCTTGAGTGGCTTTCCTGTTGCTGATAGATGTCAAAGTTGGAAAGGATTCAGTTCTGTCAGTCAAGAGGGACCTCTGGGATCTTTCTCATCTTCCTCCTCTGATCGCATTACTCTTATTGTATCTGTTGAAGATACAGGCGAAGGAATTCCTGTAGAAGCCCAATCCCGAATCTTCACTCCATTCATGCAGGTTGGTCCGTCTGTCTCCAGGAAACATGGGGGAACAGGTATTGGGCTAAGCATTAGCAAGTGCTTGGTTGGCCTCATGCATGGGGAAATTGGATTTGTGAGTAGACCAAAGATTGGATCTACTTTCACATTTACAGCTGTCTTCACCAATGAATCCCCTAGTTCAACTGAGGGTAAAACTCAGCAAATTAGCAACCAACCTAACCTTGCATTCTCAGAATTTCAGGGCATGAATGCACTTGTTATAGACCCTAGACCTGTCAGAGCTAAAGTGTTGAGATATCACATTAAACGGCTTGGCATTCATGTTGAAATAGCTTCAGATTTAAATCAAGGTTTGTCTACCATAAGCAATGGGGATATAGTTATTAATATGATCCTAGTTGAACATGAAGTCTGGGATAGAGATTCCGGTGTTTCATCTCAGTTCATCAATAACATGAGGAAAATTGATTGCGGGGTTCCTCCAAAGCTGTTTGTTCTTGTTAATTCTAGTAGCTCTTCCAGAACAAGTTCCGTAACATTGGGTGTTCATAATCCGACTTTCATTGTAAAACCTCTGAGAGCAAGCATGCTTGCTGCTACACTACAGCGAGCCATGGGTGTTGGGAACAAGGGGAATCCTCGAAATGGGGAGCTTCCAAGTTTGTCTCTTCACCATCTTTTGCGTGGGAGAAAAATCCTTATTGTAGATGACAATAGAGTGAACCGAATGGTAGCAGCTGGAGCTTTAAAAAAGTATGGAGCTGATGTGGTCTGTGTTAACAGTGGAGAAGATGCCATCGCTATGCTGAAGCCGCCTCATCAATTTGATGCCTGTTTTATGGATATTCAAATGCCAGAAATGGATGGGTATGCAACAACAGAACTTTTTCTTAATAAATGTGACTTTGGAATTCAATTGAAAGTATCGATATTTTTATATGAATAATAATACAATTTTTAACTTGTACATTAGTTGCTAATATGAAACCTTGTTTCAACAGGTTTGAAGCTACTCGGAGGATTCGGGAGATAGAACACCATGTCAACATAGGAGAAGTGCCTGTGGAAACCTTGGAGAATACTTCAAACTGGCATTTACCCATTTTGGCTGTGACTGCAGACGTGATTCAGGCAACACATGAGGAATGCCTGAAGTGTGGAATGGATGGATATGTTTCGAAACCATTTGAAGCCGAACAGCTTTATCGGGAAGTTTCACGGTTTTTCCAATCAACTTCGTGAGATAGAATGCAGTTCAGATCTAAATCAGAGGATTCGCAATGGACAAAGCGTTGCTGTCTGTTCTTCAGGACACTCACGCCTGTAAATAGGTTCAAAAGTTTCCTGACAGTAAGTTCTCCATTTACCCAATGATGACCAATGAAAACCATAGTTCTCTAGTTTGAAAGTTTGGTGGTTTTCAGACTGAAGGAAGTAAACTAACAGAAAGAAGGTGAAGCAATTTAATTGAAGAAAACATAACCCACGTGAATTCGTAATATTTCAACTGAGATTTTCCCCCAATGAAAACGAATCAAACCAGCCAAAATGGTCCTCTCCTGAATACTGAAACCCAGAAACAGGACCACAATAAAATATTTTCAGTTGAAAAAGAAATTGGTGTTTGACTTTCCCCCTGATCACCAAAATTATGGGTAACCAAATCGACAAGCACACTTGCTGAATACGCAACCACAAAATTGGAAACAGAGAGAGAGAGAGAGAGAAAGCATCGAGAGAATCTAGGGAAGCAGAACAAAAAATCGCAAGCTTAACAAGTTTCCGATCAGTGCATTGTGATCATCGCAAATCGAATCATTAAAAGAAAACAGAGAAAAGCGGTGATTACATATAAAGGGCATCATCAATGATTCTTGAAATTCAGTCTTCATCCGTCAACAAGAGAGCAGAATTCCAAAGTGAAAAAAACAGTAAATAAACGAAGGGTGTTTGTCAATTATGATAATGACGACGACGAAGGTGGAATATATAAAGTGGGACTGGGGTGTTTCTCAATTATGATAATTCGGTAGTAATGCTCTTGCTTTGGTTAATAGCTTCGCATCAAGGCATCCAAGTCTGAACATTGTTATACTCAAAGAAGCAACTGAACATTTTTATACTCAAAGAAGCAAAGATTAGACTTATTTCCATCGTCAGGCTTGGAACAGAGAAGATATTTATTAAATATTATATCTCATCAATCGTTTCATTTTCCTAGTTTCTTATATCCAAATTCTTACACTTATATATAACGATTTTCTATCACTCTTGACGCGTGAAAAATCAAATATATATATATAATACCAAATTTGGCATTTTACCGTAGGATCCGTGTTGACGAGGTTAAAGAGGCGCTTAAGAAAATGGAAAATAGTAAAGCTGTTGGACCTAACGATATTCCTATTGAAGTTTGGAAGTGTTTAGGCGAAGTGGGGGTGGTGTGGTTTGCTAAACTATTTAATGTGATCTTAAGTTCTAAGAAAATGCCTGATGACTAGAGGAAAAGTACTTTAGTTCCTATTTATAAAAATAAAGGGGATATTTAAAATTGTGCAAATTACATAGGGATAAAGCTTATGAGTCACACTATGAAGTTGTGGGAAAAGGTAATTGTGCAAATTACATAGTGTAGTTTCATGCAGGGTAGGTCTACAATAGAGGTGATTTATTTATTAAGGGGGTTAATGGAAAGGTACCGGACCAAAAGAAGAGACTTGCATATGGTCTTCATTGACTTAGAAAAAGCGTATGATCGAGTACCAAGGGAGGTGCTTTGGAAAGTTTTGGAAAAGAAAGGTGTGCGCATGGCATATATCAAGGCAATAAAAGATATGTATGAAGGGGTAACAACTACTGTAAGAACGTCTGGGGGCGAAACAAAGGATTTTCCCATAAGGATTGGTCTACATCAGGGATCATCCTTGAGTCCTTATTTATTTAATCTAGTAGTGGATGTTCTAACCAAACCTATTCAAGAAGAAACCCCTAAGTGCATGCTTTTTGCAGACGATATAGTTCTTGTGGTAGAGTCAAGAGAAGAGATTAATTTTAAACTTGAGTTATGGAGAAGTACTTTAGAGTCGAAGGGTTTTCGTCCGAGTAGAAGTAAGACTGAATATATGCATTGTAATTTTGATAAGAGGCAAGTTAGAAATAACTTGGAGGTCAAATTGGGAGATCAAGTTATTCCACAAATAGATAAGTTCAAATATTTGGGATCAATTATACAGAAGGATGGTGAAATTTTGGAGGATGTTAATCATAAAATTCAGGCTGGGTGGTTTAAATGGAGAAAGGCTACTGGGGTTATATGTGATCGGAAAGTACAAGATAAATTAAAAGGAAAGTTTTATCGCACTGCTATAAGACCAGCAATGCTTTATGGAAGTGAATGTTGGGCTTTAAAAGGACAGCAAGAGCATAAAGTTGGGGTAGCTGAGATGAGGATGTTGAGATAGATGTGTGAGCATACAAGAAAAGATAAGATTCGTAATGAACAAATACGGGGAAGAGTTGGAGTGGCATCTATTGAGGAGAAAATGGTAGAGAACCGTCTTAGGTGGTTTGGACACGTACAAAGAAGGCCAAGGGATGCGCCAGTGAGGAGGGTGGATCAAATAGTATAGAGCCCGGTTAAAAGGAATAGAGGAAGGCCAAAGAGAACGCTCAACGAGGTTATTGAGCGGAATCTCATGATCAATAACTTAACCAAGGATTTAATTTTTGATAGAGCACAATGGCGTCGTATGATCCATGTAGCCGACCCCATTTAATGGGATAAGGCTTTGTTGTTGTTGTATATATATATTACCAACAATCAATACATCTTACCGTTTCGTTTCTTTGTTGGAGAAAAGAGTGACAATCCTGGACACTATGGAATGGACCATCCTGCTTTTTTAATCATCCGTTCCATTCTCTTTTTGATGTGCATGAAGATTCATGGTTTAAAAATTTGCTTTTTCTTCATGGCAGGGAGTGTATAGGAGCCAAAGTTTGATTGATTGAAATTGAGTTTGAATTGGTTGTTAAATGGTATGGAAACCTCTTGGTTCTCCCTTGTGCTTCCATTGAGCACCAGGCCAGGGGAGAATCGAGGAATTGGGGAAGGTGTAAAATACGAGAGAATACTGATTCTGGGGGTCACATCGTGACTCTGTGATGATAAAAAATGATAGTTGTTTTGGGGAGTCACAGTCCTCAGAGTTCTGATGTATATGTATTTATCAGTAGTGATGAATTAGCTTCTGAGATTAACAATGGAGAGTGGAAGTTGCACCGATGTATATGGCTTGAAATAAAAACGCAGATTCATGATTATGGCTCTATTCAGTTGCTGTAAACACCGGAGTTTTAGTCCCACTTAGTATATTAGTTGAGTAAATCGACCATTTTTTGGGGTCAAATCTGTAAATTCTGACCAGTTCCAAAATCCCTTTGAATTTGTTCTCTTGCCCTTTCGTGACTAACAATATCATTCTGGTGAGCTGCAAAGCTTAGGGAGATGCCATACAGAGACAAACATCATTATTATGTATATTTCATTTTTCTCGTGCCACAAGCAAGGATGTGTTGCAAACACTTTTGAGGTGAATGAAAGCCCTTTTAACTTATCTTTATGTGTTGTCAACATGGTTAATAACTTTTTTATTTTTGGAAAACCAAAGGAGGTATATGTAATTTCCTTTGATTTTTAATTTACTGTTTTTCTTTCTATATTAACTCATTTAATTTTACTCTTTTAATATCATTAGTTCTTATAACTTTGTTATGTTAATATTATTAGTCCTATATTAAAGTTAATTGTATTAATGGAGTACAATTAAAGGATTTTATAAGGAGATAAAAACATGTAGGTACTAAATTAAAAATTGAAGAAAAGTATATATAGCTATCTTATCAATATAGAGTTGGTTTAGTAGTGTTAGATTACACTAGATTCTTCTAGGTCTTGCGTTCGATTTTTAAAGGAGACATTTATATTGGGAGGGACAATTATAAACTGTAAAACTTGATATCTGATAATAGGATTCGATAAATAGTATAAAAAAATGTAGCTACCTTAAAGATTAGTTTTCCTAAGATCTACGAAAATGATTTGGTTTTACGCCAAATTGGTTTGATTGAATGTAAACCCTTTGATCCGCCTGTTCGCTTGTTGTACTTTGAAACTTATTTCCCAACTTAAAAAAGAGAGATTTATTCTCGTTTTTCATCCAAACCCATAATGAGATTTTGATGTCAGTCTGGGGTTCATAACTTATTATACAATATTCTCTGCTTTCCTTACTAGCAAAGTGAATTTGGTTTTGATCCCAAAAATCATTGTTATATGAACCTCATTTGGGGCGGTGCTTATTATTATCCTATCAACCTTAATGACCAAAACCCCATTTTCATTGCCAGGCCGCACTTCTGATACAAGCATGTTCCTACCACAATGCATGCTGTGTCGGTCTACCTTAATTTCAGCCTAAACAGTACAAAATTTTCTTATTGAGTGGATCTATCTTTGGTGGAGAAACATATATATGATACATAAGAAATTAGGTTGCTGAGAATGTAGATTCACATACCCATGGCCAAGCCTTATAAATGACTCAACCTAATCGGAGTCGTTATGCCTTCGTTTTAGCCTGAACGGTACAAACGTCGCTTCACATGCCCTTCATTACTTATCTTCTCACGAATAGACGCCCAGCCTCATAAATAACACTACATAATACACGGTCAGCTTATAAGTGAGGTTGCAATGTCACTCATTTCATCTCTTCTCACGAAAAGACACTAATTCTTCCCCAAGGCTAGGATGCATTCTTCATATGAGAGCACATTCTCCATCCAAACTGGACACTACTTGATGCGTTGGTACTAGCACCTTTTAGGCTTCGCAATTGCATGGAGGGAAAAATTTGAAAATTCAAAACATCTAATAATGACATGACAACCTCATTTCTGCAAAACTATGAATATTTCCCGATATTTCAACAGCATTCAAACACCCCAATGTCGGGTATTTTGGATAGTGGTGCACTTGTCTTGATTCTATAGAATACATCAGCTCCTAATTAAGTGGCATCATGGATTTCTCCCAGGAAATAGGTTTTTTGAGGTTAAAGGGGAACCTACCCAAATGGATGAAAACTGCAGTGTAGGTAAATGGTCATGATCCGCCATCCACACTAGGCTAGTGGTGTATAGGTAACATATACCCAATAGTGGGGTTTACCCCTCCATCGGGGAAATCTAGAAACCCATTATCGGGTAAATTCATTTTCTGCACATTTTTTGAGGTTGAAGGGGAACCTACCCAAATAGATCAAAACCGAACTGTAGGTACTAGGATACGCTTTGTAGGCCGGTAATGTGTCAGCCCAAAACAATGAGGTGAGCTAGTTTACCCCTCTATTAGGAAAATTCAAATTTTCCAAATACCCCTCTATCGGGGAAATTTTAGTAACCACTAGGTGATGATCCATCATCCACACTAAGCTGAGATGACGCGCTGACAAGGCCCGCGGTGGATCTATTTCACAGGCCTTCTTCTTGTCACAGTGGGGTTTACCCCTCCATCGGGGAAATTCAAATTTTCCTATAGCTATTTTTGACTTGTTCTTACAAAGCGTAGCCTGAAAACTCTAGTTGTAACAATTTGCAACGATGGTTATGTCATTCTTTACTCCTTCGTAACTGTTTATTATCGGGGTTTAGAAAGGACGGGATGCCATAAGAAAAGAATCTAAATTACATCACTTTATAAAAGATGTATTTAAAATCGGGTCGTAACAATTTACAACCATGGTTATGTCAGCTATGTATATTTACAACCGGGGTTATAAGCTGTGATACATTTACAACCGGGGTTAGATGCTGTGATATATTTACAACCGGGGTTAGAAACTGTGATATATTTACAACCGGGGTTAGAAGCTGCGTTGAGCAGCACCTTGATAGTATTCCCTGGTATAGGAGTCTTGATAGTTTGGCTCACCAAAATAATTATTTTTAATATGATCTTGCACGTCCTCTGCAGCAGCCAACTCCTCCAAATATTTTGCAAAATCATTTTGCGGATCTGCAAGTATTTGGTTTTCTTGTTATTCAAACAATGAGTAATATACCAATACAAATACAGAACAATGCTACTTACCCAGATAGTCGTCCTGTTCTAGAAATGAGGCAAAGAACAAGTCCCAAAAATCAGAACCAAATTCGTGGTCTTCATACTTATTAAGAACAAATGCAACAATTTTCAGGCACAAAGATCTCATATCCTTGAACTACTTCAAAGTTGTGGTGGTCTGCACATATAAATTAAAAGGTCAATGAAATTAAACAAAACAAAAAACTACCAAGTTGAAAGAGAATAATAGATTCCCATACAAAATTATATGCTGATAATTACAAAGTTAAATGTCACAAACTTATTGTTCTAAAATGAGGGAAATTTTAGCCAGTCCGTGAGAGAGAGGGGGCAAGGGCAATGAATACAACAACAACAAAAACAACAAAGCCTTATCCCATTAAATGGGGTCGGCTACATGGATCATACGATGCCATTGTGCTCTATCAAAAATTAAATCCTTGGTTAAGTTATTGACCATGAGATCCCGCTCAATAACCTCGTTGAGCGTTCTCTTTGGCCTTCCTCTATTCCTTTTAACCGGGCTCCATACTATTTGATCCACCCTCCTCACTGGCGCATCCCTTGGCCTTCTTTGTACGTGTCCAAACCACCTAAGATGGTTCTCTACCATTTTTTGCTCAATAGATGCCACTCCAACTCTTCCCCGTATTTGTTCATTACGAATCTTATCTTTTCTTGTATGCCCACACATCCATCTCAATATCTTCATCTCAGCTAGCCCAACTTTATGCTCTTGTTATCCTTTTAAAGCCCAACATTCACTTTCATAAAGCATTGCTGGTCTTATATTAGTGCGATAAAACTTTCCTTTTAATTTATCTGGTACTTTCCGATCACATATAACCCCAGTAGCCTTTCTCCATTTAAACCACCCAGCCTGAATTCTATGATTAACATCCTCCAAAATTTCACTATCCCAAGGGCAAGGGCAATGAATATTTCAATAAAAAATGTTCAATAGAATAGATTGTAAGATCAATTCCACTTCAAAGGTTCCTTTTAAGATAGAAACCCTTTTATTATCTTTGGCAGTCTTAAGTTTTCTTTGGGCACCCTTAAGGGAAAGTTTCTAGCTAAGCACCATAGATTAGATGGGGATATATAGTTATCCACGTACTAAAACTTTGTCACAGCAAAATGGAGCATAGTCCGCTTCTCTTTCCACTATTGTAATTTGAGAAACTTGATCAGTTCAAAAAATTTAAGGGAGGAGTTAACTACTTGAAGTTTATCTAGAGAAGCTGGCACCATTGAGGAATGTCACAGAATGCATTTTGTTCCACGTCTTTTGATGCCTAAAGTTAGAATGATAAAGGAACTTGCTTCTCGAAAGGTATATTTAATATGAACCCTCTGTGTTTGTTGCTTTTATTAGCCTCAAATAGAGGTATTGATTATTTGGATGTGCATTTCATTTGGCTAGTTCTAAACTGATCATTCATTATCCTTTTATTTTGATAGAATACAAGCATATATCATCGAAAGGCTATTCTGTAGTTCATTGCCGAAGTTGATGTCAATGAGCTTTCAATTTTCTTTGCATTAACGATAAAGCCATTGCAGATAGTAAATAAAACTGATGGGCCTGCCAAGTTGTTTTGGACACTACCTGGAGGTTCTGTTAGTGAGTTTCAAACATCATCTTTGTTAGCGTATTTCACCCCAGAAAGTATAGTAGGGATTTCCTTGAAATAGAGATATTCTTTTCTGCATGTTATTGAAGAAGTCCTTGGAGTTTTTGATGAATTTTGAAACATCCTCCCTTAGACTCCTCAGAGTACACTTGCGGAAGCAATATTAGCTCGATTAAAATTTCTTCTCTTAAGTTCCTTATTCTGAACCTTTAATTTGAGAACTGATTAATCTCATTCTGCACATCCAAATGAGACTTATTACCTATCCACGTAATGCCCCAGATGTGTACTACTGGCTCACCAAATTTCGTGGCCAAACTCCTTTGTTTACTAGGTCAAACTGAGGTCAGAATACTGCTACCTTTGGACCTGCGAATTTCTCCTTTAATTCATCATCCACAAATTAAACATGCCAAACAATATTTATTATTGAATAACAAAATGTCATACAACAAGTCATACACAAAATTCTCATATTTCTATTACATCTTTTCCTGCCTAAAATCTGGCAGCATAACCGCTAAGCTTCATCTGTACAAAGAACTGAACTGTACTGATTCATTCTACGTAAGTACCCAGGAAAGACTGGATGAACCGGCTAGGTCCACTTACTTCCACCTCCTTAGATAGCACCTACGTACACAGTACTTATCATATGATGTTCAGTCTTAACTTCGGCGCATAACGGCGTCTATCAAGATTCTTAAAATTCACTTCAACATAATCTCCCTGTAATGGGTTAGATATGGGGAATGAGATTCGGGGGAATCTCAGTAGTAAATAATCATAACAATATATGTAATGCAGTGTGACAGTGCTTGCTTGTGATTGTGTACAGATAAGTATGCTGCATGCTTCCATACTCAATAACATATGATCATAGCATTGCAGTAGAGCTTCAAGCATAACATATAAGACAACAATCCAACCAAACAATAGCACAACAAATCACAAAGACATTAAATAAGAGCTAGGATTAGTTACTACCTCAAAAGTTTAGCAGAACTCTACTATCTCTATACTGCTTCCAGCTCCGCCAGAACTTCCTTTCTTCTTTCTTTCTCCTTCTCTCTCTTCTTTCTCTCTCTTTCTTGCCCAAAACCGTGATGCAAATGAATGGGGAGGGGGGTATTTATAGTTTCCTTCAATGGCATTTTCGTAATTTTGAAGCCTTATGAACTTGTGGTCCTGGTTTTTCCTGGAATTTCCTATTTTCTTTTATTCCTTTTTACTACATCATCAAGGACACCTCAGTGGACACCTCAGCGGACACCTCAGCAGTACATTTCTCACATGTCTAAATCCCGGGACACCTCATCAGCTGACTCAGCATTTCCAGACAGTTCCAGAGTCTTGCACCGGAATCAACGGCTAAGATCGCGCCACATGTCCTTAACTTTTCTTCTTCCTCTAGGATGGCGCCATGTGGCACCTGGAAGGGACCTTTCACGCCTTCCAATGCTATCCAAATAAGTCCCGGACTTTATCTGATCACCTCCTCGGTTATCGTGCCAACCGAGTAACTTTACTTTACTGAAAAGTCACTAAATCATTATTTTAATGCCACTTTTTCTCACATTTATGCTGGGCTACCTTTTTGGGCCTGGGAATATCATCTTGAGTCTCTGATCCAGCCCAAGTACTCTGATGTCATGATTCCCAAGAAACACCCCTTGGCAAATTACCAAAATGCCCTTAGTCTCTCTTTCTTTACTTTACCAGATCTAGGGGTATTATTGTCTTTTCACATCTTACCAGAGTATTTTCTGACCCTGGTCAACTATCCAGATAACCTCTCTGGACTGACTAACCTTAGCCAAATGACCAAAATACCCTTTACTCATTCTTCAGTTATTTTATAACATAAGGGTATTTTCGTCATTTTGCACCTTTTTCCCGGACACCGGCCCCTTTTACCACTGAACTGATATAATAGGCCTGGGCCTTCCCTGGTGTCACTGAAGGCCTTAGAAACACTATACGGCCCCTGGCAACAGTCCGATCATCCCTATCGGGACTGCTTTTCCTTTACCGATTATAACTATAAATTCCCATCTTTCAGAATTTTTACAGAAAAATCGGGATCTCAAATCAAAATTCCGTGACTCCTCATTCAACCCAGAATCCTTTTCTCTATCTCCCGGTATTTTCAGATATTTTATCCGGATCGGGTTGTTTTGGCCTGAAAAAGCGCTCACACGCACACTTTTCCAAAATGACCATTTTACCCCTGGTCACATTTCTAATTCTTTCATACACATAGAGACCTCATACGCACATTTCACAGTTCAGTGAAATGATCAGCATAATTTTCTCTATTTTTTGGCAAAATATGGTACTCATCGGCTACCAGCCTGATCTTTCCCATAATTACGATTTTGCCCCTGCATTCTCTTTCTGGCATCTTTTCTTATCCTCTTATCCTTCATCTTAAGTTCTAGAAATTCTCTTTCAATAACTCATCCCTTAAACTCTTCGGGAATCATCGTTAATTGAAAGGCTCGACAACCCACCCATATCAGGTTATCTTACACAGGAGCCAGCCCATATCAAGCTACCTGCAGAATTCCTAGGCTTAAGACTTAGGATATTCCTCACATTCCTCATTTTGAACCTAGGTGAACTGTCCCGATTCTGTAGGTTAAAGACTTAACTCATCTTTAAATCCTGAAGGACTTAGCTCATCCCTCGGATCCTTACAAAATATAGGTAAGTAATCTGCCCATATCAGATTACTACCCTGGGACTACGGGTTTAGCAGCCTGCCCATATCAGACTACCTCCCAGTTCTCCTAGACCAAAAATCGGGATGTTACAAATTTCAGGTTAGACCTTTTCTTGATCTCAAAACAAATTGCCAAATAAGTTTTTTAATTTTTAAAAACAACAAATTATTTTAAAAATAAGAAAACATTCAAACAAATGAGGGGAAAAGGAACAAACTGAAGAAATTGAAATATTAATTAACTTATCAAATAGCATGCCTCCATGAGACAGAGGCAGTGTTTATCATTTAAGTTCCCCGGGGAAAAAGAAGCACCCATAATAATAACAATAACATCAAATGGTCGCATTCTGCATTTCTCTCAGGGACCTTTCTATCTTATAATTATCGAGGAATGAAACTAGCCGTTCCTCCGTATCGATCGCCATGAAGCTCACTCTGAAAGCATACCTGTCCTGTACGTGCCAGGACATACTTGGACGTCCCACGACCAGTCATGTACGTGCCAGGACCTAGTTGGACGTGCCAACACTTGCCCGGAACGTGCCAGGACCCTATCCAAGCCTGCCAACACTTGCCTGGACCTTGCACCATCTTGCCTGGACCTTGCACCACCTTGCCCATTCCTTGCCAACACTTGCCAGTACCTTGCCCATACCTTGCCCACACTTCCTGACCTTGCCCACATATTGAACAAGCTTGCCCAGCTCTTGCCAACACTTGTCCACACTTGCCCGGACATTGCCTACACTTGCCCGGACGTTTCCCATGCTTGCCCAGACATGGAACAAGCTTTCCCAAGCATTGCACCACCTTTCCCGGACTTGCCACCATCTTGCCAAGACTTGCCTAGTGTAACATCCCTAATTTCTGTACTAAGTTATATGTACATATTGAATAAAATATATGAGATGTTTAGGAAAATATGTGGCCATGTTTATGTAAAGAAAATGATTAATTGGAAGAGGAAGAAAGTCTAAGAGCCAAAATGATTAATTGTAAAATTACAAAAATGCCACTGTGATGCCCTAAGAAACCAGAAGTAAATGGAGGGCATTTTGGTCATTTCACACAATAAATGGATATCAAAGGAAATTTGATAATAAATTATTATAATTAATATGAGAATTTATGGAGTTGACAGAAGTAAAAAAGGAGTCCTGTAGAATTAATTATGGAATTTACGGTGAAAAAGGACACCGATAAAGGGTTAAAGGAAACATATGTAATTTTTAACAGGACTTCTGGGTCTCAGAAAATTATGAAACTTTGTAGAGAATTTATTTTATATTAGAATGAATTTCTAAAAATGGTAGAACAATTAAAGGAGGTGTTTAGCATTTATTCTAAGATCAGGGTAATTTACGGATATCAGTATGAGGAAAGTACATTGGAATTTGGGCCAGTTAGCTATTGGACCTAAAAGAGGCCTAACATTTCGTCATAGGACAGCCCAATAAGGCCCAAAAGTTATCTTGGAGCCAAGTCCAAATAATAAATAATTTATGGATTTTTGAAAAGAAAGAAAAAGAGAATAAAGTAAGAATTAGGTGTTGCACATGGTGGGACCCACAAGGACACAAGAATGGCACCCAAAAAGAGGAAGGGTTAGGTGTACCAAGGGAGGCCATGCTAGTGATGTCATGGTGGTAAGGTCTTGAGTGAAAAGTGAAAAGACATTCCAAGATCAAACCTTTAACCATTAGATCAAATAGTTTCCAAAGTGATCTTGGCCTTCAAATGGCACATGACTTTTGCTATAAATACCCCCCCTTTCCATTCATTCTTCACACCCAAGAGCTCCTTTAGAAAGAGAAGTGAGTTCTAGAGAAAGAATGTGGAAGAAAGCAAGGAAGAAGCAAGGGTCTTGAAGGAGCAAGTAAGGTAAGTTGTCTCCTTGCTTCTACCTTTTGTTCTTATGGTTTGTGCTTGAGTTTAAGTGACTTTTTAGGCTTAAATCTTGGGGAAATGCTGCTGGAATTTTTGTGTATATGTGAAAGGAATATGAGTTTTAAGTCATAGATAGTTAAGACAAGCTTAAACAAGTTAGTTACATGCTTGGTTGTTGGATTAAGTTGATGTTCTTGACTTTACCATGGAAGAACATTTCGGTTGCACTGTTCATGCACTGTTCATGATAGAAGGAAATGGAATTTCAATGATTTAATGCTTCCATTGAGTTTATATGATGATTTTGTGTAGGATTGGAAAGGTTTTGAACCTTGGAAACCATTGGAATTAAAGGTTATAATGTTGAAAGTTCCTCACGGTTACTGTTCACTCGCATGAACAGTGATTTGAATTTCATGATTTTGATGCTTCCAATGGTCTTAAAATGAGATTTTGTGTGGGGGAAAAGTGGAGGAAAAAGTATGGGAAGCATTGGAATCAAAATGAGAATTTTTGGAAGATTTATGTATGCTTTTCCAAATCTGTACAGAACAGTGTATTCTTGCTGGAATTTGGTTATTTTTAGTTCATAAATGGATTCAAAAGGTAAAATTGTGTAGGGTAAGGTCAAGACATCAATTGATTCAAGGGCCAAGTTAATTGGCAAAGATTAAAGAAAGTTATGTTAGTTAAAGCAAGTTAAAGGTTCAAGAGAGAGAGTCTTGAGTAGTGTTTGAGTTCATGGTCCTAATGGATTATGTAATGAATATGAATGTGATTAGGACCTTGAAACCTCTAAGAAGATGTTGGGGAATGATTGACTAAAAAGCTTGGGAAGCAAGTGCAAGCATAAGAAAGAGAGCTGAAATCCAAGGTAGTAAACTTACCCTAAACTTGTATGTATTGAATGTTATGTTTGATTGTGCTATGACTTTGTTGAATTGTGTGCATATGTGTATATGATTGAAGCTCTGTTTCTATGATTACCTTGGCCAATTGTATTTCATATGTTACATGGAAGCATGCACATTACACAATGTTTACACTTTCACAAGCAAGCACAAGTATTTACTTTAATGCATGCATTGTTTAGTACCGTTTGCTACTGAGATTCCCCCAAATCTCATCCCCTATTTATAACCCATTACATAGAGGTTATATCGAAGTGAATTTTGAGAATGATGTAAGATGCCGTTATGCTGCCGATTTTCAGACTGAACATAAGGAGATGATACGTACTGTGTACGTAGGTACTGTCTAAGGAGGCTGGAAGTGAGTGGACCTAGCCGGTTCATCCAGTCTTTCCTGGGTACTTATGTAGAATGGTAGTTCTCATAGGGAATTACCGAATCAGTACAGTTATTTTCTACCAGAATTTCCGGCAAGAGAGATATAATAAAGTTCAGATTACTTCCGTAAGTGTACTCTGAGATGGTTTAAAGGAGGATGTTTCACCTAGACATTGAACAAGCTTGCCCAGACATTACACCACCTTGCCCAGACTTGCCACCATCTTGCCAAGACTTGCCTACACATTGAACAAGCTTGCCCAGCTCTTGCCAACACTTGCCTAGACATTGCCTACACTTGCCTGAAAGTTGCCCACGCTTGCCCAGACATAGAACAAGCTTGCCCGAGCATTGCACCACCTTGCCCCGGACTTGCCACCATCTTGCTAAGACTTGCCTAGACATTGAACAAGCTTGCCTAGACATTGCACCACCTTGCCCGGACTTGCCACAATCTTGCCAACACTTGTCTACACATTGAACAAGCTTGCCCAGCTCTTGCCAACAATTGCCCACACTTGCCCGGACGTTGCCTACACTTGCCCAGACGTTGCCCACACTTGCCCGGACATGGAACAAGCTTGCCCGAGCATTGCACCACACTTGCCCGGACATTGCCTACACTTGCCCAGACGTTGCCCACACTTGCCCGGACATGGAACAAGCTTGCCCGAGCATTGCACCACCTTGCCCGGACTTGCCACCACCTTGCCAACACTTGCCAAGACATTGAACAAGCTTGCCCAGACATTGCACCACCTTGCTCAGACTTGCCACCATCTTGCCAACACTTGCCTACACATTGAACAAGCTTACCCAGCTCTTGCCAACACTTACCCACACTTGCCCGGACATTGCCAAAACTTGCTCGGACGTTGCCCACGCTTGCCCAGACATGGAACAAGCTTGCCCGAGTATTGCACCACCTAGCCCCGGACTTGCCACCACCTTGTCAACACTTGCCTAGACAATGAACAAGCTTGCCAAGATATTGCACCACCTTACCCGAACATGCCACTATCTTGCCTACACATTGAACAAGCTTGCTTAGCTCTTGCCAACACTTGCCCACACTTGCCCGGACATTGCCTACACGGACGTTGCCCACGCTTGCCCAGACATGGAACAAGCTAGCCCGAGCATTGCACTACCTTACTCGGACTTGCTACCACCTTGCCAACACTTGCCTACACATTGCACAAGCTTCCCCAGACATTGCACCACCTTGGCCGGACCTTACCAACACATTTTTGAACTTACCACCACCTTGCCCACGCTTGCCCGAGCATGCACCACCTTGCCCGGACTTGCCACCACCTTGCCAACACTTGCCTAGACATTTAAAAAGCTTGCCCAGACATTACACCATCTTTCCCGGACTTGCCACCATCTTGCCAACACTTGCCTACACATTGAACAAGCTTGCACAGCTCTTGCCAACACTTGCCCACACTTGCCCGGATGTTGTGTAACACCCCAATTTTTAGGCCTAGAGATGCCAGAAGGAGAATTCAAGGGCAAAATCGTAATTTTGGGAAAGATCGGGCTGGTAGCCGATGAGTACCATATTTTGTCAGAAAATAGAGAAAATTATGCTGATAATTTCACTGAACTGTGAAATGTGCATATGAGGTCTCTAGGTGTATGAAAGAATTAGAAATATGACCAGGGGTAAAATGGTCATTTTGGAAAAGTGTGCGCGTGAGTGCTTTTTCAGGCCAAAACAGCCCGGTCCGGATAAAATATCTGAAAATACCGGGAGATAGAGAAAAGGATTCCGGATTGAATGAGGAGTCACAGAATTTTGATTTGAGGTCCCGATTTTTCTGTAAAAATTCCTGAAGATGGGAATTTACAGTTATAATCGGTAAAGGAAAGGCAGTCCGAATAGAAATGATCGGACAATGGCTAGAGGCCATACAGTGTTTTCTAAGGCCCGTAGTGACACCAGGGAAGGCCCAAGCCCATAATACCAGTTCAGTGGTAAGAGGGGCCGGTGTCCGGAAAAATGTGCAAAATGACGAAAATGCCCTTATGTTATAGAATAACTGAAGAATGAGTAAAGGGTATTTTGGTCATTTGGCTAAGGTTAGACAGTCAAGAAGGGGTATCTGGATAGTTGACCAGGGCCAGAGAATACTCTGGTAAAATATGAAAAGACAATAATGCCCCTAGACCTAGTAAAGGAAATGAAAGGACTTAAGTGCAATTATGGAAAGTTTTAAGGCAAAAAAGGAAAGTAGACAAAAATGTGGGGTCCTTAAGTGTAATTTTAGCCAAGTAAAAAGGGACTTAAATGAAAAGAAGAAAAGTTCCCTGGGGCTAAATTGTAATTAAAGAAAGTCAGGCCGGAAGTGGTTTGGACTGTCCGACAGCCTTTCAGTCCCAGATTTCACCGGTAGAGAGAGCAAGTGACGCTCGGTAATCTGGCTTAATACAGGAATTTTTGAAGACTCCAGATAGCCAGAAATGGACTGATCGTCCAAAAGTTATAAAAATTAATACCGGATATCCTAGAATTCAGATCTAGGTGAGAAAATACAGGATGATACATCCTTATGGGACGGATGTCAGGAAACTGACAGAATACAGTTAGGAGGCCTGTAGAAAAAGTTATTCGCAAATCAGAAAATCCAGACGGAGTGTGAGGCCTCCGGGGATCCGATAGGGAGATTTATCAGTATTTGAAAGGGGACTGAATGAGTTCGGATGACCTCAGTCAGATGACTGATATGACTCACAGTGATGCCTGAACACCGCAGGCCAGTGTATCGGACAGAAGGAGCCGGTGTCCGGATATGTGTATAAACGGTGAATAATAGATAAAATATTCAATAATTATTAACGGGGGAAGATTCCTCGTAATGTGTGTCATGAGGATATTGGACCCAGAAAGGCCCAATAATGGCGCCAGTAGAGGCCCAGTAAGACACTTGGACTGATAGGTGGGCCAGTGTCCGGCAGAACCCCGAAAAAGTGCGAAATTACGAAAATGCCCCTATGTTGTACTAAAGAGTAACAGATGAATGGAGGGCATTTTGGTAATTCTGGACAGGCCCAGAAGCCAAGGTATGTACAGATAAAGTTATTTGGAGTCAGTATATACCCTGACAGAGTACAGAAGGGTGTAAAATGACGATTTTACCCTTAGGGTTAAAATAGTGCAAGAAAGGGCACCCAAGGGTATTTTGGTAATTTGCCAAGGGTTGTTTCTTGGGAATCGAGCCATCAGAGTACTTGGGCTTGATCAGGATCCAAGACAACATTCCCAGAGCCCAAAAACGTAGCCCATGAAGTATGTGGGAAAAAGTGGCATTAAAATACTATTTTAATGCTGTTTCAATAAAGTAAAGTTACTTGGTTGGCACGGTAACCGAGGAGGTGATCAGATAAAGTCCTGGATTTATCTGGATAGCATTGGATGGCGTGACAGGTGCCAGTAAGATGCCACATGGCGCCATCACAGAGGAGGAAGAAAAGTTGAGGACACGTACTACGAGGCAGGACACTGGACCGGTGAGTCAGCCTGCTGAGTCAGCTGCTGAGGTGTCCAGGAATTTCAGCATGTGGAAAATGTGGCGCTGAGGTGTCCTGGTGAGGTGTCCCAATGATGTCATGCATGATGCAGTAAATGAGGAATTAAAGAAAATAGGAAAATCCAGGAAAAACCAGGACCGCAGGATCAAAGTTCATGGTAATTACGAGATTGCCATTGGAGGAGGTTATAAATACCCCCCCTTGCCATTCATTATGCACGGCCAAGAGCCATTTTAGAGAGAGGAGGAGGTGCTAGAGAGAGAAAGTGAGAGGAAGAAAGAAAGAAAGGAAGTTCTGGCGGAGCTGGAAGCAGAATAGAGATAGTAGAGCTCTGCTGAGCCTTTGAGGTAGTAACTAATCATAGCTTTATTATAATGGCTTTGTGATTCATTGTGCTATTGTTTGGTTGGATTGTTGTCTTATATGTTATGTCTGAAGCTCTGCTGTAATGCTATGATCATATGTTATTAAGCATGGAAGCACGTAGCATACTTATCTGTACACAATCACAAGCAAGCACTGTCACTCTGCATTACATATATTGTTACGATTGTTGCTACTGAGATTCCCCCGAATCTCATCCCAAGAAGTAAACCATTACAGGGGAGGTTATGTCAAAATGAATTCTGAGAATTTTAAGAGACGCCGTTATGCTGCCGAAGTAAAGACTGAACATCAGTATATGATAAGTACTGTGTACGTAGTGCTGTCTAAGGAGGCTAGAAGTGAGTGGACCTAGCCGATTCATCTAGTCTTTCCTGGATACTACGTAGAATGGTAGTTCTCATGAGGGGATTACCGAATCAGTACGGTTCAGTTCTTTGTACAGATGAAGCGTAGCGGTTATACTGCCGGATTTCAGGCAGAGCAAGATGTAATAGAAGCATGAGAATTTATGTACATGCCCAGATGTATAACAATTTATTAATTAATAATAAATATTGTTTCGCATGTTTGACTGATGTATGATGGATGTATGCATATGTATGCAAAGTAGAAATGCTGAAATTTACCACTGTGAACAGTAACACGTGGTAACCTAGTCATGTTTGATAAATGATTAAAAATAGTAAATGGATGAATAAATGTATGAAATTTTTATGGTAGATAGTAGACATACCAATATTTAATTTGATATATAAAACGTATCATTTTTATGTCTAAAAAAGGAGATATAAATTATCAAAGTTGGGACCAGAATGCTGGATTCAGGGAGAAAAACGTGGAATGAACAGTAAAGTTGACACGTTGACTTGGTCAATGAATGGTCAACGAGTTATTTTTCCATGAAACATAATTGAGTTAACTTCATTTAGAAATTGGAACCACTTCATTTAGATTTTTCTAGAATTAGTTATGATTTTTCAAAGTCAGGTCACTCATCTGGAATTTTCAAAGTGAACAGTACTCGATAAGAGTAAAACTCCAGATTGAGAAATTGGACTTCAATGACCCTAAAAGTGGTTCTAAATACTACTGAGTGGTCCCTAAGACATATGAAAGTAAGGATGTTTCATGTTGCCCACGCTTGCCTAGACATGGAACAAGCTTGCCCGAGCATTGCACCACCTTGCCCAGACTTGCCACCACCTTTCCAACACTTGCCTACACATTGAACAAGCTTGCCCAGACATTGCACCACCTTGACCGGACCTTGCCAACATATTTTCGAACTTACCACCACCTTTCCCATGCTTGCCCGGACATGGAACAAGCTTGCCCGAGCATGCACCACCTTGCCCAAACTTGCCACCACCTTGCCAACACTTGCCTAGACATTGAAAAAGCTTGCCCAGACATTGCACCATCTTTCCCGAACTTGCCACCATCTTGCCAACACTTGCCTACACATTGAACAAGCTTGCACAGCTCTTGCCCACACTTGCCCGGATGTTGCCCATGCTTGCCTAGACATGGAACAAGCTTGCCCGAGCATTGCACCACCTTGCCCAGACTTGCCACCACCTTGGCAACACTTATGTACACATTGAACAAGCTTGCCCAAACATTGCAGCACCTGGCCCAGACTTGCCACCATCTTGCCAACACTTGCCTACACATTGAACAAGCTTGCCCATCTCTTACCAACACTTGCCCACATTGCCTACACTTTCTCGGACATTGCCCACGCTTGCTCAGACATGGAACAAGTTTTCCCGAGCACTGCACCACCTTGCCAACACTTGCCTAGACATTGAGCAAGCTTGCCCAGATATTGCACCACCTTTGGCCGGACCTTGCCAACCCTTTCCCGAACTTACCACCTCTTTGCCCACGCTTGCCCATATATGGAATAAGCTTGCCCGAGTGTCGCATCCTAATTTTTCCTATCGGTATAATATTGATAGAGGAAATAGGTTTGGAAAGGATTGTGATGATGAATGGAAAAGAAAAGAATGATAAGATGAAGGTTTAAAGAAGATGAATAAAAGTCCCATGGTGCAAAATGTAAAGTAGACATAATTTTGCATTCAGATTAGACCCAAAATTTTACCAGTAGCTACAAAAAATTATTCCAGTTAGTTTGACGTCATACAAAATTTTGATTTGAAGTCCCGAAAAATTGATATAAATTTTTGAAGTTAGGAGAAATTATTACAATATTTCTCGGATCTCAGAATCAGATGAAACTTTACAATAAATTATTATAATTAATATGAGAATTTATAAAACTGATAGGATCAGAAAAGGAATCCTGTAGAATTTTTAATAGAATTTATAGTAGAATAAAATACCCGATAAATATTTTTGGGAGAAGTTTCTTGGGATTTATGCCATAAAGGTAGTGGACCATACAAAGGCCCAAAATGGCATCCCAGAGGCCCAGTAAGGTAACTAAGTAGTTATGTGGGCTAGTGTCCAGAGGAACCCCGAAAAAGTGTGAAATTACGAAAATGCCCCTGCATTGTAATAATGTACAAGAGATGAATAGAGGGTATTTTAGTCATTTTAGATAGGCCAAAATGCCAAGGAAAGTACAGGAATGACTAATTAGAGTCAGTACATGCCCTGATCAGGTATAAAGAGGTGTGAAATGATAGTTATGCCCTTAGGGTTAAAATAGTGCAAGAAAGGGCACCAAGGGTATTTTTGTCATTTCTTAAGGGATCTGTAATTAAGTTTAGACCCAGTACAAGAATATCAATGGTAGGAAGAATCTGGATACTGAATTTAAAGTCAGAAAAAATATTATGGAATCTAAGAAAAATTAGATTCAGAAAACAGTCTGGTTTTTGGAAAATCGTACTGAGTCGGTACCTGATTGGACTTAAATTTTTTCAGATGCTATCTCCCTTCACAATTTTGTCACATGGGCTATGAGGTGTCCCTTGATGATGTCATGAAGATGATGTCATCATTTCTTGGTGGGCAAGACAAGATTCAAGGTGCAATCTTGGCCATTAGATCAAATAGTGCACAAAGTGATCTTGGCCATCCATTTTCCATTGGATTTCTCTATAAATACCCCCATTTTTCTGATGCAAAATCGTGGCATGAGAACCCTTGGGGAAACTATGGAAAAAATGAAAACTCAAGCTAAGACAAAGAAGAATTCAACGTCCAAAGTTCAAGCAAACTAGAGATTAAAGGTAAGCAATCTATCCTAGCTTATTTTCCTTTGATTTGGGAGCTTGATCTTAGGGTTTCTGTGGAAGAAAGTTGAGTTTTCTCTAAGGTGTAGATGCTGTCCAAAACCTTAGATGAAAGGAGAAAGAAGAAATTAAAGTTAGAGTTATGAGATTAAAGCTTAAACAAGCTAGTTAGATGATTGGTTGTTGAATCAAGTTGATATTCTTGACCTTGCCATGGATGAAACAATTCGGTTTGCACTGTTCATGATAGAAGGAGATAGAATTTCAATGATCTAAGGCTTCCATTGAATTTATATGATGATTTTGTGTAGGATTTGATAGGTTTTGAACCTTGGAAACATTGGAATTGAAAGTTGTAATATTTGAAGTTCTTTTATGTTACTGTTCACTAGCATGAACAGTGATTGAAATTTCATGATTTTGATGATTCCAATGGTTTTAAAATAAAAAATTGTGTGGGATAAAGTAGAGAAACAAGTATAGTAAGCATTAGAATCAAAATGAGAATTTTTGAAAGAAAAGAGGGAGTTATGTAATTCTGTATGGAACAGTGTATAGTTGCTGGAATTTGGTTATTTTGAGTTCATAAATGGATTCAAAAGGCCAAATTGTATAGGGTAAGGTCAAGACATCAATTGATTCAAAGGCCTAAGTCTATTGGTAAAGGTTAAAGGGAGTTATGTTAGTTAAAGTAAGCTTAATGCTCAAGAGAGTTAGATGGTAATGAATTGATGATTATGTGATGTTAGGATTTGGTTTTGTTCTCCAAAGAGGCAGCCATACATCAAGGAGAAGTAAGAAGAAAGAGCAAAGTTGAAGTGAAAGAAATCAAGTATATGAGGTAGTAAACTTACCCTAAACTTGTATGTATTGAATGTTATGCTTGAATGTGCTATGGCTTTGTTAAATTGTGTGCATATGTGTAGATGATTGAAGCTCTGTTTCTATGTTTACTTTGGCCAATTGTATTTCATATGATACATGGAAGCATGCTCATTACACTATGGTAACACTTTCACAAGCAAGCACATGCAATTACATTAATACATGCATTGTTTAGTATCGTTTGCTACTGAGATTTCCCTCAAAATCTCACCCCATCCATGTAATCTCAATCCCCATAGGTTTATGAATGAGGAAAGAATATGAAGAAGAATGAAGAGGAGTTAGGGATTGGTCAATGTAAATGTTGATATGATGTTATGTAAAGAATTCTTGCAAGTAATGATGTTGTATGGCCAGTTTGAACAATAATGTTTATGATGTAATACAAAATAGTAAATGATGGAATAAAAGTATGAAATTTTATAGACATTTAGTTAACATGTCAAGCTTTGTTTTGACACCAAGAACACCTTATTTTGATGTCTGTACAAAGAGAACCAATTTTCCAAAGATGGGGACCAGAATCTGTTTTCAGAATTTTTGTCCAAATGAACAGTAAATTTAACGAATAAACTGTATCAATGTGCTAAGCATTTGGTTAGGAAACTATTTTTCCCTTAAACTTTAAAGATGTTAGCTTCGAGTATAATTTTGAACAACTTCATTTCAATTTTTCTATAATTAATTATGATTTATTGAAGTTCATCACCGAATCTGGAATACCATATGAACATTAACTTGCTAAGAGTAAAAATTCCAAATTTGGCTAATGGACTTCATATGTCATGTAAGTGGTTCTAAATGCTACCGAATGGTCCCTAAGACGTACGAAAGTAAGGATGTTACACCGAGCATTGCACCACCTTGCCTGAACTTGTCACCACCTTTCCAACACTTGCCTACGCATTGAACAAGCTTGCCCAGAATTGCACTACCTTCGCCGGACCTTGCCAACACTTTCTCGAACTTACCACCACCTTGCCCACGCTTACCTGGACATGGAACAAGCTTGTCCGAGCATTGCACCACCTTGCCCGGACTTGCCACCACCTTAACAACACTTGTCTACACATTGAACAAACTTGCCCAGACATTGCACCACCTTGCCCGGACTTGCCACCATCTTGCCAACACTTGCCTACACATTGAATAAGCTTGCCCAGCTCCTGCCAACATTTTCCCACACTTGTCCGGACATTGTCGACACTTGCCCAAACATTGCCCACGCTTGCCCAGACATGGAACAAGCTTGTCCGAGCATTGCACCACCTTGCCCGGACTTGCCACCACCTTGCCAAGACTTGCCTAGACGTTGAACAAGCTTGCCCAGATATTGCACCACCTTACCCGGACTTGCCACCATCTTGCCAACACTTGCCCGAACATTGCCTACACTTGTCCGGACATTGCCCACAATTGCCTAGACATGGAACAAGCTTGCCCGAGCACTACATCACCTTGCCCGGACTTGCCACCACCTTGCCAACACTTGCCTAGACATTGAACAAGCTTGCCCAGCTCCTGCCAACATTTGCCCACACTTGCCTGAACATTGCCTACACTTGCCCGGACGTTGCCCACGCTTGCCCAGACATGGAACAAGCTTGCCCGAGCATTGCCCCACCTTGCCTGGAATTGCCACCACCTTGCCAACACTTACGTACACATTGAACAAGCTTGCCTAGACATTGCACCACCTTGGCCGGACCTTGCCAACACTTTCCCAAACTTACCGCCACCTTGACCACGCTTGCCCATACATGGAACAATCTTGCCCAAAAATTGCACCACCTTGCCCGGACTTGCCACCATCTTGCCAACACTTGCCTACACATTGAACAAGCTTGCCTAGCTCTTGCCAACACTTGCCCACACTTGAGCGGACATTGCCTACACTTGCCCAGACGTTGCAAACGCTTGCCCAGACATAGAACAAGCTTGCCCGAGCATCGCACCATGTTGCCCGATCTTGCCACCGCATGCACATGGGTGCCTGTATCATGCCTACACTGCCTGTACCTTACCAACGCTTGAAAAGATTGCACAACTGAAGCCTCATGGCCATGTTTCCCATAAAAATAGCTTTCCCTTCTTAGGACGGACTTAGCGCCCCTGCCCATATTGGTAGGACAGTACCTACGTACACAGTACGTATCAGCTGCTTTCCTTATCTTGTCATAATTTCGGCAGCATAACGGCGTCTCTTAAAATTTCCAAAATTCACTTCGACATAACCTCCCCTGTAATGGGTTATTTATTGGGATGAGATTCGAGGGAATCTCAGTAGCAACAATCATAACAATATATGTAATGCAGAGTGACAGTGCTTGCTTGTGATTGTGTACAGATAAGTATGCTGCGTGCTTCCATACTCAATAACATATGATCATAGCATTGCAGTAGAGCTTCAAGCATAACATATAAGACAACAATCCAACCAAACAATAGCACAACAAATCACAAAGACATTACATAAAAGCTAGGATTAGTTACTACCTCAAAGGCTTAGTAGAACTCTAGAATCCCTATACTGCTTCCAGCTCCGCCAGAACTTCCTTTCTTTCTTTCTTCCTCTCACTTTCTCTCTCTAGCACTTCCTTCTCTCTCTTTTCTTGCCCAAAACCGTGATGCAAATGAATGGGGAGGGGGTATTTATAGATTCCTTCAATGGCATTCCTGTAATTTCTAAGAACTCTGATCCTGTGGCTACGGTTTTTCCTGGAATTTCCTATTTTCTTTTATTCTCTTTTACTGCATCACCCAGGACACCTCAGTGGACACCTCAGCATGCATATTTCTCACATGTCACAATTCCTGGGACACCTCATCAGCTGACTCAGCATTTTCAGTCTAATCCAGTACCGGTCCGGTCCGATTTCCCACAAACTGGACTCACCGGCTAAGATTATGCCACATGTCCTTAACTTTTTCTTCCTCCTCTATGTTGGCGCCATGTGGCATCTTACTGGCACCTGTCATGCCATCCAATGCTATCCAGATAAGTCTAGGACTTTATCTGATCATCTCCTCGGTTATCGTGCCAATCGAGTAACTTTACTTTATTGAAACAGCATTAAAATAGTATTTTAATGTCACTTTTTCCCACATACTTCATGGGCTACGTTTTTGGGCTCTGGGAATGTTATCTTGGATCCTGATCAAGCTCAAGTGCTCTGATGGCTCGATTCCCAAGAAACATTCCTTGGCAAATTACCAAAATACCCTTGGTGCCCTTTCTTGCACTATCTTAACCCTAAGGGTAAAATCGTCATTTTACACCCTTCTGTATCCTGTCAGGGCATATACTGACCTGGTTAACCTTACCTGGGTATGTCTCGGCTCCTGTGCCTATCCAGAATGACCAAAATGTCCTTCATTCATCTGTTACCCTTTAGTACAACACAGGGGCATTTTCATAATTTCACACTTTTCCAGGGTTCTGCTAGACACTGGCCCATCTATCAATCCAAGTGTCTTACTGGGCCTTTGATGGCGCCATTATTGGGCCTTTCAGGGTCCATTACCTTCATGGCACGTATCACGAGGAATCTTCCCCCGACACAGTTCCTCGAATATTTTAACTATTATACACCGTTTATACACATCTCTGGACACCGGTTCCTTCTATCAGATACACTGGCCTGCTGTGTTCAGGCATCCCTGTGAGTTATAACAGTCATCTGACTGAGGTCATCCAAACTCATTCAGTCCCTTTTCAAATACCGATAAATCTCTCTATCGGATACCCGGAGGCCTCACACTCCCGTCTGGATTTTCTAATTTGCGAATAACTTTTTCTACAGGCCTCCTATCGGTATTCTGTCAGTTTTTCGACATCCGCCCCATCAGGACGCATCATCCTATATTTTCTCACTTATATCTGAAATCTAGGATATCCGGTAGGAATTGTTATAACTTTAGACTATCAGATCAATTCTGGCTATCTGGAGTCTTGAAAAATTCCTGTATTAAGCCAGATTACTGAGCATCACTTGCTCTATCTACTGGTGAAATCTGGGACTGAAATGCTTTCGGACAGTCCAAACCACTTCCGGCCTGACTTTCTTTAATTATACTTTAGCCCCAGGGAACTTTTCTTCTTTTTAATTAAGTCCCTTTTATTTGGCTAAAATTACACTTAAGGACCCCACCTTTTTGTGTACTTTTCCTTTTTGGCTTTAAACTTTCCATAATTGCACTTAAGCCCCTTCATTTTCTTTCTTTTGCAATTTAATCCCTTTCCTTGCATAAATGGCCATCATATCCCTAGGGACTTCCACTATTTACATATAAGTCCCTGGACTTTCACTTATTTGCAGTTTAGTCCCTAAAAACTCTCTATATGTTTCAGGGACTTCTGGTCAAAGGGATATATCTATTTCAGGCTACTTCCTAAGTCTCTGGCCTAAAAATTGGGATGTCACAAACACCACAATGGAATGGCATTTCTGAAAGGAGGAATTGAACACTATTAGATATGGTTCGATCCATGATGAATCGAACAGATCTTCCAACGTTCTTTTGGGGCCACGCCCAAGAGACAGCTGTGTTCACACTGAATCATGTTCCATCTAAGGCAATTGAAAAGATTCCATATGAGATATGGACTGGGAGGAAACCTAGTTCGTCTTTTCTCAAGATCTGGGGATGTGAGGTCTATGTTAAGCAACAAGCCTCAGATAAGTTAGCGTCCAAATCCTCAAAGTGCCTTTTTGTGGGATATCCTAAGGAAACCAAGGGATATTATGTCTACAACCCCACTGATAACAAAGTGTTTGTTGTCAGAAATGGTATCTTTCTCGAACGAGAATTTATCTCTAAAAGAACCAGTGGGAGTAAGGTACACCTCGAAGTAGTTTGAGAGCCAAAAGACACCACAGAACTAGAGATGGAAAACAGAGAAGACTCACAACAAGTTGTTGAGACTCCTCTAGTCACGCAAGGCCCACGACGATCTAATAGGGCACGACTTCAGCCTCAGAGATATGGATTTCTGATTTCTGACAATCGTGATGTGTTGCTCATTGAGCATAATGAGCCAACTACCTATCGAGAAGCTGTAGTGGGACCAAACTCTGAAAAATGGCTAAATGCCATGAAGTCTGAGATGCAATCCATGTACGGCAATAAGGTATGGACCTTAGTCGACCCACCTGAAGGTGTAAAAACTGTCGGGTGCAAGTGGATTTTTAAAGAGAAAACTGACATGGATGGCAATGTAAATGTCTTCAAGGCACGACTGGTTGCAAAAGGATTTACTCAAATGCATGGTGTGGACTATGATGAGACCTTTTCCCCATTTGCAATGGCCAAATCAATCAGAATCCTCCTTGCCATTGCAGCATATTATGACTATTAAATATGGTAGATGGACGTCAAGACAGCCTTCCTTAATGGAAAGCTCCTTGAGGATGTGTACATGACACAACCTGAAGGGTTTGTGCGGTCTGAGGACTCTGGTAAAGTGTGCAAGCTTCAAAGTTCCATTTATGGACTGAAGCAAACATCTCGGAGTTGGAATCATCGTTTTGATGAAGTAGTCAAAGAGTTTGGATTTCTTCAAAACATTGATGAACCTTGTGTGTACAAGAAGGTTAGTGGGAGCACAGTTGTTTTTTGGTACTCTATGTCGATGACATCCTACTTATTGGGAATGACATTCCTACCTTGCAGATTGTCAAGTCTTGGTTAGGAAAGTCTTTCTCGATGAAAGACTTGGGTGAAGCCACCTATATCCTAGGAATTAGGATCTATAGAGATAGATCTAAAAGACTTCTAGGACTCAGTCAGAGCACATATATAGACAAGATACTGCATAGGTTTAGTATGCAGGAATCAAAGAGGGGTTTCATACCCATGTCTCATGGTATTTACCTCAGCAAGGATTTGTGTCCTAGTACACCTGATTAGTAAGGTAGCATGAGTAAGGTTTCATATGCCTCGGCCATAGGATCTATCATGTATGCCATGTTATGTACTCGACCGGATATCTCGTTTGCCTTAAGTATGACTAGCAGATATCAACAGGACCCCAGTGAGGGCCATTGGACTGTTGTCAAGAATATCCTTAAGTACTTGAGAAGGACTAAGGACTTATTCTTAGTCTATGGTGGATTGGATGATGAGCTCTGTGTAACTAGTTACACAGATGTAAGTTTCCAAACTGACCAGGACGACCAGAAATTGTAATCTGGATATGTATTCCTCCTGAATAATAGAGCAGTAAGCTGGAAGAGCTCTAAGCAGAGCACTGTAGCAGATTCTGTAATGGAAGATGAGTATATAGCAGCATTTGATGCAGCTAAGAAGGCCCTTTGGATCAGGAAGTTCATTACTGAACTAGGGGTGATACCTATCATCTCAGATCCAATAACTTTGTTCTGTGACAATAGTGGTGCCATTGCATAGGCCAAAGAGCCTAGGTCACATCAAAGGACCAAGCATATACTCAGGTGATTTCATCTCATCAGAGAAATCAATGATAGAGGTGATATAAAAATATGCAAGGTAGCAGGAGAAGACAATGTTGCCGATCCTCTAACAAAGCCGCTTATGCAAGCAAAGCATGAGTGTCAAGTTAGGTCAATGGGAATTAGGCAAATTAATGATTGTACCTAGTGCAAGTGGGAGGATGTTGGAGATTGTGCCCTAGGGGCCAATCATTGTATTATGAACATTGTTGATTTATGAGTTTCTTAATTATGTTATCACATTATTTGCATGTTTACTATGATGACCATCCTTGGATAACTCATGATCTTATCCTAAATGTCCCTGGTCGGTCATCTATGTGGGAGCAGAGATGAAATAAGACCAATATGACTTTGAAGATATATAGAGATATAAATCAAAGTCATAGGCACATGTAAGAGTACAAGGTGTTGGACTGACCCGCTATGAGAGAGCTGCATGGGTCAAGTCATAAGCTTCTCTCATATACAAACCATGTCACTATGCCCTTTGACCTGAGATCATCATGGATTCCTACATGACAAATGCTCAGCTTTGACCTAGTCAAAAGTCACTTTTGACCGAGTGATCATAAAGGTTATGTTCGGGCTTAGTGGTTTTTCATGCAGAGGAATGTGAATGGTCAAGATGGGATTTGTCCCTCACATTCGTAGAGAGATATTACTGGGCCCCTCAATGAGTGAGTTTGAGAAATGTATGGCCATACTGTAGTTTGAGAAATGTATGGCCATACTGTAATGGAAAGGTAGTTCCATTTCTATAGTCAGACTACTCAGGGATCGAGAAAGTAACGGTCAGGAACAGGAGGATGACATTCTCCATGCCTCATCCATGACTAAAATATCGTGTGACAAAAGGGACGTGATGTGGTTGTATGAAAGGTAACATCGTTTATCGATCCTCATATGATTTGGGTAGTCGTAATGTCTTGCTAGAGACCGCTTGCGACTTGTGGGTCAGTATAGAAACTGACCCACTACCAACTTCATATGGGCCTACAGGGTCGCACACAAAATATCCCAATGTAACATCCCAATTTTCAGGCCTTGAGACACGGAAATAGCCTGAGAATGAGAGGCTACCAGACCCCTTTTGAGCAGAAGTCCCAGAGACATAAGAGAGTTTTTAGGGGCTAAGCTGCGAGTAAGTAAAGGTACGGGGACTTATGTGTAAACAGTGGAAGTCCCAAGGTGTAGAATGGCCATTTGGGATGATGTAAAGGTCAAAGGTTGAAGAGTTACGAGCTGATCGTTCTGGTCGCGACTAGAGTAAAACATGGTCGCGACTAGTGGTTACAGAAAGAGCTATACGCGACAAGAAAGCATTATGGTCGCGACATAAAAGAAGTATGGTCGCGACTAGGAAGCAGTGATATCGCGACTAATAGTGGCAGAAAGACTTAGACGCGACTTAAATGTGTTGTGGTCGCGACGATAGAATGTTGTGGTCGCGACGATAGAATGTTTTGGTCGCGACGAGAAGATGTTTTGGTCGCGACTAATGTACACAGAATTGTAAGGTCGCGACAAGATGATGTTGAGGTCGCGACTAGTGACTAAAGTGGCGCTAAGCGTACTGGCCAAGAGTGGTGAAGGTCTAAGAGAGATAGTTACCCGGTTGGAGATAGACCGGAGGCAGGATATCAGATACAGGAAAGGTTATCTGGAAACCATGAAGTAAACTGATAAGGTATACTCATGGGTCCCACAAGATGCCACATGGCATTAAAGTAATAATTCAGTAAGGTAAGGATACTCGGTTGGCACGAAAACCGAGGAGGCACGATAACCGAGGAAATGATCAGATAAAGTCAGGGACTTATCTGGATGGCATTGGGAAGCGTGCAAGGTCTTTTCCAGTCGCCACATGGCATTAGTCTGCAGAAAGCAGATAAAGTTGATGGCACGCATTACGAGGCAGGAGACTGGACCGGTGAGTCAGCATGGTGAGTCAGCATGCTGAGGTGTCCCGGGAATTCAAGCATGTGAAAAATGAGGCGCTGAGTCACCATGGTGAGTTGGCACGATGATGCAGTAAATGAAGAATTAAAGAAAATAGGAAAATCCAGGAAAAACCAGGACCGCAGGATCAAAGTTCATGGTAATTACGATTGTGCCATTGAGCCCATTATAAATACCCCCTTCCCCCATTCCATTTGCATCCCGCGGAGGAGAGGAGAATGAGAGAGAAAGAAGAGAGAGAAGGGGAAGGAAAGGAAGAGAGAAAGGAGAAAGGAAGAAAGGAAGTTCTGGCGGAGCTGGAAGCAGAATAGAGATAGTAGGGTTCTGCTGAGCTAGCCAGGTAGTAACTAATCCTAGCTTTTATGTAATGGCTTTGTGATTGATGTGCTATTGTTTGGTTGGATTGTTGTCTTATATGTTATGTCTGAAGCTCTACTGCAATGCTATGATCATATGTTATTGAGTATGGAAGCACGCAGCATACTTATCTGTACACAATCACAAGCAAGCACTGTCACACTGCATTACATATATTGTTATGATTGTTGCTACTGAGATTCCCCCGAATCTCATCCCCATCCATAACCCATTACAGGGAGGTTATGTTAAAGTAGATTTTGAGAAAGCCAGGAGACGCCGTTATGCTGCCCAAGTTAAGACTGAACGTCATAGTATATGATAAGTACTGTGTACGTAGTGCTGTCTAAGGAGGCTAGAAGTGAGTGGACCTAGCCGGTTCATCTAGTCTTTCCTGGGTACTACGTAGAATGGTAGTCCTCATGAGGAGATTACCGAATCAGTACAGTTCAGTTCTTTATACAGCTGAAGCGTAGCGGTTATGCTGCCGAAGTTTAGGTAGAACAAGATGTAATAGAGATATGAGGATTATGTATATGTCTTGTTGTATATACCATATTGTATGACATTTTATGATTCAATGATAAATAGGGTTTGGCATATTCAAATTATGAATGATGAAGTTGAGCTATTTTAAGCTAATATTGCTTCCGCTAGTGTACTCTGAGGGCTGTAAGGGAGGATGTTTCATTTTGGTATCAGAGCAAGAGGTTCTGGCACCAACCAGAAAGGACTCTGGTTCAGAGCATAAGATTCTGGCACAGAACAGAAGGTTCTGGCTCAGTGATGCTCTGATTTAGCCCTTGAGTACGACAGAATAGCACTCCGGTCGCGACTAACGTGGTTTATGTCGCGACGGGTAGCCTCAATGAGAGGTTTAGTCGTGACGCATAAGTTTATAGGTCGCGACGGTTATTCACATAAAGCTTTGGTCGCGGCGAGTATGTTCCTAGGTCGCGACAGTTATTTAACAGAGAGCTAAGGTTGTGACGAGAAAAGTTTAATGTCGCGACTAGAAATGGCTATGGTTGCGACGTGAAGAGACATAAGTCGCGACGAGAAAATATCCTGGTCGCGACGGTAGAGGAGTTGAGTCGCGACGTGGAAAGGTTAAGGTCGCGACGACAGAAGATTTAGGTCGCGACTAGAAGACAGAAAATGTTAAGGACGCGACATCTGAAGCTGTAGGTCACGACTAAAGAATAGAAATGATAAGTCGTGAGGAGTTAAGGGTAATGAAGAATCATAGAGGCTATGAATAGCGATTACCCAATACTCATATCGCGACGGAATGACAGAGATGTCCTGGTATGACATTAGAAGATTCAGATCGGGACTATTATGGGTTTAGAAGAGCCCGTGGAGATAAAGCTCCTAGATGGAATAAGCATGTTTCGTTGTAAAGGAAAAGACAGGTGAACACAAAGCATGAACATAGAGCTTGAGTGGAGAAGCCATGCATAGAGGAAGTTGGCAACTCCAATAAGCAAGTCATCCTTGCTAGGTAGGATAGGCCGCAAAGGATGATAATGATAAGTTAAGATGAGCTAGCTAGATGGGATAGCTAGTATGAAGTTTGCCTCGGAGTAATCCTAGGGCATGGCCTAAGGCTAGAGATGTGATGATGTTTGATATGGCCTAAGGCTAAGGCTAGAGACGTGATGGTTAATAAATAAAGAGTTAATATTCCCTAAGCAGAGGGATTCCATCACAAAGATTTAGGGTAGAGTACCCTAAAGAATAGAAATAATAGTAAAAGATAATGAATGAGATCTAGGCGACTGAAGTTCGCTAGGATTAAGAGAAAGATGCGTTTTCAGGTGCTTAAGGGCTGTGGCTCGTGTGTCTGGAAAACAAAACCGTGATCTCATGTGGGCACCAAGCCTACCTAAGGGGAAAGCGGATAATATCTTTGTAAAGAGGTTCTAGGCTGTTACAGTAAAGGCCGATAAGGAACCACAGTCTGGTCAAGAATAGACTGAGACTGATAGATAGACAAAAGGAGAAATGAGATAGTAGAAGGTAGCCACAGATTACGGGATACAGTGACTCCCCTATGTAAGAAAGAGTGATGAAGGGTTGAGTCTGTACCTAATAAGAGGGTAGCGTGACAGCCTGAGATAGACAGATGTTTCAGGATGACTGACCAAGATATGATAGGCAATATGATAAATAAAATATGCCTTGAGGTTTAGTTAGTCTGATGGATGGTTGAGCAAAGTATGATGATGATATGGCTTATGATGCCATAAGTTATGATAGTTGCATCTCCTTGCAATTGTCATATGATGACATGCATGTTAGAGTATGCCATGATGAATGAATACTCCCTTTTACAGTGCATGAAGGGTAGAGTATATATGAGATGAGAAAGTATGTTGCTCCCATACCATATGACATGTAATGAGATATGTATTGAGGATGATAGATAGTCTCGGTTCATGGGACAATAAGTTATGATATTCAGATATGTTTGAGGTTACTCAGGTAATTCTGCAGACTTGTGAATACAGTACTCAGAGCCATTTCTGTTGAAAGAAATAGTAGACAGAAAGAAAGCAGATAAGAGTAAAGAGATTGTTTTTAGATCACTCTTCAGATAAGAGTTGGATCTGAAACAGATGGCTCTCAGATAGAGCTAGATTCAGATGAGTATAGATCACTCTTCAGATAAGAGTTGGATCTGATACAGGATGCTCGCAGTTGGAGCATAGTTCAAATGGTTCACAGTTAGAGCACAGATGAGTTATGATGAGGCCATAGCAGTAGAATGCAATGGCAGGTGGTTAGACCATGATGGCACAAGCCAATGGTAAGCCACAGTAAAGTAAGAAAGATGAGAAGGAACTCCTGAGTAAAAGAGGAAGTAAGTAAAGTCTGGGTAAAGGATATGAGGCTAGAAAATTTCTAAAATTTTTATGGAGTTATCAACAGGTGGAAGCAGTTAACCTTATAACTTAGTCTGTTGGTTTAAGATCTTCGGGAGATATACAGTACAACAGAATCGCAGTTAGATTCTGGAGGGTCACAGTTAGATCCTAGCATGGCTCCAGGGTCGCAGTTAGATCCTAACAGATCCAGAGTCACAGTTAGATTCTGAAAAGGCTAACGGTTGATCGTAGTTAGATCCCGAGGTCGCAGTTAGACCTAGCCTAAGGAAAGTAATGAGCCATGAGACATGAGTATGATGTAGTATCTCTTTGGGAAGATGAATGCCAAAGACGAAGTTAAGGTAAGGAAGTTTCACTAGTTGATAAGCTGACCCAGAGAAATTGTTTTATAATGATTTTCCTCAGGTAGCCTCTAGTCTACAGACTGAACTTAGCTTTCCCTTAAACGAAGATGGAGTCCAAGTTTAAATCTGAGTACTGAGATTCAAAGTTTTGTGGAAGTATGCCTGAGAAGCAGAGAAGAGAATCCTCTGTGTAATGAGAAGCAGAGAAGAGAATCCTCTGTGTAATGAGAAGCAGAGAAGAAAATCCTCAATGTAATGAGAACAGAAGAGTATGAATAGATAGATTCCCCAGATGAGGGTAAAGAGATTAAAAGGCTAGAAAAGACCTAGAGAAGAAGGTCTAAGGCAAAGTAAAGATAGAACGCAGTTCTATGAGGAAGAGAATGTTAGCCTTATGATAAGGCAAGATAAGTTATGAAAGGGTGAAATACACCATGAGATAGCTAGAATGGGCTAGATATGCCATGATAAAGTATCAAAGGCATGTAATGAGATACACGGTAGTAAACGGGTAATATGACACGCACCTAGAGCTGTGCATTGTATAAACAGACAGAGAGGCTCCCTGTTTGGTAGGACTCAGATGTTTGAATGATATGCTATGAAAGAGAATAGAAAATGAGAGCTTTCACTCCTTGCATGAGATGCTAGGCCTTATGTTATGCTAAAACTATGCAAGCTCCGAGTGTTAGAGCTGTGCCTAGTTAGAACAGGAATGGTTAAGCTCCGATGTTAGAGCTTTGCATTCATAAGCAGGTATGCAGTTCTGCAGTATGTTGGCCAAGCATTATGCATATTAGAGTAGGTGCTTTTGTTTAGCAGCAAAGTAAAGAAGGAATAGCTGCATAAGTCCTCTCTCTGTATGACGTTAAGTGCAAAGAAAGATGAAATGTTGCAGATTTTAAAGCAGTCTGCGAGATATCAAGAGAAGTAATAAGAGTATGATGCTAGAAGTATGATGAGTAGTTAGAAGAAATTCCCGAATACAGTAATATTCGAGAGAATTTCATATGAAAGAAATGGACACTACTCATAAGTGCAGTAAGTGGTCCATAAGAGGAAAATAGATTTCAACTCTGATTGGATTAACCCAGAGAAAGAAAGGCATGTTACGAAGAGATGTAAAGTTATGATGAGTACTGTGCCAGATGTTAAGTTAATTTGGCTATGGTACTGATTAAATTTCGAGGACGAAATTTATTTAAAGGGGAGGAGAAATGTAATATCCCAATTTTCAGGCCTTGAGACACGGAAATAGCCTGAGAATGAGAGGCTACCAGACCCCTTTTGAGCAGAAGTCCCAGAGACATAAGAGAGTTTTTAGGGGCTAAGCTGCGAGTAAGTAAAGGTACGGGGACTTATGTGTAAACAGTGGAAGTCCCAAGGTGTAGAATGGCCATTTGGGATGATGTAAAGGTCAAAGGTTGAAGAGTTACGAGCTGATCGTTCTGGTCGCGACTAGTGGTTACAGAAAGAGCTATACGCGACAAGAAAGCATTATGGTCGCGACATAAAAGAAGTATGGTCGCGACTAGAAAGCAGTGATATCGCGACTAATAGTGGCAGAAAGACTTAGACGCGACTTAAATGTGTTGTGGTCGCGACGATAGAATGTTGTGGTCGCGACGATAGAATGTTTTGGTCGCGACGAGAAGATGTTTTGGTCGCGACTAATGTACACAGAATTGTAAGGTCGCGACAAGATGATGTTGAGGTCGCGACTAGTGACTAAAGTGGCGCTAAGCGTACTGGCCAAGAGTGGTGAAGGTCTAAGAGAGATAGTTACCCGGTTGGAGATAGACCGGAGGCAGGATATCAGATACAGGAAAGGTTATCTGGAAACCATGAAGTAAACTGATAAGGTATACTCATGGGTCCCACAAGATGCCACATGGCATTAAAGTAATAATTCAGTAAGGTAAGGATACTCGGTTGGCACGAAAACCGAGGAGGCACGATAACCGAGGAAATGATCAGATAAAGTCAGGGACTTATCTGGATGGCATTGGGAAGCGTGCAAGGTCTTTTCCAGTCGCCACATGGCATTAGTCTGCAGAAAGCAGATAAAGTTGATGGCACGCATTACGAGGCAGGAGACTGGACCGGTGAGTCAGCATGGTGAGTCAGCATGCTGAGGTGTCCCGGGAATTCAAGCATGTGAAAAATGAGGCGCTGAGTCACCATGGTGAGTTGGCACGATGATGCAGTAAATGAAGAATTAAAGAAAATAGGAAAATCCAGGAAAAACCAGGACCGCAGGATCAAAGTTCATGGTAATTACGATTGTGCCATTGAGCCCATTATAAATACCCCCTTCCCCCATTCCATTTGCATCCCGTGGAGGAGAGGAGAATGAGAGAGAAAGAAGAGAGAGAAGGGGAAGGAAAGGAAGAGAGAAAGGAGAAAGGAAGAAAGGAAGTTCTGGCGGAGCTGGAAGCAGAATAGAGATAGTAGGGTTCTGCTGAGCTAGCCAGGTAGTAACTAATCCTAGCTTTTATGTAATGGCTTTGTGATTGATGTGCTATTGTTTGGTTGGATTGTTGTCTTATATGTTATGTCTGAAGCTCTACTGCAATGCTATGATCATATGTTATTGAGTATGGAAGCACGCAGCATACTTATCTGTACACAATCACAAGCAAGCACTGTCACACTGCATTACATATATTGTTATGATTGTTGCTACTGAGATTCCCCCGAATCTCATCCCCATCCATAACCCATTACAGGGAGGTTATGTTAAAGTAGATTTTGAGAAAGCCAGGAGACGCCGTTATGCTGCCCAAGTTAAGACTGAACGTCATAGTATATGATAAGTACTGTGTACGTAGTGCTGTCTAAGGAGGCTAGAAGTGAGTGGACCTAGCCGGTTCATCTAGTCTTTCCTGGGTACTACGTAGAATGGTAGTCCTCATGAGGAGATTACCGAATCAGTACAGTTCAGTTCTTTATACAGCTGAAGCGTAGCGGTTATGCTGCCGAAGTTTAGGCAGAACAAGATGTAATAGAGATATGAGGATTATGTATATGTCTTGTTGTATATACCATATTGTATGACATTTTATGATTCAATGATAAATAGGGTTTGGCATATTCAAATTATGAATGATGAAGTTGAGCTATTTTAAGCTAATATTGCTTCCGCTAGTGTACTCTGAGGGCTGTAAGGGAGGATGTTTCACCCAACACGAGCTATGATGTCCAGATTCATTGAATCTAAGACATGTCTAGATTCAATGAATAATCTAGGGTAGATATATATATTTTACATATATATAAATTCGTATATATATATTATATATAATATAAGAGATATTTGCAAGATTTAATTTATAAGGATAAATTAAATCTCTATTACTTTTGAATTTGAATTTAAATTGATATGATCTATTTGAATTTAAAATTTAAATTGATAAGATATCTCATATTTGATTTATGAGAATAAATCAAATATAATTTCGTCTTATCTTTATTTTAAATTAAATAAATAGGTGAATTAAATCTGTGGGACGGATTTAATATAAACCATATTTATTTAATTAGTTTCTTATCAAATTATGTAATATATGATATTGATTAATTTCAGAATTAATATAAGATTAATTCTGAAGCCCAACCCAATTAGAACACCGATAATATCCTATATATTTGACATTAGGGGCTAGGGTTCTGGAAGAGACAAAAAAAAGAGGAAAAGGGGGCAAGGAGAGTGCAAAAGGTTTGCAGATAAGAAACGGCCAAAATAGAGACGGTGAGGACGGAATCTTGAGAAAGCCCTAGAGGGACAAGAGGCGCTAGCACGTCATTCGTGATTGGAACGCTGTTCGTGTGGATACCGGTAGAGGAAGCCGATCTGAGTTGTCGACTTCTTGCGATCAAAAAAGAATGCCAGGTATGACGACAAGTCGCGACCAATTGACACAGAGGTCGCGACTAAATAGGCATCTGAACGTCAGAAATCCGAAAAGAGATGACAGGTCACGACTAGAAGCTGAGGAAGTCGCGACTTACAACTCTAGAGGCTACAGGTCGCGACTAGTAGTTGTGGAGGTCGCGATAGAAAACTCCAGAGGCGACAGGTCGAGACTAGAAGCTTAGTAGGTCGTGACTAAAATCTCCAAAGGCGAAGAGTTGCGACTAGTGGATACTGAGGTCGCGACTATAGCTCGAATACCGAAGGTAAACTTCTTTCTCCTTGACTTAAGGAATGAAAATTTTTTTAAAGTTAACTTCCGCTGCCTGTCTTCCAATTACCTTCACAATGTAAATGCTATATGATGTTATGTGAAGAATTCTTTCAAGTAATGATGCTGTATGGCCAGTTTGAACAATAATGTTTATGATGTAATACAAAATAGTAAATGATGGAATAAAAGTATGAAATTTTATAGACATTTAGTTAACATGTCAAGCTTTGTTTTGACACCAAGAACACCTTATTTTGATGTCTGTACAAAGAGAACCAATTTTCCAAAGATGGGGACCAGAATCTGTTTTCAGAATTTTTGTCCAAATGAACAGTAAATTTAACGAATAAACTGTATCAATGTGCTAAGCATTTGGTTAGGAAACTATTTTTCCCTTAAACTTTAAAGATGTTAGCTTCGAGTAGAATTTTGAACCACTTCATTTCAATTTTTTTAAAATTAATTATGATTTTTTGAAGTTCATCACCGAATCTAGAATACCATATGAACAGTAACTCACCAAGAGTAAAAATTCCAGACTTAGCTAATGGGCTTCAAAGGTCATGTAAGTGGTTCTAAATGCTACCGAATGGTCCCCAAGATGTACGAAAGTATGGATGTTTCATTTTGGTATCAGAGCAGAAGTTTCTGGCATCAGATAGGATAATTCCAAGACCCTAACTCTAAGTAATAAGTATTTAGTTAAGCTAGGGTATTTATTGGGATAGTTAGCCTTGCTTATTAAAGCAAATTTTGCAGGAGTAGACATGAGGTTTTATAAAGTTAAGTCTAAGCCATGAGTTAATCAGGGAGATCCCCGACCAGTAGTGATATATGAAGATGATATACATCCAGACTTTGATTCTTTAGATAGTGAAGAGAGTTCAGACGATAGTATAGGGAATCAGTCAGGAAGGTCTATAGTAGAGTATCCCATAGATGTTTCTGTAGACTCAAACCTATAGTCTGGAGATTATGTAGAGATTCAGCCTGATGTTGTGCATGCACCAGATGATGATGAGTCTAGTAATTCCATACAATATGAGTTTGTTGGAGTGCCCTCTAACCCTAATGTAAACTCTATTCCTCCGATGAGAGGATAAATTACGGCTGAGGAAGCTAAGTACTAGCACTGGATTACAGGTAGACCATGAAACATCCTCCCTTACAGCCCTCAGAGTACACTAGCGGAAGCAATATTAGCTTAAAATGGCTTAACTTCATCATTCATAAACTGAACATGCCAAACAATATTTATTATTAAATAATAAAATATCATACAACAAGGCATACACAACAAGACATATACATAATCTTGCTATCTCTATTACATCTCTTTCTGCCTAAACTCCGGCAGCATAACCGCTACGCTTCATCTGTACAAAGAACTGAACTGTACTGATTCGGTAATCCCCTCATGAGAACTACCATTCTACGTAGTACCCAGGAAAGACTAGATGAACCGGCTAGGTCCACTCACTTCTAGCCTCCTTAGATAGCACTACGTACACAGTACTTTATCATATACTATGACGTTCAGTCTTAACTTCGGCAGCATAACGGCGTCTCTTAGCATTCTCAAGATCCACTTCAGCATAACCTCCCTGTAATGGGTTATGTATGGGGGATGAGATTCGGGGGAATCTCAGTAGCAACAATCATAACAATATATGTAATGCAGTGTGATAGTGCTTGTTTGTGATTGTGTACAGATAAGTATGCTGCGTGCTTCCATGCTTAATAACATATGATCATAGCATTATAGCAGAGCTTCAGACATAACATATAAGACAACAATCCAACCAAACAATAGCACATCAAATCACAAAGCCATTACATAAAGCTAGGATTAGTTACTACCTGGCTAGCTTAGCAGAACTCCACTATCCTTATTCTGCTTCCAGCTCCGCCAGAACTTCCTTACTTCTTTTTCTCCTTTCTCTCTTCCTTCCTTCTCCTTCTCTCTCTTCTTTCTCTCCCTTCTCCCTTGCCCATGCGTGAATGCAAGAATGAGCCAAGGGGGGGTATTTATAATTGCCTCCAATGGCAATTCCGTAATTACCATGAACTTTGATCCTGCGGTCCTGGTTTTTCCTGGATTTTCCTATTTCTTTAATTCCTCATTTACTGCATCATGCATGACATCATCAGGACACCTCACTGGGACACCTTAGCGCCACATTTATCACATGCTGTAAATCTAGGACACCTCAGCAACTGACTCACCGGGCTGACTCACCTGTCCAGTCTCCTACCTCGTAATGCGTGCCCTCAACTTTATCTGCTTTCTGCAGACTAATGCCATGTGGCGACTGGAAGAGACCTTGCACGCTTCCCAATGCCACCCAGATAGGTCCCAGACTTATCTGATCACCTCCTCGGTTTTCGTGCCTCCTCGGTTTTCGTGCCAACCAAGTAACTTTACTTTATTGAATCATTACTTTAATGCCATGTGGCATCTTGCAGGACCCATGAGTATACCTTATCAGTTTACTTCATGGTTTCCAGATAACCTTTCCTGCATCTGATATCCTGCCTCCGGTCTATCTCCAACCGGATAACTATCTCCTTTGGACCTTCACAACTCTTGGCCCATACGCTTCGCATCACTTTAGTCACTAGTCGCGACCTCAACATCATCTTATCGCGACCTAACGCTTCTGTGTGCATTAGTCGCGACCACAACATCTTCTCGTCGCGTATGGCTCTTTCTGTAACCATTAGTCGCGACCAAACTCTACTATAGTCGCGACCGTAACGGTCAACTCGTAACTCTCAATCTTTGCTCTTTACATCATCCCAAATGGCCATTCTACCGCTTGGGACTTCCACTGTTTGCACATAAGTCCCCGTACCTTTACTTACTCGCAGCTTAGTCCCTAAAAACTCTCTTATGTCTCTGGGACTTCTGCTCAAAAAGGGGTCTAGTAGCCTCTTAATCTCAGGTTATTTCTACGTCTCAAGGACTGAAAATTGGGATGTTACATTTCTCCTCCTCTTTAATAAATTTCGTCCTCGAAATTTAATCAGTACCATAGCCAAATTAACTTAACATCTGGCAAAATACTTATCATAAAACTTTACATCTCTTCGTAACATGCCTTTCTTTTACTGGGTCAACTCAATCAGAGTTGAAATCTACTTTTCTCTTATGGACCACTTACTGCACTTATGAGTAGTGTCCATTTCTTTCATAGGAAATTCTCTCGAATATTACTGTATTCGGGAGTTTCTTCTAACTACTCATCAGATCTCTTTCAACAATTCATCATCTCATCTTTCTTTTCATCATTCTCAGTATCTTAGTATCATACAGAGAGAGGGCTTACGCAGCTGTGCTTTCTTTACTTTGCTGCTAAATAAGAGCACCTACTCTAACATGCATAATGTCTGGCCAACATACTGCAGGACTGCATTCCTGCTTATGAATGCAAAGCTCTAACATCGGAGCTCAAGCATTCCTTTTCTATTTATGCACAGCTCTAACACTTGGAGCTTGCAAAGGTCTAGCATAACATTAGGCCAGACATCTCATGCAAGGAGTGAAAGCTCTCATTTTCGTTTTCCTTTCGCAACATAACATATAAGCCAATGATCCCTACCGAAAGGGAGCCTCTTTACCTGTTCATAAAATACATATTTCTCGGTGCGTGTCATATACACGTTTACCACCGTGTATCTCATTACATGCCTTTGATAATTTATCATGGCATATCTAGCCCACTCTAACTATCTCATGGTGTATTTCACCCTTTCATAACTTATCTTGCCTTATCATAAGGCTAACATTCTCTTTCTCATAGAACTATGTTCTATCTCTACTTTGCCTTAGACCCTCTTCTCTAGGTCTTCTATAGCCTTTTAATCTCTTTACCCCTCATCTGGGTAATCTTTATCTACTCATACTTTTCTATTCAGGAGATTATCTTCTCCACTTCTCAGGTATATTTCTACAAAACTTTGAATCTCAGTACTCAGACTTGAACTTGGACTCCATCTTGTTTAAGGGAAAGCTAAGTTCAGTCTGTAGAGGCTATCTGAGAAAAATAATTATAAAAATTTTCTAACTGAGTGTATTAACTGGTGAAGCTTCCTTACCTTAACTTTGTCTTTGGCATTCATCTTTCCAAAGAGATACTACATCGTACTCATATCTCATGGCTCATTACTTTCCTTAGGCTAGGTCTAACTGTGACCTCGGGATCTAACTGCGATCAACCGTTAGCCTCTTCAGAATCTAACTGCGACTCTGGAACTATTAGGATCTAACTGCGACCCTCCAGAATCTACTGCGATTCTGTTGTACTGTATATCTCCCAAAGATCTTAAACCAACAGACTAAGTTATAAGGTTAACTGCTTCCACCTGTTGATAACTCCATAAAAATTTTAGAAATTTTCTATCCTCATATCCTTTACCCAGACTTTACTTACTTCCTCTTTTACTCAGGAGTTCCTTCTCATCTTTCGTACTTTACTGTGGCTTACCATGACTTGTGCAATCACAGTCTAACCACCTGCCATTGCATTCTATTGCTATGGCCTCATCATATCTCATCTGTGCTCTAACTGTGAGCCATTTGAACTATGCTCTAACTGCGAGCATTCTGAATCAGATCCAACTCTTATCTGAAGAGTGATCTAGAAACAATCTCTTTTACTCTTATCTGATTTTCTTTCTGTATACCATTCCTTTCAACAGAAATGGCTCTGAGTACTGCATTCACAAGTCTGCAGAATTACCTGAGTAACCCTTAATCATCATACCATATCATAACTTATTGTCCTATGAACTGAGACTATCTATCATCCTATATCTCATTAATGGTATGGGAGCAACATACTTCCTCATAACTTTCTCATCTCATATACACTCTACCCTGCATACACTGAAAAAGGGGAGTATTTATTTATCATGACATACTTCCAAATTTTATTTTGACAGAACCTCCCCTATAATATTATATTTGGGAATGAGATTCAAAAGAATCCCAGTAACAATAATCATAACAAAATATGTAATGCAGAGTGACGGTGCTTGCTTGTGACTGTGTACAGATAAGTATGCTACATGCTTCCATATTCAATAACATATGATCATAGCATTGGAATAGAGATTCAAGCATAACATATAGGACAACAATCAACCAAACAAAACAACACATCACAAAGACATTACATAAGAGCTAGGATTAGTTGTTACCTTAAAAGCAGTGCTTTAGAACTTCCCTACTACTTCCAACTTCACCAGAACTTCCTTACTTCTTTCTTTCTCACACTTTCTCTCTCAAGAACTTCTCTCCTCCTTTCTTCCTTGCTTATGCCGAAATGAGGGGCTAGGTGGGGGTATTTATAGTGTTGAGCAATGGCAATCTTGTAATTAGGAAGACTTATGATCCTGTGGTCCTGGTTTTTCCTGGAATTTCCTATTTTCTTTAATTCTTTTTTACTGCATCACCCTGGACACCTCATGGGACACCTCATAGGACACCTCACCACCCATATGCTTCATGTGACGAAATTTGGAGGTTCTGGAAGCTTTCCGGTCCAATCCGGTACCGGCCCAGTCCATCGCCTCGAAAAACGTGCCGTTTTCTGAATCTGATGTTTCTGAAGATCCTTTTTATGTCTACTGACCTCACATTTAGTATCTAGACCCTTTATATCATTAAATTTTTAATACTGGGTCCAGACTCAGTTACAGATCCCCTGCGAAATGACCAAAATGCCCTTGGTGCCCTATCTTGTCCTATTTTAACCCTAAGGGCAAAATCGTCATTTCACACCTTTCTGGACCCGGTCAAAGCTTATACTGGCTCTAGTCAACCTTATTTAGACATGTCTTGACCTCTGGGTCTATCCAAAATGACCAGAATACCCTTTATTCATCTGCTGCCCTTTTTGTACAACATAGGGGCATTTTCATAATTTCGCACTTTTCCGGGGTTCTGCTGGATACTGGCCCACCTATCAGTCCAAGAGTCTTATTGGACCTCTAATGGCGCCATTTTTGGGATTCCTGGATCCATTACCTGTATGGCACGTATTACGAGGAATCTTCCTTTAACACAGTTCATTGAATATTTTAACTATTATTTACCGATTATACACCTTTTCCGGACACCGGCCCTTTTTCCCAGATACAATGTCCTACTGTGTTCAGGCATCCTTGGGGGTTATAACGGTCATCTGACCGAAGTCATTCTATCGCATTTAGCCCCTTTAAAAATACCGATAAATCTCCAACCCGGATCCCCGGAGGCCTCACACTCCCGTCTGGATTTTCTAATTTGCAGATAACTTTTCCTACAGACCTCCTATCGGTATTCTGTCAGTTTCCCGACATCCGTCCCATAAGGGTGCATCATCCTGTATTTTCTCACTTATATCTGAAATCTAGGGTATCCGGTATTAATTTTTATAACTTTTGGACGATCAGTCTATTTCTGGCTATCTGGAGTCTTCAAAAATTCCGGTATTAGGCTTGGTTACCCGGCGTCACCTGCCCTACCTTCTGGTAGAATCTGGGACTGAAATGTTGTCGGGCGGTGCAAACCACTTCTAGCCTATTTTCTTTAATTATACTTTAGCCCCAGGGAACTTTTCCTTCTTTATAATTAAGTCCCTTAATTTGGCTAAAATTACACTTTAAGACCCCACACTTTTGTGTACCTTTCCTTCCTTACCTTAAACTTTCCATATTTGCATTTAAGTCCTTTCTTTTCCTTTCTTTTGCAATTTAATCCTTTTCTTTACATAAAGGACACATCTTTTTCCTGAAACATGACTCATATATTCCATTTAATCTGTACATGGAAATCAATACAGAAATTAAGGATATTACATTTCTCTCCCCCTAAAAATAAATTTCGTCCCCGAAATTTACATTACATCTATCCTATACAAATAATTCAGGGTACTTTTCTCTCATCTTTTCTTCTGTTTCCCATGTAGCCTCTTGTTCAGTCAAACCTTTCCAGATCACTTTAACTAAAGGAATCCGCTTATTCCGCAACTGCTTGACTTTTCTATCAGCAATTCGCACCGGTCCAACCTCATAGGTCAAGTCATCTCGCAGTGCGACCTCATCTTGCTCAATCACATGAGATGGATCTGGAATATACTTCTTTAATTGGGAAACATGGAACACATCATGTATCTGGCTGAGATTCGGAGGAAGAGCCAACTTGTAGGCTACTGCTCCTATCTTTGAGAGAATCTGGAATGGCCCGATGTATCTTGGATGCAACTTCTTCACCTTAATCGATCGTCTGGCTCCTGTGGTTGGAGTTAACTTAAGGAATACATGTTCTCCTTCTTCAAACTCCAACGGCTTCCTTCTGATATCTGCATAGCTCTTCTGTCTACTTTGAGCCGTCAACAATCGTTTTCTAATTACCGCAACTTGTTCTGCAGTTTGATCCACTATATCCGGACCAAGCATTCTTCTCTCGCTCAACTCTAGCCAGTATAAGGGGGATCTACATTTCCGTCCATAGAGTGCTTCAAAAGGTGCCATCTGTATACTGGCCTGATAACCATTGTTATATGCAAACTCTATAAGGGGTAAATGGATATCCCAGCTGTAATATCCTTAATTTTCTGTACTGGTTCCTATGTACAGAATAAACGGAATATATGAGCTCTGTTTCAGGAAAAAGATGTGGTCCTTTATGTAAAGAAAATGATTAAATTGCAAAAGAAAGGACTTAAATGCAAATATGGAAAGTTTAAGGTAAGGAAGGAAAGGTAGACAAAAATGTGGGGTCTTAAAGTGTAATTTTAGCCAAATTAAGGGACTTAATTATAAAGAAGGAAAAGTTCCCTGGGGCTAAAGTGTAATTAAAGAGAATAGGCCAGAAGTGGTTTGCACCGCCCGACAGCATTTCAGTCCCAGATTCTACCAGAAGGTAGGACAGATGACGCCGGGTAACCAAGCCTAATACCGGAATTTTTGAAGATTCCAGATAGCCAGAAATGGACTGATCGTCCAAAAGTTATAAAAATTAATACCGGATACCCTAGGTTTCAGATATAAGTGAGAAAATACAGGATGATGCACTCTTATGGGGCGGATGTCGGGAAACTGACAGGATACCGATAGGAGGTCTGTAGGAAAAGTTATTCACAAAATAAAAATTCCAGACGGGAGTGTGAGGCCTCCAGGGATCCGGGTTGGAGATTTATCGGTATTTTTAAAGGGGCTAAATGCGATCGAATGACTGCGGTCAGATGACCGTTATAACCCCCAAGGATGCCTGAACACAGTTGGACACTGTATCTGGGGAAAAGAGCCGGTGTCCGAAAAAGGTGTATAATCGGTAAATAATAGTTAAAATATTCAATGAACTGTGTTAAAGGAAGATTTCTCGTAATGCGTGCCATACAGGTAATAGACCCAGGAAGCCCAAAAATGGCGCCATTAGAGGCCCAATAAGACTCTTGGACTGATAGGTGGGCCAGTGTCCAGCATATCCCCGGAAAAGTGCGAAATTACGAAAATGCCCCTATGTTGTACAAAAAGGGCAGCAGATGAATAAAGGGTATTCTGGTCATTTTGGACAGACCCAGAGGTCAATACATGTCTAAATAAGGTTGACTAGAGCCAGTATAAGCTTTGACCGAGTCCAGAAAGGTGTGAAATGACGATTTTGCCCTTAGGGTTAAAATAGGACAAGATAGGGCACCAAGGGCATTTTGGTCATTTCGCAGGGGATCTGTAATTGAGTCTGGACCCAGTATTAAAAAGTTAATGATATAAAGGGTCTAGATACTAAATGTGAGGTCAGTAGACATAAAAAGGATCTTCAGAAACATCAGGTGCAGAAAACAGCACGTTTTTCGAGGCGATGGACCGGGCCGGTACCGGAGTGGACCGGAAAGCTTCCGGAAGGCTCTAGCTCCCTCTCAATTTTGCCATGTGAAGAATGTGGGAGGTGAGGTGTCCCATGAGTTGGCATTGAGTGATGTCATGCATGATGCAGTAAAAGGAATAAAGAAAAATAGGAAATTCAGGAAAAACCAGGACCACAGGATCATAAGTCTTCAAAATTACAAGATTGCCATTGCTCAACACTATAAATACCCCCCTTACCCCTTCATTTCGGTGCAAGCAAGAAAGAGAGGAAGAAAGAAGTTCTTGAGAGAGAAAGTGAGAGAAAGAAAGAAGTAAGGAAATTCTGGTGAAGTTGGAAGTAGTAGGGAAGTTCTAAAGCACTGCTTTTGAGGTAACAACTAATCCTAGCTCTTATGTAATGTCTTTGTGATGTGTTGTTTTGTTTGGTTGATTGTTGTCCTATATGTTATGCTTGAAGCTCTATTCCAATGCTATGATCATATGTTATTGAATATGGAAGCATGCAGCATACTTATCTGTACACAGTCACAAGCAAGCATCGTCACTCTGCATTACATATTTTGTTATGATTATTGTTACTGGGATTCTTTTGAATCTCATTCCCAAACATAACATTACAGGGGAGGTTCTGTCAAAATAAAATTTGGGAATCTTAAGAGACGCCGGTAGGCTGCCGAAATTCCGGCAACGAAGACGGAACAAAGAAAGGAACTGATACGTACTGTGTACGTAGTGCTGTCTAAGGAGGCTGGAAGTGAGTGGACCCAGAAGGTTCATCCAGTCTTTCCTGGGTACTACGTAGAATGGTAGTTCTCATAAGGGAATTACCGAATTGGTACAACATCGGTTACTTTCTAAAGAAGAATTGTAGCAGTTATGCTGCCGGATTTTAGACAGAGAAGGATGTAATAAAATATGCGGGAGTTAATCATGCACTGATAAATAACAGTTGATTATTTGATATTAATTATTATCTGGCTTGTATGACTGATATGTGTTGGTTGTATGCTTGGGTATGTAAAGACTAAATGCTGAAAATAGGCTCAGTGAACAGTAACTCGTGAAGACCCATTCATGTTTGATAAATCATTAAAAATAGTAAATGATTGAATTAATGTACGAAATTTTTAGGGTATACATTAGACATACTAAGATTTAATTTGATATATAGAATGTCTAATTTGGATGTATACACGAAAAGATATAAATGGTTAAAGTTGGGACCAGAATGCTGGATTCAGGAGAAAGTCATTGGATGAACAGTAATATTTGAACGTTCACCCACGTTAAATTTGTCAAGGATTGGTCAACCAATGATTTTTCCCTGAAATATATTTGAGTTATCTTCGTGTAGCAATTTGAACCACTTCATTTAGATTTTTCTAGAATTAGTTATGAATTTTCAAAGTCAGGTCACTCATCTGGAATTTGCCACAGTGAACAGTACTCGATATGAATAAAATTCCAGATTAAGTGTTTAGACTTCAATGACCCTGAAAGTGGTTTAAGTGCTACTGAATGGTCCCTAAGATGTATAAAAATAAGGATGTGACACCAGCTGACTTTGAAATCTAGGACACATGCTCTCAGCATATCCTCTAACGTCTGTATTGTTCTTTCAGATTGACCATCTGTCTGAGGATGATAAGCTGTACTAAATCTGAGAGTAGTGCCCATTTCTTCCTGTAGAGCCCTCCAGAAATTTGAAGTAAATCGAGGATCTCTATCAGACACAATGCTGCTTGGGATACCATGGAGCCTAACGATCTCCTTTATATATAGCTTTGCCAGCTTTTCTAGAGAATCTCTCTTATTGATTGCCAGGAAATGTGCTGACTTTGTCAGTCGATCGATTACTACCCAAACCGCATCATGTCTACTTGGTGTCAAGGGTAGTCCTTCCACAAAGTCCATGGCAATCCCATCCTATTTCCACTCAGGGATATCTAAAGGCTGCAACGTTCCTGCTGGCTTTTGATGTTCAACTTTCACTTTCTGGCAGGTTAAGCACTTAGATACGTAAGCTACAACATCTTTCTTCAGTCCAGGCCACCAGAATAACCTTTTAACATCATGGTACATTTTGGTCATACCTGGATGTACCGTATATCGGCTTTTATGTGCTTCCTCCAGAATCCTTTCCCTTAATCCCCCAACATTTGGGATATAGGGTTTTCCCCTAAACTGTAGTAATCCGTCTGGGGACATCTCAAAATTCCTTGTCTTCCCTTTCTCCAGCTTGTCTTTGAATATTACTGCGAGCTTATCCTGCTCCTGAGCCTCTTTGATCTCATCTTCTATGCAAGCTCTGACATGAACTCCTCCAAAAGGATTCTCCGTCAGTTGCATTTGATATAGAGGGCTCCAGTCTCGCATATCTTCTATCAGTTCTAATTCCTTGATCATCATGTATGCAACCTGTATCACCTTTCTACTCAGGGCATCAGCTACCACATTGGCTTTTCCTGGATGGTATTTAATCTGGAAGTCATAATCTTTTAACAATTCCATCCATCGCCGCTGCCTCATGTTCAGCTCCTTCTGATCCTGCAGATACTTCAGGCTTTTGTGGTCGCAAAACAACTCTATCGTTGCTCCGTATAAATAGTGCCTCCATATCTTCAGGGCATAGACCACCGCCGCAAGCTCCAGATCATGAGTGGGATAATTCTCTTCATGTGGCTTTAACTGCCGAGAGGCGTAGGCTACTACTCGACCTTGCTGCATAAGCACACATCCCAGCCCCTGCTTGCTAGCATCAGTGTAGACTACATAAGTCTGAGTTGGGTCTGGAATAATCAGCACGGGAGTAGTCGTTAATCTCTGCTTCAACTGCTGGAAGCTAGCCTCGCACTTCTCATCCCACTTAAACTGCTGATTCTTTCTGGTCAGCTTGGTAAGTGGTAAGGCAATTCGAGAAAAGTCTTGAATGAATCGTCTGTAGTACCCTGCTAGGCCGAGAAAACTTCTAATCTCTGTCACTGTCCTTGGCTGTTCCCAGCTCAAAACTGCTTCAACTTTGCTAGGATCTACAGCTACCCCGTCTCGGGATATGACATGACCGAGAAATTTGACTTCTGACAGCCAAAACTTGCATTTACTCAGCTTAGCATAGAGCTTCTTCTCTTTAAGGGTACCAAGAACAATCCTCAAATGCCTTTCATGCTCCTCTGGAGATTTGGAGTACACCAGAATATCATCAATAAAGACCACAACGAACTGATCTAGATAAGGCCTGAAAATCCGGTTCATATAGTCCATGAAAATAGCAGGTGCATTGGTTAGTCCAAAAGGCATCACCAAAAATTCAAAATGTCCGTAGCGCGTTCTGAACGCCGTCTTTGGAATATCATCTGGCTTGACCCTTAGTTGATAGTAGCCAGATCTCAAGTCAATTTTGGAGAATAAGCTCGCTCCTGCCAATTGATCTAGCAGGTCATCAATTCTGGGAAGAGGATACTTGTTCTTAACTGTAAGCTTATTTAATTCCCTGTAGTCAATGCACAGCCTTAAGCTACCATCTTTCTTCTTGACGAATAGTACTGGAGCACCCCATGGCGATACACTGGGTCGTATAAAACCCTTCTCCAAAAGCTCCTCAATTTGCTTCTTCAGTTCCATCATTTTGTTGGGAGCCATCCTGTATGGGGCTTTTGATACTGGTCCAGCTCCAGGTACAATGTCGATCGCAAACTCCACTTCACGCTCCGAAGGCAATCCCTGAATCTCCTTTGGAAAGACTTCAGGAAATTCATTGACTACAGGAACCTCCTCGATGCCTTCCTCCACTTCTGTTTGAACAGAAAAGAATACCACATATCCCTGACATCCTTTCCGTAGACATTTTTCTGCCTGAGCCTCTGTCACGAAGTTCAGTTGTACTTCTAAGCTCCGATCAGTGATCTTTGGACCAAGAACTAGGGTCTTGTTTCTGCAGTCCAACATCACATTATTAGAGGATAACCAATTTAAATCGAGTATGACCTCAATCTCCTGGAAAGGCATACAGATCAGGTCCAGGGTGGTACTGCAGTGCTCATAACGCACCACACTATTTAGACAGGCATCAGATGTGATCACCCTAGCGTTGGTGGGGGTTTCAACCTGTATATCATAACGTAACTTGCTGATCAGAAGGCCTAGGCATTTAGCACATTCATAAGATATAAAGGAATGACTTGCACCCGAATCAAATAGGGCAGTCACAGCATGATCATTGAGATAGATTGTACCTTGGATCATCTCAGATGATCGCTGAGCATCCTCTCTAGTGAGTGCAAACACTCGTCCCGCCGTCCTTGGCCTTAGATCAGTTATAGCTTGAGGACATTCCCTGGAAAAATGTCCGGGATTTTCGCAGGTGTAGCATACATTCTGGCCCATCAAGCATGGTCTGTCACCATGATTCTTTCCACACTTTTCACATACTGGGGCCTTTGGATCCCTGTTATTGGACCTTCCGCGAAAATTTCCCCTATTAGGCCTCTTGGTCTGCCACGGGCGCTTTCTTTTCTTATAGCCGCTCCCACTGGCCGCTTCTTGATTCCATCCGGCCTTATCAGGAGTCGCTTGATCTTTACTCCCAGATCTGGACAGCATTCTATGATTCATGCTGTTCTCAACGATTCGACATGCTTCCACAGCCTTATTGAACTGGCTGTATTGTTGGGGAGTTAACTTCTCCTTTAACATAGAATTCAGCCCTCGAATCATTCTTTCTGTCATCCAGCGTTCGTCATCCACTTGGCGTAGGTAAGTTGAATATTGAGATAGCCGGATGAACTTGGCCAAATATTCATCAAAAGCTTCTTTTTCTCCTTGCCTTAGCACAAGGAATTCAGCCTCCCTTTCATCTCTAACAGATTGAGGGAAATATTTCTCATAAAATTGCTCAAGAAATACTTCCCAGGTAACTGGAATATCTCTTGCTTGGAGAAGTAACTCTGTATTCTTCCACCATCTATCCGCATCCTTTTCCAATTGATAGATGGCCATTTGGGCCTTGGTTTCAGTCGGGCAGTCGAGAACCTTGAAGATCTTCTCTAATCTGCTGACCCAATTCTCTGCTGTCTGTACTTCGAATGTCCCTTCAAATACTGGAGGATTATGTTTGCAAAATCGCACCATCCATTGTTGGATGCCAACTGCCTCCTCCCTTGATTTAACCCTTCTCTGGGGCTGTTCCGCCTGCTGTGGTACTTCTTCAGGTTCTCTACTAGTTGCTCCTGAAGGCTCTAGCGGTCTTAAATTATTTACTGCTGCTGCTACTGCCGCGGCTATGGCAGCATCTCTTTCTTGTTCATTTCGTGCTTGAGCAGATCTCATTTCTTCTATCATCTTTTGTTGCTGTTCTAATCGTTCTAGAATCATTTGATTAAGGTTTCCAGCCTCTCGGGGTTCCTCAGCTGGAATAGTTCTCCTCGTTCGTACCATTTTGTTATACTTAAAAACAGAAGGGAATACGATAAATAACATAATTCCTTTTCATTTCATTTCAAACATAATATACATACAGAGTATATGTACATATCACAGTACCATTCTAGTCTTTTATACATTAGAAATATTACTCTAATTTTTCTTAAACTTCATTCTAATATATTCTCTTACTAGGTAGATCCAGTCGAATATGGTACAATATGATTCTCTATCAAAATACTGGTCCAACTCCGATCTCCAGGTAGGAGTCTTCGGCAATACGTCATTCATAATTTCTAGCCAAAGCCCCATGGTTAACACATTTGGATCCCAGGCTTGATATATGGCTTTCACCCTTGTGATAAACTCCTGGTAGACCGAATAATCTTGATCTATGTTTTCGAGCAGGGTCTGCCTCAACTCGTATAGTTGTCAGGCTAATGCTACCGAGCTCTCAAGTTGCTCTCTACTCAGGTTCCTCCCTGGGAGCATTCTTACGATTAAACCTCCCAAATACATTTCTACTAGAGTCACTTCGGGCCTACTGGGACCTGGCGCATTACTCTGAACACGTACTTGGCTGGATCCTGAACTGTCTGTTATATTCAAGGGTACCGCACTTATGGGAATGGCAGGAATAGGGCCTTCTGTTATCATCACCTCCTGATCATCAATTGGAAAATTTGATTCTACCGAGGAACTATCCTCCTCAGAATCACCAGCTACTGGAGGTGTCCAGAGGTCAGAATCATTGCTTACTATCTCTTCTTCTGAACTATCTGAACTAGAGACCTCTGGTCTTAATTCCCATTGGTTTACTGTAGTTTTAGACCCAAATTTGTGTCTAGCCACCTGCAAACACTAACTTAGTGTCAATTATGACGGCTTTATCATGGTATATCTTTCTATAAATCATCTACTCAGAGCATTTCTTAAGCCAGAATCCTTTCCTCTGATACCAAAATGTCACATCCTTATTTTTATACATCTTAGGGACCATTCAGTAGCACTTAAACCACTTTCAGGGTCATTGAAGTCTAAACACTTAATCTGGAATTTTATTCATATCGAGTACTGTTCACTGTGGCAAATTCCAGATGAGTGACCTGAATTTGAAAATTCATAACTAATTCTAGAAAAATCGAAATGAAGTGGTTCAAATTGCTACATGAATATAACTCAAATATATTTCATTTAAAAATAATTGGTTGACCAATCCTTGACAAATTTAACGTGGGTCAATGTTTCAATCTTACTGTTCATCCAATGACTTTCTCCTGAATCCAGCATTCTGGTCCCAATTTTAACAATTTATATCTTTTCGTGTATACATTAAAATTAGACATTCTATATATAAAATTAAAGCTTAATATGTCTACTTTTTACCCTAAAAATTTAGTACATTAATTCAATCATTTACTATTTTTAATGATTTATCAAACATGAATGGGTCTTCACGAGTTACTGTTCACTGAGCCTATTTTCAGCATTTAGTCTTTACATACCCAAGCATACAACCAACACATATCAGTCATACAGGCCAGATAACAATTAATATCAAATAATCAACTGTTATATCTCAGTGCATGATTAACTCCCTCATATTTTATTACATCCTTCTCTGTCTAAAATCCGGCAGCATAACTGCTACAATTCTTCTTTAGAAAGTAACTGATGTTGTACCGATTCGGTAATTCCCTTATGAGAACTACCATTCTACGTAGTACCCAGGAAAGACTGGATGAACCTGCTGGGTCCACTCACTTCCAGCCTCCTTAGACAGCACTACGTACACAGTACGTATCAGTTCCTTTCTTTGTTCCGTCTTCGTTGCCGGAATTTCGGCAGCCTACCGGCGTCTCTTAAGATTTCCAAATTTTATTTTGACAGAACCTCCCCTGTAATATTATGTTTGTGAATGAGATTCAAAAGAATCCCAGTAACAATAATCATAACAAAATATGTAATGCAGAGTGACGGTGCTTGCTTATGACTGTGTACAGATAAGTATGCTGCATGCTTCCATATTCAATAACATATGATCATAGCATTGGAATAGAGATTCAAGCATAACATATAGGACAACAATCAACCAAACAAAACAACACATCACAAAGACATTACATAAGAGCTAGGATTAGTTGTTACCTTAAAAGCAGTGCTTTAGAACTTCCCTACTACTTCCAACTTCACCAGAACTTCCTTACTTCTTTCTTTCTCACACTTTCTCTCTCAAGAACTTCTTTCCTCCTTTCTTCCTTGCTTATGCCGAAATGAGGGGCTAGGTGGGGGTATTTATAGTGTTGAGCAATGGCAATCTTGTAATTAGGAAGACTTATGATCCTGTGGTCCTGGTTTTTCCTGGAATTTCCTATTTTCTTTAATTCTTTTTTACTGCATCACCCTGGACACCTCATGGGACACCTCATAGGACACCTAACCACCCATATGCTTCATGTGACGAAATTTGGAGGTTCTGGAAGCTTTCCGGTCCAATCCGGTACCGGCCCGGTCCATCGCCTCGAAAAACGTGCCGTTTTCTGAATCTGATGTTTCTGAAGATCCTTTTTATGTCTACTGACCTCACATTTAGTATCTAGACCCTTTATATCATTAAATTTTTAATACTTGGTCCAGACTCAGTTACAGATCCCCTGCGAAATGACCAAAATGCCCTTGGTGCCCTATCTTACCCTATTTTAACCCTAAGGGCAAAATCGTCATTTCACACCTTTTTGGACCCGGTCAAAGCTTATACTGGCTCTAGTCAACCTTATTTAGACATGTCTTGACCTCTGGGTCTGTCCAAAATGACCAGAATACCCTTTATTCATCTGCTGCCCTTTTTGTACAACATAGGGGCATTTTCGTAATTTCGCACTTTTCCGGGGTTCTGCTGGATACTGGCCCACCTATCAGTCCAAGAGTCTTATTGGACCTCTAATGGCGCCATTTTTGGGCTTCCTGGATCCATTACCTGTATGGCACGTATTACGAGGAATCTTCCTTTAACACAGTTCATTGAATATTTTAACTATTATTTACCGATTATACACCTTTTCCGGACACCGGCCCTTTTTCCCAGATACAGTGTCCTACTGTGTTCAGGCATCCTTGGGGGTTATAACGGTCATCTGACCGAAGTCATTCTATCGCATTTAGCCCCTTTAAAAATACCGATAAATCTCCAACCCGGATCCCCGGAGGCCTCACACTCCCGTCTGAATTTTCTAATTTGCAGATAACTTTTCCTACAGACCTCCTATCGGTATTCTGTCAGTTTCCCGACATCCGTCCCATAAGGGTGCATCATCCTGTATTTTCTCACTTATATCTGAAATCTAGGGTATCCGGTATTAATTTTTATAACTTTTGGACGATCAGTCTATTTCTGGCTATCTGGAGTCTTCAAAAATTCCGGTATTAGGCTTGGTTACCCGGCGTCACCTGCCCTACCTTCTGGTAGAATCTGGGACTGAAATGCTGTCGGGCGGTGCAAACCACTTCTGGCCTATTTTCTTTAATTATACTTTAGCCCCAGGGAACTTTTCCTTCTTTATAATTAAGTCCCTTAATTTGGCTAAAATTACACTTTAAGACCCCACACTTTTGTGTACCTTTCCTTCCTTACCTTAAACTTTCCATATTTGCATTTAAGTCCTTTCTTTTCCTTTCTTTTGCAATTTAATCCTTTTCTTTACATAAAGGACACATCTTTTTCCTGAAACATAACTCATATATTCCATTTAATCTGTACATGGAAATCAGTACAGAAATTAAGGATATTACATATCTCGTAATCTGTGGCTACCTTCTACCATCTCTTTTCTTCTTTTGTCTATCTATCAGTCTCAGTCTATTCTTGACCAGACTGTGGTTCCTTATCGGCCTTTACTGTAACAGCCCAGAACCTCTTCACAAAGATATTATCCGCTTTCCCCTTAGGCAGGCCTGGTGCCCACATGAGGTCACGGTTTTGTTTTCCAGACACACGAGCCGCAGCCCTTAAGCACCTGAAAACGCATCTTTCTCTTAATCCTAGCGAACTTCAGTCGCATAGATCTCATTCATCATCTTTTACTATTACTTCTATTCTTTAGGGTACTCTACCCTAGATCTCTGTGATGGAATCCCTCTGCTTAGGGAATATTAACTCTTTATCTATTAACCATCACGTCTCTAGCCTTAGCCTTAGGCCATATCAAACATCATCACATCTCTAGCCTTAGGCCATGCCCTAGGATTACTCCTAGGTAAATTTCATACTTGCTGTCTCATTCTAGCTCTTAGGTCTTCTATTCAACTAGGTTGAATAAGACCTTTACCATGTAGATCTACTCCTCGTAATCACATGGAGGATCTGTCTCATTCTAGCTATCTCATCTAGCTAGCTCATCTTAACTCATCATTATCATCCTTTGCGGCTTATCCTGCCTAGCAAGGATGACTTGCTTATTGGAGTTGCCAACTTCCTCTATGCATGGCTTCTCCACTCAAGCTCTATGTTCATGCTTTGTGTTCACCTGTCTTTTCCTTCACAACGAAACATGAACACATCTTATTCCATCTAGGAGCTTTATCTCCACGGGCTCTTATAAACCCATAATAGTCCCGATCTGAATCTTCTAATGTCATACCAGGACATCTCTGTCATTTCGTCGTGATCTGAGTATTGGGTAATCGTTATTCATACCATTATGATCCTTCGTCACCCTTAACTCCTCACGACTTATCATTTCTATTCTTTAGTCGCGACCTACAGCTTTCGACGTCGCGACCTTAACCTTTCTTCGTTGCGACTCAACTACTCTACCGTCGCGACCAGGATATTTTCTCGTCGCGACTTATGTCTCTTCACGTCTCAACCATAGCCATTTCTAGTCGCGATGTAACACCCCAATTTTTAGGCCTAGAGATGCCAGAAAGAGAATTCAAGGGCATAATCGTAATTATGGGAAAGATCGGGCTGGTAGCCGATGAGTACCATATTTTGCCAAAAAATAGAGAAAATTATGCTGATCATTTCACTGAACTGTGAAATGTGCATATGAGGTCTCTAGGTGTATGAAAGAATTAGAAATATGACCAGGGGTAAAATGGTCATTTTTGAAACGTGTGCGCGGGAGCGTACTTTCAGGCCAAAATAGCCCGGTCCGGATAAAATATCTGAAAATACTGGCAGATAGAGAACAGGATTCCGGGTTGAATGACGCAACACAGAATTTTGATTTGAGGTCCCGATTTTTCTGTAGAAATTCTCGAAGATGGGAATTTACAGTTATAATCGGTAAAGGAAAGGCAGTCCGAATAGAGATGATCGGACTATGGCCAGAGGCCATACAGTGTTTTCTAAGTTCCGTAGTGACACCAGGGAAGGCCCAGGCCCATAATATCAGTTCAGTGGTAAGAGGGGCCGGTGTCCGGGAAAAATGTGCAAAATGACGAAAATGCCCTTATGTTATAGAATAACTGAAGAATAAGTAAAGGGTATTTTGGTCATTTGGCTAAGGTTAGACAGTCAAGAAGGGGTATCTGGATAGTTGACCAGGGCCAGAGAATACTCTGGTAAAATATGAAAAGACAATAATGCCCCTAGACCTAGTAAAGGAAATGAAAGGACTTAAGTGCAATTATGGAAAGTTTCAAGGCCAAAAAGGAAAGTAGACAAAAATGTGGGGTCCTTAAGTGTAATTTTAGCCAAGTAAAAAGGGACTTAAATGAAAAGAAGAAAAGTTCCCTGGGGCTAAATTGTAATTAAAGAAAGTCAGGCCGGAAGTGGTTTGGACTGTCCGAAAGCATTTCAGTCCCAGATTTCACCGGTAGAGAGAGCAAGTGACGCTCAGTAATCTGGCTTAATACAGGAATTTTTGAAGACTCCAGATAGCCAGAAATGGACTGATCGTCCAAAAGTTATAAAAATTAATACCGGATATCCTAGAAATCAGATCTAGGTGAGAAAATACAGGATGATACGTCCTTATGGGACGGATGTCGGGAAACTGACAGAATACCGATAGGAGGCCTGTAGAAAAAGTTATTCTCAAAATAGAAAATCCAGACGGGAGTGTGAGGCCTCCGGGTATCCGATAGGGAGATTTATCGGTATTTAAAAAGGGACTGAATGAGTTCGGATGATCTCAGTCAGATGACTGATATGACTCACAGGGATGCCTGAACACCGCAGGCCAGTGTATCGGACAGAAGGAGCCGGTGTCCGGATATGTGTATAAACGGTGAATAATAGATAAATATTCAATAATTATTAACGGGGGAAGATTCCTCGTAATGCGTGCCATGAGGATATTGGACCCAGAAAGGCCCAATAATGGCGCCAACATAGGCCCAATGAGACACTTGGACTGATAGGTGGGCCAGTGTCCGGCAGAACCCCGGAAAAGTGCGAAATTACGAAAATGCCCCTGTGTTGTACAAAAGTGTAACAGATGAATGGAGGGCATTTTGGTAATTCTGGACAGGCCCAGAAGCCAAGGTACATACAGATAAAGTTACTGAGAGTCAGTATATACCCTGACAGAGTACAGAAGGGTGTAAAATGACGATTTTACCCTTAGGGTTAAAATAGTGCAAGAAAGGGCACCCAAGGGTATTTTGGTAATTTGCCAAGGGCTGTTTCTTGGGAATCGAGCCATCAGAGTACTTGAGCTTGATCAGGATCCAAGACAACATTCCCAGAGCCCAAAAACGTAGGCCCAGTGATATGTGGGAAAAAGTGGCATTAAAATATTATTTTAATGCTGTTTCAATAAAGTAAAGTTACTCGGTTGGCACGATAACCGAGGAGGTGATCAGATAAAGTCTTGGATTTATCTGGATATCATTGGAAGGCGTGACAGGTGCCAGTAAGATGACACATGGCGCCAACATAAAGGCAGAAGAAAAAGTTGAGGACACGTACTACGAGGCAAGATACTGGACCGGTGAGTCAGCATGCTGAGTCAGCATCTGAGGTGTCCAGGATTTCAGACATGTGATAAATGTGGCGCTGAGGTGTCCTGGTGAGGTGTCCCAATGATGTCATGCATGATGCAGTAAAGGAGGAATTAAAGAAAATAGGAAAATCCAGGAAAAACCAGGACCGCAGGATCAAAGTTCATGGTAATTACGAGATTGCCATTGGAGGAGGTTATAAATACCCCCCCCTTTGCCTTCATATGCCACGGCCAAGAGCCATTTTAGAGAGAGGAGGAGGTGCTAGAGAGAGAAAGTGAGAGGAAGAAAGAAAGAAAGGAAGTTCTGGTGGAGCTGGAAGCAGAATAGAGATAGTAGAGCTCTGCTGAGCCTTTGAGGTAGTAACTAATCCTAGCTTTTATGTAATGGCTTTGTGATTTATTGTGCTATTGTTTGGTTGGATTGTTGTCTTATATGTTATGTCTGAAGCTCTGCTGTAATGCTATGATCATATGTTATTAAGCATGGAAGCACGCAGCATACTTATCTGTACACAATCACAAGCAAGCACTGTCACTCTGCATTACATATATTGTTATGATTGTTGCTACTGAGATTCCCCGAATCTCATCCCAATAAGTAAACCATTACAGGGGAGGTTATGTCAAAATGAATTCTGGGAATTTTAAGAGACGCCGTTATGCTGCCGAAGTAAAGACTGAACATCAGTATATGATAAGTACTGTGTACGTAGTGCTGTCTAAGGAGGCTAGAAGTGAGTGGACCTAGCCGGTTCATCTAGTCTTTCCTGGGTACTATGTAGAATGGTAGTTCTCATGAGGGGATTACCGAATCAGTACGGTTCAGTTCTTTGTACAGATGAAGCGTAGCGGTTATGCTGCCGGATTTCAGGCAGGAAAAGATGTAATAGAGATATGAGAATTTATGTACATGACTAGATGTAAAACAACTTATTAATTAATAATAATTGTTGTTTGGCATGTTTGACTGATGTATGATGGATGTATGCATATGTATGCAAAGTAGAAATGCTGAAATATACCACTGTGAACAGTAACACGTGGTGACAAGGTCATGTTTGATAAATGATTAAAAATAGTAAATGGATGAATTAATGTATGAAATTTTTATGGTAAATAGTAGACATACCAAGCTTTAATTGGATATATAAAACGTATCATTTGGATGTCTACACAAGGAGATATAAATTATCAAAGTTGGGACCAGAATGCTGGATTCAGGAGAAAAACGCTGGATGAACAGTAAAATAGAAACGTTGACTGACGTTGACTCGGTCAATGCACGGTCAACGAGTTATTTTTTCCTGAAAGATAATTAAGTTAGCTTCATTTATCAATTGGAATCACTTCATTTCGATGTTTATAGAATTAGTTATGATTTTTCGAGGTTAGGTCACTCATCTGGAATTTACGCAGTGAACAGTACTCGATAAGAGTAAAACTCCAGATTGAGAAATTGGACTTCAATGACCTTGAAAGTGGTTCTAAATGCTACCAAATGGTCCCTAAGACAATCGAAAGTAAGGATGTTTCATTTTGGTATCAGAGCAAAGGATTCTGGCTTAGGAAATGCTCTGAACAGATAATTTTTGGTGTTAGTACAGAATAAGGTTAGCACAGAACAAAGGGTTCTGGCTCAGAGCATAAGATTCTGGCACAGAACAGAAGGTTCTGGCTCAATGATGCTCTGGTTTAGTTAGTTTGATTCCTTAAAGAAATGAGAAGTTTGAGTGGTCCTCTCCCTAGAGTAGGATATAGGGATGGTGTTCACTGCTTGGAAAGGTTTAGACAGAAGACAGTGACACCCAGATGAATGAGGCTGGACCCTGAGCTTTATAGTTTTACGAAGGATATGATTATGATGGGCTAATCTTAGTCAGCCAATACAGTCGAGGACTCGTGTTTATTAACATAATAGGGATGGACTAAGCAGAACAATGTTTAAGAAGCAGTTTTCTCTCTGGATAGAGACAAAAGCTGATCAGTTTATGACTAAGGAAGCTGCAAAGAGTAGCTCAAGGTATCGTGTTGTAACCCGATACTGTAGTGAGGATGCCAGATATCCAAGTTACAACAAGTTAAGTCACGATGAGATATGGGCAACCCAGGCTCGCCAAGATCAAGAGCGAGATTCTGCTATCACTATGGCGGTTGCTGCTGCGGTTGCAAGATTACAGCAGTCTGGGAAGGAGGTAGTACCAGAGAATGATATAGAACCTGAACCTCAGCCAGATCATGAGCAGACTGTAATGAATAGACATCAGGAGTCTATAAGAAATAATAATGACCAGGAAAGTCTGCAAACATGGATGGAATGATTCCATAAGTTTAATCCGCCCATGTTTGAAGGGACTTTTGACACTCAAGTAGCTGAGGATTGGGTAAGCCAGTTAGAGAAAATCTTTAAGATTTTAGAATGTCCTACTGAAAGAAAGACCCAGCTGGCAGTATACAAGCCAGAAACGAATGTGCAATAACCAGAAAAGAGTAAGTTTACTCCATCAGTACCACTGGAAGTGATGTCACCAGGTTCCTTGAGAAGGAACAGTAAGAAGAGAAATGGGCCAGCATATGGGTCAAAAGTTAATAAGAAACAGGGAAGTAGGCCAGGTAGTGGGCCAAGAGAAGTTAGTAGGCAACCAAGGCCTAATGAATGTAGGAACTGCGGTCTAGACCATGGTATGAGGCCTTGTCCAGTAGGTCAAGGGTTACGCTATAGGTGTGGAAAGTATGGACATTATGCCAGGGAGTGTCCACAGAACACAACAGGCGAAAGATACCCGACTTAGGGAAGAATATATACCCTGACTGGCAACGAGATAAGAAAGTCTCCTGTGCCAAACTAAGGTACGAGTTTATTTGTGTTCTGTTTCCACTGGCTAATGAACTGATAAATCCTGTATGTGATTGGATTGTATTGTCCAGTATGCACACTATTGAGCTATCCTATACCTAGTATGTTGCCGTTGTATGAGGATAAGTATGACTACATGTTTTAAAAGTAGGAAGTAGAGAAGAGGAGTCTTATGTCGCGACTAATATGTACAGATAAGTTGATGTTGCGACGTGAGAAGACCTCAGGTCGCGATGAGTAATATTGCAGTACGCGACCAGTATACAAAGGAGTTCAGGTAGCGATGTTATAGGTTGCGACTAAAGGACACAGAGATGCCAGGTCGTGACGAGTAGTATGCGACGGTTGCGACTAAAAGTCGCAGAGCATGTGAGTTGTAACTATGCAGTTCTCAAGTTGCGACTATAATGGGCAGAGGCCATATGATGAAGAGAATGAAGGTACCAAACTCGCTGAAGTCCACCAGCTAGAGGATTGGTATAGCATATGGTAAGCCAGACAGTACAAAGGTACTGAGAAATGAAAAATCAGTTTAAGACGAGGTTTAAAGTAGATCCTCCATGTGATAACTAAGAGTAGATCTACGTTACAGAGGTTTTATTCAGCTAATCTGAATAAAAGACCTAAAAGCTAGAATGAGATCTTCCAGAGATGATCCTAGTATATGGCCTAATGGTAAAGACGTGATGGTTAATAGATAAAGAGCTCAATGTTCTCTGAGCAGAGGGATTTCATCACGGAGAAGTGATGGACCTAGGGCATAGTACCCTAGAAAGTAGAAGTAATAGTAAAAGATGATGAATGAGATCTATGCAACTGAAGTTTGCTAGGATCAAGAGAAAGACGCGTTTTCAGGTGCTTAAGGGCTGTGGCTCGTGTGTCTGGAAAACAAAACCGTGACCTCATGTGGGCACCAGGCCTGCCTAAGGGGAAGCGGATAATATCTTTGTGAAGATGTTCTGGGCTGTTACAGTAAAGGCCGATAAGGAACCACAGTCTGGTCAAGAATAGACTTAGACTGATAGATAGACAAAAGAAGAAAAGAGATGGTAGAAGGTAGCCACAGATTACGAGATACAGTGACTCCCCTATGTAAGAAAGAGTGATGAAGGGTTGAGTCTATACCCTGATAAGAGGGTAGCGTGGCAGCCTGAGCTAAATAGATGAATGCTTCAGAATGATTGATAATAAGATAGGCAATATGATAAAGGAAATATGTTTCGAGGCTTACTTAGTCTATTACGATGTCTAATGGATGGTTGAGCAAAGTATGATGATGATATGGCTTATGTGCCATAAGTTATGATAGTTGCATCTCCTTGCAGTTGTCACATGATGACATGCATGTTAGAGTATGCTATGATGAATGAATACTTCCCTTTTGCAGTGTATGTAGGGTAAAGTATATATGAGTGCATATATGAGATGAGAAAGTTATGAAAAAGTAGGTTGCTCCCATACCATATGATAGGAGGATGATATGAATGTATTGAGGATGATAGATAGTCTCAGTTATGGGACGATAAGTTATGATATGATACTCAGACATGATGTATGATTAAGGTTATTCAGATATGAATTATGATTGAGGTTACTCAGGTATTTCTATAAGCTTGTGAATACAGTACTCAGGGCCATTTCTATTGAGCGAAATGGTATACAGATAACGGTAAAGGGATTGTTTCTAGATCACTCTTCAGATAAGAGTTGGATCTGAAACAGATGGCTCTCAGACAGAGCTAGATTCAGATAAGTATAGATCACTCTTCAGATAAGAGTTGGATCTGGTACAGATGCTCGCAGTTAAAGTACAAGTTGAAAGATGTGAAGGAACTCCTGAGTAAGAGAGGAAGTAAGTAAAGTCTGGGTAAATGATATGAGGCTATAAAATTTTCAAATGTTTATTTATGGAGTTATCAACAGGTGGAAGCAGTTAACCTTATAACTTAGTCTGTTGGCTTAAAATCTTCGGGAGATATACAGTACAACAGAATCGCAGTTAGATTCTGGAGGGTCGCAGATAGATCCTAGCATGGCTCCAGGGTCGCAGTTAGATCCTAACGGCTTCAGAGTCGCAGTTAGATTCTGAAGAGGCTAACGGTTGATCGCAGTTAGATCCCGAGGTCGCAGTTAGACCTAGCCTAAGGAAAGTAATGAGCCATGAGATATGAGTACAATGTAGTATCTCTTTGGGAAGATGAATGCCAAAGATGAAGTTAAGGTGAGGAAGCTTCACTAGTTGATAAACTCACCTAGAGAAATTATTTTATAATGATTTTCTCAGATAGCCTCTAGTATACAGACTAAACTTAGCTTTCCCTTAGCAAAGACGGAGTCCAAGTCCAAAGCTGAGTACTGATATTCAAAGTTTTGTAGAAGTATGCCTGAGAAGAAGAAAAGAGAATTCCCTGTGTATAGAGAATAGAAAAGCATTGGCTAAAGAGCACTCTAGGAGATAGCTCAAGTTGTGAAGCCAATAGCAAGAGAAAGAGGCAATAGTTCAGGCAGGGGACTGATCAAGGTAATGATTAGGTTGGAGAGCAGAGATGTTCATGTGGTGGAAAGAGCCATGGCACATGGGAGTGTCGAGCAAGGCAAAGCAGTTGTGGTGGAAGGCCACTTCGCAAAAGGTTGCCTAAGAATGCGGACATCCCTAGGAAAGGTATTTGCTCTTACCCTAGGCATAGTCTTCAATATTCCCTAAGGTCGACCCTAAGAATGGTTAAGAAGAACCATAGCTGTAAGGGCGACTGAGCTGTAAGGAACTATATGCCTAGATGATGATATGGATAATGAAGAGTTCTTTTCTGATCTAAAGAAAGTGATCATGATAGCAAGTCATGAGAATTTAACAGGCCAGAGAGACCTAGAGAAGAGGGTCTAAGGCAAAGCAAAGATAGAACGTAGTTCTATAAGAAAGAGATTGCTAGGGACTAAAGCTATATAAAGAGTAATTTAGCCCTAACCCAGTAGCACGTTAAATTGAAAGGTGCTAAGGCAAGAGTAGCCTAAAGATATGTAAGCCCTAAGAAGGGATAAGAAAGTGCAAATGCCACAAAAGTTGGGCATAGGTGCATGAAGTTATGAGAACAGTTAAGGAAAGTCAAAGAAGTTATCTGGGTTATGATCTCGTATCAGGAGAAAGGGAGTCAGAAGAATAATATTTCTCCTGAGAGATTTGCAAAGTGTAAGAGGAGTAATGTAAACCCAGAATTACATCAAAATTCTAAGGAATAAGATATGAAAGAAATGGACACTACTCACAAGTGTAATGAGTTGTCCATAAGTATAAGAGGATGAATGCCCCAAGCCTTAGTCATAAACCAGGAAGGGATATACAGAAGAGTTATATCCAGGATCGTTGACTAAGATGCCAAGTAAATTTCGAGGACGAAATTTATTTTAAGGGGGGTAGAAATGTAACACCCCAATTTTTAGGCCTAGAGATGCCAGAAAGAGAATTCAAGGGCATAATCGTAATTATGGGAAAGATCGGGCTGGTAGCCGATGAGTACCATATTTTGCCAAAAAATAGAGAAAATTATGCTGATCATTTCACTGAACTGTGAAATGTGCATATGAGGTCTCTAGGTGTATGAAAGAATTAGAAATATGACCAGGGGTAAAATGGTCATTTTTGAAACGTGTGCGCGGGAGCGTACTTTCAGGCCAAAATAGCCCGGTCCGGATAAAATATCTGAAAATACTGGCAGATAGAGAACAGGATTCCGGGTTGAATGACGCAACACAGAATTTTGATTTGAGGTCCCGATTTTTCTGTAGAAATTCTCGAAGATGGGAATTTACAGTTATAATCGGTAAAGGAAAGGCAGTCCGAATAGAGATGATCGGACTATGGCCAGAGGCCATACAGTGTTTTCTAAGTTCCGTAGTGACACCAGGGAAGGCCCAGGCCCATAATATCAGTTCAGTGGTAAGAGGGGCCGGTGTCCGGGAAAAATGTGCAAAATGACGAAAATGCCCTTATGTTATAGAATAACTGAAGAATAAGTAAAGGGTATTTTGGTCATTTGGCTAAGGTTAGACAGTCAAGAAGGGGTATCTGGATAGTTGACCAGGGCCAGAGAATACTCTGGTAAAATATGAAAAGACAATAATGCCCCTAGACCTAGTAAAGGAAATGAAAGGACTTAAGTGCAATTATGGAAAGTTTCAAGGCCAAAAAGGAAAGTAGACAAAAATGTGGGGTCCTTAAGTGTAATTTTAGCCAAGTAAAAAGGGACTTAAATGAAAAGAAGAAAAGTTCCCTGGGGCTAAATTGTAATTAAAGAAAGTCAGGCCGGAAGTGGTTTGGACTGTCCGAAAGCATTTCAGTCCCAGATTTCACCGGTAGAGAGAGCAAGTGACGCTCAGTAATCTGGCTTAATACAGGAATTTTTGAAGACTCCAGATAGCCAGAAATGGACTGATCGTCCAAAAGTTATAAAAATTAATACCGGATATCCTAGAAATCAGATCTAGGTGAGAAAATACAGGATGATACGTCCTTATGGGACGGATGTCGGGAAACTGACAGAATACCGATAGGAGGCCTGTAGAAAAAGTTATTCTCAAAATAGAAAATCCAGACGGGAGTGTGAGGCCTCCGGGTATCCGATAGGGAGATTTATCGGTATTTAAAAAGGGACTGAATGAGTTCGGATGATCTCAGTCAGATGACTGATATGACTCACAGGGATGCCTGAACACCGCAGGCCAGTGTATCGGACAGAAGGAGCCGGTGTCCGGATATGTGTATAAACGGTGAATAATAGATAAATATTCAATAATTATTAACGGGGGAAGATTCCTCGTAATGCGTGCCATGAGGATATTGGACCCAGAAAGGCCCAATAATGGCGCCAACAGAGGCCCAATGAGACACTTGGACTGATAGGTGGGCCAGTGTCCGGCAGAACCCCGGAAAAGTGCGAAATTACGAAAATGCCCCTGTGTTGTACAAAAGTGTAACAGATGAATGGAGGGCATTTTGGTAATTCTGGACAGGCCCAGAAACCAAGGTACATACAGATAAAGTTACTGAGAGTCAGTATATACCCTGACAGAGTACAGAAGGGTGTAAAATGACGATTTTACCCTTAGCGTTAAAATAGTGCAAGAAAGGGCACCCAAGGGTATTTTGGTAATTTGCCAAGGGCTGTTTCTTGGGAATCGAGCCATCAGAGTACTTGAGCTTGATCAGGATCCAAGACAACATTCCCAGAGCCCAAAAACGTAGGCCCAGTGATATGTGGGAAAAAGTGGCATTAAAATATTATTTTAATGCTGTTTCAATAAAGTAAAGTTACTCGGTTGGCACGATAACCGAGGAGGTGATCAGATAAAGTCTTGGATTTATCTGGATATCATTGGAAGGCGTGACAGGTGCCAGTAAGATGACACATGGCGCCAACATAAAGGCAGAAGAAAAAGTTGAGGACACGTACTACGAGGCAAGATACTGGACCGGTGAGTCAGCATGCTGAGTCAGCATCTGAGGTGTCCAGGATTTCAGACATGTGATAAATGTGGCGCTGAGGTGTCCTGGTGAGGTGTCCCAATGATGTCATGCATGATGCAGTAAAGGACGAATTAAAGAAAATAGGAAAATCCAGGAAAAACCAGGACCGCAGGATCAAAGTTCATGGTAATTACGAGATTGCCATTGGAGGAGGTTATAAATACCCCCCCTTTGCCTTCATATGCCACGGCCAAGAGCCATTTTAGAGAGAGGAGGAGGTGCTAGAGAGAGAAAGTGAGAGGAAGAAAGAAAGAAAGGAAGTTCTGGTGGAGCTGGAAGCAGAATAGAGATAGTAGAGCTCTGCTGAGCCTTTGAGGTAGTAACTAATCCTAGCTTTTATGTAATGGCTTTGTGATTTATTGTGCTATTGTTTGGTTGGATTGTTGTCTTATATGTTATGTCTGAAGCTCTGCTGTAATGCTATGATCATATGTTATTAAGCATGGAAGCACGCAGCATACTTATCTGTACACAATCACAAGCAAGCACTGTCACTCTGCATTACATATATTGTTATGATTGTTGCTACTGAGATTCCCCGAATCTCATCCCAATAAGTAAACCATTACAGGGGAGGTTATGTCAAAATGAATTCTGGGAATTTTAAGAGACGCCGTTATGCTGCCGAAGTAAAGACTGAACATCAGTATATGATAAGTACTGTGTACGTAGTGCTGTCTAAGGAGGCTAGAAGTGAGTGGACCTAGCCGGTTCATCTAGTCTTTCCTGGGTACTATGTAGAATGGTAGTTCTCATGAGGGGATTACCGAATCAGTACGGTTCAGTTCTTTGTACAGATGAAGCGTAGCGGTTATGCTGCCGGATTTCAGGCAGGAAAAGATGTAATAGAGATATGAGAATTTATGTACATGACTAGATGTAAAACAACTTATTAATTAATAATAATTGTTGTTTGGCATGTTTGACTGATGTATGATGGATGTATGCATATGTATGCAAAGTAGAAATGCTGAAATATACCACTGTGAACAGTAACACGTGGTGACAAGGTCATGTTTGATAAATGATTAAAAATAGTAAATGGATGAATTAATGTATGAAATTTTTATGGTAAATAGTAGACATACCAAGCTTTAATTAGATATATAAAACGTATCATTTGGATGTCTACACAAGGAGATATAAATTATCAAAGTTGGGACCAGAATGCTGGATTCAGGAGAAAAACGCTGGATGAACAGTAAAATAGAAACGTTGACTGACGTTGACTCGGTCAATGCACGGTCAACGAGTTATTTTTCCCTGAAAGATAATTAAGTTAGCTTCATTTATCAATTGGAATCACTTCATTTCGATGTTTATAGAATTAGTTATGATTTTTCGAGGTTAGGTCACTCATCTGGAATTTACGCAGTGAACAGTACTCGATAAGAGTAAAACTCCAGATTGAGAAATTGGACTTCAATGACCTTGAAAGTGGTTCTAAATGCTACCAAATGGTCCCTAAGACAATCGAAAGTAAGGATGTTTCACGCGACATTAGACTTTTCTCGTCGCAACCTTAGCTCTCTGCCAAATAACGTCGCGACATAGGAACATACTCGCCGCGACCTAATCTTTCTGTGAATAATCGTCGAGACCTAGAAACTTATGCGTCGCGACTAAACCTCTCATTGAGGCTACCCGTCGCGACCTAAACCACGTTAGTCGCGACCGGAGTGCTATTCTCTCATACTAAGGGCTAAATCAGAGCATCACTGAGCTAGAACCTTCTGTTCTGTGTCAGAATCTTATGCTCTGAACCAGAGTCCTTTCTGATCTATGCCAGAACCTTCTTGCTCTGATACCAAAATGAAACATCCTCCCTTACAGCCCTCAGAGTACACTAGCGGAAGCAATATTAGCTTAAAATGGCTTAACTTCATCATTCATAAATTGAACATGCCAAACAATATTTATTATTAAATAATAAAATATCATACAACAAGGCATACACAACAAGACATATACATAATCTTGCTATCTCTATTACATCTCTTTCTGCCTAAACTCCGGCAGCATAACCGCTACGCTTCATCTGTACAAAGAACTGAACTGTACTGATTCGGTAATCCCCTCATGAGAACTACCATTCTACGTAGTACCCAGGAAAGAATAGATGAACCGGCTAGGTCCACTCACTTCTAGCCTCCTTAGATAGCACTACGTACACAGTACTTTATCATATACTATGACGTTCAGTCTTAACTTCGGCAGCATAACGGCGTCTCTTAGCATTCTCAAGATCCACTTCAGCATAACCTCCCTGTAATGGGTTATGTATGGGGGATGAGATTCGGGGCAATCTCAGAAGCAATAATCATAACAATATATGTAATGCAGTGTGATAATGCTTGTTTGTGATTGTGTACAGATAAGTATGCTGCGTGCTTCCATGCTTAATAACATATGATCATAGCATTACAGCAGAGCTTCAGACATAACATATAAGACAACAATCCAACCAAACAATAGCACATCAAATCACAAAGCCATTACATAAAGCTAGGATTAGTTACTACCTGGCTAGCTTAGCAGAACTCCACTATCCTTATTCTGCTTCCAGCTCCGCCAGAACTTCCTTACTTCTTTTTCTCCTTTCTCTCTTCCTTCCTTCTCCTTCTCTCTCTTCTTTCTCTCCCTTCTCCCTTGCCCATGCGTGAATGCAAGAATGAGCCAAGGGGGGGTATTTATAATTGCCTCCAATGGCAATTTCGTAATTACCATGAACTTTGATCCTGCGGTCCTGGTTTTTCCTGGATTTTCCTATTTCTTTAATTCCTCATTTACTGCATCATGCATGACATCATCAGGACACCTCACTGGGACACCTCAGCGCCACATTTATCACATGCTGCAAATCTAGGACACCTCAGCAACTGACTCACCGGGCTGACTCACCTGTCCAGTCTCCTACCTCGTAATGCGTGCCCTCAACTTTATCTGCTTTCTGCAGACTAATGCCATGTGGCGACTGGAAGAGACCTTGCACGCTTCCCAATGCCACCCAGATAGGTCCCAGACTTATCTGATCACCTCCTCGGTTTTCATGCCTCCTCGGTTTTCGTGCCAACCAAGTAACTTTACTTTATTGAATCATTACTTTAATGCCATGTGGCATCTTGCAGGACCCATGAGTATACCTTATCAGTTTACTTCATGGTTTCCAGATAACCTCTCCTGCATCTGATATCCTGCCTCCGGTCTATCTCCAATCGGATAACTACTCCTTTGGACCTTCACAACTCTTGGCCCATACGCTTCGCATCACTTTAGTCACTAGTCTCGACCTCAACATCATCTTATTGCGACCTAACGCTTCTGTGTGCATTAGTCGCAACCACAACATCTTCTCATCGCGTATGGCTCTTTCTGTAACCATTAGTCGCGACCAAACTCTACTATAGTCGCGACCGTAACGGTCAACTCGTAACTCTCAATCTTTGCTCTTTACATTATCCCAAATGGCCATTCTACCCCTTGGGACTTCCACTGTTTGCACATAAGTCCCCGTACCTTTACTTACTCGCAGCTTAGTCCCTAAAAACTCTCTTATGTCTCTGGGACTTCTGCTCAAAAAGGGGTCTGGTAGCCTCTTAATCTCAGGTTATTTCTACGTCTCAAGGCCTAAAAATTGGGATGTTACAGACCAGATATTATTCCTCCTCCACTAGAGTTTGAGGATAGATTTGATATGAGTAACTTACAGCAGTTCCATAATCTAGAGATCCAATCACAATCTATGACAGTCCCTTCCTATTCTCGTAGTCCAGGAATATATGATGTTATAGATAAAGATAAGGTGGATGTTCCTGGTCCTAGTCAACCCCATCCTTCTTTGCCAAAAACATATACTGTTGACTATATCAGTCTTAAGAAAGCTATGGAGAGTGAACTACTCAGTTTAGGTCAAGGGATGGATAGAAGTAGAGATCAAGAGCAGTCAGAGTATCTGTATTTCCTTAATGTCGTAGCAAGGATGATAAACCAATATACGATAGAGGGCATTGACCTTAATCAGGTCTACAATCCAGAAGATTGGCATGAGATAGTCGTAAGTCAGATATTGCCATATACTCCTACATGGCATGTAGAGCTAAGTGAGTTTCTGGAAAATGATCCACAAGTTGATATACAAGGGTGACATTTCCGTATGTAGAAGTATTTGCAGTTTATGATTCCCTAGAAAAGTATGTAAATAGGGATGAGGGGTAATGTAAATATGTAAACATTGTAAAGTAAAGTAATTACGTAAATGTATAATAGTTATGACTTACCCCATATTTGTAATTGACATGTATGTGATGTATGTACAAATGTTATGGTGATATGAAATATGAGTTTTGATGTGATATATTAAAATGATAGTTGGTTGAACATCTATGTGAATATGTTCCCTATTTAATTCAATTATGATAGATGTGGATGAGTTTCAAATTACTCAAGCTCATTAAAGATAAGAACAAGGATCGGCCATTGCTAGAGTAAAGACTGGACAAGAACATTAGAAGGGAATGTTTAGAGAAAGCTGTGTCCAGGTCACGATATGAAGTAGTTTAGGCCGCGACTAGAAGTTCTAGAGAAGTTAAATCGTGACTAGTTAAGCCACGGGTCGCGACGAATATTTACAAATGTGTTTTGGTCATGACGAGTAAAGACCATTAGCCGCGATGAAAAGTTATAGAGTTATTAGGTTGCAATGAGTCAGGTCATAGGACGCGACTAATGTGCACAGAGCAGTTTAAGTCACGACGAGATAAGACCTGAGGTCGCGACTAAAGTTCACAGAGAATATGAGTTGCGACAAGCCAATACTTAGGCCTCGTCTAGAAAGCACAGAGACCTGATGATGAATGAAGATACCAACCTCATTAAAGTTTATCAGTTAGAGGTTTAGCATGAGATGCAGGCAAGCTAAACAGTATGAGATACAGAGATATATATCAGTTTAAAAAGATGCTCAGAAGTAGATCCTCTGTATTACCATCAGGAGTAGATCTACATTACGAAAGAAGTTGTTTAGTTAGTCTTTCCTTAACAAAAGAATTAAAAGTTAGAATGAGACTTGCCTAAGAATGAGCCTAACACATGTCTTAAAGTTAGAAACGTGATGGTTAACAGTTAGAGAGCTAATATTCCCAAGACAGAGGGATTCCATCACAAAGAAACAGTAACTAAGCAGACCTAGGGTAGAGGACCCTAGAGAATAGAAGTAATAGTGCTAGTTGATAAATGAGATCCATGCGACTTAAGTTCGCTAAGATAAAGAAGAAACTAGAAAGGAACCATAGTCCGGTCAAGAGCAGACTAGGACTGATATACATACAAACAGAGTTAAAAGATAGTAGAGAGATGCAGAAGTTACTCCATATAGATGGAGATTTATCCACTCACCTGAGAAGTTTTCTCGAGTAAGTATATGAAAAGTATTCCTCTCAGTTAGATAGAGATGAGCGTGAGGCTAAGGGTTAAAGTAGAGAAAGAGAAACCCTTTGATGAATATTTAGCCGAGTTCATCTATATGAACAGAGAGAGTTGAATGATTGAAAAGTTAATTCACAGAATTGAATTCTGTTCTACAAAGAATTTTTTTCTCAGGTATTCACTGAAGTTTAATAGAGCGGTAGATGTATACAAGATTAGAAATAGAAATGTATAATGCCTAAAGACAGAAAGGTAGCCACAATTTTAAAGATAGAGTGACTCCTGATGGAGGTTGTCAGATTGTCGTCGTCCGGCCCATCATAATAAAGTAATTACACCCAATATAATGTAGTATAAGGCACAACCCTATCGTTCTTCTCAATCCTTAAACATAGAATGAAAACCCTATATCTAGCAGCAATAATGACATGTTAATGAATAAAAATTAGAACAGTAAAAACTCCCCGTTTCAGTCCGTGAGCTCAAGATATTAGATCCATCATCAAGAGACTAAAGGTTTAGCCTCTCATGACTTCTACTGCACTGCAATCGCTATTCAGATGTTATGCCATGAAGAAACGATGAAGAGATGAAGGGTGAATGGTGTAGAGATGTGTAGAAAGATGAAAGATGAGGAGAAAGTGTGTAGAGAGCGCTCGAGTACTGCTTCTTAGCCTAATCAGGTCCAAAAACCAACCTCCCCTCTGACGGCAGCCTCCGTCTCTTCTTATAACAGCATGACCTAATTCAAAACGCGCAGTTTCAGCGATTTCATATTTTAGTCGCGACCATATCCATGTTTTGGTCGCTACCTATGAATATTGAGAATCTTCCAGAAAAATTATGGGTCACGACCGGAGGACTCTTTGGTCGCGACTAAATAACATAGAAGCGTGATTTGACTTTCATTGACTTGTGATTCCTTTCCTGGTCCTTGCTCTCTTCCAAAGTACCTGCAATTCAATATAAAAGCTCACAGTAAAAGTCCAAATCAGTAAATAACAGAATATATGCAGTTTGGAAGGTTAATTTACCATTTTACACTTTAATTAGCATATTGCCACGCACAATCATGTAATACACAAAAGTACAATTTAAGGCATGAAATGAATGGAAAAGTCATAATAAAACTCATAAAAATATCGCAGAAACCATATACAAAATATGTCTTATCAATTCCCCCACACTTGAACCTTTGTACTCCTGGACAAAGAAATGAATTACACCTAGAACAATCACTATTAAATCCAAGATAACGACATAATCCATAGTGTGACCTGAAAATAATTAATTCACCATCTTTTGGGAATGCAGAAGTGATAATTTGAGCAATGCCAAGTAATCAACTACTAAATGAAATCAACCTCAACTGTATGAGCGCAATAGATTCTCTTTAAGGATGTAAGTGTTTAGCTCTCTCTATCCTCTCATTGTTAGTGTTCTTTCACTCAAATTCAACTTGGAAAACATCCTACCATATGCTTGTAATGGCTCTAAATCTCAGCAACTATATAGAACTTATGCAAAGAATCAAGAGGTCTTTTAGGGTTGTAACAATGGAAATAGGCCACATGGAATGGAATATGAAGAATAGAAAGTTCTATATGCATTTACCAATGAATACGTAGCATGAATTCATGTCTCTAGAGATGTAGAAGTGATAATTGTGCTAATAAGAGTTAATAATAGTGCCTTCTTCATTTCTCTTTTCTTTTCTTTTCTTGCACTTTCCTCTTTTTTTTTTTCCAGTGCAATATGCTTTTTTCTCTTTTTCTTTTATTTTGTACCTCATGCACGGAACCTGTAGCACACATCACAACAATAATGAATTTTTTACATGAATAGAATTTTTTTTTTTGCAAATAAAGTTTATGCATATATAACTTTCTATATAAATGATGGATGAAAGAAAAATGATGGGCTCAAAGGGGGTGACTAAGGATATAATATGTAGTGGGCTTGTGTTTGAGATAAAAGGGTTTAGAAATGAATGCCTCTATCATGTTCAATTCATAAATGAGCAAGTCAGTCTCAACTCAGAGCCAAGACAAGATCTAGAGGATATAAACCAATTGAATAATCACTCAATATAGAAATTTAGGTCGAGAATCCTTCCAACTAGGGTTTTGATCTAAATTGATCATAAGCTAAAGTCTCAAACAAAATTCATCATTCACTAGGCATTAGAACACTTATCACAACTGAAAACCCTCTAAACGATGATTTAAAAGTTTCAAAGTAATCACTCAGAATCATGTAATAATCCCAAATTCAATGGCAAAAGTTTAGGTGTTTCAAATTCAATTTCCAATATTCTCAAAGAAAAATTCAAGTATGGCAATGGTTTCGAAGGACTAAAAAGGTTTTGAAATAAGGGGACAATGAATCATTTGTGAAAGCATCTTAGTAGTTCAAAAGGAATCCTTCTTTCCAGCATTGCACAAGGCAAAGAGAAGGTAATTGGACATTTTTTTCAAACGTGGGTCGCGACTTAAAACCGTTAAGATCGCGACCTATTTTCACAGGGGTGCATGCTCAGAAATTTTCAAACATTGGTCACGACTATTGCCTCTCTCTCTCTTGCTATTGGCTTCACAACTTAAGCTACCTCCCAGAGTGCTCTTAGCCAATGCTCTTCTATCTCTTTCTCTTGATCCTAGCGAACTTCAGTCGCATGGATTTCATTCATCATCTCTTATTATCATTTCTATCCTCTAGGGTACTCTACCCTAGGTTTACTACTTCTCTGTGATGGAATCCCTCTGCTTAGGGAACATCAGCCCATCACATCTCTAACCTTAGGTCATGTCCTAGGCTCACTCCTAGGCAAACACCATTCTAACTCTTAGCTCTTCTATTCAGCCTAGCTGAATAAAACCTTTACAATGTAGATCTACTCCTAGTTATCACATGTAAGATCTACCTCATTCTAACTAGCTCATCTTTAGATCTCTGTATATCTTAGTCATGACCTGAGTATTGGCTAGTCGTGACTCTCATTCTCTATCACGACCATCTCCATCTACTCATCACAACCAAACATCTCTGTTATTTCGTCGCGACCATAGGCCTCTTCACATCGCAACCTTACTCTTCAGTCGCGACACCAAAACCTTTCCCGTCCCAACCTTAGCTTTCTGTGATATACCGTCGCGACCAACCTGCTATCGTCGCGACCTTCACTCACATCGGTCGCGACCCGAGTGCCATTCTCTCGCACTCAGAGGAAAAATACTATTTCTAAATCAGAGCATCACTAAGCCAGAACCTTCTGTTCTGTACCAGAATTTTATGCTCTGAACCAGAGTCCTTTCTGGTCTATGCCAGAACCTATTGCTCTGATACCAAAATGAAACATCCTCCCTTAGACCCTCAAAGTACACTTACGGAAGCGATATTAGCTCGATCATATCTTAACTTAAGCCCAGAAATTAAAAATTTTACTCTTAAGTTCCTTATTCTGAACCTTTACTTTGAGAACTGGTTTATCTCATTCTACACATCCAAATGAGGCTTATTACCTATCCATGGAATGCCCCAGATGTGTACCACTGGCTCACCAAATTTCATAGCCAAACTCCTTCGTTTACAAGGTCAAACTGAGGTCAAAACACTGCTACCTCAGGACCTGCGAATTTCTCTTTTAATTCATCATCCACAAATTGAACATGCCAAACAATATTTATTATTGAATAGCAAAATGTCATACAACAAGGCATACACACAATTCTTATATTTCTATTACATCATTTCCTGCCTAAAATCCAGCAGCATAACCGCTACGCTTCATCTTTAGAAAGTAACAGATCTTGTACCGATTCGGTAATTCCCGTGAGAACTACCATTCTACGTAAGTACCCAGGAAAGACTGGATGAACCTGCTAGGTCCACTCACTTCCAGCCTCCTTAGGCAGTACCTACGTACACAGTACGTATCAGCTCCTTTCCTCACTACTGCTATCTTATCATAATTTTGGCAGCATAACGGCGTCTCTTAGCATTCTCAGAATTTACTTCGGCATAACCTCCCTGTAATGGGTTATATATTGGGGATGAGATTCGGGGGAATCTCAGTAGAAACAATCATAACAATATATGTAATGCAGAGTGACAGTGCTTGCTTGTGATTGTGTACAGATAAGTATGCTGCGTGCTTCCATACTCAATAACATATGATCATAGCATTGTAATAGAGCTTCAAGCATAACATATAAGACAACAATCCAACCAAACAATAGCACAACAAATCACAAAGCCATTACATAAAAGCTAAGATTAGTTACTACCTCAAAAGCTTAGCAGAACTCTACTATCTCTATACTGCTTCCAGCTCCGCCAGAACTTCCTTTCTTCTTTCTTTCTCCTTCTCTCTCTTCTTTCTCTCTCTTTGTTGCCCAAAACCGTGGGATGCATGAAATGGGAGGGGGAGAGGGTATTTATAGTTTTCTTCAATGGCATTCCTGTAATTTTGAAGCCATATGAACTTGTGGTCCTGGTTTTTCCTGGAATTTCCTATTTTCTTTTATTCCTTTTTACTGCATCACCCAGGACACCTCAGTGGACACCTCAGCGGACACCTCAGCAGCACATTTCTCACATGTCTAAAACCTGGGACACCTCATCAGCTGACTCAGCCTACTGACTCACCGGTCCAGAGTCTTGCACCGTAATACGTGTCCTTAACTTTTCTTCTGCCTCTAAGATGACGCCAGGTGGCATCTGGAAGGGACCTTTCATGCCTTCCAATGCTATCCAGATAAGTCCCAGACTTTATCTGACCACCTCCTCGGTTATCGTGCCAACCGAGTAACTTTACTTTACTGAAAAATTATTAAATCATTATTTTAATGTCACTTTTCCCCCTGAATCATTGGGCCTGCGTTTTTGGGCCTGGGAATATCATCTTGGGTCTCTGATCCAGCCCAAGTACTCTGATGGCACGATTCCCAAGAAACACCCATTGGCAAATTACCAAAAAGCCCTTAGTCTCTCTTTCTTTCTTTATTAGGTCTAGGGGAATTATTGTCTTTTCCCATCTTACCAGAGTATTCTTTGACCCTGGTCAACTATCCAGATAACTTCCCTGGACTGTCTAACCTTAGGCAAATGACCAAAATACCATTTACTCATTCTTCAGCTGTTCTATAATATAGGGGCATTTTCGTCATTTCGCACCTTTTTCCTGGACACCGGCCCCTTTTACCACTGGACTGATCTAATGGGCCTGGGCCTTCCCTGGTGTCACTAAAGGCCTTAGAAACACTATACGGCCCCCTGGCCACAGTCCGATCATCCCTATCGGGACTGCTTTTCCTTTACCGATTATAACTGTAAATTCCCATCTTCCAGAATTTTTACAGAAAAACCGGGACCTCAAATCAAAATTCTTTGACTCCTCATTCAACCCGGAATCCTTTTCTCTATCTCCCGGTATTTTCAGATATTTTATTCGGACCGGGCTGTTTTGGCCTGAAAAAGCGCTCACGCGCACACTTTTCCAAAATGACCATTTTACCCCTAGTCACATTTCTAATTCTTTCATACACATAGAGACCTCATATGCACATTTCACAGTTCAGTGAAATGATCAGCATAATTTTCTCTATTTTCTGGCAAAATATGGTACTCATCGGCTACTAGCCCGATCTTTCCCAAAATTACAATTTTGCCCCTGCATTCTCTTTCTGGCATCTATTCTCATCTTCTTATCCTTCATCTTAAGTTCTAGAAATTCTCTTTCAATAACTCATCCCCTAAACTCTTCGGGAGTCATCGTTAATTGAAAGGCTCGACAACCCGCCCATATCAGGTTATCTTACACAGGAGCCAGCCCATATCAAGCTACCTGCAGAATTCCTAGGCTTAAGACTTAGGATATTCCTCACATTCCTCATTTTGAACCTAGGCGAACTGTCCCGATTCTATAGGTTAAAGACTTAACTCATCTTTAAATCCTGAAGGACTTAGCTCATCCCTCGGATTCCTACAAAATACAGGTAAGTAATCCGCCTATATCAGATTACTACCCTGGGACTACGGGTTTAGCAGCCTGCCCATATCAGACTACCTCCCAATTCTCCTAGACAAAAAATCGAGATGTTACAGCTGCCACTTCCTCATACTGTCTATCACATGTACTTGTAGCATGCATCATTGAACCACATGATTCACATCCTGTAACTAGGGCTTGTGAAGTATCCACTGCATGAACTTGTTTTTTGGAGTGCAGCTCCCTTTCAATCAAACCCATCCTCTTTTCCATTCGATTTCCCAAGGCTGCTATCTCAGCTAAGATCGCATTCGAAATACCTGAAGATGAGGGTGGTAATCTTCTTGGATCTCCAGTTTGATGGTCCTCATTAGCCATTTTCTGGAATAAATCCCAACTTGCTTGTGGGGTCTTATCTCTCAATCAACCATTCGCAGCAGCATTCAAGGACACTTTATTGTGGGGTAGTAGACCATCAAAGAAGATGTCTACTAAATTAGCCTTAGTGATGTTGTGGTGGGGACATCGAGCCAAAAGGTTAATAAATCTTGTCCAATACTCATGCAAAGACTCTGCATCCTGTTGCATAACATTAGTGATCTCCTTTTTCATCTGAGTAGTCTTGGAAGCTGGGAAAAACTGCTCAAGATAAGTGGACTTCAGCTGATCCCATGTAAGAGTTGAAAAATGGGTTGGCAAATTGTACACCCACTCCTTAGCCTTCCCTTCCAAAGTGAAATGGAAACACCTCCTCAAGACATCATCCAAAGTGGCCATTGAAGGCTTCATTGAAGAACAGATCATGTACATGGTTTGTAAGTGCCTGTGTGGACATTCTCCTGCAAAACCATGAAATTTAGGTAAGGCTACAATCAAAGCTCCTTTAATTTCAAAATTAGCCTCTTCAGTATAGAAACCATTAGGATCATAATTCACATGCGAATGATTTATTTCCCTAACACTTCTATTATCTTCTACATTCATTTCATTCTCTCCATGCCCATTATGCCCATTATGATAAGCTATATTCAGTTCAGTTTTAGACTCTAGAGTACTAGAGGAGGCTCTAGATTTTGTTTCTTCTCCTCTAAATTCCCTAAATTCTCTCCTTAGTTTCCTAAGTCTTCTCTCAATTTCAGGTTCAAAAGTCACTAATGGTTAAGTTCTTTTACGCATGCAATGCATAAACAATCAAGAATAATCAATGCAAACAATCAGATTCAGAATCAAAAGTTGCACAGCAAAATATTTTCATTAAGTCGTGACTCAAGAGTATTTAGTCGTGACCCAAAATTACAGAGAGCTGTAGTCACGCCTAAAAGTTTTAAATATCACGATTGGTTTTCGCGGAGAGCAGTCAAATATCACAGATAGCAATAAGGTCGTGACTTAAAGTAGTTTACGTCGCGACTAAAAATGACAGAGAGTAATTGTCACGACTCAGGTCAGGTAAGGTTGCGACTCACAGTCACAGAGACTAATTCTGCAGAAAGTCAGAAAAAGATGCAATATGCAATTATGCAATGCAAGCTAAAAACTACTAAAAACTAAAATGCAAACAAAAATATAGAAAAACTGACTCGATTAGCTAATGAAATCGATAAATAATTACTAGGGAACCAATTACTTGGCTCCCCGGCAACGGCACCATTGATGAAGGCTATCGGATTATCGTCGTCCTGCCCATCATAATAAAGTAATTACACCCAATATAATGTAGTATAAGGCACAACCCTATCGTTCTTCTCAATGAGCCTTTTTATTAGAAACCTAGCAAATTGGATGTCAAAATCAATGGTAAACCTGAGTAGTAGTAAAACTGGTTTTGGGGTTTTGGATGCTTGATGCAATAAAATAAAGGTGCAAAAAAGTAGATATTTTTGGATTTTTGATTGAGATGAAAAGAGTTGGTTTGTTGAAGAAATATGTAATGCTAGACTCTTGATGATGAAAACTTATCTATCCTTGCTCTTATATTAAATCGGAGTTTTAAATTACTAAGTCTCAAAGAAAAACCTCAATCAATCGATTGAGTCCAGAACCCTAATATTCCTTAAACTCCTTTGATCAAAGCTAGTTTAAGAACTTATTAGTGAACTGTTAAATACCACTTAGCGTGTAGTCAATCATAGATAATGAGAATGCCCTCGAGTGGTCGTCAATCAAAAACCCTAGATTTCAAGCAATTGAATTGATTTGCAACGATCGCTGAAAATAACCCAACTTTCTTAAAATCAAAACTGAAATATTCTATTAAAAGCAAACTTTCAAATCATCCAAAATCAAATACCACAGTCTAATTCGAGAATGATCAATCGATATTCAATCCTTAAACATAGAATGAAAACCCTAGATCTAGCAGCAATCATGACATGTTAATGAATAAAAATTAGAATAGTAAAAACTCCCCGTTTCAGTCCGTGAGCTCAAGATATTAGATCCATCACCAAGAGACTAAAGGTTTAGCCTCTCATAACTTCTACTACACTGCAATAGCTGTTCAGATGTGATGCCATGAAGAAACGATGAAGAGATGAAGGGTGAATGGTGTAGAGATGTGTAGAAAGATGAAAGATGAGGAGAAAGTGTGTAGAGAGCGCTCGAGTACTGCTTCTTAGCCTAATCAGGTCCAAAAACCAGCCTCCCCTCTGACGGTAGCCTCTGTCTCTTCTTATAACAGCATGACCTAATTCAAAACGCGCAGTTTCAGCGATTTCGTATTTTAGTCGCAACCATATCCATGTTTTGGTCGCGACCTATGAACATTGAGAATCTTCCAGAAGAATTATGGGTCACGACCGGAGGACCCTTTGGTCGCGACTAAATAGCACAGAAGCGTGATTTGACTTTCATTGACTTGTGATTCCTTTCCTGGTCCTTGCTCTCTTCCAAAGTACCTGCAATTCAATATAAAAGCTCACTGTAAAAGTCCAAATCAGTAAATAACAGAATATATGCAGTTTGGAAGGTTAATTTACCATTTTACCCTTTAATTAGCACATTACCACGCACAATCATGTAATACACAAAAGTACAATTTAAGACATGAAATGAATGGAAAAGTCATAATAAAACTCATAAAAATATTGCAGAAACCATATACAAAATATGTCTTATCAATTCCCCCACACTTGAACCTTTGTACTCCTAGACAAATAAATTAATTACACCTAGAACAATACTATTAAATCCAAGATAACGACATAATCCATAGTGTGACCTGAAAACAATTAATCCACCATCATTTGGGAATCAGAAGTGATAATGTGAGCAATGCCAAGTAATCAACTACTAAATGAAATCAACCTCAACTGTATGAGCGCAATAGATTCTCTCTAAGGATGTAAGTGTTTAGCTCTCTCTATCCTCTCATTGTTAGGGTTCTTTCACTCAGATTTAACTTGGAAAACATCCTATCATATGCTTGTAATGGCTCTAAATCTCAGCAACTATATAGCACTTATGCAAAGAATCAAGAGGTCTTTTAGGGTTGTAACAATGGAGATAGGCCACATGGAATGGAATATGAAGAATAGAAAGTTCTATATGCATTTAACTATGAATATGTAGCATGAATTCATGTCTCTAGAGATCTAGAAGTGATAATTGTGCTAATAAGAGTTAATAATAGTGCCTTCTTCATTTCTCTTTTCTTTTCTTTTTCTTTTCTTTTCTTGCATCTTTTCTTGCACTGTCCTCTTTTTTTTTATCCTCTATGTAAGAAAGAGTAGTGAAGGGTTGAGTCGGTACCCTAGAAAATGGTAACTTGGCAGCCTTAGTAAATAAATGAATATTCATCTCAAGTTCATGAATGAATGATCGGGATCAGGCAGATAAGGTGATAAAGGGACAGAATGCTTAAAAAGGTTACCTTGTTAATTGTTTAATTGCAGTATGAGTATAATGGATGGTTAAGCAAATTATGTAATGATGATATGGCTTTTGTTGCCATAAGTTATGATGATCAGTTGCATCTTGTTGCAGTGTCATGTGATGACATGCATGTTAGAGAATGAGTAAATAATTGCATCTCCTTGCATATTATGCATGTTAGACTATGCTATGATGAATGAATACTCTCCTTCGTAATACATGTGAGGTAGAGTATATATATGATAAGAAAGTTATGTTGCTCCCATACCATACAACACGCAATAAGATAATTTAACTTGGTAATGATAATAAAGCAATAGAAAAGTGATAAACGAGATAGTTAGCCAGTCAATCCCTAAAGTTTTGAATGAGAATCTAAGACAGACAGTGATAGCCAGTTTGACAGAGAACAAGATTAGAGATGAATGTTGATGACAATCCTATAGACATATGATTACAATACTCAAGACATATCCCTTCAGTAGGGGATGAGATATGTGAATGATGTCCCTTGGACATGAAATGAGATGTAGCTATGAAAGTTGATGCAGTTCCAAGAAAGCAACGTCTATGTGGTAGAAGTTAACGCTCTTGCAATAGAGCCAGATTGCTCTTGCGATAGAGTCAAGTTACTCATGAAATAGAGCTGAAAACACAAATAATGAAGCTTATGATAAAATCATGTCCATCAGATGAGATAGACAGATTATGATAGATATGTGCATGATAGAGCATTTGTAGCTCTCTGCAGCACTAGATATAGTAAAGTTATGAAAGGTGAGAATGAAATAAGAAATTCCTGAGTAATATAGGAAATGAGTAAAGTCTTAATAAATAATATTGGCTTCTATGATCATTTTGGGGAATTATCTGTTGAGTTAGCAACTAAGTGGAATTAACTAACCTTGTAACTTAGTCCCTTGGTTTAAGTCTTCCAGAGATAAGAATACAGTACAACGGAATCGCAGTAGATTCTAGAGGATCACAGTTAGATCCTAGTATGGTTCATGGAGAAAAGAATTCCAGGGTCGCAGTTAGATCCTGAAGAGGCTGACGGTTGATCGCAGTAGATCCCGAGGGTCGTAGTAGACCTAGCCTAGAGAAAGAAAATGAATGAGCCATGAGTACAGTGTTTCTTTGGAAGGACAAATACCAAGGATAAAGTTTAAGGTAGAGAAGCTTCACAAGTTTAAACTCATAGCAAAGAGAGTACCCACGATGTTAGTTTCAGATAGCCTTATTATTATTATAGACTGAACTCAGAATCTTTTTACATGAAAAATAAAGTGAAGTTAGTAGAGAGTCCTAAGATATTAATCAAGAGAATGAGGATGAAAGCTAGATAGGTCCTCCAGGTGAGGACAAAAAGGTTAAAAAGCCAAAGAGATTTATAAAAAGGGTCTAAGATATTAAAGTATCAGGGTTGGAGCCTATTAGTACCAGTTCTTCAGATTTTTATTAGCACTCTTCAGCTAAATGTGCTCAAGCAAGAGGAGGTCAATGACGGTTAACCCCTGGAAAGTAATAAGAAAAGAGTGCAAATGCCACAAAAGTTTGGCATATATGCACAAAGTTATGTAAAATAATAAAAAGAATTATGAAAGGTTAGAAAGGGTTACGAACAGTAAAGAAACAAGTATGGGAAGCATTGGAATCAAAATTTCATGAACAGTGATTATGAACAGTGATTGGAATTTCATGATTTTGATGCTTCCAATGGTTTTAAAATGAAAAGTTGTGTGGGATAAAGTAGAGAAACAAGTATGGGAAGCATTGGAATCAAAATGAGAATTTTTGAAACAATTATGCATGTTTTTCAAATCTGTACAGAACAGTGCATGGGAGTTAGAATTTCATGATTCTAAGCTCATAAATGGATTCAAAATATGGAATTGTGTAGGGTAAAGTCAAGACATCAATTGGTTCAAAGGCCAAGTCTATTGGTAAAGATTAAAGGAAGTTATGTTAGTTAAAGTAAGCTTAATGTTCAAGAGAGTTAGATGGTGATGAATGGATGATTATGTGATGTCAGGATTTGGTAGTGTGCTCTAAAGAGGCAGCCACACATCAAGGATAAATAAGAAGAAAGAGCAAAGTTGAAGTGAAAGAAAGTCAAGTGCATGAGGTAGTAAACTTACCCTAAACTTGTATGTATTGGATGTTATGCTTGATAGTGCTATGGCTTTGGTCAGTTTGAACAATAATATTTATGATGCAATGAAAAATAGTAAATGATGGAATAAAAGTATGAAATTTTACAAACATTTAGTTAACATGTCAAGCTTCGTTTTGACACCAAGAACACCTTATTTCAATATCTTTACAAAGAGAACCAATTTTCCAAAGATGGGGACCAAAATCTGTTTTCAGAATTTTTGACCAAATGAATAGTAAATGTTAAAGAATAAACTGTATCAATGTGCTAAGTATTTGGTCAGGAAACCATTTTTCCCTTAAACGTTAAGATGTTAGCTTCGAGTAGAATTTTGAACCACTTCATTTTGATTTTTGTAGAATTAATTATGATTTTTCAAATTTTATCGCCGAATCTGGAATACAATATGAACAGTAACTCGTCAAGAGTAAAAATTTCAGATTTGGCTAATGGACTTCAAATGTCATGTAAGTGGTTCTAAATGCTACCAAATGGTCCCTAAGACGTACGAAAGTATGGATGTTTCAGATGACATCATCCATGACATCATCAAGGGACACCTCATAGCCCATGTGACGAAATTGTGAAGGGAGGAAGCATATGGAAAAATTCCAGTCTAATCCGGTACCGGCTCAGTCCGATTTTCCAAAAACCAGACTATTTTCTGAATCTAATTTTTCTGAGATTCCATAATATGTTTTTTGACTTTAAATCTAGTATCCGGATTCTTCCTACCATTGACATTCTTGTACTGGGTCTAAACTCAATTACATATCCCTTGGCAAATTACCAAAATACCCTTAATGCCCTTTCTTGCATATATTAATCCTAAGGGCATAATTGTCATTCCACACCTCTTTATACCTTATCAGGGCATATACTGACTCTGGGTAATCATTCCTGTACTCACCTTGGCATTTTTTGCCTCTCCAAAATGCCCTCCATTCACCTCTTATACAATAGTACAACCTAGGGGCATTTTCGTAATTTTATATTTTTCTGGGTTCCTCTAGACACTGGCCCACATATCTGTCCGATTACCTTATTGGGCCTCTGTGACGCTATTTTGGGCCTTTATATGGTCCACTATCTTTATGGCACAAATCTCGAGAAACCTCTCCTGAAGGTATTTATCGGGTATTTTATTCTACTATAAATTCCATTAAAAATTCTACAGGATTCCTTTTCTGATCCTGTCAATTTTATAAATTATCATATTAATTATAAGAATTTACTCGAAAGTTCATCTGATTCTGAGGTCCGAAAAATACTGTAATAATTTCTCCTAACTTCAGAAATTTATATCAATATTTTGGGACCTCAAATCGAAATTCTGTGTTGCGTCAAACTAACCAGAATAATTTTCTCTAGCTACTGGTAAAATTTGGGACTGGACTGATTTCGGGTATTTTTAGGCCTTTTTCGGCTCAACTTTCTCATAATTACACTTTTGCCCCTTGAACTTTTAATAAATTACATTTAGGTCCTTAAACTTTTGAAAATTACACTTTAGGCCCTTAACTTTTCATAATTACACTTAATGGCCTAAAGTTTATGTCAACTTTATATTTTGCACGATGGAACTTTTATACTCTTCAATTTAGTCCCTCTTCTTTAAACCTTCATCTAATCATTCTTTTCTTTTTCATTCACCATCACAATCCTTTCCAAACCTCTTTCCTCTATCAGTATTATACAGATAGGGAAAAATTAGGATATGACGTTTCTACCCCCTTTAAAATAAATTTCTTCCTCAAAATTTACTTGGTACCTTAGTCAACTATCTTGGATATATATCTTCTATATATCTCTTTTGCTTTATGACTCAAGATTGGGGTATCTATCTCTTATTTGCTATCTTCTCATCTAGCAGAGTGCTTTCAATATATGCTTTATGTCCTTACCATCATTACTCTTCTTATATGAGTCAACTCAATTAGAGTTTCATTCTACTTCATTACGGTACTTGCTCACTTGCTATGCATCTATTTGCTTATGGACAACTCATTATACTAGACTTATGAGTAGTGTCTATTTTTTTCATATCAAACTCTCTCGAATATTACTGAATTCGGGAGTTTTCATCAATTAATCATCATACTTTCTAGCACTTATCTCTTATTACTTCTCTTAGCATCTCGTGGAATTCCTTAGCATCCGCAAAGATTCATCTCTCTTTTCGTATAATCATATTTCTTTTTCTTGGAAACTCTTATCACATTCTTTTCTTTACTTTACTATTAAGTAGGAGCACATACTCTAACATGCATAATGCCTGGCCAACATATTGCAGGACTATATGCCTGCTCATGAATGCAAAGCTCTAACATCGGAGCTCAAGCATTTCTTTCTTGAATATGCACAGCTCTAACACTCGGAGCTTTAGCATATTTTACAAACATAATATAATGCCTGGAATTTCATGCAAGGAGTGAAAGCTCTCACTTTCATCTGTAACATAACATTTAAACATCTTATCCCTTTCAAAAAGGGAGCCTCTCTATCTGTTCATAAAGTTACTTCTTACTATACTCTTAAATACACATCTCTCATTATGTGCCATGTAATATCCTTAATTTTCTGTACTGGTTCCTATGTACAGATTAAACGGAATATATGAGTTCTGTTTCAGGAAAAAAAATGTGGTCCTTTATGTAAAGAAAAGGATTAAATTGCAAAAGAAAGGAAATTAAGGGACTTAAATGCAATTATGGAAAGCTTAAAGTTAGGAAAGAAAGGTAGACAAAAATGTGGGGTCTTAAAGTGTAATTTTAGCCAAATAAAGGGACTTAATTACAAAGAAGAAAAAGTTCCCTTGGCTAAAGTGTAATTAAAGAAAAATAGGCCAGAAGTGGTTTGGACCGCCCGACAGCATTTCAGTCCCAGATTTTACCAGAAGATAGGGCAGGTGGCGCCGGGTAACCCAGCCTAATACCGGAATTTTTGAAGACTCTAGATAGCCAGAAATGGACTGATCGTCCAAAACTTATAAAAATTAATACCGGATACCCTAGATTTCAGATATAAGTGAGAAAATACAGGATAATGCGCCTTTATGGGGCGGATGTCAGGAAACTGACAGAATACCGATAGGAGGTCTGTAGGAAAAGTTATTCACAAAATAAAAAATCCAGACGGAGTGTGAGGCCTCCGGGGATCCGGGTAGGAGATTTATCGGTATTTTTAAAGGGGCTGAATGCGATCGAATGACTTCAGTCAGATGACTGTTATAACCCACAGGGATGCCTGAACACAGTAAGACACTGTATCTGGGAAAAGGAGCCGGTGTCCGAAAAAGTGTATAATCGGTAAATAATAATTAAAATATTAGGTAAATTGTGGCAGAGGAAGATTCCTCGTAATGCGTGCCATACAGGTAATGGATTCAGGAAGCCCAAAAATGACGCCATTAGAGGCCCAGTAAGGCTCTTGGACTGATAGGTGGGCCAGTGTCCAGCAGAACCCCGGAAAAGTGTGAAATTACAAAAATGCCCCTGTGTTGTACAAAAAGGGCAGCAGATGAATGGAGGGCATTCTGGTCATTTTGGACAGGCCTAGAGGCTAAGACATATCTAAATAGGGTTGACTAGAGCCAGTATATGCTTTGACCAGGTTCAGAAAGGTATAAAATGATGATTTTGCCCTTAGGGTTAAAATAGGACAAGATAGGGCATCAAGGGCATTTTTGTCATTTCGCAGGGGATCTGTAACTGAGTCTGGACCCAGTATTAAAAATTTAATGATATAAAGGGTCTAGATACTAAATGTGAGGTCAGTAGACATAAAAAGGATTTTCAGAAAAATCAGATTCAGAAAACAGCACGTTTTTCGAGGAGACGGACTGGGCCGGTACCGGCTTGGACCGGAAAGCTTCCAGAAGGCTCTAGCTCTCTCCAAATTGCGCCATGTGAAGAATGTGGGTGGTGAGGTGTCCCATGAGTTGGCATTGAGTGATGTCATGCATGATGCAATAAAAAGGAATAAAAGAAAATAGGAAATTCAGGAAAAACCAGGACCACAGGATCATAAGTCTTCCAAATTACAAGATTGCCATTACTCAACACTATAAATACCCCCCTAGCTCTTCATTTTGGCACAAGCAAGAAAGAGAGGAAGAAAGAAGTTCTTGAGAGAGAAAGTGAGAGAAAGAAAGAAGTAAGGAAGTTCTAGTGGAGTTGGGAGTAGTAGAGAAGTTCTGAAGCTCTGCTTTTGAGGTAGCAACTAATCCTAGCTCTTATGTAATGTCTTTGTGATTTGTTGTGCTTTTGTTTGGTTGGATTGTTGTCTTATATGTTATGCTTGTAGCTCTATTCCAATGCTATGATCATATGTTATTGAATATGGAAGCATGCAGCATACTTATCTGTACACAATCACAAGCAAGCACCGTCACTCTGCATTACATATATTGTTATGATTATTGCTACTGGGATTCTTTTGAATCTCATTCCCAAATATAACATTACAGGGGAGGTTCTGTCAAAATAAAATATGGAAATCTTAAGAGACGCCGTTATGCTGCCGAAATTCCGGCAAGGAAGCAGGAACAGGGAAAGGAACTGATACGTACTGTGTACGTAGTGCTGTCTAAGGAGGATGGAAGTGAGTGGACCCAGCAGGTTCATCCAGTCTTTCCTGGGTACTACGTAGAATGGTAGTTCTCATGAGGGAATTACCGAATCGGTACAACATCGGTTACTTTCTAAAGAAGAATTGTAGCAGTTATGCTGCCGGATTTTAGACAATGAAAGATGTAATAGAAATATGAGGGGGTTAATCATGCACTAATACATAACAGTTGATTATTTAATATTAATTGTTATCTGGCATATATGACTGATATGTGTTGGTTGTATGCATGTGTATGTAAAGACTAGATGCTGGAAATAGGCTCAGTGAACAGTAACTCGTGAAGACCTGTTCATGTTTGATAAACAATTAAAAATATCAAATGATTGAATTAATGTACTAAATTTTTAGGGTACAAAGTAGACATACTAAGATTTAATTTTATATATAGAATGCCTCATTTGGATGTATACACGAAAAGATATAAATTGTTAAAGTTGGGACTAGAATGCTGGATTCAGGAGAAAGTCATTGGATGAACAGTAAGATTGAAAGGTTGACCCACGTTAAATTTGTCAAGGATTGGTCAACCAATGATTTTTCCCTGAAATATATTTGAGTTATATTCAGGTAGCAATTTGAACCACTTCATTTAGATTTTTCTAGAATTAGTTATGAATTTTCAAAATTAGGTCACTCATCTAGAAATTGCCACAGTGAACAGTACCCGATATGAATAAAATTCCAGATTAAGTGTTTAGACTTCAATGACCCTGAAAGTGGTTCTAAGTGCTACTGAATGGTCCCTAAGATGTATAAAAATAAGGATGTGACATGCCACATTACATGTTTATCATAATGTATCTCATTAGATACTTCTTATGTCGTATCCTGGTATATCTTGCCAAATCTGGCTACATCATGGTGTATCTTACTCTTTCATGACTTATCTTGCCTTATCATTACATATCGTGAGATACCATAAGTCTAACATTCTCTTTAACTTATAACTTTGACAGCCTCTTAGGAGAATAATACTCTTTTGCTTCTCTTTCTCCTGAACAAAGTTATAATTTAAATCTTTCATTTCAAATCCACTCTATGTGGACTTGACATAAGGGTTCTAATCCTTTACTGTTCGTAACCCTTTCTAACTTTTCATAATTCTTTTTATCATTTTACATAACTTTGTGGATATATGCCAAACTTCTGTGGCATTTGCACTCTTTTTCATTACTTCCAAGGGTCACCCATCATTGGGCTACTCTTGCCTGAGCACTTTTAACCAGAAAGTGCTAATAAAAATCTGAAGCACTGGTGCTAACAGGCTCCAACCCTAGTACTTTACTATCTTATACCCTTTTCTATACATCTCTTTAGCTTTTTAACCTTTTTGTCCTCACCTGGAGGATCTATCTAGCTTTCATTCTCATTTTCTTGATTCTTATCTTAGGAACTTCTATTAACTTCACTTTATATTTCATGTAAGAAGATTCTGAGTTCAGTCTATAATAATAATAAGGCTATCTGAAACTAACATCATGGGTACTCTCTCTACTATGAGTTAACAACTTGTGAAGCTTCTCTACCTTAAACTTTATCCTTGGTATTTGTCCTTCCACAGAAATATTGTACTCATAGCTCATTCATTTTCTTTCTTTAGGCTAGGTCTACTACGACCCTCGAGATCTACTGCGATCAACCGTCAGCCTCTTCAGGATTTAACTGTAACCCTGGAATTCTTTTCTCTATGAGCCATACTAGGATCTAACTATGATCCTCTGGAATCTACTGCGATCCTGTTGTACTGTATTCTTATCTCTGGAAGACTTAAACCAACGGACTAAGTTACAAGGTTAGTTACTTTCACTTAGTTGCTAACTCAACATATAATTCCCCAAGACTGTTCATAGAAGCCCATATTATATATTAAGACTTTACTTATTTTCTCTATCATTCAGGAATTTCTCATTTCATTCTCATCTTTCATAAATTTACTATATCTAGTATTTCAGAGAGCTACAAATGCTCTATCATGCACATATCTATCATAATCTGTCTATCTCGTCTGATGGACATGGCTTTATCATGAGCTTCATTGTCCATGCTTTCATCTCTATTTCATGAGCAACTTGACTCTATCGCAAGAGCAATCTGGCTCTATTGCGAGAGCATTAACTTCTATCACATAGACGTTGCTCTCTTGGAACTATATCATCTTTCAAAGCTACCTCTCATTTCATTTCATATTCATGGTACATCATTCATATATCTTATCCCCATTGAAGGGATATATTCGGCGTACTGTAATCACATGTCTATAGGTTTACCATCAACATTCATATCTAATATCGATCTCTATCTAACTGACTATCACTGTCTGTCTTAAATTCTCATTCAAAACTTTAGGGATTGACTGGCTAACTATCTCGTTTATCACTCTTCTATTGCTTTATTATCATTACCAAGTTAAACTATCTAATTGTATGTCATATGGTATGGGAGCAACAAAACTTTCTCATCATATAGACTCTACCTCACATGTACTATAAAGGAGAGTATTCATTCATCATAGCATACTCTAACATACATAATATGCAAGGAGATGCAATTATTTAAGCATTCTCTAACATGCATGTCATCATATGACAACTGCAAGGAGATGCAACTGATTATCATAACTTATGGCAACAAAAGCCATATCATCATCATATAATTTTCTCAACCATCCATTATAAGTACTGTAACATCCCAATTTTTGAGTCTAGTTGAACTGGGAGGTAGTCTGATATGGGCAGGCTGCTAAACCCGTAGTCCTAGGGTAGTAATCTGATATGGGCAGATTACTTACCTATATTTTGTAAGGATCCGAGGGATGAGCTAAGTCCTTCAGGATTTAAAGATGAGTTAAGTCTTTAACCTACAGAATCGGGACAGTTCGCCTAGGTTCAAAATGAGGAATGTGAGGAATATCCTAAGTCTTAAGCCTAGGAATTCTGCAGGAAGCTTGATATGGGCTGGCTCCTATGTAAGATAACCTGATATGGGCGGGTTGTCGAGCTTTTCAATTAACGATGACTCCCGAAGAGTTTAAGGGATGAGTTATTGAAAGAGAATTTCTAGACCTTATGATGAGGGATGCGAAGATGAGCAATGAGGCCAGAAAGAGAATGCAGGGGCATAATCGTAATTATGGGAAAGATCGGGCTGGTAGCCGATGACTACCATATTTTGCCAGAAAATAGAGAAAATTATGCTGATCATTTCACTGAACTGTGAAATGTGCATACGAGGTCTCTATGAGTATGAAAGAATTATGGAAAGTTTAAGGATAAAAAGGTGGGGTCCTTAAGTGTAATTTTAGCCAAATAAAAAGGGACTTAAATGAAAAGAAGAAAAGTTCCTTGGGGCTAAAGTGTAATTAAAGAAAGTCAGGCCGGAAGTGGTTTGGACTGTCCGACAACATTTCAGTCCCAGATTTCACCGGTAGAGAGAGCAAGGGACGCTCGGTAATCTAGCTTAATATAGGAATTTTTGAAGACTCTAGATAGCCAGAAATGGACTGATCGTCCAAAAGTTATAAAAATTCATACCGGATATCCTAGATTTTAGATCTAGGTGAGAAAATACAGGATGATGCGTACTTATGGGGCGGATGTCGGGAAACTGACAGAATACCGATAGGAGGCCTGTAGAAAAAGTTATTCACAAATTAGAAAATCCAGACGGGAGTGTGAGGCCTCCGGGTATCCGATAGGGAAATTTATCGGTATTTGAAAAGGGACTGAATGAGTTTGGATAACCTCGGTCAGATGACTGATATGACTCACAGGGATGCCTGAACACCGCAGGCCAGTGTATCGGACAGAAGGAGCCGGTGTCCGGATATGTGTATAAACGGTGAATAATAGATAAAATATTCAATAAACATTAACGGGGGGAGATTCCTCGTAATGCGTGCCATGAAGGTAATGGACCCTGAAAGGCCCAATAATGGCGCCAACAAGGCCCAGTAAGACACTTGGACTGATAGGTGGGCCAGTGTCCGGCAGAACCCCAGAAAAGTGTGAAATTACAAAAATGCCCCTGTGTTGTACTAAAGGGGTAGGAGATGAATGAGGGCATTTTGGTCATTCTGGATAGGCCCAGAAGCTAGGGCACATACAGATAAAGTTACTTAGAGTCAGTATATGCCCTAACAGAGTTCAGAAGGGTGTAAAATGATGATTTTACCCTTAGAGTTAAAATAGTGCAAGAAAGGGCACCCAGGGTTATTTTGGTAATTTGCCGAGGGATGTTTCTTGGGAATCGAGCTATCAGAGTACTTGAGCTTGATCAGGATCCAAGATAACATACCCAGAGCCCAAAAACGTAGCCCATGAAGTATGTGGGAAAAAGTGGCATTAAAATACTATTTTAATGCTGTTTCAATAAAGTAAAGATACTCGGTCGGCACGATAACCGAGGAGGTGATCAGATAAAGTCCAGGACTTATCTGAATAGCATTGGAAGGCGTGAAAGGTCCCTTCCAGATACCACATGGCGTAATCTTAGAGGCAGAAGAAAAGTAAGGGCACGTATTACGGTGCAAGACTCTGGACCGGTACTGGATTGGACTGAACTGCTGAGTCAGCTGATGAGGTGTCCAGGAATTATGACATGTGAAGAATGTGGCGATGAGGTGTCCTGGTGAGGTGTCCTGGAGGATGTCATGCATGATGCAGTAAAAAGGAATAAAGAAAAATAGGAAAAATCAGGACCACATGTTCAGATGGCTTCAAAATTACAGAAATGCCATCCATTAAAGCTATAAATACCCCCCTTCCCCTCCCATTTTATGCATCCCACATTTTTGGCAAGAAAAGAGAGAGAAAGAAGAGAGAGAAGGAGAAAGAAAGAAAGAAAGGAAGTTTTGGTGGAGTTTGAAGCAGTATAGAAGTTCTGGAGCTCTGCTTTTGAGGTAGTAACTAATCCTAGCTCTTATGTAATGTCTTTGTGATTTGTTGTGCTATTGTTTGGTTGGATTGTTGTCTTATATGTTATGCTTGAAGCTCTATTACAATGCTATGATCATATGTTATTGAATATGGAAGCACGCAGCATACTTATCTATACACAATCACAAGCAAGCATCGTCACTCTGCATTACATATATTGTTATGGTTATTACTACTGAGATTCCCCCGAATCTCATTCCCATATATAACATTACAGGGGAGGTTCTGTCAAAATAAAATCTGGAAATTTTGAGAGACGCCGTTAGTGAAACATCCTCCCTTACAGCCCTCAGAGTACACTAGCGGAAGCAATATTAGCTTAAAATAGCTCAACTTCATCATTCATAATTTGAATATGCCAAACCATATTTATCATTGAATCATAAAATGTCATACAATATGGTATATACAACAAGACATATACATAATCCTCATATCTCTATTACATCTCGTTCTGCCTAAACTTCGGCAGCATAACCGCTACGCTTTAGCTGTATAAAGAACTGAACTGTACTGATTCGGTAATCTCCTCATGAGGACTACCATTCTACGTAGTACCCAGGAAAGACTAGATGAACCGGCTAGGTCCACTCACTTCTAGCCTCCTTAGACAGCACTACGTACACAGTACTTATCATATACTATGACGTTCAGTCTTAACTTGGGCAGCATAACGGCGTCTCCTGGCTTTCTCAAAATCTACTTCAACATAACCTCCCTGTAATGGGTTATGGATGGGGATGAGATTCGGGGGAATCTCAGTAGCAACAACCATAACAATATATGTAATGCAGTGTGGCAGTGCTTGCTTGTGATTGTGTACAGATAAGTATGCTGCGTGCTTCCATGCTTAATAACATATGACCATAGTATTACAGCAGAGCTTCAGACATAACATATAAGACAACAATCCAACCAAACAATAGCACATCAATTCACAAAGCCATTACATAGAAGCTAGGATTAGTTACTACCTGGCTAGCTCAGCAGAACCCTACTATCTCTATTCTGCTTCCAGCTCCGCCAGAACCTCCTTTCTTCCTTTCTCCTTTCTCTCTTCCTTTCCTTCCCCTTCTCTCTCTTCTTTCTCTCTCATTCTCCCCTTGCTCTTGCGTGCAAATGAAGGCCATGGGGGGGTATTTATAGCCTCCCTCAATGGCACAATCGTAAATACCATGAACTTTGATCCTGCGGTCCTGGTTTTTCCTGGATTTTCCTATTTTCTTTAATTCCTTATTTACTGCATCATCGTGCCAACTCACCATGCTGACTCAGCGCCTCATTTTTCACATGCTTGAATTCCCGGGACACCTCAGCATGCTGACTCACCATGCTGACTCACCGGTCCAGTCTCCTGCCTCGTAATGCGTGCCATCAACTTTATCTGCTTTCTGCAGACTAATGCCATGTGGCGACTGGAAAAGACCTTGCACGCTTCCCAATGCCATCCAGATAAGTCCCTGACTTTATCTGATTATTTCCTCGGTTATCGTGCCTCCTCGGTTTTCGTGCCAACCGAGTATCCTTACTTTACTGAATTATTACTTTAATGCCATGTGGCATCTTGTGGGACCCATGAGTATACCTTATCAGTTTACTTCATGGTTTCCAGATAACCTTTCCTGTATCTGATATCCTGCCTCCGGTCTATCTCCAACCGGGTAACTATCTCTCTTAGACCTTCACCACTCTTGGCCAGTACGCTTAGCGCCACTTTAGTCACTAGTCGCGACCTCAACATCATCTTGTCGCGACCTTACAATTCTGTGTACATTAGTCGCGACCAAAACATCTTCTCGTCGCGACCAAAACATTCTATCGTCGCGACCACAACACATTTAAGTCGCGTCTAAGTCTTTCTGCCACTATTAGTCGCGATATCACTGCTTTCTAGTCGCGACCATACTTCTTTTATGTCGCGACCATAATGCTTTCTTGTCGCGTATAGCTCTTTCTGTAACCACTAGTCGCGACCATGCTTTACTCTAGTCGCGACCAGAACGATCAGCTCGTAACTCTTCAACCTTTGACCTTTACATCATCCCAAATGGCCATTCTACACCTTGGGACTTCCACTGTTTGCACATAAGTCCCCGTACCTTTACTTACTCGCAGCTTAGTCCCTAAAAACTCTCTTATATCTCTGGGACTTCTGCTCAAAAGGGGTCTGGTAGCCTCTCATTCTCAGGCTATTTCCGTGTTTCAAGGCCTTAAAATTGGGATGTTACATTTCTCCTCCCCTTTAAATAAATTTCGTCCTCGAAATTTAATCAGTACCATAGCCAAATTAACTTAACATCTGGCACAGTACTCATCATAACTTTACATCTCTTCGTAACATGCCTTTCTTTCTCTGGGTTAATCCAATCAGAGTTGAAATCTATTTTCCTCTTATGGACCACTTACTGCACTTATGAGTAGTGTCCATTTCTTTCATATGAAATTCTCTCGAATATTACTGTATTCGGGAATTTCTTCTAACTACTCATCATACTTCTAGCATCATACTCTTATTACTTCTCTTGATATCTCGCAGACTGCTTTAAAATCTGCAACATTTCATCTTTCTTTGCACTTAACGTCATACAGAGAGAGGACTTATGCAGCTATTCCTTCTTTACTTTGCTGCTAAACAAAAGCACCTACTCTAATATGCATAATGCTTGGCCAACATACTGCAGAACTGCATACCTGCTTATGAATGCAAAGCTCTAACATCGGAGCTTAACCATTCCTGTTCTAACTAGGCACAGCTCTAACACTCGGAGCTTGCATAGTTTTAGCATAATATAAGGCCTAGCATCTCATGCAAGGAGTGAAAGCTCTCATTTTCTATTCTCTTTCATAGCATATCATTCAAACATCTGAGTCCTACCAAACAGGGAGCCTCTCTGTCTGTTCATACAATGCACATCTCTAGGTGCGTATCATATTACACGTTTACTACCGTGTATCTCATTACATGCCTTTGATACTTTATCATGGCATATCTAGCCCATTCTAGCCATCTCATGGTGTATTTCACCCTTTCATAACTTATCTTGCCTTATCATAAGGCTAACATTCTCTTCCTCATAGAACTGCGTTCTATCTTTACTTTGCCTTAGACCTTCTTCTCTACGTCTTTTCTAGCCTTTTAATCTCTTTACCCTCATCTGGGGAATCTATCTACTCATACTTTTCTATTCTTATTACATTGAGGATTTTCTTCTCTGCTTCTCAGAGGATTCTCTTCTCTGCTTCTTATTACACAGAGGATTCTCTCTGGCCTTTTATTACCATTTCCTTTAGATCAGAAAAGAACTCCTCATTATCCACATCATTATCTAGGCCTTATAGCTCAGTCGCCCTTACAACTATGGTTCTTCTTAACCATTCTTAGGGTCGACCTTAGGGAATATTGAAGACTGTGTCTGGCGTAAGAGCAAATACCTTTCCTAGGGATGTCCGCATTCTTAGGGCAACCACTTGCAAAGTGGCCTTTCTTACCACAACTGCTTTGCCCTGCTCGACACTCCCATGTGCCATGGCTCTTTCCACCACATTGACATCTCTGCTCTCCAATCTGATCATTACCTTGATCAGTCCCCCTGCCTGAACTATTACCTCTTTCTCTTGCTATTGGCTTTACAACTTGAGCTACCTCCCAGAGTGCTCTTAGCTCATGCTTTTCTATTTTCAACACATAGAGGATTATGTTCTTTACTTCTCAGGCATACTTCTACAAAACTTTGAATATCAGTACTCAGCTTTGGACTTGAACTCCGTCTTTGCTAAGGGAAAGCTAAGTTTAGTCTGTATACTAGAGGCTATCTGAGAAAACCATTATAAAATAATTTCTCTGGGTGAGTTTATCAACTAGTGAAGCTTCCTCACCTTAACTTCGTCTTTAGCATTCATCTTCCCAAAGAGATACTACATTGTACTCATATCTCATGGCTCATTACTTTCCTTAGGCTAGGTCTAACTACGACCTCGGGATCTAACTGCGATCAACCATTAGCCTTTTCAGAATCTAACTGCGACTCTGAAGCTGTTAGGATCTAACTGCGATCCTGGAGCCATGCTAGGATCTATCTGCGACCCTCCAGAATCTAACTGCGATTCTGTTGTACTGTATATCTCCCGAAGATTTTAAACCAACAGACTAAGTTATAAGGTTAACTGCTTCCACCTGTTGATAACTCCATAAAAATTTTATAGCCTCACATCATTTACCCAGACTTTACTTACTTCCTCTCTTACTCAGGAGTTCCTTCTTTCTTACTTTACTGTGGCTTACCATTGGCTTGTGCCATCATGGTCTAACCACCTGCCATTGCATTCTACTGCTATGGCCTCAACATAACTCATCTGAATCTAGCTCTATCTGAGAGCCATCTGTTTCAGATCCAACTCTTATCTGAAGAGTGATCTAAAAACAATCTCTTTACTCTTATCTGCTTTCTTTCTGTCTACTATTTCTTTCAACAGAAATGGCTCTGAGTACTGTATTCACAAGTCTGCAGAATTACCTGAGTAACCTCAAACATATCTGAATATCATAACTTATTGTCCCATAAACTGAGACTATCTATCATCCTCAATACATATCTCATTACATGTCATATGGTATGGGAGCAACATACTTTCTCATCTCATATATACTCTACCCTTCATGCACTGTAAAAGGGAGTATTCATTCATCATGGCATACTCTAACATGCATGTCATCATATGACAATTGCAAGGAGATGCAACTATCATAACTTATGGCATCATAAGCCATATCATCATCATACTTTGCTCAACCATCCATCAGACTAACTAAACCTCAAGGCATATTTTATTTATCATATTGCCTATCATATCTTAGTCAGTCATCCTGAAACATCTGTCTATCTCAGGCTGTCACGCTACCCTCTTATTAGGTACAGACTCAACCCTTCATCACTCTTTCTTACATAGGGAAGTCACTGTATCCCGTAATCTGTGGCTACCTTCTACTATCTCATTTCTTCTTTTGTCTATCTATCAGTCTCAGTCTATTCTTGACCAGACTGTGGTTCCTTATCGGCCTTTACTGTAACAGCCTAGAACCCCTTTACAAAGATATTATCCGCTTTCCCCTTAGGTAGGCTTGGTGCCCACATGAGATCACGGTTTTGTTTTCCAGACACACGAGCCACAGCCCTTAAGCACCTGAAAACGCATCTTTCTCTTAATCCTAGCGAACTTCAGTCGCCTAGATCTAATTCATTATCTTTTACTATTATTTCTATTCTTTAGGGTACTCTACCCTAGATCTCTGTGATGGAATCCCTCTGCTTAGGGAATATTAACTCTTTATTTATTAACCATCACGTCTCTAGCCTTAGCCTTAGGCCATATCAAACATCATCACATCTCTAGCCTTAGGCCATGCCCTAAGATTACTCCGAGGCAAACTTCATACTAGCTATCCCATCTAGCTAGCTCATCTTAACTTATCATTATCATCCTTTGCGGCCTATCCTACCTAGCAAGGATGACTTGCTTATTGGAGTTGCCAACTTCCTCTATGCATGGCTTCTCCACTCAAGCTCTATGTTCATGCTTTGTGTTCACCTGTCTTTTCCTTTACAATGAAACATGCTTATTCCATCTAGGAGCTTTATCTCCACGGGCTCTTCTAAACCCATAATAGTCCCGATCTGAATCTTCTAATGTCATACCAGGACATCTCTGTCATTCCGTCGCGATATGAGTATTGGGTAATCGCTATTCATAGCCTCTATGATTCTTCATTACCCTTAACTCCTCACGACTTATCATTTCTATTCTTTAGTCGTGACCTACAGCTTCAGATGTCGCGTCCTTAACATTTTCTGTCTTCTAGTCGCGACCTAAATCTTCTGTCGTCGCGACCTTAACCTTTCCACGTCGCGACTCAACTCCTCTATCGTCGCGACCAGGATATTTTCTCGTCGCGACTTATGTCTCTTTACGTCGCAACCATAGCCATTTCTAGTCGCGACATTAAACTTTTCTCGTCACAACCTTAGCTCTCTGTTAAATAACTGTCGCGACCTAGGAACATACTCGCCGCGACCAAAGCTTTCTGTGAATAACCGTCGCGACCTATAAACTTATGCGTCACGACTAAACCTCTCATTGAGGCTACCCGTCGCGACATAAACCACGTTAGTCGCGACCGGAGTGCTATTCTGTCGTACTCAAGGGCTAAATCAGAGCATCACTGAGCCAGAACCTTCTGTTCTGTGCCAGAATCTTATGCTCTGAACCAGAGTCCTTTCTGGTTGGTGCCAGAACCTCTTGCTCTGATACCAAAATGAAACATCCTCCCTTACAGCCCTCAGAGTACACTAGCGGAAGCAATATTAGCTTAAAATAGCTCAACTTCATCATTCATAATTTGAATATGCCAAACCATATTTATCATTGAATCATAAAATGTCATACAATATGGTATATACAACAAGACATATACATAATCCTCATATCTCTATTACATCTCGTTCTGCCTAAACTTCGGCAGCATAACCGCTACGCTTTAGCTGTATAAAGAACTGAACTGTACTGATTCGGTAATCTCCTCATGAGGACTACCATTCTACGTAGTACCCAGGAAAGACTAGATGAACCGGCTAGGTCCACTCACTTCTAGCCTCCTTAGACAGCACTACGTACACAGTACTTATCATATACTATGACGTTCAGTCTTAACTTGGGCAGCATAACGGCGTCTCCTGGCTTTCTCAAAATCTACTTCAACATAACCTCCCTGTAATGGGTTATGGATGGGGATGAGATTCGGGGGAATCTCAGTAGCAACAACCATAACAATATATGTAATGCAGTGTGGCAGTGCTTGCTTGTGATTGTGTACAGATAAGTATGCTGCGTGCTTCCATGCTTAATAACATATGACCATAGTATTACAGCAGAGCTTCAGACATAACATATAAGACAACAATCCAACCAAACAATAGCACATCAATTCACAAAGCCATTACATAGAAGCTAGGATTAGTTACTACCTGGCTAGCTCAGCAGAACCCTACTATCTCTATTCTGCTTCCAGCTCCGCCAGAACCTCCTTTCTTCCTTTCTCCTTTCTCTCTTCCTTTCCTTCCCCTTCTCTCTCTTCTTTCTCTCTCATTCTCCCCTTGCTCTTGCGTGCAAATGAAGGCCATGGGGGGGGTATTTATAGCCTCCCTCAATGGCACAATCGTAAATACCATGAACTTTGATCCTGCGGTCCTGGTTTTTCCTGGATTTTCCTATTTTCTTTAATTCCTCATTTACTGCATCATCGTGCCAACTCACCATGCTGACTCAGCGCCTCATTTTTCACATGCTTGAATTCCCGGGACACCTCAGCATGCTGACTCACCATGCTGACTCACCGGTCCAGTCTCCTGCCTCGTAATGCGTGCCATCAACTTTATCTGCTTTCTGCAGACTAATGCCATGTGGCGACTGGAAAAGACCTTGCACGCTTCCCAATGCCATCCAGATAAGTCCCTGACTTTATCTGATTATTTCCTCGGTTATCGTGCCTCCTCGGTTTTCATGCCAACCGAGTATCCTTACTTTACTGAATTATTACTTTAATGCCATGTGGCATCTTGTGGGACCCATGAGTATACCTTATCAGTTTACTTCATGGTTTCCAGATAACCTTTCCTGTATCTGATATCCTGCCTCCGGTCTATCTCCAACCGGGTAACTATCTCTCTTAGACCTTCACCACTCTTGGCCAGTACGCTTAGCGCCACTTTAGTCACTAGTCGCGACCTCAACATCATCTTGTCGCGACCTTACAATTCTGTGTACATTAGTCGCGACCAAAACATCTTCTCGTCGCGACCAAAACATTCTATCGTCGCGACCACAACATTCTATCGTCGCGACCACAACACATTTAAGTCGCGTCTAAGTCTTTCTGCCACTATTAGTCGCGATATCACTGCTTTCTAGTCGCGACCATACTTCTTTTATGTCGCGACCATAATGCTTTCTTGTCGCGTATAGCTCTTTCTGTAACCACTAGTCGCGACCATGCTTTACTCTAGTCGCGACCAGAACGATCAGCTCGTAACTCTTCAACCTTTGACCTTTACATCATCCCAAATGGCCATTCTACACCTTGGGACTTCCACTGTTTGCACATAAGTCCCCGTACCTTTACTTACTCGCAGCTTAGTCCCTAAAAACTCTCTTATGTCTCTGGGACTTCTGCTCAAAAGGGGTCTGGTAGCCTCTCATTCTCAGGCTATTTCCGTGTTTCAAGGCCTGAAAATTGGGATGTTACAGTTAGGCTGCCAAAATTCTGGCAACAGAGGAAGGAACAAAGAAAGGAACTGATACGTACTGTGTACGTAGGTGCTGTCTAAGGAGGCTGGAAGTGAGTGGACCTAGCCGGTTCATCCAGTCTTTCCTGGGTACTTACGTAGAATGGTAGCTCCTACGGGAATTACCGAATCGGTACAAGATCGGTTACTTTCTACAGAAGGAATGTAGCAGTTATGCTGCCGAATTTTAGACACGAAGAGATGTAATAGAAATAAGAGAATTTGGTGTATGCTTTGTTGTATGACATTTTATTATTTAATAATAAATATTGTTTGGCATGTTCAATTTGTGGATGACGAATTAAGGGAGAAATTCGCAGGTCCTGAGGTAGCAGTATTTTGACCTCAGTTTGACCTAGTAAACGAAGGAGTTTGGCTACGAAATTTGGCAGGCCAGTCGTACACATCTGGGGCATTACGTGGATAGGTAATAAGACTTGTTTGGATGTGTAGAATGAGATTAATTAATTTTCAAATTAAAGGTCCAGAATAAGGAACTTAAGAGTAAAATTTTGAATTTCTGGGCTTAAGTTATGATATAGTCAAGCTAATATTGCTTCTGTAAGTGTACTCTGAGGAGTCTAAGGAAGGATGTTTCACCCTTCCCCTCCCATTTTATGCATCCCACGTTTTTGGCAAGAAAAGAGAGAGAAAGAAGAGAGAGAAGGAGAAAGAAAGGAAGTAAGGAAGTTCTGGTGAAGTTGGAAGTAGTAGAGAAGTTCTGAAGCTCTGCTTTTGAGGTAGTAACGAATCCTAGCTTTTATGTAATGGATTTGTGATTTGTTGTGCTATTGTTTGGTTTGATTGTTGTCTTATATGTTATGCTTGAAGCTCTATTACAATGCTATGATCATATGTTATTGAATATGGAAGCACGCAGCATACTTATCTGTACACAATCACAAGCAAGCACCATCACTCTGCATTGCATATATTGTTATGATTATTACTACTGAGATTCCCCCGAATCTCATTCCCATATATAACATTACAGGGGAGGTTCTGTCAAAATAAAATCTGGACATTTTAAGAGACGCCGTTAGGCTGCCAAAATTCTGGCAACGAAGAAGGAACAAAGAGAGGAACTGATACGTACTGTGTACGTAGGTGCTGTCTAAGGAGGCTGGAAGTGAGTGGACCTAGCCGGTTCATCCAGTCTTTCCTGGGTACTTACGTAGAATGGTAGTTCCTACGAGAATTACCGAATCGGTACAAGATCGGTTACTCTCTACAGAAGGAATGTAGCAGTTGTGCCGCCGGATTTTAGGCAGGGAAAGATGTAATAGAAATATGAGAATTTGATGTATGCCTTGTTGTATGATATTTTATTATTTAATAATAAATATTGTTTGGCATGTTCAATTTGTGAATGATGAATTAAAAGAGAAATTCGCACGTCCTGAGGTAACAGTGGTTTGACCTCAGTTTGACCTAGTAAATGAAGGAGTTTGGCTATGAAATTTGGCAGGCCAGTCGTACACATCTGGGGCATTATGTGGATAGGTAATAAGCCTCATTTGGATGTGCAGAACGAGATAAATTAATTTTCAAATTAAAGGTCCAGAATAAGGAACTTAAGAGTAAAATTTTGAATTTATGGGCTTAAGTTAAGATATAATCAAGCTAATATTGCTTCCGCAAGTGTACTCTGAGGAGTCTAAGGAAGGATGTTTCAAGTACACTGAAATTAAACCATTTGCTAGGTAACCTTTTTAAGCATTCTGTCCCTTTATCACATTCTTTACCAAATCCCGATCATTCATTCATGAACTTGAGATGAATATTCATTTACTAAGATTTCCATGTTACCCTCTTTCTAGGGTACAGACTCAACCCTTAACTACTGTAACATCCCAATTTTCAGGCCTAGAGACGTGAAAATAGCCTAGGATTGAGAGGCTACTAGACCCCCTTTGAGCAGACGTCTCAGAGACACAGAGAGTTTTCAGGGACTAAGCTATGAATAAGCGAAAGTACGGGGACTTATGTGTAAACAGTGAAAGTCCCAAGGGGATAGAATGGTCATTTGGGATGATGTAAAGGGAAAAGGTTACGAGCTGACCATTTAGGTCGCGACTAGAGAGAAGTTTGGTCGCGACTAATGGTTACAGAAAGAGCTATACGCGACGAGAAAATATTATGGTCGCGACGAGGAAGTAGTATGGTCGCGACTAGAAAGTAGTGATGTCGCGACTAATATTGGCAGAAATTCCTAGATGCGACGTGAAGATGTGTGGGTCGCGACTAATAGGTAAATAAGCTTGGTTGCGACTAAAATGGTAAAGTCGCGACTGAAAAGTGATGTGGTCGCGACGAAAAACTGTTATGGTCGCGACGAGAGTATGTTATGGTCGCGACTAATGTACACATAAGTGTTATGTCGCGACGATATGATGATGAGGTCGCGACTAGTGGCTAAAGTGGTACTAGCGGTATGGGCCAAGAGTTATGAAGGTCCAAAAGAGATAGTTACCCGGTTAGAGATAGACCGGAGGCAGGAGGTCAGATAAAGGAGAGGTTATCTGGAAACCATGAGGTGGACTGATAAGTTGTACTCATGGGACCCACAAGATGCCACATGGCATTAATGTAATGATTCAGTAGAGTAAAGTTACTCGGTTGGCACGAAAACCGAGGAGGTGATCAGATAAGTCTGGGACTTATCTGGATGGTATTGGGAAGCGTGCAAGGTCTCTTCCAGTCACCATATGGCATTAGTCTGGAGAAAGCAGATAAAGCTAAGGGCACGCATTACGAGGCAGGAGACTGGACCGGTGAGTCAGCATGCTGAGTCAGCTGCTGAGGTGTCCAGGGAATTTAGGCATGTGGAAAATGTGGTGATGAGTCAGCTGCTGAGGTGTGCCCTGAGGTGGCACTGATGATGCAGTAAAAGGAAATTAAAGAAAATAGGAAAATCCAGGAAAAACCAGGACCGCAGGATCAGATGGCATGGAAATTACGATTATGCCATTGAGGGAGGTTATGAATACCCCCCTTGCCTTCATTTCCATTCACGCATGGGCAAGGGAAGGGAAAGAAAGAAGAGAGAGAAGATGAAGGAAGGAAGAGAGAAAGGAGAAAAGGAAGAAAGGAAGTTCTGGCGGAGCTGGAAGCAGAATAAGGATAGTGGAGTTCTGCTGAGATAGCCAGGTAGTAACTAATCCTAGCTTTTATGTAATGGCTTTGTGATTTGATGTGCTATTATTTTGTTGGATTGTTGTCTTATATGTTATGTCTGAAGCTCTGCTGTAATGCTATGATCATATGTTATTAAGCATGGAAGCACGCAGCATACTTATCTGTACACAATCACAAGCAAGCACTGTCACGCTGCATTACATATATTGTTATGATTGTTGCTACTGAGATTCCCTCGAATCTCATCCCCATACATAACCCATTACAGGGAGGTTATGCTGAAGTGGATTTTGAGAATCCTAAGAGACGCCGTTATGCTGCCGGAGTAAAGATTGAACATCAGTAAACTGCAAATACTTTTGCATATGGAAATGCCACCCTTGTATATCAGTTGGCGGATCATTTCCCAAAAACTCACTTAGCTCTACATGCCATGTAGGAGCATATGGCAATATCTGACTTACGACCATCTCATGCCAATCTTCTAGAATGTAAACCTGATTTAGGTCAATTCCCTCTATTGTATATTGGTTTATCATCCTTGCTACGGCATTGAGGAAATGCAGATAGACTGACTGCTCTTGATCTCTACTTCTATCCATCCCTTGACCTAAACTGAGTAGTTCACTCTCCACAGCATTCTTGAGACTGATATAGTCAACATTATCTGTCTTTCGCAATGAAGGCTGGGGTTAACTAGGACCAGGAACATCCCACTGATCTTTATTTATAACACCATATATTCCTAGACTGCGAGAATGGGAATGGACTATCATAGGTTATGACTGGATCTCTAGATTATGGAACTATTGTAAGTTACTCATATCAAGTCTATCCTCAAACTCTAGTGGAGGAGGAATAATATCTGGTCTACCTGTAATCCAGTGCCAGTACTCAGCTTCCTTAGCCATAATTTGTCCTCTCATCTGAGGAATAGAGTTTACATCAGGGTTAGAGGGCACTCCAACAAACTCATATTGTATGGAATTACTAGACTCATCATCATCTGGTGTAGCATCATCTGGTGCATGCACAACATCAGGCTGAATCTCTACATAATCTCCAGACTGTAGGTTTGAGTCTATAGAAACATCTATAGGATATTCTACTGTAGACCTTCCTGACTGATTCCCTATACTATTGTCTAAACTCTCTTCACTATCTGAAGAATCAAAGTCTGGATGTATATCATCTTCATATATCACTACTGGTCAGGGGTCTCCCTGATTAACTCATGGCTCATACTTAACCTTATGAAATCCCATATCTACTCCTGCAGAATTTGCTTCAATAATCAAGACTAACTATCTCAATAAATGCCCTAACTTAACAACATACTTATTACCTAGAGTTAGGGTTTGAGAATTATCCTATCTGATGCCAGAAATTTTTGCTCTGATACCAAAATGAAATATCCATACTTTTGTACGTCTTAGGGACCATTCGGTAGCATTTAGAACTACTTACATGACCTTTGAAGTCCATTAGCTAAATCTAGAATTTTTACTCTTGGCGAATTACTGTTCATATGGTATTCCAGATTCGGCGATAAACTTTGAAAAATCATAATTAATTATACAAAAATTGAAATGAAGTGGTTCAAAATTATACTTGAAGCTAACATCTTGAAGTTTAAGGAAAAAATAGTTTCCTGACCAAATACATAGCACATTGATACAGTTTATTCGTTAAATTTACTGTTCATTTGGTCAAAAATTCTGAAAACATATTCTGGTCCCCATCTTTGGAAAATTGGTTCTCTTTGTACAGATATAGAAATAAGGTGTTCTTAGTGTCAAAACGAAGCTTGACATGTTAAAAAAATGTCTGTAAAATTTCATACTTTTATTCCATCATTTACTATTTTTCATTACATCATAAACATTATTGTTCAAACTGGCCATACAACATCATTACTTGCAAGAATTCTTCACATAACATCATGTAGCATTTACATTGACCAATCCCTAACTCCTCTTCATGCTTCTTCATCCCATTTTCTCATCCATAAACCTGTTGGGATTGGGATTACATGGATGGGGTGAGATTTCTAGGGAAATCTCAGTAGCAAACAATACTAAACAATGCATGTATTAATGTAATTGCTTGTGCTTGCTTGTGAAAGTGTTAACATTGTATAATGTGCATGCTTCAATGTATCATATGAAATACAAATGGCCAAGGTAATCATAGAAACAGAGCTTCAAACATCTACACATATGCACACAATTTGACAAAGGCATAGCACTATCAAGCATAACATCCAATACATACAAGTTTAGGGTAAGTTTACTACCTCATGCACTTGACTTTCTTTCACTTCAACTTTGCTCTTTCTTCTTATTTCTCCTTGATGTGTTGCTGACTCTTTAGAGCACACTACCAAATCCTAACATCACATAATCATCCATTCATCACCATCTAACTCTCTTGAACATTAAGCTTACTTTAACTACATAACTTTCTTTAATCTTTACCAATAGACTTGGCCTTTGAATCAATTGATGTCTTGACCTTACCCTACACAATTCCATCTTTTGAATCCATTTATGAGCTTAGAATCATGAAATTCCAGCTCCCATGCACTGTGCTGCACATATTTGAAAAACATGCATAATTGTTCTAAAAATTCTCATTTTGATTCCAATGCTTACCATACTTGTTTCTCTACTTTATCCCACACAACTTTTCATTTTAAAACCATTGGAAGCATCAAAATTATGAAATTCCAATCACTGTTCATGCGAGTGAATAATAATAGAGAAGAATTCTAAACATTACAACTTTCAATTCCAATGTTTCCAAGGTTCAAAACCCATCCAATCCTACACAAAATCATCATATGAATTCAATGGAAGCATTAGATCATTGAAATTCTATCTCCTTCTATTATAAACAGTACATTAACAGTGTAAATCGAATTGTTTCATTCATGGCAAAGTCAAGAATATCAACTTGATTCAACAACCAATCATCTAACTAGCTTGTTTAAGCTTTAATCATATAACTCTAACTTTAATTTCTTCTTTCTCCTTTCATCTAAGGTTTTGGACAACATATACACCTTAGAGAAAACTCAACTTTCTTCCATGAAAATCCTAAGTTCAAGCTCCCAAATCAAAGGAAAATAAGTTAGGACATATTGCTTACCTTTAATCTCTAACTTGCTTGAACTTTGGACCTTGGATTCTTCTTTGTCTTGTCTTGAGTTTTCATTTTGCCATAGTTTCCCCAAGGGAAAATGCTTCACAGTTTTGAGCAGAAATAGTGGGGGTATTTATAGAAAAATCCAATGGAAAATGGATTGCTAATATCACTTTGTGCACTATTTGATCTAATGGCTCATATTTGCTCTTGGATTAGCTTGCCCTAGAAGCCAATGAGATGACATCATCCATGACATCATCAAGGGACACCTCATAGCCCATGTGATGAAATTGTGAAGGGAGGAAGCATATGGAAAAATTCTAGTCCAATCCGGTAATGGCTTAGTCCGATTTCCCAAAAACCAGACTGTTTTCTGAATCTAATTTTTCTGAGATTCCATAATATGTTTTCTGACTTTAAATCTAGTATTCGAATTCTTCCTACCATTTACATTCTTGTACTGGGTCTAAACTCAATTACAGATCCCTTGGCAAATTACCAAAATACTCTTGGTTCCCTTTCTTGCACTATATTAATCCTAAGGGCATAATTGTCATTTCACACCTCTTTATACCTTATAAGGACATATACTGACTCTGCGTAATTATTCCTGTACTCACCTTGGCATTTTTGGCCTGTCTAAAATGACAAAAATACCCTCCATTCACCTCTTATACAATAGTACAACCTAGGGGCATTTTCGTAATTTTACATTTTTCGGGTTCCTCTGGACACTGGCCCACATATCTGTCCGATTACCTTATTGGGCCTCTGTGACGCCATTTTGGGCCTTTATATGGTCTACTACCTTTATAGCACAAATCTCGAGAAACCTCTCCCGAAGGTATTTATCGGGTATTTTATTCTACTGTAAATTCCATTAAAAATTCTACAGGATTCCTTTTCCGATCCTGTCAGTTTTATAAATTCTCATATTAATTATAAGAATTTACTCTAAAGCTTCATCTAATTCTGAGGTCCAAAAAATACTGTAATAATTTCTCCTAACTTCAGAAATTTATATCAATTTTTCGGGACCTTAAATCGAAATTCTATGTTGCGTCAAACTAACCGGAATAATTTTCTCTATCTACTGGTAAAATTTGGGACTGAACTGATTCCGGGCATTTTTGGGCCTTTTTCGGCTCAACTTTCTCATAATTACACTTTTACCCCTTGAACTTTTAATAAATTACATTTAGGTCCTTAAACTTTTGAAAATTATACTTTAGGCCCTTAACCTTCATAATTAAACTTAATGGCCCAAAGTTTACGTCTACCTTACATTTTGCACCATGGAACTTTTATACTTTTCAATTTATTCCCTCTTCTTTAAACGTTCATCTAATCATTCTTTTCTTTTTCATTCATTATCACAATCCTTTCCAAACCTCTTTCCTCTATCAGAATTATACAGATAGGGAAAAATTAGGATATAACACTCGTGGCCTCGTTGTTGAACATGGAACTCTCGTGGGATCGGACTCCTAAAACAAACTCACGGAAAGGCCTCTGTTCTCAGCTTTTTGCCCCCGGTTGCTTAGTAAGCTTGGGCATGGCTTGATAATTGACCTCGGGCGGACCGTGCGATACACGTTTGGTACTCGCCCTAATACATCTCCTTTGACTACATAAACATGGTCCGTATGATCATGGCTTTTGTTTCCCCTCGACCTTCCGCCAAGCGTCCTCTCGATGTATCCTTTTGATGTAGCCCCTTCTATTGCTTGGCATTACGGGCGAGATGGGAACCCTTTGGCATGGAGCAAAAAAGCGGTCGAAAAGCCCCGGGCAACTCTAATATGATGCATGGGTTGCCCTGGCACAACAGCTTGTATCGCTGCGGTCGGTTTTATGTTTTCCATGCCTAGCGGTGTCGGGCTGGCACCTCCGTCTCTTCCATTTGCTAGCTTGACCCTTAGGCTTGCGGGGTGTGGTTCCCACGGTGGGGTTGGTCCGCGTGAACATGCGGGCGTGTGAGTGTTTTCCCGATTGCCTACGTCGACTGGCTCCTTGCTCTAGTCCACCGAACTGTCGACGGCCAATCTCCTCGCCTATTACGGCGTGTAACAACGCCTTGGTTTGTCTCGATGTGGTTCCTGTGTTGCCTACCCGTTCGAAGGAAATGGATCCCTAGAAATCGACCCTCTACCCGTCGTCTTGTATAGGGCGTCGGGGGACCCTGAAGCGGTCCTTGTGTTCCACCTGGCTATCGCAGGTCGTGTGGCCTACGGGGACGCGCTATCCTCTCAGACCCAGTGCATATACTTGTCATGGACGTGAGGAGTACCCCAAAGTCCCAATTGAATACTTCGGTCTCCAGTACTATCATGCTCGCCCCACAAATGCTCCGGCGGATCGCGACCGATGCACGTCATCGCGAAGGGTTGCTACCTGGTTGATCCTTCCGGTAGTCATATGCTTGTCTCAAAGATTAAGACATGCATGTGTAAGTATGAACTAATTCAGATTGTGAAATTACAAATGGCTCATTAAATCAGTTATAGTCATCAGCTCGCATTAACTACGTCCCTGCCCTTTGTACACACCGCCTGTCGCTCCTACCGATTGAATGGTTCGGTGAAGTGTTCGGATCGCGTGACGTGGGCGGTCCACTGCCAGCGACGTCATGAGAAGTCCACTGAACCTTATCATTTAGAGGAAGGAGAAGTCGTAACAAGGTTTTCGTAGATGAACCTGTGAATCGGTTGCAGAAGCACTGGGCGAGGGGCCGCCAAAGGTGTCCTCCCCCGCGCGCTGTGGGCACAGCCTGCGCTGACGCGGAGGCCCAGTACCCAGCCCCAACAACCAATCCCGGTGCCACAGGTACCAAGGAAGAGCAACGAAGCGAGCACGCCGCTGGACGAGAAAGTAATAAAGTATAGTTACCCGGTTGGAGATAGAACTGGGGAAAGGATCAGATAAAGTAAAGGTTGATCCAGATCCATGAGGTGGTATGAAAGGTACCCACGAGATGCCACATGGAAAGAGTTAGAGGAAAGAGGAAAAGTTAGAAAAAGGTAAAGGACACGTGGCACGATCTCAGCCATTCATTCCAGGAAAAGACTCTGGAATTCTTTGGAAACGCTAAGTCAGCATACGAGGTATCCCAAGGGCCCCACCAAGGCACCACCTAGGCGTGTGAGGTGTCCCTTGATGATGAGTCGTTAGGGATGGTGATGTCATCACGATGATGTAGGCGAAGCTTCTTGAGGAAGTAATCGATCTAAGCCGTTCCTAGTGATTCAATCTGAGCCATTCATTCCACTTTTCCTCCACTATAAATAAAGGCACTACCCCTTCCCATTTCATTCATAATTCGGTGAAGCAAGAGGAAGAGAGAGAGAAGGAGAAAGAGAAAGAAAGAGGGAAAGAAAGGAATAGAAGGAAGAAGTTCTGATCAAGCTAGGAGCAGTCCAAAGAGCTTGGGAATAAGGTAAATAAGTTATTCTAGTCCCTCCTCTAATACAGTAGAGGATTGTTCTTAGTAGTTAAGATAGAGAAATGTCTTCCTTTTTCTAAAGTTAGCTCTGGAAGGATTGTTCGAGCAAGGATTAAGGTTAAGGAGAGGCTTCTTGTCAGGTAGTAAACTATCATAAACTTGTATGTATTAGATGTTATACTTGATTGTGATTTGGCTATGTTGAATTATGTACATGATTGATGCTCTGTGCTATGATTATCTTGCCCAATTATATTTTATATGTTACATGAAAGCATGCATCTTACACTTTCACAAGCAAGCACAAGTATTTACATTAATGCATACTGTGTTTATGGTTCCGTTTGCTACTGAGATTTCCCCAGAAATCTCACCCCCTACTTTTTCCAAACATAACAAGGTACTGGTTTGGAGAAGATGAAGCTAGGAAAGTGAGGATGTTTCATTTTGGTATCAGAGCAAGAGGTTCTGGCATAGACCAGAAAGGGCTCTGGCTCAGAGTATAAGATTCTGGCATAGAATAGAAGGTTCTAGCTCAGTGATGCTCTGAAATAGTTAGATTGATATTTAAGTGAGTTAAAGGTATGAATTAGAAAGGTTATTTTCCCTAGAGTACGGGATAATGATGCTAAAAGTCACGATGATTATGGGTGTAAGTCGCGACAATTATTCAGAGAGCTAAGGTCGCAATGAGTATGTTACTAGGTTGCGACGACTAGTAGTGACAGAGAACTAAGGTTGCGACAAGAAGGGTCTTATGTCACGACTAAATATGTACAGAAGATTTAAGGTTGCGACATGAGAAGACCTATAGTCACGATGAGTAATGTTGTAGCACGCGACTAGTGTGCACAAAGAAGTCCAGGTCGCGACAGTATAAGAGTTAGGTCGTGACTAAAGGACACAGAAAAGTTAGGTCATGACGAGTAGAGTATGTTGGTCGCGACTAAAAGTCACAGAGCATGTTAGTCGCGACTATGAAGTGCTTAGGTCGCGACGATAGTTAACAGAGGCCATATGATAATGAGTTAAGATGAGATAGCTAGAATGAGATTTGCCTAGGAGTGATCCTAGCACATGGCCTAAGGCTAAAGACGTGATGGTTAATAGATAAAGAGCTAATGTTCCCTAAGCAGAGGGATTCCATCACGAAGAAGTGGTAGACCTAGGGTAGAGTACCCTAGAGAATAGAAGTAATAGTAAGAGATGATGGATGAGATCTATGTGACTCAAGTTTGCTAGGGTTAAGAGATAGATCAGAAAGGAAGCCACAGATTAAAAGATAAGGAGACTCCCCTATGTAAGAGAGATAGAGTGATGAAGGGTTGAGTCAATACCCTAGTAAGAGGGTAGCGTGGCAGCCTAAGTGAGATAGACAAATGTTCTTGTCAGATCCTAATCAGATAAAGTGATAGATAATCTGACAGATAATGTGATAAAGGAAATAATGTTTTGAGCAAATTATGATGATGATATGGCTTTTGTTGCCATAAGTTATGATGAATAGTTACATCTCCTTGCAGTGGTCATATGATGACATGAATGTTAGAGTATGCTATGATGAATGAATACTCCCATTTTGTAGCACATGCAGGGAAGAGTATGAGATGAGAAAGTTATATTGCTCCCATACCATATGACATGCAATAAGGAATGTATTGAGGATGACAGACAGTCTCAGTGAGTGAGACAGTTAGTTACAGCAGGACTAGGGGTTACTCAGGTATTTCTATAGGCTTGTGAATGCAGTACTCAGGGCCATTTCTATCGAAAGGAATGGTATATAGAAAGAGCAGTAAAGAGATTGTTTTAGATCACTCTTCAGATAAGAGTTGGAACTGAAATAGATGGCTCTCAGATAGAGCTAGATTCAGATGAGTATAGATCACTCTTCAGATAAGAGTTGGATCTGACACAGATTGCTAGCAGTTAGAGCAATAGTTCAAATGGATCGCAGTTAGAGCATAGTTTAAATGGCTCACAGTTAGAGCACAGATTGAAATGAGAAAGTTGTGATGAAGCCATAGAAGCAGAATGCAATGCCAGGTGGTTAAACCAGAAATGGTAAGCCACAGTAAAGTAAGAAAGATGAGAAGAAACTCCTAAGTAAGAGAAAAAGTAAGTAAAATCTTGGTAAATAATATGAGGCTTTTAACATTTTTATTGAGTTATCAACAAGTGGAAGCAGTTAACCTTATAACTTGGTCTATTGATCTTCCAGAGATAATGATATAGTACAACAGAATCGCAGTTAGATTCTGAAGGATCGTAGTTAGATCCTAATAGCTTCAGAGTCGCAGTTAGATTCTGAAGAGGCTAACGGTTGATCGCAGTTAGACCTAGCCTAAGGAAAGTACCCATGAAGATATGAGTACAATGTAGTTAAGGTAAGGAAAGCTTCACTAGTTGATAAACTCATCTAGAAAAATTATTTTATAATGGTTTTCCTCATAAAGCCTCTATTATATACAGACTGAACTTAGTTTTCTTTGAATGAAGACGGACTCCAAAGTTCAAGCCTGAGTGCTGATATTCAAATATTTGTAGAAATATGCCTGAGAAACAGAGAAAAGAACCCTATATGTTTTGAGAATGGAAAAGTATGATTAGATAGATCCTCTAGATGAGGATAAAGAGCTTAAAAGGCCAGAGAGACCTAGGAAAGAGGGTCTAAGGCAGAGCAAAGATAGAACATAGTTCTATGAGCTAGAAAATGCTAAGGCTTAGAACCATATGAAGGGTAGCCTAGCCCTAACCCAGAAAGATGATTAGGCAAGAGTAGCCTAAGAATGAGTAATTTTCTGGGAGTAATAAGAAAGTGTCCAAATGCCATAAAAGTTTGGCATAGATGGACAAGTTAAAGAAAAGTAAAATAGTGAGATAAAGTAAGATAGGGTAGACCCTAGAATTACACCAAGATTATGAGGGGTAAGATATGAAAGAAATGGACACTACTTATGAGGGCAGTAAGTTGTCCATAAGAGGGAAATTAGATAGATGAATAGAAAAAAGTAGATTTCAACTTTGACTGAGTTGAGAAAAGAAAAAAGAGATTTAAAGTTTTATGATAAAGTACTCTGCCAGATATTCAGATAATTTGGCTATGGTACTAATTAAATTTTGAGGATGAAATTTATTTAAAGGGGAGGAGAAATGTAACATCCCAATTTTTGGGCCTAGAGACGCAGAAAATAGCCTAAGATTGAGAGGCTACTAGACCCCTTTTTGAGCAGAAGTCCCAGAAACATACAGAGGGTTTTTAGGGACTAAACTGCGAGTAAGTAAAGGTATAGGGACCTATGTGTAAATAGTGAAAGTCCCTAGGGGTATAATGACTATTTTGGGAAATGTAAAGGTTAAAAGTTGCAGAGTCAAGGGTTGACCACTTTGGTCATGACAAGGAAGTATTGTGGTCGCGACTAAGGTTTACAGAAAGGGTTAGACACGACTGTGTAATGAAATAATGTTAAGGTCATGACTAATGAAAATAGAAGGTGTTAAGTTGCCATGGTAGGATAGTTAGGTCGCGACTATGTAATGAAAAGATGTTAAGACGTATGGAATCAAGTGGGCCAAGAGTTATGAGGGTCCAAGAGAGATTGAATGACATTTTAATAAAGATAGTTACCCGGTTGGAGATAGACTAGGGAAAGGATCAGATAAAGTAAAGGTTGATCCAGAGCCATGAGGTGGCATGAAAGGTACCCACCAGATGCCACATGGCAAGAGTTAGAGGAAAGAGGAAAAGTTAGAAAAAGGTAAAGGACACGTGGCACGATCTCAGCCGTTCATTCCAGGAAAAGACTCTGGAATTCTTTGGAAACACTGAGTCAGCATGCGAGGTGTCGCAAGGGCCCCACCAAGGAACCACCTAGGAGTGTGAAGTGTCCCTTGATGATGAGTCATTAGGGATGGTGATGTCATCACGATGATGTAGGCGAAGCTTCTTGAGGAAGCAAGCGATCTAAGCCGTTCCTCGTGATTTAATCTGAGCCATTCATTCCACTTTTCCTCCACTATAAATAGAGGAACTCCCCCTTCCCATTTCATTCACAATTCGGTGAAGCAAGAGGAAGAGAGAGAAGGAGAAAGAAAGGAATAGAAGGAAGAAGTTCTGATCAAGCTAGGAGTAGTCCAAAGAGCTTGGGAATAAGGTAAGTAAGTTATTCTAGTCCCTCCTCTAATACAGTAGAGGATTGTTCTTAGTAGTTAAGATAGATAAATGTCTTCCTTTTTCTAAGGTTAGCTCTGGAAGGATTGTCCGAGCAAGGATTAAGGTTAAGGAGAGGCTTCTTGTCAGGTAGTAAACTATCATAAACTTGTATGTATTAGATGTTATACTTGATTGTGATTTGGCTATGTTGAATTGTGTACATGATTGCTGCTATGTGCTATGATTACCTTGGCCAATTGTATTTCATATGTTACATGAAAGCATGCATCTTACACTTTCACAAGCAAGCACAAGTATTTACATTAATGCATACTATGTTTATGGTTCCGTTTGCTACTGAGATTTCCCCAGAAATCTCACCCCCTACTTTTTCCAAACATAACAGGGTACTGGTTTGGAAAATATGAAGCTAGGAAAGTGAGGATGTTTCAGCGCACGACCTATACCTGGCCGTCGGGGCAAGTACCAGGCCCCGATGAGTAGGAGGGCGAAGCGGTCATCGCAAAACTTGGAGCGCGAGCCCGGGCGGAGTAGCTATCGGTGCAGAATTTGGTGGTAGTAGTAAATATTCAAATGAGAACTTTGAAGGCCGAAGAGGGGAAAGTTTCCATGTGAACGGTACTTGCACATGGGTTAGTCGATCTTAAGAGACGGGGGAAGCCCGTCTGATAGCGTGCGACATGCGTACTTTGAAAGGGAATCGGGTTAACATTCCTGAACTGGGACGTGGCGGCTGACGGCAACGTTAGGGAGTCCGGAGACGTCGGCTGGGCATAGGGGTCCTAGCCCCGAACCCGTCGGCTGTCAATGGACTGCTCGAGCTGCTCCAGCAGCGAGAGCGGGTCACCACATGCCGGCTGGGGGACGGACTGGGAACGGGCCTTTTGGGGTCCCTTGCCTAGGCGTCGAACAGTTGACTCAGAACTGGTACGGACTCAGAACCAGTCCTGGATGTGCCAGGACTGCCCAGGACTGGTCAGGCAGGTTCCAGCACAGTCCAAAAACTTCACACCTGTACCAAAATTAAATTTACCCATTACATTTGTGATCTAACACTTTGGTTGACTAACACATCACCCCTCCCATATGTTCGGAGGTCCGGCCACCCGTGGTTTGAAACATCCTTCTTTATATCTCTCAGAGTACTCTTGCTATAGCACTCTCAACTGGATTATATCTCTCTTGCCAAAAATTCTGGTAGAAAATAACTGTACTGATTCGGTAATTTCCCATGAGAACTATCATTCTACGTAAGTACCCAGAAAAGACTGGATGAACCGGCTAGGTCCACTCACTTTCAGCCTCCTTAGACAGCACCTACGTACACAGTACTCTGTATAGTCTACCAGCACAACGGCATTTTTCTAGTACACATCTTTAAATTTTAACCTTAAATGTTGCCCTTAACCTTAACCTTACATATACTCAACTGGAATTATCTTAGATCATTGGAATACCTCTTAAGCTTAAAAACATTAATTTCCAAGAGTTGGGCTTACTGATACTGTTCACTATCACTATTCACTGGGTAATTCCAGATTACAGCCTGAACTTTGAAAATTCATAATCAAATCTAGAAAAATCGTTTTGAGGTGATTCCAATTTCTAATGAAATATATTTCATTCAACTTTGATAGAAAAATATCAAAATGATGTTTCCTTGTCTAGATCAAATCAGTTTATTCGTTGAACTTTACTGTTCATTTGGTAAATCTGGAAGTTCCAGTTTCTTTGCCCCATATTCAAAAATTCATTTCTCCTTGTATACTTATCCAATTGAGTCTAATTACATATGGATTTAAATCTCAGAATGTGTAATTTAATATCATAAAATTTTGTGAAAGAAATCATTCATTTACTATATGAAATTAGCGCATGAACCTTACTGCCTCTGAGTAGTCGTATTATCTTATTCCAGATTTTAACTCCCGACTTTGAAAAATCATAACAATTCGAGTTCTTAACCAAATGAGGTGTTCTTGGTGTCCAATTAAAGATATAGATCTTATATATCTTCATACCAAATTTCACGTGAAACCTAATATAATAAGTTACTCAAACTATCGCGGGAATTGACATGCCTCAGCTCGGATCCAGTGAGTAAATTCATTATACATACCAATATATCATCACATAAATTAAAGGCATGCTTTCCAAGTCATACACCATTCATACATCCACAATTACCTCCTTCCTTGTGATGTTACAACACCTAGATCATGGTTATGGGGGGTGAGATTCGGGGGAATCTCAGTAGCAAATAGTACCAAACAATGCATGTATTAATGTAAAGACTTGTGCTTGCTTGTGAAAGTGTTATCATAGTGTGATGAGCATGCTTCCATGTATCATATGAAATACAATTGGCCAAAGAAATCATAAAATAACAGAGCTTCAATCATCTACCATATACACACAATTCAACCAAGCCATAGCACAATCAAGCATACATTACATACATACAAGTTTAGGGTAAGTCCACTACCTTGGATTTAAGCTTTCTTTCTTATGCTTGCACTTGCTTCCCAAGCTTTCCAATCATGAAGCTTTTTGGTCAATCATTCCCCAACACCTTCTTAGAGGTTTCAAGGTCCTAAATACATTCATATTCATTACATAATCCATTAGGACCATGAACTCAACACTACTCAAGACTACCTCTCTTGAACCTTTAACTTGCTTTAACTAACATAACTTTCTTTAATCTTTGCAAATTAACTTGGCCTTTGAACCAATTGATGTCTTGACCTTACCCTACACAATTTCACCTTTTGAATCCATTTATGAACTCAAAATAACAAATTCCAGCAAGAATATACTGTTCTGTACAGATTTGGAAAAGCATACATAAATCTTCCAAAAATTCTCATTTTGATTCCAATGCTTCCCATACTTGTTCCTCCACTTTTCCCCCACACAAAATCTCATTTTAAGACCATTGGAAGCATCAAAATCATGAAATTCAAATCACTGTTCACGCGAGTGAACAGTAACGGTGAGGAATTTTCAACATTATAACCTTTAATTCCAATGGTTTCCAAGGTTCAAAACCTTTCCAATCCTACACAAAATTATCATATAAACTCAATGGAAGCATTAAATCATTTAAATTCCATTTCCTTCTATCATGAACAGTGCAAACCGAAATGGTAAAGTCAAGAACATCAACTTAGTTCACAACCAAGCATGTAACTAGCTTGTTTAAGCTTGTCTTAACTATCTATAACCTAAAACTCATATTCCTTTCACATATACACAAAATTCTAGCAGCATCTCCCCAAGATTTGAGCCTCAAAAACCACTTAAACTCAAGCACAAACCATAAGAACAAAGGGTAGAAGCAAGGAGACAACTTACCTTACTTGTTTCTTCAAGATCCTTGCTTCCTCAAAGCTTGAGAAATATTTTGCAAGAGCTTCCTTCTCCTTTCTTGCTCATTGTTTTGGACTTGTAAATGGGGGTATTTATAGCAAAAGTCATGGGCCATTTGAAGGCCAAGATCACCTTGGAAACTATTTAATCTAATGGTTAAAGGTTTAATCTTGGAATGTCTTTTCTCTTTTCACTCATGACATCACCACCAAGCCAAGTTGAGATAACATGACATGACAAAAATCAGCTCCTCCTCTTGTCTTGTACGCCATGTGCAATGTCCTTGTGGGTCCCACCATGTGCAAACTCTAATTCTTACTTTATCTCTTTTGTTTCTTTTAAAAAAAATCCATAAATTATTCATTCTTGGGCTTGGGCTCCAAGATAACTTTTGGGACTTATTGGGCTGGCCTAGGACAAAAATGTTGGGCCTCTTTTAGGTCCAATAGCTAATTGGCCCAAATCCTAATGTACTTTCCTCATACCGATATCCGTAAATTACCCTGATCTTAGCATAAATGCTAAACACCTCTTTTAATTGTTCTAACATTTTTAGAAATTCATTCTAATATAAAATGAATTCTCTACAAAATTTTATAATTTTCTGAGGCCCAGAAGTCCTGTTAAAAATTACATATGTTTCCTTTAACCCTTTATCGGTGTCATTTTTCACCGTAAATTCCATAATTAATTCTACAGGACTCCTTTTTTACTTCTGTCAACTCCATAAATTCTCATATTAATTATAATAATTTACTATCAAATTTCCTCTGATATCCATCCATTGTGTGAAATGACCAAAATGCCCTCCATTTACTTCTGGTTTCTTAGGGCATCACAGTGGCATTTTCGTAATTTTGCACTTTGGCTCTTAGACTTTCTTCCTCTTGCAATTAATCCATTTTTTTACATAAATATGGCCACATCTTTTCCTGAAAAATCTCATATATTTTATTCAATCTGTACATGCAACTTAGTACAGAAAATTTAGGATGTTACATGGTTCCTCCCAGATTTATTTATTAAGGGCGCACAAGTATGGAAACTGAAAAATTCTAAATATATTCCACTGGTGTCCAAAAATTATGAAACTTGGAATTTGGGCTCCTTTAACCATGCCAAAGATTACTGCAAAAAATTGCAAGAAAATTTGATCTCTAGGTCCCCGAAAGGATTGTTGTGGTTTCGTAAAAAAATATGTCCGTTGGAGACAGACTAGAAGAGGCTCATATGGCTATTATAGGGGGCACCCCCTCCCCCCCAATGGCCCACACGCCCAAGGTAGTCTATGTCCCTTCGATGAGTATTGTGTGGGTTGTTGGGGCCCTACCACCATGAGCACCCGCCTCTACCACCATGGTGGCCGGCGGCGGTGGCTAGCCGTGGAGGGGCAGCCGCCGCCGACTTTTCCGACGAACTCTCTGGTGGACCCTAAAATATGTGGGATTTCAAACAGGACGTATGGTGGCACATGCCTGGGGGTTCTTTTACCTTACGAATGTGACCCGAGGCGGGTACGCCCCTGCGTATAATGACTCCGGTGGGGGAATTCCTTACCATGCACGCGCGCGCACACGCACTTTGCACGTTTGCACGTGCGTGTGTGCAAGTACCAAGGTGCTCAATGCATGTGCGATGAAACATCCTACTTTTAACACCTCAGAGTACGTATTCGGAAATATATTTGATTAGCGGAAGCATTACATTAGCCCAAAAATTAAAATTTTAAAACTTACTTCTCTGGTACTGTTCATTATGTAATTTCCAGATTGACAATCCAACTTTAAAAATTCATAACTAATTGTAGAAAAATTGTATGGATGTGATACAAATTTCTAATTGAATCTATTTCATAAATATTTAAGGGAAAAATATAAATCTGGACATTTACCTTGCCAATTGATAAAGTTAAATCGTTACTTTTTACTGTTTATATGGCAAATTCTGGAAATTCCAGATTCTGTTTCTTAACTTTGGATATTCGTTTCTATTGATATACACATCCAATTGAGGCATATTACCTATGCATTTAAAGACCTGGATGTATACTACATGATCACAAAATTTCGTGATTTAATTCCTTGATTTACTAGGTCAGACTGAAGCCAAAACAAAACTGCTTTAGGACCTACATTTTTACCATTTCAGTTTCCTTTCTTCAATTCTCAATAATTGTTCCAGCATGCATAAACCTTCACTTTGCCTCCCATGTATTCATATACATCATGAGGTTATGCCATAATTAATTCATACATATTCTTTACATATAATGGCATATTACATAACCTTACATACATGGAAATTCATGGCATCTACTAGGACATCCATTACTTCATTTTCTTTCTCCCATTCTTTAGCTCTTCTTCATGCATACATTTCCTTCATGCTTGACCTAAATTGGTTGGTTGTGGGAGGGTGAGATTCTAGGGAATCTCAGTAGCAAACATTACCACTTAAATATGCAAGATGGATGCTAATGCATGATATGTAATTTCATTAAACTTTCTTTAATTAGTGACATGCCATCATGCTATATACTTTTCATAACAATGCATGGCCATGGGAAACATGTTATTCATAACATATTCAACATCATTTATCATGTCACAACATCATTCAATAATCATATACATGTCAACACATAAGCATACCACATCAAGCACATAAAGAGGTAAGTCCACTACCTTGAACTTAAGCTTTCTTCCTTATTCTTGCACTTGCTCCCTAAGCTTTCCAACCATGAAACCTTTCGGTCAACCCCTTCTCAACATCTTCTTGGATGTTTCAAGGTCCTAAACACATTCATATTCATCACATAATTCATTAGGACCATGAACTCAAGCATTATTCAAGACTATCTCTCTTGAACATTTAACTAACATAACTTTCTTTAATCTTTACCAATAGACTTGGCCTTTGAATCAATTGATGTCTTGACCTTAGCCTACACAATTTCACCTTTTGAATCCATTTATGAGCTTAGAATCATGAAATTCCAGCTCCTATGCACTGTTCTGTACAGATTTGAAAAACATGCACAACTCTTCCAAAAATTCTCATTTTGGTTCCAATGCTTCCCATACTTGTTTCTCCACTTTATCCCACACAACTTTTCATTTTAAAATCATTGGAATCATCAAAATCATGAAATTCAAATCACTGTTCATGCGAGTGAACAGTAACAGAAAAAACTTCAAACATTACAACTTTCATTTCCAATGTTTCCAAGGTTCAAAACCTATCCAAACCTACACAAAATCATCATATGAGCTCAATGGAAGCATTAGATCATTGAAATTCCATCTCCTTCTATCATGAACAGTGCATGAACAGTGTAAACCGAATTGTTTCATCCATGGCAAGGTCAAGAATATCAACTTGATTCAACAACTAATCATCTAACTAGCTTGTTTAAGCTTTAATCTCATAATTCTAACTTTAATTTCTTCTTTCTCCTTTCATCTAAGATTTTGGACAGCATGTACACCTTAGAGAAAACTCATCTTTCTTCCATGGAAACCCTAAGTTCAAGCTCCCAAATTAAAGGAAAATAAGCTAGGATAGATTGCTTACCTTTAATCTCTAGCTTGCTTGAACTTTGGCCCTTGAATTCTTCTTTGTCTTGGCTTGAGTTTTCATTTTGCAAGAGGTTCCCCAAGGTTGCCAAGAGCCACAGTTTTACATCAGAAATTGGGGGTATTTATAGAGAAATCCAATGGAAAATGGATGGCCAAGATCATTTTGTGCACTATTTGATCTAATGGCTCACATTTATTCTTGGATTTAACTTTTCTTAAAAGCTAATTATGACATCATCAAGGGACACCTCATAGGGACATGTGGCGTAATTCCAAGGGAGAAAAGTTTTTGAAAAAATTCTAGTCCAATCCGGTACCGGCTCAGTCCGATTTCTCAAAAACTAGACTATTTTCTGAATCTAATTTTTCTGAGATTCCATAATATGTTTTCTGACCTTCAATCCAGTATCTGGATTCTTTCTATCATTGACATTCTTATATTGGGTCTAAACTTAATTACAGATCCCTTAGAAAATGACCAAAATACCCTTGGTGCCCTTTCTTACACTATATTAACCCTAAGGGCAAAATTATCATTTCACACCCCTTTGCACCTTATCAGGGCATATACTGACTCTGGGGAATCATTCCTGTACTTGCCTTGGCATTTTGGCCTGTCGTGAATGACCAAAATGCCCTCCATTCATCTCTTGTACATTATTATAACACAGGGGCATTTTCGTAATTTTATACTTTTCCGGAGTTCCTCTAGACACTGGCCCACATATTGCTTAGGTACCTTATTGGGCCTCTGGGATGCCATTTTGGGCCTTTGTATAGGTCCACTACCTTTTATGGCATAAATCCCAAGAAACCTCTCTCGAAGGTATTTATCGGGTATTTTATTCTACTGTAAATTCTATTAAAAATTCTACAGGATTCCTTTTCTGATCCTGTTAGTTCTATAAATTCTCATATTAATTGTAGGAATTTACTGTAAAGTTTTATCTGATTCTGAGGTCTGAAAAATACTTTTATAATTTTTCCTAACTTCATAAATTTATATCAATTTTTTGGGACCTCAAATCGGAATTCTGTGTTGCGTCAAACTAACCGGAATAATTTTCTTTATCTACTGATAAAATTTGGGACTGATCTGATCCCGGGCATTTTTGGCCTGTTTCTGGTCCAATTTCTTCATAATTACACTTTTGCCCCTTAAACTTTTGAGAAATTACATTTAGGTCCTTAAACTTTTGAAAATTACACTTTAGGCCCTCAACTTTTCATAATTACACTTAATGGCCCAAAGTTATGTCTACTTTACATTTTCACCATGGAACTTTCTTATTTTTCAATTTAGTCCCTCTTCTTTAAACCTTTATCTAATCATTATTTTCTTTTCCATTCATCGTCACAATCCTTTCCAAACCTCTTTCCTCTATCAATATTATACATATAGGAAAAAATTAGGATGTGACATGTGGGGACCCTTGGGAAAAGTCCTACCAATATGGGCAAGAGCGCTAAGTCTGTCCTAAGAAGTGGAATCTATTTTTATGGGAAACATGGCCCTGAGGCTTCAATTGTGCAATCTTTTCAAGCGTTGGTAAGGTCTGGGCACGTGTAGGCATGATGCAGGCACCCATGTGCATGGCGGTGGCAAGACCAGGCAATATGGTGCGATGTTGGGCAAGCTTGTTTTGAGTCTGGGCAAGTTTCAGGCAACGTGGTACAATGTCTGAGTATGCATGTTCAATGTCTAGGCAAGTTTTGGCAAAGTGGTGGCAAGTCCAAGCAAGGTGGTGCAATGTCTGGGCAAGTTTGTTCAATGTCTAAGCAAGTGTTGGCAAGGTGGTACAATGCTCGGGCAAGCTTGTTCTATGTATGGGCAAGTGTGGGCAAGGTGGTGGTAAGTTCGGGAAAGTGTTGGCAAGGTCCGGCCAAGGTGGTACAATGTCTGGGTAAGCTAGTTTAATGTGTAGGCAAGTGTTGGCAAGGTGGTGGCAAGTCCAGGCAAGGTGGTGCAATGCTCGAGCAAGCTTGTTTAATGTCCGGGCAAGCGTGGGCAATGTCCAGGCAAGTGTGGGCAAGTGTTGGCAAGAGCTGGGCAAGCTTGTTCAATGTGTAGGCAAGTCTTGGCAAGGTGGCGGCAAGTCCGAGCAAGGTGGTGCAATGTCTGGGCAAACTTGTTCAATGTGTAAGCAAGTGTTGGCAAAGTGGTGGCAAGTCCGGGCAAGGTGGTGCAATGCTCGGGCAAGCTTATTCTATGTCCGGGTAAGCGTGGGCAATGTCCGGGCAAGTGTAGACAATGTCCGGTCAAGTGTGGGCAAGTGTTGGTAAGAGCTGGGCAAGCTTGTTCAATGTGTAGGCAAGTGTTGGCAAGGTGGTGGCAAGTCTGGGCAAGGTGGTGCAATGTCTGGGCAAGCTTGTTCAATGTGTAGGCAAGTGTTGGCAAGGTGGTGGCAAGTCCGGGCAAGGTGGTGCAATGCTCGGGAAAGCTTGTTCCATGTCTGGGCAAGCATGGGCAACGTCCGGGAAAGTGTAGGCAATGTCCGGGCAAGTGTGGGCAAGTGTTGGTAAAAGCTGGGCAAGCTTGTTCAATGTGTAGGCAAGTGTTGGTAAGGTGGTGGCAAGTCCGGGCAAGGTGGTGCAATGCTCGGGCAAGCTTGTTCCATGTATGGGCAAGCGTGGGCAAGGTGGTGGTAAGTTCGGGAAAGTGTTGGCAAGGTCCGGCCAAGGTGGTGCAATGTCTGGGAAAGCTTGTTCAATGTGTAGGCAAGTGTTGGCAAGGTGGTGGCAAGTTCGGGCAAAGTGGTGCAATGCTCGGCAAGCTTGTTCCATGTCCGGGCAAGCGTGGGCAACATCTGGGCAAGTGTAGGCAAGTGTTGGCAAGAGCTGGGTAAGCTTGTTCAATGTGTAGGCAAGTCTTGGCAAGATGGCGGTAAGTCCGAGCAAGGTGGTGCAATGTCTGGGCTAGCTTGTTCAATGTGTAGGCAAGTGTTGGAAGGTGGTTGAAACATCCTCCTTTAAACCTCTCAGAGTACACTTACGGAAGCAATCTTAACTTTATTAATTCTCTCCTGCCGAGAATCCTGGCAGAAATATAACTGTATTGATTCAGTAATTCCCGTGAGAATTACCATTCTACGTAAGTACCCAGGAAAGACTGGATGAACCGGCTAGGTCCACTCACTTCCAACCTCCTTAGACAGCACCTAAGTACACAGTATTTTCTATAATCTGCCAGTACAACAGCAATTTCTAATAAATATCCTTAAATCTCCACCTTAAAATAAACTTGACTTTAACCTTAACCTTTCATATACTCAATTGGAATTATCTTAGATTATTGGAATACCTCTTAACCTCAAAAACATGAATTTCCAAGAGTTGGGCTTACGGTACTGTTCATTGTTCACTGTTCACTGGGTAATTCCAGATTACAGCCTGAACTTTGGAAATTCATAATTAAATCTAGAAAAATCTTTTTGAGGTACTTACAATTTCTAATGAAAAATTTTTCATTCAACTTTGATAGAAAAATATGAAAATGAGGTTTTCTTGTCCAGATCAAATCACTTTATTCATTGAAAACTACTGTTCATTTGGTAAATCTGGAAATTCCAGTTTATTTACCCTATTTTCAAAAATTCATTTCTCCTTGTATACTTATCCAATTGAGTCTAATTACCTATGTATTTAAATCTCAGAATGTGTAATTTATGCTCACCAAATATCACGGAAAAAATCACTCATTTACTATATGAAAATTGCGTAGGAACCTCACTGTATCGCATGACTTGTTTTATCTTGATCCAGAGTTTAAATCCAACTTTGAAAAATCATATCAATTCGAAAACTTAAACAATTTATGTGTTCTTGGTGTCCAATTAAATCTCTGGATCTTATCTATGTTCATACCAAATTTTCCATGAAACTGAATAGAATAAGTTACTCAAACTATCGCTGGAAGTGGTCTGCCTCAGCTCCGATCCAGTGAGTATATTCATTATACATACCAATAAATCATCATCTAAGTTAAAGGCATGCTTTTCAAGTCATATACCATTCTTATATCCACAATTACCTCCTTCCTTGTGATGTTCCAGCACCTAGATCATGGTTATGGGGGGTGAGATTCGGGGGAATCTTAGTAGCAAACAGTACCAAACAATGCATGTATTAATGTAAAGACTTGTGCTTGCTTGTGAAAGTGTTATCATAGTGTGATGAGCATGCTTCCATGTATCATATGAAATATAATTGGCCAAAGTAATCATAAAATAATAGAGCTTGAATCATCTACCATATATACACAATTCAACCAAGCCATAGCACAATCAAGCATACATTACATACATACAAGTTTAGGGTAAGTTCACTACCTTGGATTTAAGCTCTCTCTTATTCTTGCACTTGCTTCCCAAGCTTTTCAATCATGAAGCTTTTTGGTCAATCATTCCCCAAAATCTTCTTAGATGTTTCAAGGTCCTAAACACATTCATATTCATTACATAATCCATTAGGATCATAAACTCAAACATTACTCAAAACTATCTCTCTTGAACATTCAACTTGCTTTAACTAACTTAACTTCCTTTAATTTTTACCAATTGGCTTGGCCTTTGAATCAATTGATGTCTTGACCTTACCCTACATAATTTCACCTTTTGAATCCATTGATGAACTCAAAATAACCAAATTCCAGCAACAATGCACTGTTCTGTACAGATTTGGAAAAGCATACATAATTCTTCCAAAAATTCTCATTTTGATTCCAATGCTTCCCATATTTGTTTCTCCACTTTTCCCCCACACAAAATCTCATTTTAAGACCATTGGAAACATCAAAATCATGAAATTCAAATCACTGTTCATGCGAGTGAATAGTATTCAAAAGGAATTTTCAACATTACAACCTTTAATTCCAATGATTTCCAAGGTTCAAAACCTATCCAATCCTACACAAAATCATCATATAAACTCAATGGAAGCATTAAATCATTGAAATTCCATCTCTTTCTATCATGAACAGTGCATGAACAGTGCAAACCGAAATGTTCTTCCATGGTAAAGTCAAGAACATCAACTTAATCCAACAACCAATCACGCAACTAGCTTGTTTAAGCTTGTCTAAACTATCTATGACATAAAACTCATGTTCCTCTCACATATACATAGAAATTCCAGCAGCATTTCCCCAAGATTCAAGCCTTAAAACTAACTTAAACTCAAGAAGAAATCATGAGAACAAAGTCTAGAAGCAAAGGAGCAACTTACCTTACAAGCTTCTTCAAGATCCTTGCTTCTTCCTTGTTTGAGAAAATATTTTGCAAGAGGTTCCCTAAGGTTCTTGCTCATGATTTTGGCTTAGAATGAGGGGGTATTTATAGCAAAATCTTGGGAAAATTGAAGGCCAAGATCACATTGGGAACTATTTGATCTAATGGTTAAATGTTTGATCTTGGAATGTCTTTTCTCTTTTCACTCATGACATCACCACCATGACATCACCAACATGACATCACATGGGACACCTAAGCTCCTTTTTGGCGACATTTTGACGGTGTGAGCTCCAAGAAAAGTTCCAGTCCCATCCAGTCCAATCCGGTACCGGCCCGATCCGATTTTCCGTAAACCAGACTATTTTATTAATCTAATTGTTATGGGACTTCATAATATATATTTTTTAAATATTTAAATCCTTCATACCATTAACATTCTTATACTGGGTTTAAATTTAATTTTAAATGCCTTGGAAAATTACCAAAATACCCTTAGTGCTTTTCCTTGCACTATATTAAATCCAAGGGCATAATTATCATTTCTCACCTCTTTAGACCTTGTCAAAATATATATTGACTCCGAATAACCTTTCTTGCACTTGTCTTGGTGTTTTGGCCTATCCAAAATGACCAAAATGCCCTCCATTCACTTCTGGTTTCTTAGGGCATCATAGGGGCATTTTCGTAATTTTGCACTTTTCTGAGGTTCCTCTAGACACTGGCCCACCATTAGTCCACTTATTTTATTGGGCCTTAATGATGCCATTTTTGGGCCTTTTAGGGTTCAATACCTTTGTGGCACGAATTCCTAGCAACCTCTCCCGGCAATATTCATCGGGTATTTTATTCCACTGTAAATTCCATTAAAAATTCTACAGGATTCCTTTTCTGATCCTGTCAATTTTATAAATTCTTATATTAATTATAGAAATTTACTGGAAGGCCTCATCTGATTCTGAGATCCAAAAAAATATTCTAATAATTTTATCTAACTTCAAAAATTTATATCAATTTTTCGGGACCTCAAATCAAAATTCTGTGTTGTGTCAAACAACCCGGAATAATTTTTGCTATTTACTGGAAAAATTTGGGTCCGATCAGAACACGGTCATTTTTGGCCTGTTTTCGGTCCAAATTTCCCACAATTACACTTTTGCCCCTTGATTTACCATAAATCACCTTTATGTCCTTATCATTTTAATTTAATCCCTTTCTTTACATAAATGGACACATCTTTTCCTGATAAATCTCATATATATTTTATTCAATCTGTACATACAACTTAATACAGAAAATTAGGGATGTTACAGTGGTGGCAAGTCCGGGCAAGGTGGTGCAATACTTGGGCAAGCTTATTCCATGTTCGGGCAAGCGTGGGCATCGTCCGGGCAAGTGTGGGCAAGTATTGGCTGGAGCTGGGCAAGCTTGTTCAATGTGTAGTTAAGTCTTGGCAAGATGGTGGCAAGTCCGGGCAAGGTGGTGCAATGTCTGGGCAAACTTGTTCAATGTGTAGGCAAGTGTTGGCAAGGTGGTGGCATGTCCGGGCAAGGTGGTGGCATGCTCGGGCAAGGTTGTTCCATGTCCGGGCAAGCGTGGGCAACTTTCGGGCAAGTGTAGGCAATGTCTGGGCAAGTGTGGGCAAGTAATGGCAAGAGCTGGGCAAGCCTGTTCAATAAATGGGCAAGTCTTGGCAAGATGACGGCAAGTCCGGGCAAGGTGGTGCAATGTCTGGGCAAGCTTGTTCAATGTCTAGGCAAGGTGGTGGCAAGTCCAGGCAAGGTGGTGCAATGCTCGGGAAAGCTTTTTCCATGTCTGGGAAAGCGTGGGCAATGTCCGGGCAAGTGTAGGCAATGTCCGGGCAAGTGTGGGAAAGTGTTGGCAAGAGCTGGGCAAGCTTGTTCAATGTGTGGGCAAGGTTCGGCAAGTGTGGACAAGGTATGGGCAAGGGGGTGCAAGATACTGGCAAGTGTTAGCAAGGAATGGGCAAGGTGGTGCAAGGTCCAGGCAAGTGTTGTCAGGCTTGGACAGGTTCCGGGCACGTCCCGGGCAAGTGTTGGCACGTCCAGGCAGGTCTTGGCACGTACAAGACTGGTCCTGGCATGTCCAGGCAAGTCTTGGCACTTACAGGACTGGTCTTGACACGTCGAGGACTGATCCTGGCACATACAGGACCTGCCTGTCATGTCCTGGACTGATTCTGGCTCGTCCTGGCAGGTCCTGGCACGTCCAGGACCAGTCCTATACATGCCAGGACTGCCCAGGACTGGTCCGGGCAGTTCCTACGCAGTACAAAAACTTCACCTCCGTACAAAAATGAAATTTACCCGTTACATTTGTGATCTAACACTTTAGTTAACTAATATATGTTCCCCCTACATGTTGGGAGGTCCGGCCGGCCGCGGTTCCTCCCGGCTCATGAGATATAAGGCTCATAAAATTGATAATTTTTTTCACTAAAAAATTCATACAATATTCTATGGGTGTCCAAAAATTATGAAACTTGGCGTTTGATCATCTTTTATCATGCCAAAGATTACTGCAAAAAATCGCGCGAAAATTCGATCTCTAGGTCCCCAAAATAATTGTCGTCGTTTGGGAAAAAAATGTGTGTGTTCGTGCCAGAAGGGAAAAGGCTCATATTGCTATTATAGGGGGAACCCCAACCCCCCCATGGGCACTATTCAAAGGGGACCCTCTGCCCTTTTGTCTAGTGAACCATGGGGCCCCACCACCATGTGCACCCGCCACCACCGCCACGGTGGCCGACAGCGGTGGTGGGGCCGGCCACCGGCGACTTTTCCGATGGACCCTAAAATGTGTGGGATTTCAAATGGGATGTATGGTGGCACATACTTGGGGGTCCTTATACCCCCGTGGGCGAGATGCTTAGCCAAACTCGCAGCCGTTATAAAGGTGGTAATTGCCTAGGTTGGGGGGCGGTTGGGCTATCGCTCATGTGAGGCAATCGTCGCCTCGTTGTTGAACATGGAAAGGCCTCCGTTCTTGACTTTTTATCCCCGGTTGCTTTCTAAGCTTGGGCGTGGTGGGATAATTGACCTTGGGCGGACTGTGCGATGCACGTTTGGTACTCGTCCCCATACGTCTCCTTTGACTTCACCCACATGGTCCGTTTGATCATGGCTTTGGGTTCCAATCGAGCTTCCACCAAGCATATTCCAGTCGCGTCTAAACCTTTCTGTAAAACTTAGTCACGACCAAACTACTTTCTTGTCACGACCAAAGTGGTCAACCCTTAACTCTGCAACCTTTAACCTTTACATTTCCCCAAAATGGCCATTATACCCCTTGAGACTTTCCCATATTTACACATAGGTCCCTATACCTTTGCTTACTTGCAGTTTAGTCCCCGAAAACCCTCTGTATATTTCTGGGACTTTTGCTCCAAAGGGGTCTGGTAGCCTCTCAATCTTAGGCTATTTTCTGCGTCTCTAGACCTGAAAATTGGGATGTTATATTTCTCCTCCCCTTTAAATAAATTTTGTCCTCAAAATTTAATTAGTACCATAGCCAAATTATTTCAATATCTGGAAGAGCACTTCATCATAAAACTTTACATCTCTTTTACACTATGCTTTTCTTTTCTCTGAATCAACTCAGTCAGAGTTGAAATCTACTTCTTTCTATTCATCTATATACTTTCCCTCTTATGGACAACTTACTGCACTCATAGGTAGTGCCCATTTCTTTCATATCTTACCCCTCAGAATTTTGGTGTAATTCTGGGGTCTACCTTATCTTACTTTATCTCACTATTTTACTTTTCTTTACCTTGTCCATCTATACCAAACTTCTGTGGCACTTGGACCAGAAAATTACTCATTCTTAGGCTACTCTTGCCTAAACATCTTTCTGGGTTAGGGCTAGGTTACCCTTCATATGGCTCTAAGCCTTAGCATTCTCTATCTCATAGAACTACTATGTTCTATCTTTTCTCTAGACCCTCTTCTATGGGTCTCTTTAGCTTTTAATCTCTTTATCCTCATCTAGAGGATTTACTAATCATACTTCTCTGTTCTCAGAACATATAGGGTTCTATTCTCTGTTTATCAGGCATATTTCTACAAATCTTTGAATTTCAGCACTCAGGTCTTAGCTTGGACTCCGTCTTTGTTTAAAGGAAAACTAAGTTTAGTCTGTATATAATATAGGCTATATGAGGAAAACTATTATAAATAATTTTTCTGGATGAGTTTATCAACTAGTGAAGCTCCTTTACCTTAACTTCGTCTTTGGCATTCATCTTCTCACAGAGATACTACACTGTACTCATATCTTTATGGCTCATTACTTTCCTCAGGCTAGGTCTAACTGCGATCAACTGTTAGCCTCTTCAGAATCTAACTGCGACCCTGGAGCCATGCTAGGATCTAACTATGACTCTCCAGAATCTAACTGCAATTCTGTTGTACTGTATCATTATCTCTGAAAGATCTTAAACCAACAGACTAAGTTATAAGGTTAACTGCTTCCACTTGTTGATAACTCAATAAATAAAAATTTTAAAAGGCTCACATTATTTACCAAGACTTTACTTACTTTTTCTCTTACTCAGGAGTTCCTTCTCATCTTTCTTACTTTACTGTGGTTTACCATTTCTGGTCTAACCACCTGCCATTGCATTCTGCTGCTATGGCCTCATCATAACTTCTCATTTCAATCTATGCTCTAACTGCGAGCCATTTGAACTATGCTCTAACTGCGAGCAATTTGTATCAGATCTGTAACATCCCGATTTTTGGTCTAGGAGATCGGGACAGTTCATCTAGGTCCAAGATGAGGAATGTGAGGAATATCCTAAGTCTTAAGCCTAGGAATTCTGCAGGTAGCTTGATATGGGCTGGCTCCTGTGTAAGATAACCTGATATGGGCGGGTTGTCGAGCCTTTCAATTAATGATGACTCCCGAAGAGTTTAAGGGATGAGTTATTGAAAGAGAATTTCTAGAACTTAAGATGAAGGATAAGAAGATGAGAATAGATGCTAGAAAGAGAATGCAGGGGTAAAATCGTAATTATGGGAAAGATTGGGCTGGTAGCCGATGAGTACCATATTTTGCCAGAAAATAGAGAAAATTATGCTGATCATTTCACTGAACTGTGAAATGTGCATATGAGGTCTCTATGTGTATGAAAGAATTAGAAATGTGACCAGGGGTAAAATGGTCATTTTGGAAAAGTGTGCGCGTGAGTGCTTTTTCAGGCCAAAATAGCCCGGTCCGGATAAAATATCTGAAAATACCGGGAGATAGAGAAAAGGATTCCGGGTTGAATCAGGAGTCACGGAATTTTGATTTGAGGTCCCGATTTTTCTGTAAAAATTCCGGAAGATGGGAATTTACAATTATAATCGGTAAAGGAAAAGCAGTCCCGATAGGGATGATCGGACTATGGCCAGGGGCCGTATAGTGTTTCTAAGGCCTTTAGTGACACCAGGGAAGGCCCAGACCCATTAGATCAGTCCAGTGGTAAAAGGGGCCGGTGTCCCGAAAAAAGGGTGCGAAATGACGAAAATGCCCCTATGTTATAGAACAGCTGAAGAATGAGTAAAGGGTATTTTGGTCATTTGCCTAAGGTTAGACAGTCCAGGGAAGTTATCTGGATAGTTGACCAGGGTCAAAGAATACTCTGGTAAGATGGGAAAAGACAATAATGCCCCTAGTCTCACTAAAGAAAATAAAGAGGAACCAAGGGCATTTTGGTAATTTGCCAAGGGGTGTTTCTTGGGAAGCGTGCCATCAGAGTACTTGGGCTGGATCAGAGACCCAAGATGATATTCTCAGGCCCAAAAACGTGACCCAGTAGTTATGTGAGGAAAAGTGTCATTAAAATAATGATTTAATTACTTTTCAGTAAAGTAAAGTTACTCGGTTGGCACGATAACCGAGGAAGTGATCAGATTAAGTCTGGGACTTATCTGGATAGCATTGGAAGGCGTGAAAGGTCTCTTCCAGGCGCCACATGGCATTAGTCTGGAGAAAGCAGATAAAGCTGAGGACACGCTTTACGAGGCAAGAGACTGGACCGGTGAGTCAGCATGCTGAGTCAGCTGCTGAGGTGTCCAGGATTTCAGACATGTGATAAATGTGGCGCTGAGGTGTCCCGGTGAGGTGTCCTGGATGATGTCATGCATGATGCAGTAAAAAGGAATAAAAGAAAATAGGAAATTCCAGGAAAAACCAGGACCACAAGTTCATATGGCTTCAAAATTACAGGAATGCCATTGAAGGAAACTATAAATACCCCCTCCCCCTCCCATTTCATGCATCCCACGGTTTTGAGCCTTTTAGAGAGAGGAGGAGGTGCTAGAGAGAGAAAGTGAGAGGAAGAAAGAAAGAAAGGAAGTTCTGGCGGAGCTGGAAGCAGAATAGAGATAGTAGAGTTCTGCTGGGCTTTTGAGGTAGTAACTAATCCTAGCTTTTATGTAATGGCTTTGTGATTTGTTGTGCTATTGTTTGGTTGGATTGTTGTCTTATATGTTATGCTTGAAGCTCTACTGCAATGCTATGATCATATGTTATTGAGTATGGAAGCACGCAGCATACTTATCTGTACACAATCACAAGCAAGCACTATCACACTGCATTACATATATTGTTATGATTGTTACTACTGAGATTCCCCCGAATCTCATCCCCATCCATAACCCATTACAGGGAGGTTATGCTGAAGTAGATTTTGAGAATCCTAGGAGACGCCGTTATGCTGCCGAAGTAAAGACTGAACATCAGTATATGATAAGTACTGTGTACGTAGTGCTGTCTAAGGAGGCTAGAAGTGAGTGGACCTAGCCGATTCATCTAGTCTTTCCTGGGTACTACGTAGAATGGTAGTTCTCATGAGGGGATTACCGAATCAGTACAGTTCAGTTCTTTGTACAGATGAAGCGTAGCGGTTATGCTGCCGGAGTTTAGGCAGAAAGGGATGTAATAGAAATATGATAATTTGCTGTATGCCTTGTTGTATGACATTTTATTATTTAATAATAAATATTATTTGGCATGTTCAATTTGTGAATGGGGAATTAACGGAGAAATTCGCAGGTCCTGAGGTAGCAGTGTTCTGGCCTCAGTTTGACCTAGTAAACGAAGGAGTTTGGCTATGAAATTTGGCAGGCTAGTCGTACACATCTGGGGCATTACGTGGATAGGTAATAAGCCTCATTTGGATGTGTAGAACGAGATAAATTAATTTTCAAATTAAAGGTCCAAAATAAGGAACTTAAGAGTAAAATTTTGAATTTCTGGGCTTAAGTTAAGATATAATCAAGCTAATATTGCTTCAGCAAGTGTACTCTGAAGAGTCTAAGGGAGGATGTTTCAAGATCCAACTCTTATCTGAAAAGTGATCTATACTTATCTGAATCTAGCTCTATCTAAGAGCTATCTATTTCAGATTCAACTCTTATCTTAAGAGTGATATGGAAATAATCTCTTTACTGCCCTTTTTGTATACCATTCCTTTCAATAGGAATGGCCCTGAGTACTGCATTCACAAGTCTGTAAAAATACCTGAGTAACCTCAATCATAACTTATTGTCCCATTAACTGAGACTATCATCCTTAATACATTCCTTATTGCATGTCATATGGTAGCTACATAACTTTCTCATCTCATATATACTCTACCTTGCATGTACTACAAAAGAGGAGTATTCATTCATCATAGCATACTCTAACATACCTATCATCATATGACAATTGCAAGGAGATGCAACTATCCATCATAACTTATGTCAACATAAGCCGTATCATAATCATAATTTGCTCAACCATCCATTGCACATTGCAATAAACTAAGTAAACCTCAAAACATCATTTCCTTTATCACATTATCTATCAGATCCTGATCATTCATTCAGGAACCTAAAACATCTATCTATCTCACTTAGGCTGCCACACTACTCTCTTACTAGGGTATAGACTCACCCCTTCCTTACTCTATCTTATATAGGGAATAGGGGAGTCACTTTATCTCTTAATATGTGGCTTCCTTTTTGATCTATCTCTTGACCCTAGCAAACTTGAGTCGCATGAATCTCATTCATCATCTCTTACTATCACTTTTGTTCTCTAGAGTACTCTACCCTAGGTCTACTACTTCTCCTTGATGGAATCCCTCTTCTTAGGGAATATTAGCTCTTTATTTATTAACCATCACGTCTTTAGCCTTAGGCCATGTGCTAGGATCATTCCTAAGCAAATCTCATTCTAGCTATCTCATCTTAACTCATTATTATCATCATATCTGGCCTCTGTATATTCCAGTCATGACCTGAGTACCGTCTAGTCGCGACTCACCGCACTCTACTCATCACGACCTAACATCTCTGTGTACTTTAGTCACGACCTAACTCTTATACCGTCGCGACCTGTACTCATTTGTGCACACTAGTCGTGTACTACAACATTACTCATCGCGACCATAGGTCTTCTCACGTCGTAACCATAACTCTTCTATACATATTAGTCGCGACATAAGACCCTTCTCGTCGCAACCTCTATTTCCTGTGACTATTAGTCGCGACCTAATCTCTCTGTGAATAACAGTTGCGACCTACACCCATATTCGTCGCTACTTGAGCATCATTATCTTGTACTCTAGGGAAAATAACCTTTCTAATTCATATCTTTAACTCATTTAAATATCAATCTAACTATTTCAGAGCATCACTGAGCCAGAACCTTCTGTTCTGTGCCAGAATCTTATGCTATGAGCCAGAGCCCTTTCTGGTCTATGCCAGAACCTCTTGCTTTGATACCAAAATGAAACATCCATACTTTCCTAGCTTCATTTTCTCCAAACTAGTACCCTGTTATGTTTGGAAAAGGTAGGGGTGAGATTTCGGGGGAAATCTCAGTAGCAAACGGAACCATAAACATAGTATGCATTAATGTAAATACTTGTGCTTGCTTGTGAAAGTGTAAGATGCATGCTTTCATGTAACATATGAAATACAATTGGCCAAGGTAATCATAGCACATAGCATTAATCATATACACAATTCAACATAGCCAAAGGACAATCAAGTATAACATCTAATACATACAAGTTTAGGATAGTTTACTACCTGACATGAAGCTTTTCCTTAACCTTAATCCTTGCTCTGAGGTTCCACCTTTCATAGGTCAAAGCCTATACATAGCATAATAACATTTCTATTATTATTTTATCCAGCATAACTCCACTTAACTCAAGCTTATCTTGAGGTAATACCCCTATCCTGTCAATCCCCTAACTTTCTTTCTATCCACGATTAACCTTATAGAGAGAGATATTCCTCTATTCTAGCTACTAAATTCATAAGAACAATCTTCTAATTTATTAGAGCAAGGGCTAGAATAACTTACTTTATTCCTAAGCTCTTTGGGCTGCTCCTAGCTCAGCCAGAACTCCTTTTTTCCTTTCTCTCTTTCTCTTTCTCTCTCTTCTTTCACTTCCTTCCTTGCTCTTACCATGGAATGAAATGGGGGTGGGGGTATTTATAGTGGAGGCAAAGTGAAATGGACGGCTTAGATCGAATCACAATAAACGGCTCAGATCGCTTGCTACCTCAAGAAGCTTCGCCTGCATCATCGTGATGTCATCACCATCCCTAATGACTCATCACTTATGACATCATCTGGGGACACCTCACACGCCTAAGTGGCACCTTGGTGGGGCCCTTGGGACACCTCGCATGCTGACTCATCATTTCCAGAGAATTCCAGAGTCTTTTCTTGGAATGAACGGTTGAGATCGTATCACGTGTCCTTTACCCTTTTTCTAACTTTTCCTCTTTCTTCTAACTCTTGCCATGTGGCATCTGGTGGGTACCTTTCATGGCACCTCATGGCTCTGGATAAGCCTCAAGCTTTATCTGATCCTTTCCCCAGTTCTATCTCTAACCGAATAACTATACTTTATTAAAATATCATTTCAATCTCTCTTGGACCCTCATAACTCTTGGCCCACTTGATTCTTAGCGTATAACATCTTTTCATTACATGGTCACGACCTAACTATCCTCTCATCGCAACTTAACACCTTCTGTGTTCATTAGTCGATACCCCAACACTATTTAGTCGTGACCACATAACTTTTAGTCCCGACCAGACTCCATTTTTCCTATTAGTCGTGACCCACACATATTCCAGTCGCGTCTAAACCTTTCTATAAAACTTAGTCGTGACCAAACTACTTTCTTGTCACGACCAAAGTGGTCAACCCTTAACTCTGCAACCTTTAACCTTTACATTTCCCCAAAATGGCCATTATACCCCTTGAGACTTTCCCATATTTACACATAGGTCCCTATGCCTTTGCTTACTTGTAGTTTAGTCCCTGAAAACCCTCTGTATATTTCTGGGACTTTTGCTCAAAAGGGGTATGGTAACCTCTCAATCTTAGGCTATTTTCTGCGTCTCTAGGCCCCAAAATTAGGATGTTACAGGAAACCTTTGGCATGGACGGGGAAAAGCGGTCAGAAATCCCTGGACACAATGGCGCATCACTGCGACCGGTTTTATGGGCACAAGCTGGTGACTTTTTCAGTAGACACTAAAATGCGTGGGAACTCAAAACTACGAAAGCATTTGCCAAGGATGTTTTCATTAATTAAAAATGAAAGTTGGGGACTCAAAAATAATCAGATATCGTCCTAGTCTTAACCATAAATGATGCCGACCAGGGATCAGCGGATGTTGCTTATAGGATTCCACTGGCACCTTATGAGAAATCAAAGTTTTTGGGCTCCGGGGGAGTATGGTCGTAAGGCTGAAACTTAAAGGAATTGACGGAAGGGCACACTAAGAGTGGAGCCTGCGGCTTAATTTGACTCAACACGGGGAAACTTACCAGGTCCAGACATAGTAAGGATTGACAGACTGAGAGCTCTTTCTTGATTCTATGGGTGGTGGTGCATGGTTGTTCTTAGTTGGTGGAGCGATTTGTCTGGTTAATTCCGTTAACAAACGACACCTCAGCCTGCTAACTAGCTATGCAGAGGTGACCCTCCGCTGCTAGCTTCTTAGAGGGACTATGGCCGTTCAGGCCAAGGAAGTTTGAGGCAATAACAGGTCTGTGATGCCCTTAGATGTTCTGGACTGCACGTGCGCTACACTGATATATTCAATGAGTCTATAGCCTTGGCTGACAGGCTCGGGTAATCTTTGAAATTTCATGGTGATGGGGATAGATCATTGCAATTATTGGTCTTCAACGAGGAATTCCTAGTAAGCGCGAGTCATGAACTCGTGTTGACTATGTCCTTGCCTTTTGTACACACCGCTCATCGCTCCTACAGATTGAATGGTCCGGTGAAGTGTTCGGATCACGACGACGTGGGTGGTCCGCTACCGGCGATGTCACGAGAAGTCCACTGAACCTTATCATTTAGAGGAAGGAGAAGTCGTAACAAGGTTTCCGTAGGTGAACCTGCGGAAGGATCATTGTCGATGCCCCGCAACACGTGTGACCCGTAAACTGGTTGGCAGAAGCACTAGGCGGGGGGCCGCCGGAGGTGCCCTCACCTGCGCACCGTGGATGCGGCCTACGCTGACGTAGAGGCCCAGCCCCAAGACCCAACAACCAATCCTAGCACCGTAGGCGCCAAGGAAGAGCAACGAGAGAGCAAGACGCTGGACGGCCCGGGAACGGCGCTGGTGACCCAGCGTTGCGTCTTATGACATTTGCATCCAAAATAACTCTCGACAATGGATATCTCGGCTCTCACATTGATGAAGAATGTAGTGAAATGTGATACTTGGTGTGAATTACAAAATCCCGTGAACCATCGAGTCTTTGAACTCAAGTTGCGCCCGACACCATTAGGCCGAGGGAACGTCTACCTGGGTATCATGCGACATCGCCATCGCCTATCCCACGGGCGCGGTTGATGATGGCTTCCTGGGAGCCTTGTCTCCTGGCCTGCCAAAAAAGGGGCCCAACGTGGGGACCGTCACGATCCATGGTGGATGAGTGAGCTATAAGCACTCGAGGCCAAGGAGTGAGCGCGTCGTGCCGCGGTGTAAGGCGCGGGCATGTCCAGACCCGTACGCGACCCTAGGTCAGGCAGGGCCACCCGCTGAGTTTAAGCATATCAATAAGCGGAGGAAAAGAAACTAATAAGGATTCCCTAGTAACGGCGAGCAACTGGGAATAGTCCACCATGAGAATCGGTTGCCCTCGCCGTCCAAATTGTAGTCTGGAGAAGCGTCCTCAGTGGCGGACCGGGCCTAAGTCCCCTGGAAGGGGGCGCCGGAGAGGGTAAGAGACCCATCGTGCCCGGACCCTGTCGCACCACGAGGCACTATCGGTGAGTCAGGTTGTTTGGGAATGTAGCCCCAATCGGGCTATAAATTCACCAAGTGTTGGATTGTTCACCCACCAATAGGGAACGTGAGCTGGGTTTAGACCGTCGTGAGACAGGTTAGTTTTACCCTACTGATGACAATGTCGCAATAGTTTTACCTAGGTGCCTTGCACATGGGTGCCCAGACGTTGCCAACACTTTGCCCACACTTGGCACTGCCTTGCACATGGGTGTCGGGACCTTGCTCGCACTTGCCACCACCTTGCACATGGGTGGCCGGATGTTGCCAACACTTTGCCCACACTTGCCACCATCTTTGCCCATGGGTGTCGGGACCATGCCCACACTTGCCACCACCTTGCACCTTGGTACCGGGACCATACCCACAATTGGCAGCATCTTGCCCATGGGTGTCAGGACCTTACCCAATCTTGGCACCACTTTGCCCACACTTGGCACCGCCTTACACATGGGTGCCCGTGCGTTGCCCACACTTGGAGCCATTTCTCCCATGGGTGTCTGGACCTTACCCACTCTTGACACCACTTTGCCCTTACTTGGCACCGCCTTGCACATGGGTGCCGGGACCTTGCCCGCACTTGCCACCACCTTGCACATGGGTGGCCAGACGTTGCCAACACTTTGCCCACAGTTGCCACCATCTATGCCCATGGGTGTCATGACCTTACCCAATCTTGGAACCACTTTACCCAAACTTGGCAAAACCTTGCACATGGGTGCCCGGACGTTGCCAACACTTTGTCCACACTTGGCACCGCCTTGCACATGGGTGCTCGGGCGTTGCCCACACTTGGCACCATCTTGCCCATGGGTGTCGGGACCTTAGCCACGCTTGGCACCACTTTGCCCTCACTTAGCATTGTCTTGCACATGGGTGGCCGGGTGTTGCCCACACTTGGCAACGCGTTGCACATGGGTGCCTAGACATTGCAAACACTTTGCCCACACTTGGCACCACCTTGCATATTGGTGCCGGGACCTTGCCCGCACTTGCCACCACCTTGCCCATGGGTTGCCGAACTTTGCCAACACTTTGCCCACACTTGCCACCACCTTGCACCTTGGTGCTGGGACCCTCCCCACACTTGGCACCATCTTGCCCATAGGTGTCGGGACCTTACCCAATCTTGGCATCACTTTGCCCACACTTGGCATAACGTTGCACATGGGTGCCCGGACGTTGCCAACACTTTGCCCACACTTGGAACCGCCTTGCACATGGTGCCCGAGCGTTGCCCACACTTGGCACCATCTTGCCCATGGGTGTTGGGACCTTACCTATACTTGGCACCACTTTGCCCACACTTGGCACCGCCTTGCACATGGGTGCCCGGGCGTTGCCAACACTTTGGCCATACTTGGCACCATCTTGCCCATGGGTGTCGAGACCTTACCCACACTTGGCACCACTTTGCCCTCACTTGGCACCACCTTGCACATGGGTGGCTAGGCGTTACCCAAACTTGGCAACGCCTTGTATATGGGTGCCCGGACATTGCAAACGCTTTGCCCACACTTGGCACCGCCTTGCACATGGGTGTTAGGACCTTGCCCACACTTGCCACCACCTTGCACATGCAATGTCACTTTCAGTAAGATTTGTAAAAACATAAATAAATTTGCGTAGTATTTGCTGTCGTTTCGTAAAAAATGTCACTTGCGCAGTATTTGCATGTATTATGATGAATACACAAATAAATTTAATTTTAGAAGATAGCAATGTCACTTTCGGTAAGATTACCAAGAAAAGTGAGAAAAATGTATGGAAAAAAAGATCTGCCTTCTTTGAGCTTCCGTATTGGCGACATCTTCATGTAAGGCATTGTATTGATGTGATGCATGTGGAGAAAAATGTGTATGACAGCATTGTTGGAACACTTCTCAACACACATGGTAGTTCCAAAGACGGTTTGAAGGCAAGATATGATTTGAAAGAAATAGGAATACGAGAGGATTTACATCCGAGGCCAGATGGCGAGGGGAGCTATTGTGTTGAAGAGATTAACATATTGTCCAAGGGTGAGAGAAGAAGTATTTGTGAGTGTTTGTAAGGAATCAAAGTTTCCTCTGGGTACTCATCTAATCTTAAGAGGATTGTGTCGATGAAAGATTTGAAATTAGTAGGCCAAAAGTCTCATGATTGTCATGTATTGTGCAACAATTACTCCCAGTGGCTGTTCGAGGAATCCATCAAGATGATATGAGACACATTGTAACCTGACTTTGCTTCTTCTTCAATGCTATATGTGGCAAAGTATTTGAGACTAAAAAGTTGGAGGAATTGGAGCATGAGGGTTATGTTATTTTGTGAAGGGAATTGGAAGACACGGAGCGGAAATTAACTTTAAAAATTTTTTCCATTCCCTGCCAGGATCTACCGAATGTGTTTAAGTCAAGGAGAAAGAAGTGTTACCTTTGGTATTCGAGATGTAGTCGCGACCTCCTCAGCTTCTAGTCACGACCTATCGTCTTTGGAGTTTTCAGTCGCGACCTGTCGTCTCTTTCAGTTTTCTGACGTTCAGGACCCCCGTATGGTCGCGACCTAAGTGTCTGCGAGTCACGACCTGTCGTCGTACCTGGTACTCTCTTTCGATTGCAAGAAGTTGACAACTCAGATCGGATTCCTCTACCGGTATCCACAGGATTACTTATGGGCAGGCTGCTAAACCCGTAGTCCCAGGGTAGTAATTTGATGTGGGCGGATTACTTACCTGTATTTTGTAGGAATCAGAGGGATAAGCTAAGTCCTTCAGGATTTAAAGATGAGTTAAGTCTTTAACCTACAGAATCGGGATAGTTCACCTAGTTCAAAATGAGGAATGTGAGGAATATCCCAAGTTTTAAGCCTAGGAATTCTGCAGGTAGCTTGATATGGGCTGGCTCCTGTGTAAGATAACCTGATATGGGCAGGTTGTCGAGCCTTTCAATTAACGATGACTCCCGAAGAGTTTAAGGGATGAGTTATTGAAAGAGAATTTCTAGAACTTAAGATGAAGGATAAGAAGATGAGAATAGATGCCAGAAAGAGAATGCAGGGGCAAAATCGTAATTATGGGAAAGATTGGGCTGGTAGCCGATGAGTACCATATTTTGCCAGAAAATAGAGAAAATTATGCTGATCATTTCACTGAATTGTGAAATGTGCATATGAGGTCTCTATGTGTATGAAAGAATTAGAAATATGACCAGGGGTAAAATGGTCATTTTGGAAAAGTGTGCGCGTTAGTGCTTTTTCAGGCAAAAACAGCCCGGCCCGGATAAAATATCTGAAAATACCGGGAGATAGAGAAACGGATTCCGGGTTGAATGAGGAGTCACGGAATTTTGATTTGAGGTCCCGATTTTTCTGTAAAAATTCTGGAAGATGGGAATTTACAGTTATAATCGGTAAAGGAAAGGCAGTCCGAATAGAGATGATCGGACTGTGGCCAGGGGCCGTATAGTGTTTCTAAGGCCTTTAGTGACACCAGGGAAGGCCCAGGCCCATTAGATCAGTCCAGTGGTAAAAGGGGCCGGTGTCCGGGAAAAAGGTGCGAAATGACGAAAATGCCCCTATGTTTATAGAACAGCTGAAGAATGAGTAAAGGGTATTTTGGTGATTTGTCTAAGGTTAGACAGTCCAGGGAAGTTATCTGGATAATTGACCAGGGTCAGAGAATACTCTGGTAAGATGGGAAAAGACAATAATGCCCCTAGACCTAGTAAAGTAAAGAAAGAGAGACTAAGGGCATTTTGGTAATTTGCCAAGGGTGTTTCTTGGGAATCGTGCCATCAGAGTACTTGGGCTGGATCAGAGACTCAAGATGATATTCCCAGGCCCAAAAACGTAGCCCAGCATAAATGTGAGAAAAAGTGGCATTAAAATAATGATTTAGTGACTTTTCAATAAACTAAAGTTACTCGGTTGGCACGATAATCGAGGAGGTGATCAGATAAAGTATGGGACTTATCTGGATAGCATTGGAAGGCGTGAAAGGTCCCTTCCAGATGCCACATGGCGTCATCTTAGAGGCAGAAGAAAAGTTAAGGACACATGGCACGATCTCAGCCGCTGATTCCGGTGCAAGACTCTGGAACTATCTGGAAAGGCTGAGTCAGCTGATGAGGTGTCCCGGGATTTAGACATGTAAGAAATGTGCTGCTGAGGTGTCCGTTGAGGTGTCCTGGATGATGCAGTAAAAAGGAATAAAAGAAAATAGGAAATTCCAGGAAAAATCAGGACCACATGTTCATATGGTTTCAAAATTACAGGAATGCCATTGAGGGAAACTATAAATACCCCCTCCCCCTCCCATTTCATGCATCACGTTTTTGGCAAGAAGAGAGAGAGAAAGAAGAGAGAGAAGGAGAAAGAAAGAAGAGAGGAAGTTCTGGCGGAGCTGGAAGCAGAATAAGGATAGTAGAGTTCTGCTGAGCTAGCCAGGTAGTAACTAATCCTAGCTTTTATGTAATGGCTTTGTGATTGATGTGCTATTGTTTGGTTGGATTGTTGTCTTATATGTTATGTCTGAAGCTCTACTGCAATGCTATGATCATATGTTATTGAGTATGGAAGCACGCGGCATGCTTATCTGTACACAATCACAAGCAAGCACTGTCACACTGCATTACATATACTGTTATGATTATTATTACTGAGATTCCCCCGAATCTCATCCCCCTTGTATAACCATTTCAGGGAGGTTATGTCAAGGTAGTTTATGAGAATTTTGAGAGACGCCGTTATGCTGCTGAAATTTCGGCGGAGATAGCAGTAGTGGAGGAAGGATATGATGCGTACTGTGTACGTAGGTACTGTCTAAGGAGGCTGGTAGTGAGTGGACCTAGCCGGTTCATCTAGTCTTTCCTGGGTACTTACGTAGAATGGTAGTTCTAATGAGAGGAGTACCGAATCAGTATAGCTAGTATAGCTTCCGCAGGTGTGCTCTGAGGAGTCTAAGGCAGGATGTTTCAACGTGCTAGCGTCTCTTGTCCCTCTAGGGCTTTCTCAAGAATCCGTCCTCACCGTCTCTATTTTGGCCGTTTCTTATCTGCTAACCTTTTGCACTCTCCTTGCCCCTTTTTCTCTCGTGTAGAACCCTAACCCCTAATGTCAAATATATAGGATGCTATCGGTGTTCTAATTGGGCTGGGTTTCAGAATTAATCTTATATTAATTCTGAAATTAATACAATATCATATATTGCATAATTTGATAAGAAACTAATTAAATAAATATGGTTTATATTAAATCTGTCCCACAGATTTAATTCACCTACTTATTTAATTTAAAATAAAGATAAGACAGAGTTATATTTGATTTATTCTCATAAATCAAATTTGAGATATCTTATCAATTTAAATTTCAAATTCAAATAGATCATATCAAATTAAATTCAAATTCAAAAGTGATAGATTAGATTTAATTTATCCTTATAAATTAAATCTTACAAATATCTCTTATATTATATATAATATATATATACAAATTTATATATATAAAAAATATATATAATCACCCTAAATTATTCATTGAATCTGGACATGTCTTAGATTCAATAAATCTGGACATCACAGCTCGTGTTGAGCTATTTTGTGTGCGACCTTGTAGGCCCATATGAAGTTGGCAGTGGGCCAGTTACTGTACTGACCCACAAGTCGTCAGCGGCCTCTAGCAAGATATTACGACTACCCAAATCATATGAGGATCGATGAACGATATTACCTTTTATACAACCATATCACGTCCCTTTTGTCACACGATATTTTGGTCATGGATGAGGCATGGATAACGTCATCCTCCTGTTCCTAACCGATACTTTCTCGATCCCTGAGTAGTTTGACTATAGAAATGGAACTACCTTTCCATTACAATATGGCCATACATTTCTCAGACTCACTTATCGAGGGGCCCAGTAATATCTCTCTACGAATGTGAGGGATAAATTCCATCTTGACCATTCACATTCCTCCACATGAAAAACCACTAAGCCTGAACATATTCTTTATGATCACTCGGTCAAAAGTGACTTTTGACTAGGTCAAAGCTGAGCGTTTGTCATGTAGGAATCCATGATGATCTCAGGTCAAAGGGCATAGTGACATGGTTTGTATATGAGAGAAGCTTATGACTTGACCCATGCAGCTCTCTCATAGCGGGTCAGTCCAACACCTTGTACTCTTACATGTGCCTATGACTTTGATTTATATCTCTATATATCTTCAAAGTCATACTGGTCTTATTTCATCTCTGCTCCCGTATAGATGACCGACCAGGGACATTTAGGATAAGATCATGAGCTATCCAAGGATGGTCATCATAGTAAACATGCAAATAATATGATAACATAATTAAGAAATTCATAAAATAGCAATGTTTATAAGACAATGATTGGCCCCTAGGGCATAATTTCTAACATCCTCCCACTTGCACTAGGTACAATCATTAATTTGCTTAATTCCTATTGACCTAACATAACACTAATGCTTTGCTTGCACAAGCGGCTTTGTTAGAGGATCACCAACATTGTCTTCTCCTGCTACCTTGCATATTTTTTTATTATCTCTATCATTGATTTCTCTTATGAGATGAAATCGCCTGAGTATATGCTTGGTCCTTTGATGTGACCTAGGCTCTTTGGCCTGTGTAATGGCACCACTATTGTCACAGAACAAAGTTATTGGATCTGAGATGGTAGGTATCACCCCTAGTTCAGTAATGAACTTCCTGATCCAAATGGCCTCCTTAGCTGCATCAGATACTGCTATATACTTAGCTTCCGTCGCAGAATCTGCTACAATGCTCTGCTTAGAGCTCTTCTAGCTTACTGCTCCATTATTCAGGAGGAATATGTATCCAGATTGTGATTTCTGGTCATACTGGTCAGTTTGGAAACTTGCATCTGTGTAACCAGTTACACAGAGCTCGTCATCCAATCCACTATAGACCAAGAATAAGTCCTTAGTCCTTCTTAAGTACTTAAGGATATTCTTGACAGCAGTTCAATGGCCCTCACCGGGGTCCTGTGGATATCTGTTGCTCATACTTAAGACAAACAAGATATCCGGTCGAGTACATAACATGGCTTACATGATAGATCCTATGGCCGAGGAATAGGAACCTTACTCATGCGACCTCGCTGATGAGGTGTACTAGGACACAAATCCTTGCTGAGGTGAATACCATGAAACATGGGTATGAAACCCCTCTTTGATTCCTGCATACTAAACCTATGCAGTATCTTGTCTATATATGTGTTCTGACTGAGTCCTAGAAGTCTTTTAGATCTATCTCTATAGATCCTAATTCCTAGGATGTGGGTGGCTTCACCCAAGTCTTTCATCGAGAAAGACTTTCCTAACCAAGACTTGACAATCTGCAAGGTAGGAATGTCATTCCCAATAAGTAGGATGTCATCGACATAGAGTACCAAAAACACAATTGTCCTCCCACTAACCTTCTTGTACACACAAGGTTCATCAATGTTTTGAAGAAATCCAAACTCTTTGACTACTTCATCAAAATGATGATTCTAACTCCGAGATGCTTGCTTCAGTCCATAAATGGACCTTTAAAGCTTGCACACCTTACCAGAGTCCTCAGAACGCATAAACCCTTCAGGTTGTGTCATGTACACATCCTCAAGGAGCTTTCCATTAAGGAAGGCTGTCTTGACGTCCATCTTTCATATTTCATAGTCATAATATGCTGCAATGGCAAGGAGGATTCTGATTGATTTGGCCATTGCAACTGGGGAAAAGGTCTTATCATAGTCCACACCATGAATTTGAGTAAATCCTTTTGCAACCAGTCGTGCCTTGAAGACATTTACATTGCCATCCATGTCAATTTTCTCTTTAAAAATCCACTTTCACCCGACAGTTTTTACACCTTCTGGCGGATCGACTAAGGTCCATACCTCATTGTCGTACATGGATTGCATCTCAGACTTCATGGCATTAAGCCACTTTTCAGAGTTTGGTCCCACTATAGCTTCTCGATAGGTAGTTGGCTCATTATGCTCAATGAGCAACACATCACGATTGTCAGAAATCAGAAATCCATATCTCTGAGGCTGAAGTCGTGCCCTATTAGATCGCCGTGGGCCTTGCATGAGTTGAGGAGTCTCAACAACTTGTTGTGAGTCTTCTTTGTTTTCCATCTCTAGTTCTGTGGTGTCTTGTGGCTCTTGAACTTCTTGGAGGTGTACCTTGATGCCACTGGTTCTTTTAGAGATAAATTCTCGTTCGAGAAAGATACCATTTCTGACAACAAACACTTTGTTATTAGTGGGGTTGTAGACATAATGTCCCTTGGTTTCCTTAGGATATCCCATAAAAAGGCACTTTGAGGATTTGGGCGCTAACTTATCTGAGGTTTGTTGCTTAACATAGACCTCACATCCCTAAATCTTGAGAAAAGACAAACTAGGTTTCCTCCTAGTCCATATCTCATACGGAGTCTTTTCAATTGCCTTAGATGGAACACGATTCAGTGTGAACGCAGCTGTCTCTGGGGCGTGTCCCCAAAAGGATGGTGGAAGATCTGTTCGACTCATCATGGATTGAACCATATCTAATAGTGTTCGATTCCTCTATTCAGAAGCGCCATTCCATTGTGGTGTTCCTGGAGGAGTCAATTGTGAGACTATCCCACAATTCCTAAGATGATCGATGAACTCTTGGCTCAAATATTCACCACCTCGATCAGATCGAAGGGCTTTAATTGTTTTGCCAAGCTGGTTTTGTACTTCATTTTGAAATATCTTGAACATTTCAAAAGATTCAGATTTATGTTTCATTAGATAGACGTAGCCATATCTACTGAAATCATCTATGAATGTGATAAAGTACGAATAACCTCCTCTGGCATTTGTATTCATCGGTCCACACACATCTGTATGTATGAGGCCCAACAAATCAGTGGCCCTCTCACTGTGCCCAGTGAAAGGTGACTTTGTCATCTTACCTAACAAACAAGACTCGCAAGTATCATATGATTCAAAATCAAATGAGTTGAGAAATCCATCTTGAAGGAGTTTAGAAATGCGTTTCTCATTTATGTGGCCCAGATGACGGTGACAGAGGTATGTCAGATTCAAATCATTTGGTTTGACCCTTTTGGTGGTTATGTTATAGATATTTCCATGATTGGGTTGTTCCAAGTTTAATATGTAATGATCAACATGCAAATCACCATGAGCATAAAAAACATCATTACGATAAATGGAATATCTACCATTCCCAGTAATAGAAGTGTAACCTTCCTTATCCAAATAAGAAAGAGAAACAATGTTACTACTCAAAGCAGGAACATAATAGCAATTGTTCAAAAATAACAAAAGCCTAGTGGGCAGAACTAATTTATAAGTTCCTACAGCTAAAGCAGCAACCCTTGCTCTGTTTCCAACTCGTAGGTCAACTTCGCCCTTCTTCAGCTTTCTACTGTCCTTTAGGCCCTGTACATTTGTACAAATGTGAGAACCACATGCGGTATCTAATACCCATGTAGTGGAAGTAGAGAGATGAATGTCTATAACATAAATACCTGAAGCGATAGGCCCGCTATCCTTCTTGTTCTTTTTCAGATCTTCAAGGTAGAGTTTGCAATTCCTCTTCTAATGACCCGGTTCATTGCAGAAGAAGCAAACTCCTTCCTTTGGAGGCTTTGCCTTCTTTGGTACAGGCTAGGTTTTGGGCCTGCCTGACTCTTTGGTCTTACCTGATGAGCCATGACCTTTCCCCTTGCCCTTGCATTTCTTTTTCATACCCTTTCCTTTCTGAACCATCAAAACAGTACTGGGCTTCTTCTTAACAGTCGGCTCAGCAGTTTTAAGCATCCCATGCAGTTCAGAAATAGATTTCTCCATGTTGTTCATGTTGTAGTTCATGACAAACTGGTCATAACTTTCTGGGAGTGAGTTCAAGATCAAATCCGTAGCTAACTCCTGGCTCATGGGAAATCCAAGCCTCTCAAGGTGATCAATGTACTCTTTCATCTTTAAGACATGGGTACTCACTGATGAACCTTCAGCCATCTTGCAGGAATATAATGCCTTCGTCGTCTCATACCTCTCTTGCCTTGCCTGTTGTTGAAATATTTCCTTAGGATGCACAATCATCTCATAAGCCTCCATGTGTTCCAGATCTCTTTGGAGCTCCGGAACCATGGTGGCAAGCATCAAGCATCCCACATCGATAGAGTCTTCCTTATGCTTCGCATAAGAATCTCTCTGAGCTCTAGGAGCATTGGCTGCTGGCTCCTCAGGAATGGGTTGATCTAGGACATGTGCCTTTCTTTCCTGCTTGAGAACAATTCTCAAGTTCCTGAACCAGACAAGAAAGTTTGTCCCATTGAGTTTGTCCTTCTCAAGGACAGATCGCAACGATAATGCAGCAGTATTACTAGTCGTCATGATTCTACAATTAAAATATGCAATTGAATTAGCAATCTCCCACTAAATAAACAACCCTCGATGTAATAATTAGTGGGCTAAGATCCATATTTAGCTTAAACTTAAGTCCGGTTTGGCAGGACTCTTAACTTTAAGTTATTTAGGTAGGTAACACCTTTACCAATTACATCAAATGTAACTCTTAGATATTCATGGGATTCCATCATCATATGATCCAGCATGTTTTAATCCCATCTAATGCCTTGAGACCCAAAACTATTTTGATAATCTCAATTAAGTCAAACAATAACAAACATATGTGAGTAGCACCATTACTCCTTACTTATCTCCCCAAGATAACTCAAATGCACCCACTTTGGTGGAGCCTACAAGTGAGCGATCGAGCTTTTGACAAGTGTTCATTAATTGACGGCATTATGACTTAAGATTTCATTTAGAGGACTTAATTAAATATCTGGTTTACAAAATGCATGTATCTCGGTTGTATCTCATACAAGTAATATGCATATCGAACATACATGCAGTGATATAATCGTAAGTGCATAATTTTTAATGTGATACAATATGGCTCACCTATCCTAAGTCCCCTCAAGCCAATGAGAGGAGCTCTCTACTAAGAATAGGATAATTACATAAGGAAACCTCATTTTAACATTCGAGGGGAGTGGGATAAGAAGAGAATGTACAACGAGAGTAATTAGAGGAAGGCACGACACGCAGGCCGTGTTTAGAAAAATTATAACACTTGTAATCTAGAGCCATATTGTTCACCATACCCAAATATTCAAAAATCAAAATTCATATTATGTGAAGAGCAATAAATGTTTCAAAACATTCATATATCAGAAAAGGCATGTTACGATTATGTTGTGCTATGACCAGGTAGCCATGGTGGTCCCTTTATGTCATACATAAAACATTCAAATCAATTAACATACACCACCGATTTCAATTTCCTTTCGAATTCCTTATATGTCATACATAAAACGGATTCCTTATATGTCATACATAATTCACATGTTATCATATGAACAGCTAAGAAGTCTAACATACATCACATGTATCAACAATCAAACCTAACTTACACATAAAACTGCATGCCTCTGATACCACTGAAGGGAATTGGAAGACACGCAGCGAAAATTAACTTTAAAATTTTTTTCCATTCCCTGCAAGGATCTACCGAATGTTTTTAAGTCAAGGAGAAAGAAGTGTTACCTTCGGTATTCGAGATGTAGTCGTGACCTCCTCAGCTTCTAGTCGCAACCTGTCGTCTCTGGAGTTTTCAGTCGCGACCTCCTCAGATTCTAGTAGCGACCTGTCGTCTCTTTCAGTTTTCTGACGTTCAGGACCCCCGTATGGTCGTGACCTAAGTGTCTGCGAGTCATGATCTGTCATCGTACCTGGTGCTCTCTTTCAATCGCAAGAAGTCGACAACTCAGATCGGCTTCCTCTACCGGTATCCACACGAACAACATTCCAATCACGAACGACGTGCTAGCGCCTCTTGTCCCTCTAGGGCTTTCTCAAGAATCCGTCCTCACCGTCTTTATTTTGGCCGTTTCTTATCTGCTAACCTTTTGCACTCTCCTTGCCCCTTTTTCTCTCTCGTGTAGAACCCTAGCCCCTAATGTCAAATATATAGGATGTTATCGGGATTCTAATTGGGCCGGGCTTCAGAATTAATCTTATATTAATTCTGAAATTAATACAATATCATATATTGCATAATTTGATAAGAAACTAATTAAATAAATATGGTTTATATTAAATATATCCCACAGATTTAATTCACCTACTTATTTAATTTAAAATAAAGATAAGACAGAGTTATATTTGATTTATTCTCATAAATCAAATTTGAGATATCTTATCAATTTAAATTTCAAATTCAAATAGATCATATCAAATTAAATTCAAATTCAAAAGTGATAGAGTAGATTTAATTTATCCTTATAAATTAAATCTTACAAATATCTCTTATATTATATATAATATATATACAAATTTATATATATATAAAATATATATATAACCACCCTAGATTATTCATTGAATCTGGATATGTCTTAGATTCAATGAATCTGGACATCACAGCTCGTGTTGGGCTATTTTGTGTGCGACCCTGTAGGCCCATATGAAGTTGGCAGTGGGCCAGTTACTATACTGACCCACAAGTCGTAAGGGGTCTCTAGCAAGACATTATGACTACTCAAATCATATAAGGATCGATGAATGATGTTACCTTTTATACAACCATATCACATCCCTTTTGTCACACGATATTTTGGTCATAGATGAGGCATGGATAACGACATCCTCCTGTTCCTAACCATTACTTTCTCGATCCCTGAGTAGTCTGACTATAGAAATGGAACTACCTTTCCATTACAGTATGGCCATACATTTCTCAGACTCACTCATCGAGGGGCCCAGTAATATCTCTCTACGAATGTGAGGGACAAATTCCATCTTGACCATTCACATTCCTCCGCATGAAAAACCACTAAACCCAAACATAGTCTTTATGATCACTCGGTCAAAAGTGACTTTTGACTAGGTCAAAGCTGAGCGTTTGTCATGTAGGAATCCATGATGATCTCAGGTCAAAGGTCATAGTGACATAGTTTGTATATGAGAGAAGCTTATGACTTAACCCATGCAGCTCTCTCATAGCGGGTCAGTCCAACACCTTGTACTCTTACATGTTCCTATGACTTTGATTTATATCTCTATATATCTTCAAAGTCATACTGGTCTTATTTCATCTCTACTCCCGCATAGATGACCGACCAGGGATATTTAGGATACGATCATGAGTTATCCAAGGATGGTCATCATAGTAAACATGCAAATAATATGATAACATAATTAAGAAATTCATAAAACAACAATGTTTATAAGACAATGATTGGCCCCTAGGGCACAATTTCTAATATTTTGTGCCAGCTTGAAAAACAGTTCCTTCCTGCCTTTTTTGACATCATGGTACACCTCATCGTTCATCTAGTGCGAGAGATAAAACTGTGTGGCCCTGTATACTTATGATGGATATATCCATTTGAAAGATACATGAAAATCCTTAAAGGGTATATGAAGAATCCAAATCGGCTCGAAGCATCCATTGTTTAAAAATATGTTGCCGAAGAAGCTATGGGTTTTTATCAATAATACCTATCTACAGTAAGACTTACTGGTCTCCCTAAACCCCGTGCCAAACAGGGGGGTCAACGTGGAATGTCCGTGATGAGTGTTGATCGTAATGAATTACAGCAAATACACTTACACATCTTGAATAACATTGATGAAGTTCAAGACTATATTGTTGTTCATAAAGAGCTTGTCTGGAAAAAAAGTAATAGGATGACAGAGAAAAGCTGATTAGAGAACACAATAAATCTTTTGCACATTGGTTCAAATTGGAGGTTGAAAATGAGGATTGTGTTTCTGATACAGTTAGATGGTTGGCATGTGGTCCTGAACTTAATGTGATATGTTAGAATTCATTTGATATCAACGGGTATTCCTTTTATATGAAGTCCCTAGGTGATGAAAGTAGTGTGCAAAATAGTGGTGTTATGTTAGTGGCTGAAGCTATGCATTTCTCTAGTTCAAAAGACAACAATCCTAAATTAGCAGTCATCCCTTATTATGGCATTGTTGAAGAGATTTGGGAGGTGGACTACTCCAAATTCAGGGTTCCCGTGTTCAAATGCAAGTGGGCTAATGTAAACAACAGTGTTATGGTCGATCGGTTAGGATTTACACTGGTTGATTTGAATAATAAGAGTTTTGGAGATGAGCCTTTCATTATGGCAGACCAAGCAAAGCAAGTATTCTATATCACTGGTCCTGCAAATGAAAGATGGTCTGTCGCACTCCAAGGAAAAAGGGTTGTTGACGATGATGATTCTATTTGTGAGATCCCATCTTTTTCAGTAGGTTTACCAAAATTAAATGAAGAAAAAGTGGATTCTGATTGATTTGTATGTGTTTCATGTTTTTGATATAGTATAAACATGCAATATTAAGTTTCTTGTTATGATTGCATATATATTTTTGATGTAATAATAACATAGACACATTCTTGTTCTGATAAGAATGTTGTAACATGAAGGGATGGGATGATATATATGATGATAAAGGAGTTTAAAAAAATAACTACAAAATTAAAACCGGTCTTAAGTGCTATCCGGTGTAAAAAGTCTACTAGTGTCATTTTTGTAAATAAATTATAATATTTTTTACACCAGTTTTATATTTTATCCGGTGAAAAAGTCTTCTTATATCTTAAATAAACGTCGCAAAATAACATTTAAAATCGGTTATGTTTTTGTCCGGGTTAGAATAATTTTTATCCGGTGTAAAATTTCTATATACATTTTTTAAGCTCGCCCCTTGGCGCGACTCTCATTCTCATTTCTCACGTACTCTATCATAACTCGCTCGTTGTTCTCTGTGGTTTTCTTGTGGCTTCTCCATGCTCAGTCATTCTTCTCTGTTGTTGCTCTCGTTCTGCTTTGCTGTGTACGTGTCCTTTGCACTTATTTTCCTATGTACGTGCTTCACCATTTTTATGTTCGTTTAATATAGGTTTTCTACTTTTCCTGATAAATATGCTTGCACTTCTTTCCATTCATAACTGCTAAAGGAACAAGTTTTGTGTACTCTGACGGGTTGAAGGAAAAAGGGTTAAGTCTATTTACAATGTTTGATTTTGTTATTGTGTATATAGGAATATGGGGGATAGAGTTACTCAGAATGAGGCTAGCGATGCTCCAAGCGACACTACGCAAAGGAAGGGCAGAAGTGCGACGCGTTTGAAAGACATTTCGAAGGGCAGGAAAGAGGGGAAACTGCTGCCGATTGAGTTTGACAGAAACTGGAACCCAGTTGGTGAACACAGGACCAAGTACGTAAGTTATGTCAGTCTCCTAGTACGCAACAAGCCTAACATCACCATAGAGACTTAGGATGCTGCTGATGATCGCGTGAAGAATCAAATTTGGGACACTATCATGGTATAGGAACTATCTATCTTATATTGTATGCAGAGCAATACCAAATACACAATTGTTTGTTGATTACTCTGCTTTCAATGGCAATCATTGCAGCTAACTTACGATGTTTCCTACAATGAAGTCTTGAAGAAGAAGAATTTGTCTTATTGCGCTGAGCTTTGGAGGGCATTCAAGACACAACTAGCTCATCATTATGTGCATGGACGGGACAAAAATGGCCATCCTCAACCTTCTCCATTCCCAGCCAGGATCTTCCGAATGTGTTTAAGTCATGGAGAAAGAAGTGTTACCTTCGGTATTCGAGCTGTGGTCGAGACCTCAGTATCCACTAGTCGCGACTCTTCACCTCTGGAGTTTTTAGTCGGGACCTCCTCAGCTTCTAGTCACGACCTGTCGCCTCTGGAGTTTTTAGTCGCGACCTCCTCAGCTTCTTGTCACTACCTGTCACCTCTGGAGTTTGCAATCGCGACCTCCTCAGCTTCTTGTCACGACCTGTCGCCTCTGGAGTTTGCAGTCGCGACCTACTCAGCTTCTACTCGTGACCTGTCATCTCTGGAGTTTGCAGTCGCGACTTCCTCTGCTTCTAGTCGCGACCTGGCGTCTCTTTCCGAATTTCTGACGTTCAGATGCCAATTTAGTCGCGACCTATGTGTCAACTGGTCGCGACTTCGTCGTACCTGGTGCTCTTTTCTCGATCGCAAGAAGTCGACAACTCAGATCGGCTTCCTCTACCGGTATCCACACGAATAGCGTTCGAACCAAGAAACGACGTGCTAGCGCTTCTTGTCCCTCTAGGGCTTTCTCAAGAATCCGTCCTCACCGTCTCTATTTCGGCAATTTCTTATCTGCAAACCTTTTGCACTCTCCTTGCCCCTTTTTCTCGTGTGTAGAACCCTAGCCCCTAATGTCAAATATATAGGATGCTATCGGGCTTCTAATTGGGCCGGGCTTCAGAATTAATCTTATATTAATTCTGAAATTAATACAATATCATATATTGCATAATTTGATAAAAAACTAATTAAATAAATATGGTTTTTATTAAATCCGTCCCACAGATTTAATTCACCTATTTATTTAATTTAAAATAAAGATAAGACGGAATTATATTTGATTTATTCTCATAAATCAAATTTGAGATATCTTATGAATTTAAATTTTAAATTTAAATAGATCATATCCATTTAAATTCAAATTCAAAAGTGATAGAAATTTAATTTATCCTTATAAATTAAATCTTGCAAATATCTCTTATATTATATATAATATATATATACGAATTTATATATATATAAAATATATATAACCACCCTAGATTATTCATTGAATCTAGACATGTCTTAGATTAAATGAATTTGGACATCACAGCTCGAGTTGGGCTATTTTGTGTGCGACCCTGTAGGCCCATATGAAGTTGGCTGTAGGCCAGTTACTATACTGATCCACAAGTCGTAAGCGGTCTCTAGCAAGACATTATGACTACCCAAATCATATGAGGATCGATAAATGATGTAACCTTTCATACAACCATATCACGTCCCTTTTGTCACACGATATTTCAGTCATGGATGAGGCATGGAGAACGTCATCCTCCTGTTCTTGACCGTTACTTTCTCGATCCCTGAGTAGTCTGACTATAGAAATGGAACTACCTTTCCATTACAGTATGGCCATACATTTCTCAGACTCACTCATCGAGGGGCCCAGTTATATCTCTCTACGAATGTGAGGGACAAATTCCATCTTGACCATTCACATTCCTCCGTATGAAAAAAATACTAAGCCCGAACATAGCCTTTATGATCACTCGGTCAAAAGTGACTTTTGACTAGGTCAAAGCTGAGCGTTTGTCATGTAGGAATCCATGATAATCTCAGGTCAAAGGGCATAGTGACATGGCTTGTATATGAGAGAAGCTTATGACTTGACCCATGTAGTTCTCTCATAGCGGGTTGGTCCAAAACCTACTCTTACATGTGCCTATGATTTTGATTTATATCTCTATATATCTTCAAAGTCATACTGGTCTTATTTCATCTCTGCTCCCGCATAGATGACCGACCAGGGACATTTAGGATAAGATCATGAGTTATCCAAGGATGGTCATCACAGTAAACATGCAAATAATGTGATAACATAATTAAGAAATTCATAAATCAACAATGTTCATAACATAATGATTGGCCCCTAGGGCACAATCTCCAACAATATTTAGTCCGGTTTAGATGAACTCCGTCTGTATCCTTTTTCGCCATTTTATGTCAAGTCTTCTCAGACATGCGCAGTAGTTCATCATGATCACCCTCTCCGATATCTGTTTTATATTCATTTCTTCTATTCTTCTATCTTAACTCTCCAATGGCTTCTTCCTCATCCACCCCTCCTTCTCCGCCTCACAAAAGACAAAGACATAATTTTGAAGACATACATGTCTGTCATGATAACCCTTCAATTTCTTCTCCTCCTCCCCTGCTTCAGAAACTGGTGGAGTGCCTAGAGGAACTCATCCCGTGGTTCAATGCCCTGGAGTGCTCGGTGGAATAACTGAGTCTGAAAGTTGAGAGGATGAATGAACGTTTCAGAGCCTTCCGTTCTGAAGTTCGTCGCCATCAACAGGATGATAGTTTCTTTCATGCTATTGTTGATCCCAATTCTGACTCCCAAAACACTGACTCGAAAGATGATGATGAGTGAAAACAGTTGTGTATCTTCATTTTTTTTTTGCATTGAAACTTAACCTATAGTCAATCGGTCAAACTAATGAATCGATAAATTTAGATTAGTTCAACTAAGAGTTTGAGATGTATTTAAGTCAAATTTTATCTTTTCCCCCTCCTTTCGTTGAACTTAAGATGGTGCTGTTTTGGGTAAAAATAAAAAAAAATAATAGTTATTAACATATGATTAATTTAGCAGTGTAAGTACCCGTTATATCTTTTTAAGTCTTAAATTTAATTTTTAGAAGAGATACGTATATTGGGAAAAACAATCACAAATATCAAAATTGAATACCTAATAATAAGATATAATAATAGTTTGTAATGTTTGAGTTTTAATAACTCTTTTTTTATTACAAATATTACTCTTTTTGGAGTTGTATATAAATATATTTATATTTTTTTAATTAAATTAAATTATTTAATTATAAAAGGGTTAACTCTAATTCAATTATAATTAAAAATATTAAGTTATTAACCCTTGAACAATTGTCTCAACTGATGATTGGGCTGATTTTTAATATATTAGTTAATATTTTCTTGACATTCCCTCTCATCTACCGCATCTTATTATTTTGATATGCCACTCAAAGTGCCTTAGATTATGTGAAGTTTATTCTATTTGAACTAATGAAACAATTAATTCATTTAGTTAATTAGGGAGTGAGTGCGGGTATCGTCATTCGTCCAGTCTTCAAGGATTACGTGCCCAAGGGGCGTTTACATTAACTTTTGACACGTTTTAATCATTCATATGCTGCTTATTAGTTCTGTCTTCATTCATCCAATATTATCATTATTATTATTGTTATTATTATAAATTTAATTGTTTTAAACTAGAAAGAGAAAAAAATTACTTGTCAAAATTGCAGAGAATGATAGGTGGAAATATCTTTTGGAGGCTTAATTTTGTTGCCCCTAGTTTACTTTCAATTTTTTCACCATAAACTTTCAATTTATTTTTTAAATAACATAATATTTGAAACTATATCATATTGATATTCCAATTAACCCATGCTATTAAAACTCAATTTGAGTAAACTAATCAGACCGATAAATTAGTAAATCAATCCCTTAATTGATATAATTAAGAGTTTTAATAGATTGAACGGGTTATATTTTATATATTTTTTTTTTGTGATTGAGCTTGTAACGTGAAATGAAATTGTTTTCGGTTAAAAAAATATTAATCATTCATATATATTTTGTATTTTAATGATTTATTTTATTAGATTATATATGGTTTATATATAAATATTATTTTTACTCATAGATTAATAATTTTTTATTTAAATATTATTTTTATAGTTATATATAATTTTTTGTATACTTTAATTAAATTATATTATTTTAATCATCATTAGGCTTACATCAATTTAACCATGGCTAGATTACTTACTCATGAACTATTATCTCGACCTGTTCAATAACTAGTCTAGTTTTTAGTACCTTAAATTAATTTGAATTTAAATTAAGTCAAATTCTAACAAGATAGCCTCTTTAAGATATTTATTAGTGTCATGTCATTTGAACTATGTCCAATCAAAATATAACCACTCAACTGATGACTCATCTAAACTAAATTAAGAGATTTATTTTTTTGTTCAATCTAAATAAAATATGAATTCTTTCAGATGAGTCATCAGCCAACTAGGATTAAAATATGTTGAGTTGTTATATTCATAATTCAGATGACGTGTCACTTCTAAAATATATAAATATTTATCTCTTTATAAAAAATATTTTTTTATATTCACATGAACTTGAATCTATGTCGTGCATAGGTAACTATAATCATATTTATTGGAACAAATATTTCTTAATAATTTCTTACTTATTATGAATTGGATAAAAAAAAATAGGAAACTAAGGGTTAGTTTGCTAAAAATTAAAAAGAAAGCTTCCCTCAATAATAATAAATTTAATTAAGCCGTTCTCAAGGGGTGAGTGTAAAACCAGACTATAATTAATTTTTTTTTTGACAAATGAGATACAAAAAATATTAGTATATCGTTCGTAAGTATCATGCCAACAATTAATAGACAACATGCATGGAACATTCTTAATTTGATTTTGCTTATTCAACCATTAAATATATAATGATAATGATTAACCAAAAAACCATTAATAAGCACGCCAAGTTACAATAATGGTACTTTAAACATTAAACATGGAATGATTGTGAAGAAAAGCATTAAAAATGTGAAATGATTAAATATTAATCAAAATTTAAAAGTTTTTTTTTAATATAGACTTTGTCAAAATAGGATGAACTAGATCAACAAACCCATCTCTCATAGACTTTCGTCTTTTATTTGTTCTCTTTTTTTGTAACTTCTCCTTTATATATATGGTTGGGAATTAAAAAAACTATATTAAGCGAGCCACCCCTTATTTATACTGAATATTACTAAAATTTGATTAAGTAAATAGGAGATACTAGGTAATTATAAAATATAATTTTTTTAATTTTAACATTATTTAAATTGGAAATAATTTAAAATTTAAAATTTAATATAAATATTTTAATTGTTATTTTAAATTTCATTTAATGTTGTGGGAACTCAAAAGCAAACTCTCGTGGCCTTGCTTTCCAAGCTCACGCAGGTGTATTTCACAAGCAAACCATAGGGAGATCTAAGGTTAGTGGCCCCCATCATAATTGAACTGAGTTAATCTAATTATAATTAAGATAATATAATTTAATTAAAATATAAAACTATTCATATGTAATCTTAATAAAAATAATATTTAAATAAAAAGATATTAATCTACAAATATATGGAACATTTATAAATTACAAATAATTCAACAAAATATAGTTTTTTATACTATTGATTAGATTTTATTATTAAGTATCTAGTTTCAAACCCTTCCTAACATATATGTCTCATCTAAAAATTTAACTCGAGATATAAAAGGATCTAGCATAGCCTTACACGTTAGACCAACTCTGTATTTATATCCAACATAATATAGTTACTATAGTACAAATTTGACACACTACTATGTTTTCTTAACTCAAAACAACTTTTTTTTATAAACAAAAGTTTAAATGAGTTGAGTCTTGAAGGCCCATCAGAGTCAGAGCATGCATCTAGACTCAAAGTACTCTTACAAAAATATTTATAAATCATCCACCAATAAGGTCTTCATATTAGTAGAGAGATTTAAACTCATAACTTTATAGGTGATGAGTTAACTCTTTATCAATTAGATCAACCTTTATTAGCAAAACAATATTATTTTAGACCTAATAATCTGATGGACCTGTTTAAAACTTATGACTGGATAAATTAAGGGACTGGTCCACTTAACCAATTTATAGATCATACCAGTCAATTCGAATTGAGTTTAAATATAATGAAAATTTTTACTCTAATTCTATTTTTTTAAAACCTTAATAAAATTTATAAAAGCAATACAAAAGTACAGTATTACAAATATAATTGAGTAATAATTATTAAATATTTCTAGAGTTTATTGGAGATATAATTGGATGGGCATGAAGTACTTGGAGAGGGAGTAGGGGAGGGGGAGAGGGAGAGAGCACTTCATTCTTTCTTCTTCGTACATGTAGGAGAGAGACAGTCTCTTCTGGACAGGTTTTAGTTTATCCCTCTCCTAGAGCATCCCATACACATCTACAAACACCCCCTCCTTCCTTTCCTCTACTATGCGCATTACACGTTGTGCAATCTTATTTGCCAACGTGAAGAACTGGTGAGCTGACGCGGAACGTCGCTTTCACCAAGAGCTTCCTCACACAAACAACAGCACACAAAAAAGAAGTGGGGGAGTGAGGGCCTAATCACTTACCCTCGTGATAGCCCCCTTCCTCTCTTGATTAAAGTGCCCCCTTTTCCATCTTTACCCCTGACCTTTTCGGTGAAATTACCGTTTTGGAACAAAATGCTGCCCAACCACTTTTGCCTTAACTCTTATCTGGAATTACAATATGGCCCTGATACTTCCCCTTAAATTTACGCCCACGCCCCTAAATTCTTTGTTTAATGTCTGTTTCTTCCTGCCTCCTTCTTGGTAAATATAGTTTTTTTCCTGAGTATAATAGCAAAATAAAAATTGAGGGGAATTAAATCTCTTAAACTCACTAGAACCCATACGAATTAATTAATTATCAATTAAGTACTCCAATCTAGCTTAGATTAGATCAAAATTTAATATGAGAATGACTTGGTGTAAAAAAACTATTTTTTTTTAAATTCACACCTTCATAAAATAGGACAAAAAAACTTACTATTTAGAAATAAGATGTTTATCCAACAAAAAAAATGAAATAAGATGTTCAAATAGTCCACAAAACTCAAGTTGATGTTATAAAGCGATGTAGAATCTGATCTTTAGTAATTGAACCAATACTGGTATTGACAATTTCAAGTAATATTATTATAAAACCAAAAAAGAGAAAAAGTTGGCAGACTTCCCTATCCCCTCATCGGCATATTAGCCTTAACCAATTGTATAATTTGTTAGTAGTGAAGTGTGAGGAATGTTCAATGGGTGGAGAAGGCCAATTGTAAGGGAGCTTGCATAAACAGTGTAAGATTCCAAGGAGGGAGGGACAATGTAGGTAAAAATAATCTTTTGATTTCTCTAATTTTAATTCGATTATAATTTAGCCCATAAATTATAACTCCATATAACTCATATCTTATAGTTTAAATATTTAAAATATTAGTTCATATATTTTAAAAAAATAATATTATATATGTAACAAAGTTTAGACACTAACATTTCATTTGAATGATAAGAAAATTATAGAGGAAATAATACTAAAATTTTTTTTAAAAATAGTAAATATTATTTTATTATTTTTAGAATTTTTTTTCTAATATTTTAGTTACTGTGAGTTAAAATTCATGATTAGATATTTTTTAGATTTATCCACTAACTCCAAGTAATTATCACGATCTATATCTAAAGTTTGAGTATGAGATTACTAGTTAAGTTAGAATAACTCACAACCAGTTAATCTAAGTGTTTAGTGGTCATAATTAAATTTTAAAAAAGTTAAAATTAGAGAGATTAAAATATCTAGAGTGAAATATATAGAAATTGAAAGATAAAAGAAAAGAGAAGGAAAAAACAAAGAAAAAGATAAATAACACCTTGAGAGGTAACAATCATGCTTGCTTGAGCTTCTTTTGCCTACTCTTTTGACTCTTGGTCCTCCTATGGCAATATTGAAAAAGTACGGGGTATCTGATACCATTCCACCTAGAAGTGGGGCTTTTTTGGTTATTCCCGTAATTTTGGTTCATGCAAAGGGCACTTTTGTCTAACCAAAGTTACAGCCCATACACACAAACGCATCGGGTTAACGATTTAGCGTGTAGGACTTAGTCCTCTGGCAATGGATGGATGGGGATGTGACACAAAGCAAAGTCGAGAAAAAGCAGTGATTTCTGGTGAGGGGGACTATACCATTTTTACTAGGCAAGACAACTTCCTTACTTGGTGTCATATTTTAAAAAAATATAGGCTATATTTTATAATTCGATATTTAGTTCTGCTTGGTAAAAATTCTAACTATTTTAGGCTAGACATAGGCGGGCTAGATGTGGATTGGCTGAACATGCCTAAGTTGTGATGCCATGCTCATGTTGTGGAAAAAAAATCTACAATTATAAACTTCTAAAATAATACCATATTCATATGTCTTCAAGAGTTAAATAATATCTATAATCCACTAAAAATAAAGTAACAAAAAGATAATAATTAAAGTCTTGAAATTCATTTCATATAAAATTTTTTTTTGAAGTCTAAGTAGTTTGTAATTACAACTTTACATCAATTTCCTAAATGTTGACAAAGATGAAGTATCTAAAAAAAATAAATAATTATAATTTATAATATCATATTATGATTAGTAAAATTAAAAAAAAATCAATATAGTTATAAATATTAAAAGACGGCAAGCAACTTACGTACTTAACTATTTATATTTTTAAAATGACCTTTTAGTCACCAGTAACTATCATATTCTCACTTCTAAGTATAACATCTAGGGAGAAAAGTAAAAAAAAAAAAGGGTGTTCATGGGTAGGGCAGAGCAACCCTTGCCCGGTGCCCAGCCTGAAAAAAGTATGGGCTATATTTTACAGCTCAATACCCAGCCTTGCCTTATATTTATCGAACTGGGCATGGCCTTTTTTTCTCGGGTTCGGGTGGACATATCGGGCCGCGGGTTTTATGAATACCCCTAATTTTTACCCCTCTATTTTATTATTTTTTTAAATTTTTAAATTTTATTTATATATATTATCAATCGATTATTAAAATATTACTTATGACTCTATCATTTCTTTGTTTTTTTTGCCTTTGTTTTTGAGTGGATAGTTTTTGAATATAGATAATGGCCTTATGCAACAAAACAATTATACCCACCACGTTCTTCTATCCTAGTCTAGTTCTACCCAAAGTTCTCTCATAGACTATCACTTCTTCCTCTTTCCATGTCCGTGAAGTGGTTCTCTTTAGCTTCATTTTCTCTCGCATCATCATCATCATCTTCATCTTCATCCATCACACCGTGCTCTTTGATCTTTCTAGTGTTACTTTGGGTAAATCCTTTCTGGGTTGCTTACCGGTGGTTCAGTCAAAGCTTCAGCAATCACGAGCTCCTGTTGGATTTAGGAATTTGAGGATGGAAGCTAGGTTTCTCTTGTTTTGTGATGATAATTTCTCAGATTTTAGTTGAGAACTATGATAGAATCTTTATGGGTTAGTTCTGGCCTCTTTTCTTGTTCTGCGTCTTGGTTGGTAGCTGACAGGATAACATCTGTTTTAGAATTAGAAACCTCGGAATCTTGGGCGATTCTTTGATTCTTTTGGGGAGGGGGTATTTGAGTTTCTTACCTTAGCTCAAATTTCTGTATTCCCCCGTTGCATTCTCTCAATTTGAGTCTATTCCGGTGGATGAGACAGCATCTTTTTTAAAGCACATCTTTGTTTCCCCTTTGAATCCCACTTGTTTTCTGGGATTGTGAGGCGCTTAGCGTTGTTCTTGCCCAATTTTCCAGTTTCGATATCCACCTCTCATCACAGTCACCGGTCGAGAATTCTGTTCACTTAGCTTTAAACGAGGGGGAGATGCTCTGGATTTGACAGTGGTTCACCTGGAGTTAGCTCGAAGTCGTATCCAGTACCTCCTGGAACTGTTTCTTGTTCCCTTGTGTTGGTTACTGTTGTGGATGAGTTTGCTCTATGTAGTTGGATTTGGCCTAAAGTTGGGGCATCTACTTTTGGCGCTGTGTTGCTGGATTGTTTCAGTCATATACATGTACTGGTTCAACAACGGTGGAATTATGGAAACCAAGGTTAGTTTTCTTGGTGGTGGCGCCGGTAAGATGCGGCTCAACTGGTGGGAGAAGATCTCTGGCAATAGTTGTAAGATTCATCAACACTACTACCAGTGTATTGGGTCCAAGAAAGTTCGGAGAACTCTGTGGAGAAAACTTTTGCTGACATGGGTACTGGGCTGGACCATGGTATCTTTGTGGATCTTTTGCTTCATGACCTTTCAAGCTACTGAGAAGAAGAAAGAGACTCTGGCAAGTATGTGTGATGAAAGGGCAAGGATGCTTCAGGATCAGTTTAATGTTAGTATGAACTATATCCAAGCCATGTCAATTCTCATCTCAACCTTCCACCATGCGACGTCCCCTTCTGCAATCGATCAGGTAACTAGTTCTAGATCTCAATTCACTATCTCCCAATTCACTACCATTGATTATTAACAAGATTAATTGAGCATAAGCTGGGATAAGATCTAGTGTTTTTTCTTTGTCTTTGTGAGGAAATCATTCTAAATTCTAACTTGTAATACCCACAGAGAACATTTGCTAGGTACACGGAGCGAACTGCTTTTGAGAGGCCCCTTACTAGTGGTGTTGCTTATGCTGTGAGGGTGCTTCATTCTGAAAGGGAACAATTCGAGAAGCAACAAGGTTGGACCATTAAGAGGATGGATACCCTTGAGCAAAACCCTATTCATGAGGATGATTATGCTCCTGAGGCACTGGAGCCTTCCCCAGATCGAGAAGAATATGCTCCTGTCATTTTTGCACAGGAAACAATTTCCCATGTCATTTCTGTTGATGTGCTGTCCGGAAAGGTGCGTTTCTTTTGCATCTAAATTGGTGTTTTTACCTGTCATTAGTACACTTAAACTATTTTACGTTTAATGCTCCCTCCCAGTTTGTTGGGGCACACATTTTCTTTTTGTATTGCTTGTTTCAGAGGGACTATTTTTATCAAAACAATAATATACATGAATAATCTCTGTTTTTATGAATTTCACTTAGCTACTCTTTCGTTCAATTACATCTTTTTCAGCTTCATTTTGAATTATGACTCTTATTGGCTTGTTCATGAACAGGAAGATCGTGAAAATGTCTTGCGGGCTAGAGAGTTAGGGAAAGGAGTTTTAACCGCTCCTTTTAGGCTGCTCAAAACAAATAATCTAGGAGTTATCCTCACTTTCGCTGTCTACAACACAGATCTTCCATCAAATGCAGCCCCAAATGAAAGGATTCAAGCGACAAATGGGTACGTGTGAATTTCGGAACTTATTGGGATCTGACATTGTTAAATTTTTTAACATTCACATAGCTTGTTTCCAATGGTAGTTTTAGTTTTGAAGTAACTAATCTGCTCTACTGGGTGACTTATCTCTGCTTTAAAATTCAGGAAAAAACAATTCATGCATGCTGTTTATTTTAGAGAGCTTGAATGTTTAACCACTGTTTTGTAGGTATCTTGGTGGCATCTTTGATATCGAGTCATTGGTTGAAAAATTACTTCAACAACTTGCTAGCAAGCAAACTGTGATTGTTAATGTGTATGATACTACTAATCATACCCACCCTATTCCCATGTATGGTTCAAACGTATCAGATGATGGATACTATCATGTTAGCTCCCTGAACTTCGGAGATCCTTTCAGGAAGCATGAGATGCACTGCAGGTAACTTAAATAACGCATAAAGAGTCTGATGTCTCTATACTTCGCATAGTTTTAACCATGATGTTTCTTCTTTATAATAAAAAAGAATATATCCGGTGTGATGAGGTTAATCCATATAAGGTGATGCCAGATTCTTGAGTCTCATGAGATTTTGCCATTGGCACTACCAAAATGAGTGCTTTTTTATTTTATTGTTCCCTTTTTTGGGGTTTACTAGTCCCAATGTCTAACTTCATTTATTTGTTTATTGCAATAATTGAAATGTGGACGTCATCTAAATATATGAACTATGGATGAAATTTAAGCTTGATTTTGGCACAGGTTCAAACAGAAACCTCCATGGCCATGGGTGGCAATTGCTACATCAATCGGAATCCTTGTTATTGCGCTACTTGTAGGGCATATTTTTCATGCTACCGTGAATCGAATTGCTAAAGTGGAGGATGATTACCGTGGGATGATGGAACTTAAAAAACGAGCCGAGGCAGCTGATGTTGCAAAATCCCAGGTATGTGATCTTTCCATTTTATAACAACCAAGGCTTCACGTTTGTACTATTCAAGTAGGACTAACCAAATATTAAAACTGCAGTTTCTGGCCACTGTTTCTCATGAGATCAGAACACCAATGAATGGTGTCCTTGGTAAGTAGCTGAAAACCCTTTATCAGACTTGTCTTAAATTGCCAAGGTTACACACACAACACCACACAAATGAAAGCTTCTGCTCTGAGTACTGACCTCACTCTAAAATGGAACATTCAGGAATGTTGCATATGCTTATGGACACAGATCTAGATGTAACACAGAAAGAATATGTCAGAACAGCACAGGGTAGTGGAAAAGCTCTAGTGTCACTTATAAATGAGGTTTTGGACCAGGCAAAGATTGAATCTGGTAAGCTTGAGCTTGAGGCAGTGCTATTTGACATGCGAGCAATTTTGGATGATGTGTTGTCACTATTCTCTGAGAAATCTCAAGAAAAAGGAGTAGAGGTAATTTTTCTTGCTTTCTCTGTTGAACTTTCTTCATGTTGATAATTATAAAATGTTCACTGTATAATTATAATCGGCTCTTCCTGATTTATTTTTTGGGGAGTACAGTTGGCAGTGTATATCTCAGATAAGGTTCCTGAACAGCTAGTGGGTGATCCAGGAAGGTTTCGGCAAATAATTACAAATCTCATGGGCAATTCAATCAAGGTAAGTCTAGGTTGTACCCAAAGAAAATCTATATAGAGAAGAAAATATGTATCATCAGATTTTATCAAAACTTCTTCCCATTTTTTATTTGGCAGAAAATTGCTTCCCCATTATGATGTAAAGTTATTCTGGTACCCTGATTTTGCATTTGTTGTTTAAAAAGTGTTTCCTATTCCTCATGAGAAAAAATGGGTGAAATCAAATTTATTTAGAGATCTACCCAGTGTCCTAATCAGTTAATACAATTTCATAACATAGTTTCAATATTGAACTTAGTTTTCCGTTGTTCCAGCTAATTTTAGTTATCAAAAGAGCTAAAGTGAGAAGTGTTTTTCTATAGCAAGCATCATTGAATCTGATTTGGTAATTCTTTGGCAGTTCACGGATAAAGGGCACATATTTGTCACTGTCCATCTTATTGAAGAAGTTGTCAATTCAGTTGACGTCCATCTTATTGAAGAAGTTGCAACATCGAAGGATACCTTGAGTGGCTTTCCTGTTGCTGATAGATGTCAAAGTTGGAAAGGATTCAGTTCTGTCAGTCAAGAGGGACCTCTGGGATCTTTCTCATCTTCCTCCTCTGATCGCATTACTCTTATTGTATCTGTTGAAGATACAGGCGAAGGAATTCCTGTAGAAGCCCAATCCCGAATCTTCACTCCATTCATGCAGGTTGGTCCGTCTGTCTCCAGGAAACATGGGGGAACAGGTATTGGGCTAAGCATTAGCAAGTGCTTGGTTGGCCTCATGCATGGGGAAATTGGATTTGTGAGTAGACCAAAGATTGGATCTACTTTCACATTTACAGCTGTCTTCACCAATGAATCCCCTAGTTCAACTGAGGGTAAAACTCAGCAAATTAGCAACCAACCTAACCTTGCATTCTCAGAATTTCAGGGCATGAATGCACTTGTTATAGACCCTAGACCTGTCAGAGCTAAAGTGTTGAGATATCACATTAAACGGCTTGGCATTCATGTTGAAATAGCTTCAGATTTAAATCAAGGTTTGTCTACCATAAGCAATGGGGATATAGTTATTAATATGATCCTAGTTGAACATGAAGTCTGGGATAGAGATTCCGGTGTTTCATCTCAGTTCATCAATAACATGAGGAAAATTGATTGCGGGGTTCCTCCAAAGTTGTTTGTTCTTGTTAATTCTAGTAGCTCTTCCAGAACAAGTTCCGTAACATTGGGTGTTCATAATCCTACTTTCATTGTAAAACCTCTGAGAGCAAGCATGCTTGCTGCTACACTACAGCGAGCCATGGGTGTTGGGAACAAGGGGAATCCTCGAAATGGGGAGCTTCCAAGTTTGTCTCTTCACCATCTTTTGCGTGGGAGAAAAATCCTTATTGTAGATGACAATAGAGTGAACCGAATGGTAGCAGCTGGAGCTTTAAAAAAGTATGGAGCTGATGTGGTCTGTGTTAACAGTGGAGAAGATGCCATCGCTATGCTGAAGCCGCCTCATCAATTTGATGCCTGTTTTATGGATATTCAAATGCCAGAAATGGATGGGTATGCAACAACAGAACTTTTTCTTAATAAATGTGACTTTGGAATTCAATTGAAAGTATCGATATTTTTATATGAATGAAAGGCCAACCCAGTTCGAGTCCCCACTTGGTGGGGGTGCTGGGGAAGGGAATAATCTAAGCAGCCTTACCCCTGCTTTACAGGGAGGCTGGTTCGAACCCGCGACCTCAGACCCCACGGCAAGCGAGCTTACCGCTGAGCCAATAATACAATTTTTAACTTGTACATTAGTTGCTAATATGAAACCTTGTTTCAACAGGTTTGAAGCTACTCGGAGGATTCGGGAGATAGAACACCATGTCAACATAGGAGAAGTGCCTGTGGAAACCTTGGAGAATACTTCAAGCTGGCATTTACCCATTTTGGCTGTGACTGCAGACGTGATTCAGGCAACACATGAGGAATGCCTGAAGTGTGGAATGGATGGATATGTTTCGAAACCATTTGAAGCCGAACAGCTTTATCGGGAAGTTTCACGGTTTTTCCAATCAACTTCGTGAGATAGAATGCAGTTCAGATCTAAATCAGAGGATTCGCAATGGACAAAGCGTTGCTGTCTGTTCTTCAGGACACTCACGCCTGTAAATAGGTTCAAAAGTTTCCTGACAGTAAGTTCTCCATTTACCCAATGATGACCAATGAAAACCATAGTTCTCTAGTTTGAAAGTTTGGTGGTTTTCAGACTGAAGGAAGTAAATTAGCAGAAAGAAGGTGAAGCAATTTAATTGAAGAAAACATAACCCACGTGAATTCGTAATATTTCAACTGAGATTTTCCCCCAATGAAAACGAATCAAACCAGCCAAAATGGTCCTCTCCTGAATACTGAAACCCAGAAACAGGACCACAATAAAATATTTTCAGTTGAAAAAGAAATTGGTGTTTGACTTTCCCCCTGATCACCAAAATTATGGGTAACCAAATCGACAAGCACACTTGCTGAATACGCAACCACAAAATTGGAAACAAAGAGAGAGAGAGAGAAAGCATCGAGAGAATCTAGGGAAGCAGAACAAAAAATCGCAAGCTTAACAAGTTTCCGATCAGTGCATTGTGATCATCGCAGATCGAATCATTAAAAGAAAACAGAGAAAAGCGGTGATTACATATAAAGGACATCATCAATGATTCTTGAAATTCAGTCTTCATCGGTCAACAAGAGAGCAGAATTCCAAAGTGAAAAAAACAGTAAATAAACGAAGGGTGTTTGTCAATTATGATAATGACGACGACGAAGGTGGAATATATAAAGTGGGACTGGGGTGTTTCTCAATTATGATAATTCGGTAGTAATGCTCTTGCTTTGGTTAATAGCTTCGCATCAAGGCATCCAAGTCTGAACATTGTTATACTCAAAGAAGCAACTGAACATTTTTATACTCAAAGAAGCAAAGATTAGACTTATTTCCATCGTCAGGCTTGGAACAGAGAAGATATTTATTAAATATTATATCTCATCAATCATTTCATTTTCCTAGTTTCTTATATCCAAATTCTTACACTTATATATACCGATTTTCTATCACTCTTGATGCGTGAAAAATCAAATATATATATATTACCAAATTTGGCATTTTACCGTAGGATCCGTGTTGACGAGGTTAAAGAGGCGCTTAAGAAAATGGAAAATAGTAAAGCTGTTGGACCTAACGATATTCCTATTAAAGTTTGGAAGTGTTTAGGCGAAGTGGGGGTGGTGTGGTTTGCTAAACTATTTAATATGATCTTAAGTTCTAAGAAAATGCCTGATGACTAGAGGAAAAGTACTTTAGTTCCTATTTATAAAAATAAAGGGGATATTTAAAATTGTGCAAATTACATAGGGATAAAGCTTATGAGTCACACTATGAAGTTGTGGGAAAAGGTAATTGTGCAAATTACATAGTGTGGTTTCATGCAGGGTAGGTCTACAATAGAGGTGATTTATTTATTAAGGGGGTTAATGGAAAGGTACCGGACCAAAAGAAGAGACTTGCATATGGTCTTCATTGACTTAGAAAAAGCGTATGATCGAGTACCAAGGGAGGTGCTTTGGAAAGCTTTGGAAAAGAAAGGTGTGCGCATGGCATATATCAAGGCAATAAAAGATATGTATGAGGGGGTAACAACTACTGTAAGAACGTCTGGGGGCGAAACAAAGGATTTTCCCATAAGGATTGGTCTACATCAGGGATCATCCTTGAGTCCTTATTTATTTAATCTAGTAGTGGATGTTCTAACCAAACCTATTCAAGAAGAAATCCTTAAGTGCATGCTTTTTGCAGACGATATAGTTCTTGTGGTAGAGTCAAGAGAAGAGATTAATTTTAAACTTGAGTTATGGAGAAGTACTTTAGAGTCGAAGGGTTTTCGTCTGAGTAGAAGTAAGACTGAATATATGCATTGTAATTTTGATAAGAGGCAACTTAGAAATAACTTGGAGGTCAAATTGGGAGATCAAGTTATTCCACAAATAGATAAGTTCAAATATTTGGGATCAATTATACAGAAGGATGGTGAAATTTTGGAGGATGTTAGTCATAAAATTCAGGCTGGGTGGTTTAAATGGAGAAAGGCTACTGGGGTTATATGTGATCGGAAAGTACCAGATAAATTAAAAGGAAAGTTTTATCGCACTGCTATAAGACCAGCAATGCTTTATGGAAGTGAATGTTGGGCTTTAAAAGGACAGCAAGAGCATAAAGTTGTGGTAGCTGAGATGAGGATGTTGAGATAGATGTGTGATCATACAAGAAAAGATAAGATTCGTAATAAACAAATACGGGGAAGAGTTGGAGTGGCATCTATTGAGGAGAAAATGGTAGAGAACCGTCTTAGGTGGTTTGGACACGTACAAAGAAGGCCAAGGGATGCGCCAGTGAGGAGGGTGGATCAAATAGTATAGAGCCCGGTTAAAAGGAATAGAGGAAGGCCAAAGAGAACGCTCAACGAGGTTATTGAGCGGAATCTCATGATCAATAACTTAACCAAGGATTTAATTTTTGATAGAGCACAATGGCGTCGTATGATCCATGTAGCCGACACCATTTAATGGGATAAGGCTTTGTTGTTGTTGTATATATATATTACCAACAATCAATACATCTTACCGTTTCGTTTCTTTGTTGGAGAAAAGAGTGACAATCCTGGACACTATGGAATGGACCATCCTGCTTTTTTAATCATCCGTTCCATTCTCTTTTTGATGTGCATGAAGATTCATGGTTTAAAAATTTGCTTTTTCTTCATGGCAGGGAGTGTATATAGGAGCCAAAGTTTGATTGATTGAAATTGAGTTTGAATTGGTTGTTAAATGGTATGGAAACCTCTTGGTTCTCCCTTGTGCTTCCATTGAGCACCAGGCCAGGGGAGAATCGAGGAATTGGGGCAGGTGTAAAATACGAGAGAATACTGATTCTGGGGGTCACATCGTGACTCTGTGATGATAAAAAATGATAGTTGTTTTGGGGAGTCACAGTCTCAGAGTTCTGATGTATATGTATTTATCAGCAGTGATGAATTAGCTTCTGAGATTAACAATGGAGAGTGGAAGTTGCACCGATGTATATGGCTTGAAATAAAAACGCAGATTCATGATTATGGCTCTATTCAGTTGCTGTAAACACCGGAGTTTTAGTCCCACTTAGTATATTAGTTGAGTAAATCGACCATTTTTTGGGGTCAAATCTGTAAATTCTGACCAGTTCCAAAATCCCTTTGAATTTGTTCTCTTGCCCTTTCGTGACTAACAATATCATTCTGGTGAGCTGCAAAGCTTAGGGAGATGCCATACAGAGACAAACATCATTATTATGTATATTTCATTTTTCTCGTGCCACAAGCAAGGATGTGTTGCAAACACTTTTGAGGTGAATGAAAGCCCTCTTTTAACTTATCTTTATGTGTTGTCAACATGGTTAATAACTTTTTTATTTTTGGAAAACCAAAGGAGGTATATGTAATTTCCTTTGATTTTTAATTTACTGTTTTTCTTTCTATATTAACTCATTTAATTTTACTCTTTTAATATCATTAGTCCTTATAACTTTGTTATGTTAATATTATTAGTCCTATATTAAAGTTAATTGTATTAATGGAGTACAATTAAAGGATTTTATAAGGAGATAAAAACATGTAATTACTAAATTAAAAATTGAAGAAAAGTATATATAGCTATCTTATCAATATAGAGTTGGTTTAGTAGTGTTAGATTACACTAGATTCTTCTAGGTCTTGCGTTCGATTTTTAAAGGAGACATTTATATTGGGAGGGACAATTATAAACTGTAAAACTTGATATCTGATAATAGGATTCGGTAAATAGTATAAAAAAATGTAGCTACCTTAAAGATTAGTTTTCCTAAGATCTACGAAAATGATTTGGTTTTACGCCAAATTGGTTTGATTGAATGTAAACCCTTTGATCCGCCTGTTCACTCGTTGTACTTTGAAACTTATTTCCCAACTTAAAAAAGAGAGATTTATTCTCGTTTTTCATCCAAACCCATAATGAGATTTTGATGTCAGTCTGGGGTTCATAACTTGTTATACAATATTCTCTGCTTTCCTTACTAGCAAAGTGAATTTGGTTTTGATCCCAAAAATCATTGTTATATGAACCTCATTTGGGGCGGTGCTTATTATTATCCTATCAACCTTAATGACCAAAACCCCATTTTCATTGCCAGGTCGCACTTCTGATACAAGCATGTTCCTACCACAATGCATGCTGTGTCGGTCTACCTTAATTTCAGCCTAAACAGTACAAAATTTTCTTATTGAGTGGATCTATCTTTGGTGGAGAAACATATATATGATACATAAGAAATTAGGTTGGTGAGAATGTAGCTTCACATACCCATGGCCAAGCCTTATAAATGACTCAACCTAATCGGAGTCGTTATGCCTTCGTTTTAGCCTGAACGGTACAAACGTCGCTTCACATGCCCTTCATTACTTATCTTCTCACGAACAGACGCCCAGCCTCATAAATAACACTACATAATACACGGTCAGCTTATAAGTGAGGTTGCAATGTCACTCATTTCATCTCTTCTCACGAAAAGACACTAATTCTTCCCCAAGGCTAGGATGCATTCTTCATATGAGAGCACATTCTCCATCCAAACTGGACACTACTTGATGCGTTGGTACTAGCACCTTTTAGGCTTCGCAATTGCATGGAGGGAAAAATTTGAAAATTCAAAACATCTAATAATGACATGACAACCTCATTTCTGCAAAACTATGAATATTTCCCGATATTTCAACAGCATTCAAACACCCCAATGTCGGGTATTTTGGATAGTGGTGCACTTGTCTTGATTCTATAGAATACATCAGCTCCTAATTAAGTGGCATCATGGATTTCTCCCAGGAAATAGGTTTTTTGAGGTTAAAGGGGAACCTACCCAAATGGATGAAAACTGCAGTGTAGGTAAATGGTCATGATCCGCCATCCACACTAGGCTAGTGGTGTATAGGTAACATATACCCGATAGTGGGGTTTACCCCTCCATCGGGGAAATCTAGAAACCCATTATCGGGTAAATTCATTTTCTGCACATTTTTTGAGGTTGAAGGGGAACCTACCCAAATAGATCAAAACCGCACTGTAGGTACTAGGATACGCTTTATAGGCCGGTAATGTGTCGGCCCAAAACAATGAGGTGAGCTAGTTTACCCCTCTATTAGGAAAATTCAAATTTTCCAAATACCCCTCTATCGGGGAAATTTTAGTAACCACTAGGTGATGATCCATCATCCACACTAAGCTGAGATGACGCGCTGACAAGGCCCGCGGTGGATCTATTTCACAGGCCTTCTTCTTGTCACAGTGGGGTTTACCCCTCCATCGGGGAAATTCAAATTTTCCTATAGCTATTTTTGACTTGTTCTTACAAAGCGTAGCCTGAAAACTCTAGTTGTAACAATTTGCAATGATGGTTATGTCATTCTTTACTCCTTCGTAACTGTTTATTATCGGGGTTTAGAAAGGATGGGATGCCATAAGAAAAGAATCTAAATTACATCACTTTATAAAAGATGTATTTAAAATCGGGTCGTAACAATTTACAACCATGGTTATGTCAGCTATGTATATTTACAACCGGGGTTATAAGCTGTGATACATTTACAACCGGGGTTAGATGCTGTGATATATTTACAACCGGGGTTAGAAACTGTGATATATTTACAACCGGGGTTAGAAGCTGCGTTGAGCAGCACCTTGATAGTATTCCCTGGTATAGGAGTCTTGATAGTCTGGCTCACCAAAATAATTATTTTTAATATGATCTTGCACGTCCTCTGCAGCAGCCAACTCCTCCAAATATTTTGCAAAATCATTTTGCGGATCTGCAAGTATTTGGTTTTCTTGTTATTCAAACAATGAGTAATATACCAATACAAATACAGAACAATGCTACTTACCCAGATAGTCGTCCTGTTCTAGAAATGAGGCAAAGAACAAGTCCCAAAAAATCAGAACCAAATTCGTGGTCTTCATACTTATTAAGAACAAATGCAACAATTTTCAGGCACAAAGATCTCATATCCTTGAACTACTTCAAAGTTGTGGTGGTCTGCACATATAAATTAAAAGGTCAATGAAATTAAACAAAACAAAAAACTACCAGGTTGAAAGAGAATAATAGATTCCCATACAAAATTATATGCTGATAATTACAAAGTTAAATGTCACAAACTTATTGTTCTAAAATGAGGGAAATTTTAGCCAGTCCGTGAGAGAGAGGGGGCAAGGGCAATGAATACAACAACAACAACAACAACAAAGCCTTATCCCATTAAATGGGGTCGGCTACATGGATCATATGATGCCATTGTGCTCTATCAAAAATTAAATCCTTGGTTAAGTTATTTACCATGAGATCCCGCTCAATAACCTCGTTGAGCGTTCTCTTTGGCCTTCCTCTATTCCTTTTAACCGGGCTCCATACTATTTGATCCACCCTCCTCACTGGCGCATCCCTTGGCCTTCTTTGTACGTGTCCAAACCACCTAAGACGGTTCTCTACCATTTTCTGCTCAATAGATGCCACTCCAACTCTTCCCCGTATTTGTTCATTACGAATCTTATCTTTTCTTGTATGCCCACACATCCATCTCAATATCCTCATCTCAGCTAGCCCAACTTTATGCTCTTGTTATCCTTTTAAAGCCCAACATTCACTTTCATAAAGCATTGCTGGTCTTATAGTAGTGCGATAAAACTTTCCTTTTAATTTATCTGGTACTTTCCGATCACATATAACCCCAGTAGCCTTTCTCCATTTAAACCACCCAGCCTGAATTCTATGATTAACATCCTCCAAAATTTCACCATCCCAAGGGCAAGGGCAATGAATATTTCAATAAAAAATGTTCAATAGAATAGATTGTAAGATCAATTCCACTTCAAAGGTTCCTTTTAAGATAGAAACCCTTTTATTATCTTTGGCAGTCTTAAGTTTTCTTTGGGCACCTTTAAGGGAAAATTTCTAGCTAAGCACCATAGATTAGATGGGGATATATAGTTATCCACGTACTAAAACTATGTCACAGCAAAATGGAGCATAGTCCGCTTCTCTTTCCACTATTGTAATTTGAGAAACTTGATCAGTTCAAAAAATTTAAGGGAGGAGTTAACTACTTGAAGTTTATCTAGAGAAGCTGGCACCATTGAGGAATGTCACAGAATGCATTTTGTTCCACGTCTTTTGATGCCTAAAGTTAGAATGATAAAGGAACTTGCTTCTCGAAAGGTATATTTAATATGAACCCTCTGTGTTTGTTGCTTTTATTAGCCTCAAATAGAGGTATTGATTATTTGGATGTGCATTTCATTTGGCTAGTTCTAAACTGATCATTCATTATCCTTTTATTTTGATAGAATACAAGCATATATCATCGAAAGGCTATTCTGTAGTTCATTGCCGAAGTTGATGTCAATGAGCTTTCAATTTTCTTTGCATTAACGATAAAGCCATTGCAGATAGTAAATAAAACTGATGGGCCTGCCAAGTTGTTTTGGACACTACCTGGAGGTTCTGTTAGTGAGTTTCAAACATCATCTTTGTTAGCGTATTTCACCCCAGAAAGTATAGTAGGGATTTCCTTGAAATAGAGATATTCTTTTCTGCATGTTATTGAAGAAGTCCTTGGAGTTTTTGATGAATTTTGAAACATCCTCCCTTAGACTCCTCAGAGTACACTTGCGGAAGCAATATTAGCTCGATTATATCTTAACTTAAGCCCAGAAATTAAAATTTCTTCTCTTAAGTTCCTTATTCTGAACCTTTAATTTGAGAACTGATTAATCTCATTCTGCACATCCAAATGAGACTTATTACCTATCCACGTAATGCCCCAGATGTGTACTACTGGCTCACCAAATTTCGTGGCCAAACTCCTTTGTTTACTAGGTCAAACTGAGGTCAGAATACTGCTACCTTAGGACCTGCGAATTTCTCCTTTAATTCATCATCCACAAATTAAACATGCCAAACAATATTTATTATTGAATAACAAAATGTCATACAACAAGTCATACACAAAATTATCATATTTCTATTACATCTTTTCCTGCCTAAAATCCGGAAGCATAACCGCTAAGCTTCATCTGTACAAAGAACTGAACTGTACTGATTCATTCTACGTAAGTACCCATGAAAGACTGGATGAACCGGCTAGGTCCACTTACTTCCAGCCTCCTTAGACAGCACCTACGTACACAGTACTTATCATATGATGTTCAGTCTTAACTTCGGCAGCATAACGGCGTCTATCAAGATTCTTAAAATTCACTTCAACATAATCTCCTTGTAATGGGTTAGATATGGGGAATGAGATTCGGGGGAATCTCAGTAGTAAATAATCATAACAATATATGTAATGCAGTGTGACAGTGCTTGCTTGTGATTGTGTACAGATAAGTATGCTGCATGCTTCCATACTCAATAACATATGATCATAGCATTGCAGTAGAGCTTCAAGCATAACATATAAGACAACAATCCAACCAAACAATAGCACAATAAATCACAAAGACATTACATAAGAGTTAGGATTAGTTACTACCTCAAAAGTTTCGCAGAACTCTACTATCTCTATACTGCTTCAAGCTCCGCCAGAACTTCCTTTCTTCTTTCTTTCTCCTTCTCTCTCTTCTTTCTCTCTCTTTCTTGCCCAAAACCGTGATGCAAATGAATGGGGAGGGGGTATTTATAGTTTCCTTCAATGGCATTTTCGTAATTTTGAAGCCTTATGAACTTGTGGTCCTGGTTTTTCCTGGAATTTCCTATTTTCTTTTATTCCTTTTTACTACATCATCAAGGACACCTCAGTGGACACCTCAGCAGTACATTTCTCACATGTCTAAATCCCGGGACACGTCATCAGCTGACTCAGCATTTCCAGACAGTTCCAGAGTCTTGCACCGGAATCAACGGCTAAGATCGCGCCACATGTCCTTAACTTTTCTTCTTCCTCTAGGATGGCGCCATGTGGCACCTGGAAGGGACCTTTCACGCCTTCCAATGCTATCCAAATAAGTCCCAGACTTTATCTGATCACCTCCTCGGTTATCGTGCCAACTGAGTAACTTTACTTTATTGAAAAGTCACTAAATCATTATTTTAATGCCACTTTTTCTCACATTTATGCTGGGCTACGTTTTTGGGCCTGGGAATATCATCTTGAGTCTCTGATCCAGCCCAAGTACTCTGATGGCATGATTCCCAAGAAACACCCCTTGGCAAATTACCAAAATGCCCTTAGTCTCTCTTTCTTTACTTTACCAGATCTAGGGGTATTATTGTCTTTTCACATCTTACCAGAGTATTTTCTGACCCTGGTCAACTATCCAGATAACCTCTCTGGACTGACTAACCTTAGCCAAATGACCAAAATACCCTTTACTCATTCTTCAGTTATTTTATAACATAAGGGTATTTTCGTCATTTTGCACCTTTTTCCCGGACACCGGCCCCTTTTACCACTGAACTGATATAATAGGCCTGGGCCTTCCCTGGTGTCACTGAAGGCCTTAGAAACACTATACGGCCCCCTGGCAATAGTCCGATCATCCCTATCGGGACTGCTTTTCCTTTACCGATTATAACTATAAATTCCCATCTTTCAGAATTTTTACAGAAAAATCGGGATCTCAAATCAAAATTCCATGACTCCTCATTCAACCCAGAATCCTTTTCTCTATCTCCCGGTATTTTCAGATATTTTATCCGGACCGGGTTGTTTTGGCCTGAAAAAGCGCTCACGCGCACACTTTTCCAAAATGACCATTTTACCCCTGGTCACATTTCTAATTCTTTCATACACATAGAGACCTCATACACACATTTCACAGTTCAGTGAAATGATCAGCATAATTTTCTCTATTTTTTGACAAAATATGGTACTCATCGGCTACCAGCCCGATCTTTCCCATAATTACGATTTTGCCCCTGCATTCTCTTTCTGGCATCTTTTCTTATCCTCTTATCCTTCATCTTAAGTTCTAGAAATTCTCTTTCAATAACTCATCCCTTAAACTCTTCGGGAATCATCGTTAATTGAAAGGCTCGACAACCCGCCCATATCAGGTTATCTTACACAGGAGCCCGCCCATATCAAGCTACCTGCAGAATTCCTAGGCTTAAGACTTAGGATATTCCTCACATTCCTCATTTTGAACCTAGGTGAACTGTCCCAATTCTGTAGGTTAAAGACTTAACTCATCTTTAAATCCTAAAGGACTTAACTCATCCCTCGGATTCCTATAAAATACAGGTAAGTAGTCCGCCCATATCAGATTACTACCCTGGGACTACGGGTTTAGCAGCCTGCCCATATCAGACTACCTCCCAGTTCTCCTAGACCAAAAATTGGGATGTTACAAATTTCAGGTTAGACCTTTTCTTGATCTCAAAACAAATTGCCAAACAAGTTTTTTTATTTTTTAAAAACAACAAATTATTTTAAAAATAAGAAAACATTCAAGCAAATGAGGGGAAAAGGAACAAACTGAAGAAATTGAAATATTAATTAACTTATCAAATAGCATGCCTCCATGAGACAGAGGCAGTGTTTATCATTTAAGTTCCCCGGGGAAAAAGAAGCACCCATAATAATAACAATAACATCAAATGGTCGCATTCTGCATTTCTCTCAGGGACCTTTCTATCTTATAATTATCGAGGAATGAAACTAGCCGTTCCTCCGTATCGATCGCCATGAAGCTCACTCTGAAAGCATACCTATCCTGTACGTGTCAGGACATACTTGGACGTCCCACGACCAGTCATGTACGTGCCAGGACCTAGTTGGACGTGCCAACACTTGCCCAGAACGTGCCAGGACCCTATCCAAGCCTGCCAACACCTGCCTGGACCTTGCACCACCTTGCCCATTCCTTGCCAACACTTGCCAGTACCTTGCCCATACCTTGCCCACACTTCCTGACCTTGCCCACATATTGAACAAGCTTGCCCAGCTCTTGCTAACACTTGTCCACACTTCCCCGGACATTGCCTACACTTGCCCAGACGTTTCCCACGCTTGCCTATACATGGAACAAGCTTGCCCAAGCATTGCACCACCTTGCCCGGACTTGCCACCATCTTGCCAAGACTTGCTTAGTGTAACATCCCTAATTTCTGTACTAAGTTATATGTACAGATTGAATAAAATATATGAGATGTTTAGGAAAATATGTGGCCATGTTTATGTAAAGAAAATGATTAATTGGAAGAGGAAGAAAGTCTAAGAGCCAAAGTGCAAAATTATGAAAATGCCACTGTGATGCCCTAAGAAACCAGAAGTAAATGGAGGGCATTTTGGTCATTTCACACAATGGATGGATATCAAAGGAAATTTGATAGTAAATTATTATAATTAATATGAGAATTTATGGAGTTGACAGAAGTAAAAAAGGAGTCCTGTAGAATTAATTATGGAATTTACGGTGAAAAAGGACACCGATAAAGGGTTAAAGGAAACATATGTAATTTTTAACAGGACTTCTGGGTCTCAGAAAATTATGAAACTTTGTAGAGAATTTATTTTATATTAGAATGAATTTCTAAAAATGTTAGAACAATTAAAGGAGGTGTTTAGCATTTATTCTAAGATCAGGGTAATTTACGGATATCAGTATGAGGAAAGTACATTGGAATTTGGGCCAGTTAGCTATTGGACCTAAAAGAGGCCTAACATTTCGTCCTAGGACAGCCCAATAAGGCCCAAAAGTTATCTTGGAGCCCAAGTCCAAATAATAAATAATTTATGGATTTTTGAAAAGAAAAAGAGAATAAAGTAAGAATTAGGTGTTGCACATGGTGGGACCCACAAGGACACAAGAATGGCACCCAAAAAGAGGAAGGGTTAGGTGTACCAAGGGAGGCCATGCTAGTGATGTCATGGTGGTAAGGTCTTGAGTGAAAAGTGAAAAGACATTCCAAGATCAAACCTTTAACCATTAGATCAAATAGTTTCCAAAGTGATCTTGGCCTTCAAATGGCACATGACTTTTGCTATAAATACCCCCCTTTCCATTCATTCTTCACACCCAAGAGCTCCTTTAGAAAGAGAAGTGAGTTCTAGAGAAAGAATGTGGAAGAAAGCAAGGAAGAAGCAAGGGTCTTGAAGGAGCAAGTAAGGTAAGTTGTCTCCTTGCTTCTACCTTTTGTTCTTATGGTTTGTGCTTGAGTTTAAGTGACTTTTTAGGCTTAAATCTTGGGGAAATGCTGCTGGAATTTTTGTGTATATGTGAAAGGAATATGAGTTTTAAGTCATAGATAGTTAAGACAAGCTTAAACAAGTTAGTTACATGCTTGGTTGTTGGATTAAGTTGATGTTCTTGACTTTACCATGGAAGAACATTTCAGTTTGCACTGTTCATGCACTGTTCATGATAGAAGGAAATGGAATTTCAATGATTTAATGCTTCCATTGAGTTTATATGATGATTTTGTGTAGGATTGGAAAGGTTTTGAACATTGGAAACCATTGGAATTAAAGGTTATAATGTTGAAAATTCCTCACGGTTACTGTTCACTCGCATGAACAGTGATTAGAATTTCATGATTTTGATGCTTCCAATGGTCTTAAAATGAGATTTTGTGTGGGGGAAAAGTGGAGGAAAAAGTATGGGAAGCATTGGAATCAAAATGAGAATTTTTGGAAGATTTATATATGCTTTTCCAAATCTGTACAGAACAGTGTATTCTTGCTGGAATTTGGTTATTTTTAGTTCATAAATGGATTCAAAAGGTAAAATTGTGTAGGGTAAGGTGAAGACATCAATTGATTCAAGGGCCAAGTTAATTGGCAAAGATTAAAGAAAGTTATGTTAGTTAAAGCAAGTTAAAGGTTCAAGAGAGATAGTCTTGAGTAGTGTTTGAGTTCATGGTCCTAATGGATTATGTAATGAATATGAATGTGATTAGGACCTTGAAACCTCTAAGAAGATGTTGGGGAATGATTGACCAAAAAGCTTGGGAAGCAAGTGCAAGCATAAGAAAGAGAGCTTAGATCCAAGGTAGTAAACTTACCCTAAACTTGTATGTATTGAATGTTATGCTTGATTGTGCTATGACTTTGTTGAATTGTGTGCATATGTGTATATGATTGAAGCTCTGTTTCTATGATTACCTTGGCCAATTGTATTTCATATGTTACATGGAAGCATGCACATTACACAATGTTTACACTTTCACAAGCAAGCACAAGTATTTACTTTAATGCATGCATTGTTTAGTACCGTTTGCTACTGAGATTCCCCCGAATCTCATCCCTTATTTATAACCCATTACAGAGAAGTTATATCGAAGTGAATTTTGAGAATGCTGTAAGACGCCGTTATGCTGCCGATTTTCAGACTGAACATAAGGAGATGATACGTACTGTGTACGTAGGTACTGTCTAAGGAGGCTGGAAGTGAGTGGACCTAGCCGGTTCATCCAGTCTTTCTTGGGTACTTATGTAGAATGGTAGTTCTCATAGGGAATTACCGAATCAGTACAGTTATTTTCTACCAGAATTTCCGGCAAGAGAGATATAATAAAGTTCAGATTACTTCCGTAAGTGTACTCTGAGATGGTTTAAAGGAGGATGTTTCACCTAGACATTGAACAAGCTTGCCCAGACATTACACCACCTTGCCCAGACTTGCCACCATCTTGCCAACACTTGCCTACACATTGAACAAGCTTGCCCAGCTCTTGCCAACACTTGCCTAGACATTGCCTACACTTGCCTGAAAGTTGCCCACGCTTGCCCAGACATAGAACAAGCTTGCCCGAGCATTGCACCACCTTGCCCCGGACTTGCCACCATCTTGCTAAGACTTGCCTAGACATTGAACAAGCTTGCCTAGACATTGCACCACCTTGCCCAGACTTGCCACAATCTTGCCAACACTTGTCTACACATTGAACAAGCTTGCCCAGCTCTTGCCAACAATTGCCCACACTTGCCCGGACGTTGCCTACACTTGCCCAGACGTTGCCCACACTTGCCCGGACATGGAACAAGCTTGCCCGAGCATTGCACCACCTTGCCCAGACTTGCCACCACCTTGCCAACACTTGCCAAGACATTGAACAAGCTTGCCTAGACATTGCACCACCTTGCTCAGACTTGCCACCATCTTGCCAACACTTCCCTACACATTGAACAAGCTTACCCAGCTCTTGCCAACACTTACCCACACTTGCCCGGATATTGCCAACACTTGCTCGGACGTTGCCCACGCTTGCCCAGACATGGAACAAGCTTGCCCGAGCATTGCACCACCTAGCCCCGGACTTGCCACCACCTTGTCAACACTTGCCTAGACAATGAACAAGCTTGCCAAGATATTGCACCACCTTACCCGAACATGCCACCATCTTGCCTACACATTGAACAAGCTTGCCTAGCTCTTGCCAACACTTGCCCACACTTGCCCACACTTGCCCGGACATTGCCTACACGGACGTTGCCCAAGCTTGCCCAGACATGGAACAAGCTAGCCCGAGCATTGCACTACCTTACTCGGACTTGCTACCACCTTGCCAACACTTGCCTACACATTGCACAAGCTTACCCAGACATTGCACCACCTTGACCGGACCTTGCTAACACATTTTTGAACTTACCACCACCTTGCCCACGCTTGCCCGAGCATGCACCACCTTGCCCGAACTTGCCACCACCTTGCCAACACTTGCCTAGACATTTAAAAAGCTTGCCCAGACATTGAAAAAGCTTGCCCAGACATTGCACCATCTTTCTCGGACTTGCCACCATCTTGCCAACACTTGCCTACACATTGAACAAGCTTGCACAGCTCTTGCCAACACTTGCCCACACTTGCCCGGATGTTGCGCACGCTTGCCTAGACATGGAACAAGCTTGCCCGAGCATTGCACCACCTTGCCCAGACTTGCCACCACCTTTCCAACACTTGCCTACACATTGAACAAGCTTGCCCAGACATTGCACCACCTTGACCGGACCTTGCCAACATATTTTCAAACTTACCACCACCTTGCCCATGCTTGCCCGGACATGGAACAAGCTTGCCCGAGCATGCACTGCCTTGCCCAAACTTGCCACCACCTTGCCAACACTTGCCTAGACATTGAAAAAGCTTGCCCAGACATTGCACCATCTTTCCCGAACTTGCCACCATCTTGCCAACACTTGCCTACACATTGAACAAGCTTGCACAGCTCTTGCCCACACTTGCCCGGATGTTGCCCATGCTTGCCTAGACGTGGAACAAGCTTGCCCGAGCATTGCACCACCTTGCCCAGACTTGCCACCACCTTGGCAACACTTACGTACACATTGAACAAGCTTGCCCAAACATTGCCAACCCTTTCCCGAACTTGCCACCTCTTTGCCTACGCTTGCCCATATATGGAATAAGCTTGCCCGAGTGTCGCATCCTAATTTTTCCTATCGGTATAATATTGATAGAGGAAATAGGTTTGGAAAGGATTGTGATGATGAATGGAAAAGAAAAGAATGATAAGATGAAGGTTTAAAGAAGATGGAATAAAAGTCCCATGGTGCAAAATGTAAAGTAGACATAATTTTGCATTCAGATTAGACCCAAAATTTTACCAGTAGCTACAAAAAATTATTCCAGTTAGTTTGACGTCATACAAAATTTCGATTTGAAGTCCCGAAAAATTGATATAAATTTTTGAAGTTAGGAGAAATTATTACAATATTTCTCGGATCTCAGAATCAGATGAAACTTTACAATAAATTATTATAATTAATATGAGAATTTATAAAACTGATAGGATCAGAAAAGGAATCCTGTAGAATTTTTAATAGAATTTATAGTAGAATAAAATACCCGATAAATATTTTTGGGAGAAGTTTCTTGGGATTTATGCCATAAAGGTAGTGGACCATACAAAGGCCCAAAATGGCATCCCAGAGGCCCAGTAAGGTAACTAAGTAGTTATGTGGGCTAGTGTCCAGAGGAACCCCGAAAAAGTGTGAAATTACGAAAATGCCCCTGTATTGTAATAATGTACAAGAGATGAATAGAGGGCATTTTAGTCATTTTAGATAGGCCAAAATGCCAAGGAAAGTACAGGAATGACTAATTAGAGTCAGTACATGCCCTGATCAGGTATAAAGAGGTGTGAAATGATAGTTATGCCCTTAGGGTTAAAATAGTGCAAGAAAGGGCACCAAGGGTATTTTTGTCATTTCTTAAGGGATCTGTAGTTAAGTTTAGACCCAGTACAAGAATATCAATGGTAGGAAGAATTTGGATACTGAATTTAAAGTCATAAAAAATATTATGGAATCTAAGAAAAATTAGATTCAGAAAACAGTCTGGTTTTTGGAAAATCGTACTGAGTCGGTACCTGATTGGACTGAAATTTTTTCAGATGCTATCTCCCTTCACAATTTTGTCACATGGGCTATGAGGTGTCCCTTGATGATGTCATGAAGATGATGTCATCATTTCTTGGTGGGCAAGACAAGATTCAAGGTGCAATCTTGGCCATTAGATCAAATAGTGCACAAAGTGATCTTGGCCATCCATTTTCCATTGGATTTCTCTATAAATACCCCCATTTTTCTGATGCAAAATCGTGGCATGAGAAACCTTGGGGAAACTATGGAAAAAATGAAAACTCAAGCTAAGACAAAGAAGAATTCAACGTCCAAAGTTCAAGCAAACTAGAGATTAAAGGTAAGCAATCTATCCTAACTTATTTTCCTTTGATTTGGGAGCTTGATCTTAGGGTTTTCGTGGAAGAAAGTTGAGTTTTCTCTAAGGTGTAGATGCTGTCCAAAACCTTAGATGAAAGGAGAAAGAAGAAATTAAAGTTAGAGTTATGAGATTAAAGCTTAAACAAGCTAGTTAGATGATTGGTTGTTGAATCAAGTTGATATTCTTGACCTTGCCATGGATGAAACAATTCGGTTTGCACTGTTCATGATAGAAGGAGATAGAATTTCAATGATCTAAGGCTTCCATTGAATTTATATGATGATTTTGTGTAGGATTTGATAGGTTTTGAACCTTGGAAACATTGGAATTGAAAGTTGTAATGTTTGAAGTTCTTTTATGTTACTGTTCACTAGCATGAACAGTGATTGGAATTTCATGATTTTGATGATTCCAATGGTTTTAAAATAAAAAATTGTGTGGGATAAAGTAGAGAAACAAGTATAGTAAGCATTAGAATCAAAATGAGAATTTTTGAAAGAAAAGAGGGAGTTATGTAATTCTGTATGGAACAGTGTATAGTTGCTGGAATTTGGTTATTTTGAGTTCATAAATGGATTCAAAAGACCAAATTATATAGGGTAAGGTCAAGACATCAATTGATTCAAAGGCCTAAGTCTATTGGTAAAGGTTAGAGGGAGTTATGTTAGTTAAAGTAAGCTTAATGCTCAAGAGAGTTAGATGGTAATGAATTGATGATTATGTGATGTTAGGATTTGGTTTTGTTCTCCAAAGAGGCAGCCATACATCAAGAAGAAGTAAGAAGAAAGAGCAAAGTTGAAGTGAAAGAAATCAAGTATATGAGGTAGTAAACTTACCCTAAACTTGTATGTATTGAATGTTATGCTTGAATGTGCTATGGCTTTGTTAAATTGTGTGCATATGTGTAGATGATTGAAGCTCTGTTTCTATGTTTACTTTGGCCAATTGTATTTCATATGATACATGGAAGCATGCTCATTACACTATGGTAACACTTTCACAAGCAAGCACATACAATTACATTAATACATGCATTGTTTAGTATCGTTTGCTACTGAGATTTCCCTCAAAATCTCACCCCATCCATGTAATCTCAATCCCCATAGGTTTATGAATGAGGAAAGAATATGAAGAAGAATGAAGAGGAGTTAGGGATTGGTCAATGTAAATGTTGATATGATGTTATGTAAAGAATTCTTGCAAGTAATGATGCTGTATGACCAGTTTGAACAATAATGTTTATGATGTAATACAAAATAGTAAATGATGGAATAAAAGTATGAAATTTTATAGACATTTAGTTAACATGTCAAGCTTTGTTTTGACACCAAGAACACCTTATTTTGATGTCTGTACAAAGAGAACCAATTTTCCAAAGATGGGGACCAGAATCTGTTTTCAGAATTTTGGTCCAAATGAACAGTAAATTTAACGAATAAACTGTATCAATGTGCTAAGCATTTGGTTAGGAAACTATTTTTCCCTTAAACTTTAAAGATGTTAGCTTCGAGTAGAATTTTGAACAACTTCATTTCAATTTTTCTATAATTAATTATGATTTATTGAAGTTCATCACCGAATCTGGAATACCATATGAACATTAACTTGCTAAGAGTAAAAATTCCAAATTTGGCTAATGGACTTCATATGTCATGTAAGTGGTTCTAAATGCTACCGAATGGTCCCTAAGACGTACGAAAGTAAGGATGTTACACCGAGCATTGCACCACCTTGCTTGAACTTGTCACCACCTTGCCAACACTTGCCTACGCATTGAACAAGCTTGCCCAGAATTGCACTACCTTCGCCGGACCTTGCCAACACTTTCTCGAACTTACCACCACCTTGCCCACGCTTACCTGGACATGGAACAAGCTTGTCCGAGCATTGCACCACCTTGCCCGGACTTGCCACCACCTTAACAACACTTGCCTACACATTGAACAAACTTGCCCAGACATTGCACCACCTTGCCCGGACTTGCCACCATCTTGCCAACACTTGCCTACACATTGAACAAGCTTGCCCAGCTCCTGCCAACATTTGCCCACACTTGTCCGGACATTGTCGACACTTGCCCAAACATTGCCCACGCTTGCCCAGACATGGAACAAGCTTGTCCGAGCATTGCACCACCTTGCCCGGACTTGCCACCACCTTGCCAAGACTTGCCTAGACGTTGAACAAGCTTGCCCAGATATTGCACCACCTTACCCGGACTTGCCACCATCTTGCCAACACTTGCCCGAACATTGCCTACACTTGTCCGGACGTTGCCCACAATTGCCTAGACATGGAACAAGCTTGCCCGAGCACTACATCACCTTGCCCGGACTTGCCACCACCTTGCCAACACTTGTCTAGACATTGAACAAGCTTGCCCAGACATTGCACCACCTTGCCCGGACTAGCCACAATCTTGCCAACACTTGCCTACACATTGAACAAGCTTGCCCAGCTCTTGCCAACACTTGCCCACACTTGCCCGAACATTGCCTACGCTTGCCCGGACGTTGCCCACGCTTGCCCAGACATGGAACAAGCTTGCCCGAGCATTGCACCACCTTGCCTGGAATTGCCACCACCTTGCCAACACTTGCGTATACATTGAACAAGCTTGCCTAGACATTGCACCACCTTGGCCGGACCTTGCCAACACTTTCCAGAACTTACCACCACCTTGACAACGCTTGCCCATACATGGAACAATCTTGCCAAAAAATTGCACCACCTTGCCCGGACTTGCCACCATCTTGCCAACACTTGCCTACACATTGAACAAGCTTGCCTAGCTCTTGCCAACACTTGCCCACACTTGAGCGGACATTGCCTACACTTGCCCAGACGTTGCAAACGCTTGCCCAGACATAGAACAAGCTTGCCCGAGCATCGCACCACGTTGCCCGATCTTGCCACCGCCATGCACATGGGTGCCTGTATCATGCCTACACTGCCTGTACCTTACCAACGCTTGAAAAGATTGCACAACTGAAGCCTCATGGCCACGTTTCCCATAAAAATAGCTTTCCCTTCTTAGGACGAACTTAGCGCCCCTGCCCATATTGGTAGGACCTTTCCCAAGGGTTCGCTCACGTGCCTTGAGCACCTTGGTACTTGCACACGTGCAACCGCACGTGTAAATGTGCAAAGTACTAAGTGCGTGTATGAGTGCTTGTACTTGCATGCGCGTGAGCGTGTGGTGAGGAATTCCCCCACTGGAGTCAATATACGCAGGGGCGTACCCACCTTAGTTCACACTCGTAAGGTAAAAGAACCCCTAGGCATGTGCCACCATACGTCCCGTTTAAAATCCCACACATTTTAGGGTCCACCGGAGAGTTCACTGGAAAAGTCACCAATGGTCGCCCCCTCGACGGCCAGCCATCGCCCCACCACCGCCGCCAGCCACCGTGGTGGTGGAGGCGGGTGGTCAAGGTGGTAGGGCCCCAACAACCCACACAATACTCATCGAAGGGACATAGGCTACCTTGGGCGTGTGGGCCATTGGGGGGGAGGGGGTGTGAAACATCCTTCCTTTCATAGGTCTTAGGGACCATTTGGTAGCATTTAGAACCACTTTCAAGGTCATTGAAGTCCAATTCCCTAATCTGGAATTTTACTCTTATCGAGTACTGTTCACTTGAAAATTCCAGATGAGTGACCTGACTTCGAAAAATCATAACTAATTCTAGAAAAATTAAAATGAAGTGGTTCCAATTGCTACATGAAGCTAACTCACTTATATTTCATGGAAAAATAATTAGTTGACCATTCGTTGACCGAGTCCACGCCAGTCAACGTTTCAACTTTACTGTTCATCCAGCGTTTTTCTCCTGAATCCAGCATTCTGGTCCCAACTTTGATAATTTATATCTCCTTGTGTAGACATCCAAATGATACGTTTTATATATCAAATTAAAGCTTGGTATGTCTACTATCTACCATAAAAATATCATACATTTATTCATCCATTTACTATTTTTAATCATTTATCAAAGATGACCTTGTCACCACGTGTTACTGTTCACAGTGGTATATTTCAGCATTTCTACTTTGCATACATATGCATACATCCATCATACAATAGTCAAACATGCCAAATAACAATTATTAGTAATTAATAAGTTGTTTTACATCTGGTCATGTACATAAATTCTCATGGTTCTATTACATCTTTTTCTGCCTAAACTCCGGCAGCATAACCGCTACGCTTCATCTGTACAAAGAACTGAACCGTACTGATTCGGTAATCCCCTCATGAGAACTACCATTCTACGTAGTGCCCAGGAAAGATTAGATGAACCGGCTAGGTCCACTCACTTCTAGCCTCCTTAGACAGCACTACGTACACAGTACTTATCATATACTGATGTTCAGTCTTTACTTCGGCAGCATAACGGCATCTCTTAAAATTCCCAGAATTCATTTTGACATAACCTCCCCTGTAATGGTTTACTTATTGGGATGAGATTCGGGGGAATCTCAGTAGCAACAATCATAACAATATATGTAATGCAGAGTGACAGTGCTTGCTTGTGATTGTGTACAGATAAGTATGCTGCGTGCTTCCATGCTTAATAACATATGATCATAGCATTACAGCAGAGCTTCAGACATAACATATAAGACAACAATCCAACCAAACAATAGCACAATAAATCACAAAGCCATTACATAAAAGCTAGGATTAGTTACTACCTGGCTAGCTTAGCAGAACTCCACTATCCTTATTCTGCTTCCAGCTCCGCCAGAACTTCCTTACTTCTTTTTTCTCCTTTCTCTCTTCCCTTCCTTCTCCTTCTCTCTCTTCTTTCTCTCCCTTCTCCCTTTCATGCGTGAATGCAAGAATGGAATGGAGGGGGGGTATTTATAACCTCCTCCAATGGCAATCTCGTAATTACCATGAACTTTGATCCTGCGGTCCTGGTTTTTCCTGGATTTTCCTATTTTCTTTAATTCCTCCTTTACTGCATCATGCATGACATGATTGGGACACCTCACCAGGACACCTCAGCGCCACATTTATCACATGTCTGAAATCCTGGACACCTCAGCAGCTGACTCAGCATGCTGACTCACCGGTCCAGTCTCTTGCCTCGTAGTACGTGTCCTTAACTTTTTCTTCTGCCTTTATGTTGGCGCCATGTGTCATCTTACTGGCACCTGTCACGCCTTCCAATGCTATCCAGATAAATCCAGGACTTTATCTGATCACCTCCTCGGTTATCGTGCCGACCGAGTAACTTTACTTTATTGAAACAGCATTAAAATAATATTTTAATGCCACTTTTTCCCACATATCACTGGGCCTACGTTTTTGGGCTCTGGGAATGTTATCTTGGATCCTGATCAAGCTCAAGTACTCTGATGGCTTGATTCCCAAGAAACAGCCCTTGGCAAATTACCAAAATACCCTTGGGTGCCCTTTCTTGCACTATTTTAACCCTAAGGGTAAAATCGTCATTTTACACCCTTCTGCACCCTGTCAGGGTATATACTGACTCTAAGTAACTTTATCTATATATACCTTGGCTTCTGGGCCTGTCCAGAATTACCAAAATGCCCTTCATTCATCTGTTACACTTTTGTACAACACAGGGGCATTTTCGTAATTTCGCACTTTTCCGGGGTTCTGCCGGACACTGGCCCACCTATCAGTCCAAGTGTCTTACTGGCCTCTGTTGGCGCCATTATTGGGCCTTTCTGGGTCCAATATCCTCATGGCACGTATTACGAGGATCTTCCCTTTTTAATAATTATTGAATATTTTATCTATTATTCACCGTTTATACACATATCCGGACACCGGCTCCTTCTGTCCGAAACACTAGCCTGCGGTGTTCAGGCATCCCTGTGAGTCATATCAGTCATCTGACTGAGGTCATCCGAACTCATTCAGTCCCTTTTTAAATACCGATAAATCTCCCTATCGGATCCCCAGAGGCCTCACACTCCCGTCTGGATTTTCTAATTTGCGAATAACTTTTTCTACAGGCCTCCTATCGGTATTCTGTCAGTTTCCCGACATCCGCCCCATAAGGACGTATCATCCTGTATTTTCTCACCTAGATCTGAATTCTAGGATATCCGGTATGAATTTTTATAACTTTTGGACGATCAGTCCATTTCTGGCTATCTGGAGTCTTCAAAAATTCCTGTATTAAGCCAGATTACTGAGCGTCACTTGCTCTCTCTACCGGTGAAATCTGGGACTGAAATGCTGTCGGACAGTCCAAACCACTTCCGGCCTGACTTTCTTTAATTACAATTTAGCCCCAGGGAACTTTTCTTCTTTTCATTTAAGTCCCTTTTTACTTGGCTAAAATTACACTTAAGGACCCCACATTTTTGTCTACTTTCCTTTTTGGCCTTGAAACTTTCCATAATTGCACTTAAATCCTTTCATTTCCTTTACTAGGTCTAGGGGCATTATTGTCTTTTCATATTTTACCAGAGTATTCTCTGGCCCTGGTCAACTATCCAGATACCCCTTCTTGACTGTCTAACCTTAGCCAAATGACCAAAATACCCTTTACTCATTCTTCCGTTATTCTATAACATAAGGGCATTTTCGTCATTTTGCACATTTTTCCCGGACACCGGCCCCCCTTACCACTGAACTGGTATTATGGGCATGGGCCTCCCCTGGTGTCACTACGGACCTTAGACAACACTGTATGGCCTCTGGCCATAGTCCGATCATCTCTATTCGGACTGCCTTTCCTTTACCGATTATAACTGTAAATTCCCATCTTCAGGAATTTTTACAGAAAAATCGGGACCTCAAATCAAAATTCTGTGACTCCTCATTCAATCCGGAATCCTTTTCTCTATCTCCCGGTATTTTCAGATATTTTATCCGGACCGGGCTGTTTTGGCCTGAAAAAGCACTCACGCGCACACTTTTCCAAAATGACCATTTTACCCCTGGTCATATTTCTAATTCTTTCATACACCTAGAGACCTCATATGCACATTTCACAGTTCAGTGAAATGATCAGCATAATTTTCTCTATTTTCTGGCAAAATATGGTACTCATCGGCCACCAGTCCGATCTTTCCCATAATTACGATTATGCCCTTGATTTCTCTTTCTGGCATCTCTAGGCCTAAAAATTGGGGTGTTACAGGGTGCCCCCTATAATAGCAATATGAGCCTCTTCTAGTCTGTCTCCAACGAATATACTTTTTTACAAAATGACAGCAGTCCTTTCAGGAACCTAGAGATCAAATTTTTCCGCAATTTTTTACAGCAATCTTTGGCATGGTTAGAGGAGGCCAAACACCAAGTTTCATAATTTTTGGACACCCGTGGAATATATTTGGAATTTTTAGTTTCCACACTTGTGCGCCCTTAATAACTTAATCCGGGAGGAACCACGGGTGGCCGAACCTCCTAACATGTGGGAGGGGTCATGTATTGGTCAATCAAAGTATTAGATCACAAATGTAATAGGTTTTTGGAATGGGCTGGAACCTGCTCGGACCAGTCTAGGGTAGTCCTAGCACGTACAAGACTGGTCCTGGGCAGTCTTGGCACGTACAAGACTGGTAAGATCAAGACATCAATTGATTCAAAGGTCAAGTCAATTAGTAAAGATTAAAGGAAGTTATGTTAGTTAAAGTAAGCTTAATGTTCAGAGAAGTTAGATTGTAATTAATGGATGATTATGTGATGTTAGGATTTGATTGTGGACTCAAAGGAGGCAACCACATATCAAGGAAAAGTAAGAAGGAAGAAGCAAAGTTAAAGTGAAAGGAAGTAAAGCAATAAGGTAGTAAACTGACCCTAAACTTGTATGTATTAGATGTTATGCTTGATACTGCTATGGCTTTGTTGAATTATGTGCATATGTGTAGATGTTTGAAGCTCTGTTTCTATGATTACCTTGGCCAATTGTATTTCATATGATACATTGAAGCATGCACATTATACAATGTTAACACTTTCACAAGCAAGCATATTAATACATGCATTGTTTAGTATCGTTTGCTACTGAGATTTCCCTCAAAATCTCACCCCATCCATGTAATCCCAATCCCCACAGGTTTATGAATGAGGAAAGAAGATGAAGAAGAATGAAGAGGAGTTAGGGATTGGTCAATGTAAATGTTATATGATGTTATGTAAAGAATTCTTGCAAGTAATGATGCTGTATGCATAGTTTAAGCAATAATGTTTATGATGTGAGTAAAAATAGTAAATGATGGAATAAATGTATGAACTTTTATAGACATTTAGTTAACATGTCAAGCTTCGTTTTGACACCAAGAACACCTTATTTTGATATCTGTACAAAGAGAACCAATTTTCCAAAGATGGGGACCAGAATCTGTTTTTAGAATTTTTGACAAAATGAACAGTACAATTTAACGAATGAACTATATCAATGTGCTAAGCATTGGGTCAGGAAATTATTTTCCCTTAAACTTCAAGATGTTAGCTTCGAGTAGAATTTTGAACCACTTCATTCTGAATTTTCTATAATTAATTATGATTTTTCAAAGTTCGTCACCGAATCTGGAATACCATATGAACAGTAACTCGCCAAGAGTAAAAATTCCAGATTTAGCTAATGGACTTCAAATGTCATGTAAGTGGTTCTAAATGCTACCGTATGGTCCCTAAGACGTACGAAAGTAAGGATGTTACATTTTGGTATCAAAGCAGAAGTTCTAGCATCAGATAGGATAATTCCCAGATCCTAACTCTAAGTAATAAGTATGTTGTTAAGTTAGGGTATTTATTGGGATAGTTAGTCTTGATCATTAAAGCAAATCATGCAGTAGTATACATGAGGTTTTATAAAGTTAAGTCTGATCCATCAGTTAATCAGGGAGACTCCCGACCAGTAATGATATATGAAGATGATATACATCCAAACTTTGATTCTTCAGACTGTGAAGAGAGTTTAGACGATAGTATAGGGAACCAGTCAGGAAGGTCTACAGTAGAATATTCCATAGATGTTTCTGTAAACTCAAACCTGCAGTCTAGAGATTATGTAGAGATTCAGCCTGATGTTGTTCATGCACCAGATGATCGTGAATCTAGCAATTCTGTACAATATGAGTTTTTTGGAGTGCCATCTAACCCTGATGTAAGCTCTATTCCTCTGATGAGAGGACATATTACGGCTGAGGAAGCTAAGTGCTGGTACTAGATTATAGGTAGACCAGATATTATTCCTCCTCCACCAGAGTTTGAGGATAGATGTGATATGAGTAACATACAACATTTCCTTAATCCAGAGATCCAGTCACAACCTGTGACAGTCCCTTCCTATTCTCGCAGTCCAGGAATATATTGTGTTATAAATAAAGATCAGTGGGATGTTCCTGGTCCTAGTCAACCCCAGCCTTCATTACGAAAGATAGATAATGTTGACTATATCAGTCTCAAGAACGCTGTGGAGAATGAATTACTCAGTTTAGGTCAAGGGATGGATAGAAGTAGAGATCAAGAGTAGTCATTCTATCTGCATTTCCTCAATGCCATAGCAAGGATGATAAACCAATATACAGTAGAGGGCATTGACCTAAATCAGGTTTACATTCAAGAAGATTGGCATGAGATGGTTGTAAGTCAGATATTGCCATATACTCCTACATGGCATGTAGAGCTAAGTGAGTTTCTGGAAAATGATCCACCAACTGATATACAAGGGTGGCATTTTCGTATGCAGAAGTATTTGTAGTTTATGATTCCCTAGAAAAGTATGTAAACAGGGATGAGGGGTAATGTAAATATGTAAACAGTGTAAAGTAAAGTAATTACGTAAATGTATAATAGTTATGACTTACCCCATATTTGTAATGGACATGTATTTGATGTATGTACAAATGTTATGGTGATATGAAATATGAGTTTTTGATGTGATATAATGAAATGATAGTTGGTTGAACATCTATGTGAATATGTTCCCTATTTAATTCAATTATGATAGATACATATGGATGAGTTTTAAATTACTCAAGCTCATCAAAGTTAAGAACAAGGATTCGCCATTGCTAGAGTAAAGACTGGACAAGAACAGTAGAAGGGAATGTTCAGAGAAAGCTGTGTCCAAGTCATGATATGAAGTAGTCTAGGTCGCGACTAGAAGCTTCAGAGAAGTTAAGTCGCGACTAGTTAAGCCAGTGGTCGCGATGAATATTTACAAATATGTTTTGGTCACGACGAGAGAAGACCTGTGGTCGCGACTAAAGATCACAGAGCTGTCAAGTCGTGACGAGTAGAATGAGAAGGTCGCGACTAAAGTTTACAGAGAGTTTGAGTCATGACAAGTTAATACTCAGGTCATGACTAGGATGCACAAAGACCTAATGATGAATGAAGATACCAACCTCACTGAAGTTTATTAGTTAGAGGTTTAGCACGAGATGCAGGCAAGCTAAATAGTATGAGATATAAAGATACAGATCGGTTTAAAAAGATGTTCAGAAGTAGATCCTCTATGTGATCATCAGGAGTAGATCTATATTATGGAACAAGTTGTTCAGTTAGTCTTTCCTGAACAAAAGAATTAAAAGTTAGAATGAGACTTACCTGAGAATGAGTCTAACACATGGTTTAAAGTTAGAAGCGTGATGGTTAACAGTTAGAGAGCTAATATTCCCAAGACAGAGGGATTCCATCACAAAGAAACAGTAACTTAACAGACCTAGGGTAGAGCAACCTAGAGAACAGAAGTAATAGTGCTAGTTGATGAATGAGATCCATGCGACTTAAGTTTGCTAAGATAAAGAAGAAGACTAGAAAGGAACCATAGTCCGTTCAAGAGAAGACTAGGACTGATATACACAAAAAGAGTTAAGAGATAGTAGAAAGATGCAGAAGTTACTCCATAGAGATGGAGATTGATCCGCTCACCTGAGAAGTTTTCTCGAGTAAGTATATGAAAGCATTCCTCTGATGAATACTTAGTCGTGGAGATTGATCGGTTAGATAGAGATGAGCGTGAGGCTAAGGGCTAAAGTAGAGAAATAGAAATCCTGTGATGAATACTTAGCCGAGTTCATCTATATGAACAGGGAGAGAGCTTAATGACTGAAAAGTTAATTCACAGATTGAATTCCATGCTACAAAGAATTTTTCTCAGGTAGTCACAGAAGTTCAATAGAGCGATAGATGTATACAAGATTAGAAATAGAAATATATGATACCTAGAGAGATAGGTAGCCACAGTCTTAAAGATAGAGTGACTCCCCTATCCTCTATGTAAGAAAGAGTAGTAAAGGGTTGAGTCTGTACCCTAGAAAGAGGGTAATGTGGCAGCCTTAGTAAATGAATATTCATCTCAAGTTCATGAATGAATGATCAGGATTTGGTAGAGAATGTGATAAAGGGACAGAATGTTTATAAAGGTTACCTAGCAAATAGTTTAATTGCAATATGCTTATAATGGATGGTTGAGAAAATTATATGATGATGATATGGCTTTTGTTGCCATAAGTTATGATAATCAGTTGCATCTCCTTGTAGTTATCATATGATGATATGCATGTTAGAGAATGCTTAAATAATTGCATCTCCTTGCATATTATTCATGTTAGAGTATGCTATGATGAATGAATACTCTCTTCTGTAGTACATATGAGGTAGAGTATATATGATAAGAAAGTTATGTTGCTCCCATACCATACAACACGCAATAAGATAATTTAACTTGGTAATGATAATAAAGCAATAGAAAAGTGAAAAACGAGATAGTTAGCCAGTCAATCCCTAAAGTTTAGAATGAGAATCTAAGACAGACAGTGATAACCAGTTTGACAGAGAACGAGGTTGGAGATGAATGTTGATGACAATCCTATAGATATATGATTACGATACTCAGGATATATCCCTTCAGTAGGGGATGAGATATGTAAATGATGTTCCTTGAACATGAAATGAGACACGGTTATGAAAGATGATGCAGCTTTGAGAAGGAGCATCATCTATTTGATAGAAGTTAACGCTCTCGCAGAAGAGCTAGATTGCTCTTGCGATAGAGTCAGGTTGCTCATGAGAGAGAGATGAAAGCTCATGATAAAGCCATGTCCATCAGACGAGATAGACAGATTATGATAGATATGTGCATGATAGAGCATTTGTAGCTCTCTGCAGTACTAGATACAGTAAAGTTATGAAAGATAAGATTGAAATGAGAAATTCCTGAATGATAGAGAAAATGAGTAAATTCTTAATATATAATATGGGCTTCTACGAATAGTCTTGGGGAAATATCTGTTGAGTTAGCAACTACGTGGAAGTAACTAACCTTGTAACTTAGTTCGTTGGTTTAACTCTTCCAGAGATAAGAATATAGTACAATGGGACTGCAATAGATTCCAGAGGATCATAGTTAGATCCTAGTATGGCTCACAGAGAAAAGAATTCCAGGGTTGCAGTTAAATCCTGAAGAGGCTGACGGTTGATCGTAGTTAGATCCTAAGGGTCACAGTAGACCTAGCCTAGAGAAAGAAAATGAATGAGCCATGAGTACAGTATTTCTTTGGAAGGACAAATACCAAGGATAAAGTTTAAGTTAGAGAAACTTCACAAGTTGTTAACTCATACCGATGTTAGTTTCAGATAGCCTTATTATTATAGACTGAACTTAGAATCTTCTTACATGAAATATGAAGTGAAGTTAATAGAGGTTCCTAAGATAAGAATCAAGAGAATGAGGATGAAAGCTAGATAGATCTTCCAGGTGAGGACAAAAAGGTTAAAAAGCTAAAGAGATGTATAGAAAAGGTTCTAAGATAGTAAAGTACTAGGGTTGGATCCTGTTAGCACCAGTGCTTCAGATTTTTATCAGCACTTTCCAGTTAAATGTGCTCAGGCAAGAGTAGCCTAATGATGGGTGACCCTGGGAAGTAATGAGAAAAGAGTGGAAATGCCACAGAAGTTTGGCATATGTGCACAAAGTTATGTAAAATGATAAAAAGAGTTATGAAAAGTTAGAAAGGGTTATGAACAGTAAATGATTAGAACCCTTCTGTCAAGTCCAAATAGAGTGGATTTGCAATGAAAGATTTAAATTATGACTTTGTACAGGAGAAAGAGAAACAAAAGAGAAATATTCTCCTGAGAGGCTGACAAAGTTATAAGTTAAAGAAAATGTTAGACTTATGGTATCTCAGGATACGTCATGATAAGATAAGATAAGTCATGAAAGGGTGAGATACACCATGATATAGCTAGATTTGGCAAGCTATGCCATGATACAGCATGAGAAGTACGTAATGAGATACAGTATGATAAACATGTAATGTGGTACATAATGAGAAATGTGTAGTGAAAATGATAGTAAGAAGTAACTTTATAAACAGATAGAGAGGCTCCCTCTTTGAAAGGGATAAGATGTTGAATGTTTATGTTACAGATGAAAGTGAGAACTTTCATTCTTTGCATGAAATGCCAGGCACTATGTTATGTTTGTAAAATATGCTAAAGCTCCGATTGTTAGAGCTGTGCATACTCAGGAAAGGAATGCTTGAGCTCCGATGTTAGAGCTTTGCATTCATGAGCAGGCATGCAATCCTACAATATATTGGCCAGGCATTATGCATGTTAGAGTATGTGCTCCTACTTAGCAGTAAAGTAAAGAAAAGAATAACTGCATAAGTCCTCTCTCTGTATCATGCTGAATTATTGAAAATAATAAGAGCAACAATAAAGTGATAAGAGTTTCTAAGAAAAAGGAATATGATTATACGAAAAGAGAGATGAAGCTTTGCGGATGCTAAGGAGTTCCGTGAGATACTAAGAGAAGTAATAAGAGATAAGTGCTAGAAAGTATGATGAGTAATTGATGGAAACTCCCGAATACTGTAATATTCGAGAGAGTTTGATATGAAAGAAATGGACACTACTCACAAGTCTAGTATAATGAGTTGTCCATAAGCAAATAGATGCATAGAAAGTGAGCAAGTACCAAAATGAAGTAAAGTTCAACTCTAATTGAGTTGATTCAGATAAGAAGAGTAATGACAGTAAGGACATAAAACAGATAGTGAAAGCACTCCGCTAGATGAGAAGATAAAGGATAAGAGATAGATACCTTAATCCTTAGTCATAAAGCAGAAAAAGACATCTATCCGAGATAGTTGACTAAGGTACCAAGTAAATTTTGAGGACAAAATTTATTTTAAGGGGGGTAGAAATATCATATCCTAATTTTTCCCTATCTATATAATACTGATAGAGGAAAGAGATTTGGAAAGGACTATGATAATGAATGGAAAAGAAAAGAATGATTAGATTAAGGTTTAAAGAAGAAGGACTAAATTGAAAAGTATAAAAGCTCCATGGTGCAAGATGTAAAGTAGACATAAACTTTGGGCCATTAAGTGTAATTATGAAAAGTTGAGGGCCTAAAGTGTAATTTTCAAAAGTTTAAGGACCTAAATGTAATTTATTAAAAGTTCAAGGCCGTATCCCACATCGACAGGTATTTATGTTATAGACATTCATCTCTCTACTTCCACTATATGGGTATTAGATACTGCATGTGGTTCTCACATTTGTACAAATGTGCAGGGCCTAAAGGACAGTAGAAAGCTGAAGAAGGGCGAAGTTGACCTACGAGTTGGAAACTAAGCAAGGGTTGCTGCTTTAGCTGTAGGCACTTATGAATTAGTTCTGCCCACTGGGCTTTTGTTAGTTTTGAACAATTGCTATTATGTTCCTGCTTTGAGTAGTAACATTGTTTCTCTTTCTTATTTGGATAAGGAAGGTTACACTTCTATTACTGGGAATGGTAAATGTTCCATTTATCGTAATGATGTTTTCTATGCTTATGGTGATTGGCATGTTGATCATTACATATTAAAATTGGAACAACCCAATCATGGAAATATCTATAACATAACCGCCAAAAGGGTCAAACCAAACGATTTGAATCCGACATACCTCTGGCATTGTCATCTGGGCCATATAAATGAGAAACGCATTTCTAAACTCCATCAAGATGGATTTCTCAACTTATTTGATTTTGAATCATATGATACTTGCGAATCTTGTTTGTTAGGTAAGATGACAAAGTCACCTTTCACTGGGCACAGTGAAAGGGCCACTGATTTGTTGGGCCTCATACATATAGATGTGTGTGGACCGATGAATACAAATGCTAGAGGAGGTTATTCGTACTTCATCATGTTCATAGATGATTTCAGTAGATATGGCTACGTCTATCTAATGAAACATAAATCCGAATGTTCAAGATATTTCAAAATGAAGTACAAAATCAGCTTGGCAAAACAATTAAAGCCCTTGATCTAATTGAGGCGGTGAATATTTAAGCCAAGAGTTCATCGATCATCTTAGGAATTGTGGGATAGTCTCACAATTGACTCCTCCAAGAACACTAAAACATCCTTCCTTTCATACATCTTAAGGACCATTTGGTAGCATTTAGAACCACTTTCAAGGTCATTGAAGTCCAACTTCTCAATCTGGAGTTTTACTCTTATCGAGTACTGTTCACTATGAAAATTCCAGACGAGTGACCTGACTTCAAAAAATCATAACTATTCTAGAAAAATTGAAATGAAGTGGTTCAAATTGATACATGAAGATAACTCAATTATCTTTCAGGAAAAAATAACTCGTTGACCATGCATTCACCGAGTCAACGTCAGTCAACGTTTCTACTTTACTGTTCATCCAGCATTTTTCTCCTAAATCCAGCATTCTGGTCCCAACTTTGATAATTTATATCTCCATGTGTAGACATCCAAATGAGGCATTCTTTATATCAAATAGAATCTTGGTATGTCTACTATTGACCCTAAAAATATCATACATTTATTCATTCATTTACTATTTTCAATTATGGGACAAACATCATTGGGTAACCACGAGTTACTGTTCACAGTGACAATTTCCAGCACTCAACTTTGCAAACATATGCATACATCCATCATATATCAGTCAAACATGCCAAACAACACTTATTATTAATTAATAAGTTTTTTTAAATCGGGGTATGAACAAAATTTCCCATATCTCTATTACATCTTTTCCTGCCTGAAATCCGGCAGCATAACCGCTACGCTTCATCTTCAGAAAGTAACTGAACTTCTACCGATTCGGTAATTCCCATGAGAACCACCATTCTATTTAAGTACCCAGGAAAGACTGGATGAACCGGCTAGGTCCACTCACTTCCAGCCTCCTTAGACAGTACCTACGTACATAGTACGTATCAGCTGCTTTCCTTATCTTGTCATAATTTCGGCAGCATAACGGCGTCTCTTAAAATTTCCAAAATTCACTTCGACATAACCTCCCCTGTAATGGGTTATTTATTGGGATGAGATTCGGGGGAATCTCAGTAGCAACAATCATAACAATATATGTAATGCAGAGTGACAGTGCTTGCTTGTGATTGTGTACAGATAAGTATGCTGCGTGCTTCCATACTCAATAACATATGATCATAGCATTGCAGTAGAGCTTCAAGCATAACATATAAGACAACAATCCAACCAAACAATAGCACAACAAATCACAAAGCCATTACATAAAAGCTAGGATTAGTTACTACCTCAAAGGCTTAGCAGAACTCTAGAATCCCTATACTGCTTCCAGCTCCGCCAGAACTTCCTTTCTTTCTTTCTTCCTCTCACTTTCTCTCTCTAGCACTTCCTTCTCTCTCTTTTCTTGCCCAAAACCGTGATGCAAATGAATGGGGAGGGGGTATTTATAGCTTCCTTCAATGGCATTCCTGTAATTTCTAAGAACTCTGATCCTGTGGCTACGGTTTTTCCTGGAATTTCCTATTTTCTTTTATTCTCTTTTACTGCATCACCTAGGACACCTCAGTGGACACCTCAGCATGCACATTTCTCACATGTCACAATTCCTGGGACACCTCATCAGCTGACTCAGCATTTCCAGTCTAATCCAGTACCGGTCCGGTTCGATTTCCCACAAACTGGACTCACCGGCTAAGATTATGCCACATGTCCTTAACTTTTTCTTCCTCCTCTATGTTGGCGCCATGTGGCATATTACTGGCACCTGTCATGCCATCCAATGCTATCCAGATAAGTCTAGGACTTTATCTGATCATCTCCTCGGTTATCGTGCCAATCGAGTAACTTTACTTTATTGAAACAGCATTAAAATAGTATTTTAATGCCACTTTTTCCCACATACTTCATGGGCTACGATTTTGGGCTCTGGGAATGTTATCTTGGATCCTGATCAAGCTCAAGTATTCTGATGGCTCGATTCCCAAGAAACATTCCTTGGCAAATTACCAAAATACCCTTGGTGCCCTTTCTTGCACTATCTTAACCCTAAGGGTAAAATCATCATTTTACACCCTTCTGTATCCTGTCAGGGCATATACTGACCTGGTTAACCTTACCTGGGTATGTCTCGGCTCCTGTGCCTATCCAGAATGACCAAAATGTCCTTCATTCATTTGTTACCCTTTAGTACAACACAGGGGCATTTTCATAATTTTACACTTTTCCAGGGTTCTGCTAGACACTGGCCCACCTATCAATCCAAGTGTCTTACTGGGCCTTTGATGGCGCCATTATTGGGCCTTTCAGGGTCCATTACCTTCATGGCACGTATCACGAGGAATCTTCCCCCGACACAGTTCCTCGAATATTTTAACTATTATACACCGTTTATACACATCTCTGGACACCGGTTCCTTCTATCAGATACACTGGCCTGCTGTGTTCAGGCATCCCTGTGAGTTATAACAGTCATATGACTGAGGTCATCCAAACTCATTCAGTCCCTTTTCAAATACCGATAAATCTCTCTATCGGATACCCGGAGGCCTCACACTCCCGTCTGGATTTTCTAATTTGCGAATAACTTTTTCTACAGGCCTTCTATCGGTATTCTGTCAGTTTTTCGACATCCGCCCCATCAGGACGCATCATCCTATATTTTCTCACTTATATCTGAAATCTAGGATATCCGGTAGGAATTGTTATAACTTTAGACTATCAGATCAATTCTGGCTATCTGGAGTCTTGAAAAATTCCTGTATTAAGCCAGATTACTGAGCATCACTTGCTCTATCTACTGGTGAAATCTGGGACTGAAATGCTTTCGGACAGTCCAAACCACTTCCGGCCTGACTTTCTTTAATTATACTTTAGCCCCAGGGAACTTTTCTTCTTTTTAATTAAGTCCCTTTTATTTGGCTAAAATTACACTTAAGGACCCCACCTTTATGTCTACTTTTCCTTTTTGGCTTTAAACTTTCCATAATTGCACTTAAGCCCCTTCATTTTCTTTCTTTTGCAATTTAATCCCTTTCTTTGCATAAATGGCCATCATATCCCTAGGGACTTCCACTATTTACATATAAGTCCCTGGACTTTCACTTATTTGCAGTTTAGTCCCTAAAAACTCTCTGTATGTTTCAGGGACTTCTGCTCAAAGGGATATATCTATTTCAGGCTACTTCCTAAGTCTCTGGCCTGAAAATTGGGATGTCACAAACACCACAATGGAATGGCATTTCTGAACGGAGGAATTGAACACTATTAGATATGGTTCGATCCATGATGAATCGAACAGATCTTCCAACATCCTTTTGGGGCCACGCCCAAGAGACAGCTGTGTTCACACTGAATCATGTTCCATCTAAGGCAATTGAAAAGACTCCGTATGAGATATGGACTGGGAGGAAACCTAGTTCGTCTTTTCTCAAGATCTGGGGATGTGAGGTCTATGTTAAGCAACAAGCCTCAGATAAGTTAGCGTCCAAATCCTCAAAGTGCCTTTTTGTGGGATATCCTAAGGAAACCAAGGGATATTATGTCTACAACCCCACTGATAACAAAGTGTTTGTTGTCAGAAATGGTATCTTTCTCGAACGAGAATTTATCTCTAAAAGAACCAGTGGGAGTAAGGTACACCTCGAAGTAGTTCGAGAGCCAAAAGACACCACAGAACTAGAGATGGAAAACAGAGAAGACTCACAACAAGTTGTTGAGACTCCTCTAGTCACGCAAGGCCCACGGTGATCTAATAGGGCACGACTTCAGCCTCAGAGATATGGATTTCTGATTTCTGACAATCGTGATGTGTTGCTCATTGAGCATAATGAGCCAACTACCTATCAAGAAGCTGTAGTGGGACCAAACTCTGAAAAATGGCTAAATGCCATGAAGTCTGAGATGCAATCCATGTACGGTAATAAGGTATGGACCTTAGTCGACCCACCTGAAGGTGTAAAAACCGTCGGGTGCAAGTGGATTTTTAAAGAGAAAACTGACATGGATGGCAATGTAAATGGCTTCAAGGCACGACTCGTTGCAAAAGGATTTACTCAAACGCATGGTGTGGACTATGATGAGACCTTTTCCCCATTTGCAATGGCCAAATCAATCAGAATCCTCCTTGCCATTGCAGCATATTATGACTATGAAATATGGCAGATGGACGTCAAGACAGCCTTCCTTAATGGAAAGCTCCTTGAGGATGTGTACATGACACAACCTGAAGGGTTTGTGCGGTCTGAGGACTCTGGTAAAGTGTGCAAGCTTCAAAGTTCCATTTATGGACTGAAGCAAACATCTCGGAGTTGGAATCATCGTTTTGATGAAGTAGTCAAAGAGTTTGGATTTCTTCAAAACATTGATGAACCTTGTGTGTACAAGAAGGTTAGTGGGAGCACAGTTGTTTTTTGGTACTCTATGTCGATGATATCCTACTTATTGGGAATGACATTCCTACCTTGCAGATTGTCAAGTCTTGGTTAGGAAAGTCTTTCTCGATGAAAGACTTGGGTGAAGCCACCTACATCCTAGGATTTAGGATCTATAGAGATAGATCTAAAAGACTTCTAGGACTCAGTCAGAGCACATATATAGACAAGATACTGCATAGGTTTAGTATGCAGGAATCAAAGAGGGGTTTCATACCCATGTCTCATGGTATTTACCTCAGCAAGGATTTGTGTCCTAGTACACCTGATTAGTAAGGTAGCATGAGTAAGGTTTCATATGCCTCGGCCATAGGATCTATCATGTATGCCATGTTATGTACTCGACAGGATATCTCGTTTGCCTTAAGTATGACTAGCAGATATCAACAGGACCCCAGTGAGGGCCATTGGACTGTTGTCAAGAATATCCTTAAGTACTTGAGAAGGACTAAGGACTTATTCTTAGTCTATGGTGGATTGGATGATGAGCTCTGTGTAACTAGTTACACAGATGTAAGTTTCCAAACTGACCAGGACGACCAGAAATTGTAATCTGGATATGTATTCCTCCTGAATAATAGAGCAGTAAGCTGGAAGAGCTATAAGCAAAGCACTGTAGCAGATTCTGTAATGGAAGATGAGTATATAGCAGCATCTGATGCAGCTAAGGAGGCCCTTTGGATCAGGAAGTTCATTACTGAACTAGGGGTGATACCTATCATCTCAGATCCAATAACTTTGTTCTGTGACAATAGTGGTGCCATTGCATAGGCCAAAGAGCCTAGGTCACATCAAAGGACCAAGCATATACTCAGGTGATTTCATCTCATCAGAGAAATCAATGATAGAGGTGATATAAAAATATGCAAGGTAGCAGGAGAAGACAATGTTGCCGATCCTCTAACAAAGCCGCTTGTGCAAGCAAAGCATGAGTGTCAAGTTAGGTCAATGGGAATTAGGCAAATTAATGATTGTACCTAGTGCAAGTGGGAGGATGTTGGAGATTGTGCCCTAGGGGCCAATCATTGTATTATGAACATTGTTGATTTATGAGTTTCTTAATTATGTTATCACATTATTTGCATGTTTACTGTGATGACCATCCTTGGATAACTCATGATCTTATCCTAAATGTCCCTGGTCGGTCATCTATGTGGGAGCAGAGATGAAATAAGACCAATATGACTTTGAAGATATATAGAGATATAAATCAAAGTCATAGGCACATGTAAGAGTACAAGGTGTTGGACTGACCCGCTATGAGAGAGCTGCATGGGTCAAGTCATAAGCTTCTCTCATATACAAACCATGTCACTATGCCCTTTGACCTGAGATCATCATGGATTCCTACATGACAAACGCTCAGCTTTGACCTAGTCAAAAGTCACTTTTGACCGAGTGATCATAAAGGCTATGTTCGGGCTTAGTGGTTTTTCATGCAGAGGAATATGAATGGTCAAGATGGGATTTGTCCCTCACATTCGTAGAGAGATATTACTGGGCCCCTCAATGACTATTAGTTGTGGAGGTCGCGACAGAAAACTCCAGAAGCGACAGGTCGAGACTAGAAGCTTAGTAGGTCGTGACTGAAATCTCCAAAGGCGAAGAGTTGCGACTAGTGGATACTGAGGTCGCGACTATAGCTCGAATACCGAAGGTAAACTTCTTTCTCCTTGACTTAAGGAATGAAAATTTTTTTAAAGTTAATTTCCGCTGCGTGTCTTCCAATTCCCTTCACAATGTAAATGCTATATGATGTTATATGAAGAATTCTTGCAAGTAATGATGCTGTATGGCCAGTTTGAACAATAATGTTTATGATGTAATACAAAATAGTAAATGATGGAATAAAAGTATGAAATTTTATAGACATTTAGTTAACATGTCAAGATTTGTTTTGACACCAAGAACACCTTATTTTGATGTCTGTACAAAGAGAACCAATTTTCCAAAGATGGGGACCAGAATCTGTTTTCAGAATTTTTGTCCAAATGAACAGTAAATTTAACGAATAAACTGTATCAATGTGCTAAGCATTTGGTTAGGAAACTATTTTTCCCTTAAACTTTAAAGATGTTAGCTTCGAGTAGAATTTTGAACCACTTCATTTCAATTTTTCTAAAATTAATTATGATTTTTTGAAGTTCATCACCGAATCTAGAATACCATATGAACAGTAACTCGCCAAGAGTAAAAATTCCAGACTTAGCTAATGGACTTCAAAGGTCATGTAAGTGGTTCTAAATGCTACCGAATGGTCCCCAAGATGTACGAAAGTATGGATGTTTCATTTTGGTATCAGAGCAGAAGTTTCTGGCATTAGATAGGATAATTCCAAGACCCTAACTCTAAGTAATAAGTATTTAGTTAAGCTAGGGTATTTATTGGGATAGTTAGCCTTGCTTATTAAAGCAAATTTTGCAGGAGTAGACATGAGGTTTTATAAAGTTAAGTCTAAGCCATGAGTTAATCAGGGAGATCCCCGACCAGTAGTGATATATGAAGATGATATACATCCAGACTTTGATTCTTTAGATAGTGAAGAGAGTTCAGACGATAGTATATGGAATCAGTCAGGAAGGTCTATAGTAGAGTATCCCATAGATGTTTCTGTAGACTCAAACCTATAGTCTGGAGATTATGTAGAGATTCAGCCTGATGTTGTGCATGCACCAGATGATGATGAGTCTAGTAATTCCATACAATATGAGTTTGTTGGAGTGCCCTCTAACCCTAATGTAAACTCTATTCCTCCAATGAGAGGACAAATTACGGCTGAGGAAGCTAAGTACTAGCACTGGATTACAGGTAGACCATGAAACATCCTCCCTTACAGCCCTCAGAGTACACTAGCGGAAGCAATATTGCTTAAAATGGCTTAACTTCATCATTCATAAATTGAACATGCGAAACAATATTTATTATTAAATAATAAAATATCATACAACAAGGCATACACAACAAGACATATACATAATCTTGCTATCTCTATTACATCTCTTTCTGCCTAAACTCCGGCAGCATAACCGCTACGCTTTATCTGTACAAAGAATTGAACTGTACTAATTCGGTAATCCCCTCATGAGAACTACCATTCTACGTAGTACCCAGGAAAGACTAGATGAACCGGCTAGGTCCACTCACTTCTAGCCTCCTTAGACAGCACTACGTACACAGTACTTTATCATATACTATGACGTTCAGTCTTAACTTCGGCAGCATAACGACGTCTCTTAGCATTCTCAAGATCCACTTCAGCATAACCTCCCTGTAATGGGTTATGTATGGGGGATGAGATTCGGGGGAATCTCAGTAGCAACAATCATAACAATATATGTAATGCAGTGTGATAGTGCTTGTTTGTGCTTGTGTACAGATAAGTATGCTGCGTGCTTCCATGCTTAATAACATATGATCATAGCATTACAGCAGAGCTTCAGACATAACATATAAGACAACAATCCAACCAAACAATAGCACATCAAATCACAAAGCCATTACATAAAGCTAGGATTAGTTACTACCTGGCTAGCTTAGCAGAACTCCACTATCCTTATTCTGCTTCCAGCTCCGCCAGAACTTCCTTACTTCTTTTTCTCCTTTCTCTCTTCCTTCCTTCTCCTTCTCTCTCTTCTTTCTCTCCCTTCTCCCTTGCCCATGCGTGAATGCAAGAATGAGCCAAGGGGGGGTATTTATAATTGCCTCCAATGGCAATTCCGTAATTACCATGAACTTTGATCCTGCGGTCCTGGTTTTTCCTAGATTTTCCTATTTCTTTAATTCCTCATTTACTGCATCATGCATGACATCATCGGGACACCTCACCGGGACACCTCAGCGCCACATTTATCACATGCTGCAAATCTGGGACACCTCAGCAGCTGACTCACCGGTCCAGTCTCCTGCCTCGTAATGCGTGCCCTCAACTTTATCTGCTTTCTACAGACTAATGCCATGTGGCGAATGGAAGAGACCTTGCACGCTTCCCAATGCCACCCAGATAGGTCCCAGACTTATCTGATCACCTCCTCGGTTTTCGTGCCTTCTCGGTTTTCGTGCCAACCGAGTAACTTTACTTTATTGAATCATTACTTTAATGCCATGTGGCATCTTGCAGGACCCATGAGTATACCTTATCAGTTTACTTCATGGTTTCCAGATAACCTTTCCTGCATCTGATATCCTGCCTCCGGTCTATCTCCAACCGGATAACTATCTCCTTTGGACCTTCACAACTCTTGGCCCATACGCTTCGCATCACTTTAGTCACTAGTCGCGACCTCAACATCATCTTATCGCGACCTAACGCTTCTGTGTGCATTAGTCGCGACCACAACATCTTCTCGTCGCGTATGGCTCTTTCTGTAACCATTAGTCGCGACCAAACTCTACTATAGTCGCGACCGTAACGTTCAACTCGTAACTCTCAATCTTTGCTCTTTACATCATCCCAAATGGCCATTCTACCCCTTGGGACTTCCACTGTTTGCACATAAGTCCCCGTACCTTTACTTACTCGCAGCTTAGTCCCTAAAAACTCTCTTATGTCTCTGGGACTTCTGCTCAAAAAGGGGTCTGGTAGCCTCTTAATCTCAGGTTATTTCTACGTCTCAAGGACTGAAAATTGGGATGTTACATTTCTCCTCCCCTTTAATAAATTTCATCCTCGAAATTTAATCAGTACCATAGCCAAATTAACTTAACATCTGGCAAAATACTTATCATAAAACTTTACATCTCTTCGTAACATGCCTTTCTTTTACTGGGTCAACTCAATCAGAGTTGAAATCTACTTTTCTCTTATGGACCAATTACTGCACTTATGAGTAGTGTCCATTTCTTTCATAGGAAATTCTCTCGAATATTACTGTATTCGGGAGTTTCTTCTAACTACTCATCAGATCTCTTTCAACAATTCATCATCTCATCTTTCTTTTCATCATTCTCAGTATCTTAGTATCATACAGAGAGAGGGCTTACGCAGCTGTGCTTTCTTTACTTTGCTGCTAAATAAGAGCATCTACTCTAACATGCATAATGTCTGGCCAACATACTGCACGACTGCATTCCTGCTTATGAATGCAAAGCTCTAACATCGGAGCTCAAGCATTCCTTTTCTATTTATGCACAGCTCTAACACTTGGAGCTTGCAAAGGTCTAGCATAACATTAGGCCAGACATCTCATGCAAGGAGTGAAAGCTCTCATTTTCGTTTTCCTTTCGTAACATAACATATAAGCCAATGATCCCTACCGAAAGGGAGCCTCTCTACCTGTTCATAAAATACATATTTCTCGGTGCGTGTTGCAGGGAATTGGAAGACACGCAGCGGAAATTAACTTTAAAAATTTTTCCATTCCCAGCCAGGATCTACCGAATGTGTTTAAGTCAAGGAGAAAGAAGTGTTACCTTCGGTATTTGAGCTTTGGTCGCGACCTCAGTGTCCACTAGTCGCGACTCCTCGCCTCTGGAACTTTCAGTCGCGACCTCCTCAGCTTTTAGTCGCGACCTGTTGCCTCTGGAGTTTTTAGTCGCGACCTACTCTGCTTCTCGTCGCGACCTTCCTCTTCTTTTCGGATTTCTGACGTTCAGATGCCCGTATGGTCGCGACCTAAGTGTTTTCTGGTCGCGACCTTGCTTCGTGTCTGGTCGTATCGTAGAAGTCGACAGCTCAGATCGGCTTCCTCTACCGGTATCCACACGAGCAGCGTTCGAATCGTGAACGACGTGCTAGCGCCTCTTGTCCCTCTAGGGCCTTCTAGAGATTCCGTCCTCACCGTCTCTATCTCGGCAGTTTCTTATGTGCAAACCTTTTGCACTCTCCCTGCCCCCTCTTCTCACGTCTGAATGTGTGTGTAGAGATCTATCTTGTGTGTGGAACCCTAGCTCCTAATGTCAAATATATAGGAAGCTATCGGGCTTCTAATAGGGCCGGGCTTCAGAATTAATCTTATATTAATTCTGAATTAATACAATATCATATATTGCATAATTTAACAAGAAACTGATTAAATAAATATGGTTTATATTAAATCCGTCCCACAGATTTAATTCACCTATTTATTTAATTTAAAATAAAGATAAGACAGAATTATATTTGATTTATTCTCATAAATCAAATTTGAGATATCTTATCAATTTGAATTTCAAATTCAAATAGATCATATCCATTTAAATTCAAATTCAAAAATGATAGAGATTTAATTTATCCTTATAAATTAAATCTTACAAATATCTCTTATATTATATATATAATATATATATAAACTAATTTATATATGTATATAAAATATATATCCACCCTAGATTATTCATTGAATCTAGACATCTCTTAGATTCAATGAATCTGGACATCATAGCTCGCATTGGGCTGTTTTGTGTGCGACCCTGTAGGCCCATATGAAGTTGGTAGTGGCCCAGTTACTATACTGACCCACAAGTCGTAAGCGGTCTCTAGCAAGGCATTACGACTACCCAAAACATATGAGGATCGATAAACGATGTAACCTTTCATACAACCATATCACGTCCCTTTTGTCACACGATATTTCGGTCAAGGATGAGGCATGGAGAACGTCATCCTCCTGTTCCTGACCGTTACTTTCTCGATCCCTGAGTAGTCTGAATATAGAAATGGAACTACCCTTCCATTCCAGTATGGCCATACATTTCTCAGACTCACTCATCGAGGGGCCCAGTAATATCTCTCTACGAATGTGAGGGACAAATTCCATCTTGACCATTCACATTCCTCCGCATGAAAAACCACTAAGCCCGAGCATAGCCTTTATGATCACTCGGTCAAAAGTGACTTTTGACTAGGTCAAAGCTGAGCGTTTGTCATGTAGGAATCCATGATGATCTCAGGTCAAAGGGCATAGTGACATGGCTTGTATATGAGAGAAGCTTATGACTTGACCCATGCAGCTCTCTCATAGCGGGTCGGTCCAACACCCTGTACTCTTACATGTGCTTATGACTTTGATTTATATCTCTATATATCTTCAAAGTCATACTGGTCTTATTTCATCTCTGCTCCCACATAGATGACCGACCAGGGACATTTAGGATAAGATCATGAGTTATCCAAGGATGGTCATCACAGTAAACATGCAAATAATGTGATAACCTGATACAATGATTGGCCCCTAGGGCACAATTTCCAACATCCTCCCACTTGCACTAGGAACAATCATTAATTTGTCTCAATCCTATTGACCTAACATGACGCTCATGTTTTGCCTGGACAAGCGTTTTTGTTAGAGGATCAGCATCATTGTCTTCTCCTGCTACCTTGCATATTTTTATATCACCTCTATCATTGATTTCTCTGATGAGATGAAATCGCCTGAGTATATGCTTGGTCCTTTGATGTGACCTAGGCTCTTTGGCCTGTGCAATGTCACCACTATTGTCACAGAACAAAGTTATTGGATCTGAGATGGTCGGTACCACCCTTAGTTCAGCAATGAACTTCCTTATCCAAATGGCCTCCTTAGCTGCATCAGATGCTGCTATGTACTCAGCTTCCGTTGCAGAATCTGCTACAGTGCTCTGCTTAGAGCTCTTCCAGCTTACTGCTCCATTATTCAGGAGGAGTATGTATCCAGATTGCAATTTCTGGTCATCCTGGTCAGTTTGGAAACTTGCATCTGTGTAACCAGTTACATAGAGCTCGTCTTCCAATCCACCATAGACCAAGAATAAGTCCTTAGTCCTTCTTAAGTACTTAAGGATATTCTTGACAGCAGTCCAATGGCCCTCACCAGGGTCCTGTTGATATCTGCTAGTCATACTTAAGGCAAACGAGACATCCGGTCGAGTACATAACATGGCGTACATGATAGATCCTATGGCCGAGGCATATGGAATCTTACTCATGCGACCTCGCTGATCTGGTGTACTAGGACACAAATCCTTGCTGAGGTGAATACCATGAGACATGGGTATGAAACCCCTTTTTGATTCCTACATACTGAACCTATGCAGTATCTTGTCTATATATGTGCTCTGACTCAGTCCTAGAAGCCTTTTAGATCTATCTCTATAGATCCTAATTCCTAGGATGTAGGTGGCTTCACCCAAGTCTTTCATCGAGAAAGATTTTCCTAACCAAGACTTGACAATCTGCAAGGTAGGAATGTCAATCCCAATGAGTAGGATGTCATCGACATAGAGTACCAAAAATACAACTGTGCTCCCACTAACCTTCTTGTACACACAAGGTTCATCAATGTTTTGAAGAAATCCAAACTCTTTGACTACTTCATCAAAACGATGATTCCAACTCCGAGATGCTTGCTTCAGTCCATAAATGGACCTTTGAAGCTTGCACACCTTACCAGAGTCCTCAGAACGCACAAAACCTTCAGGTTGTGTCATGTACACATCCTCAAGGAGCTTTCCATTAAGGAAGGCTGTCTTGACGTCCATCTGCCATATTTCATAGTCATAATATGCTGCAATGGCAAGGAGGATTCTGATTGATTTGGCCATTGCATCTGGGGAAAAGGTCTCATCATAGTCCACACCATGAGTTTGAGTAAATCCTTTTGCAACCAGTCGTGCCTTGAAGACATTTACATTGCCATCCATGTCGGTTTTCTCTTTAAAAACCCACTTGCACCCGACAGTTTTTACACCTTCAGGCGGGTCGACTAAGGTCCATACCTTATTGTCGTACATGGATTGCATCTCAGACTTCATGGCATTAAGCCATTTTTCAGAGTTTGGTCCTACTATAGCTTCTTGATAGGTAGTGGGCTCATTATGCTCAATGAGCAACACATCACGACTATCAGAAATCAGAAATCCATATCTCTGAGGCTGAAGTCGTGCCCTATTAGATCGCCTTGGGCCTTGCGTGACTTGAGGAGTCTCAACAACTTCTTGTGAGTCTTCTCTACTTTCCATCTCTAGTTCTGTGGCGTCTTGTGGCTCTCGAACTTCTTCGAGGTGTACCTTGCTCCCAGTGGTTCTTTTAGAGATAAATTCTCGTTCTAGAAAGATACCATTTCTGACAACAAACACTTTGTTATCAGTGGGGTTGTAGACATAATATCCCTTGGTTTCCTTAGGATATCCCACAAAAGGCACTTTGAAGATTTGGGCGCTAACTTATCTGAGGCTTGTTGCTTAACATAGACCTCACATCCCCAAATCTTGAGAAAAGACAAACTAGGTTTCCTCCCAGTCCATATCTCATACGGAGTCTTTTCAACTGCCTTAGATGGAACACGATTCAGTGTGAACGCAGCTGTCTCTAGGGCGTGGCCCCAAAAGGATGGTGGAAGATCTGTTCGACTCATCATGGATCGAACCATATCCAATAGTGTTCGATTCCTCCGTTCAGAAACCCCATTCCTGTAACACCCCAATTTTTAGGCCTAGAGATGCCAGAAAGAGAAATCAAGGGCATAATCGTAATTATGGGAAAGATCGGGCTGATAGCCGATGAGTACCATATTTTTCCAAAAAATAGAGAAAATTATGCTGATCATTTCCCTGAACTGTGAAATGTGCATATGAGGTCTCTAGGTGTATGAAAGAATTAGAAATATGACCAAGGGTAAAATGGTCATTTTGGAAAAGTGTGCGCGTGAGTGCTTTTTCAGGCCAAAACAGCCCGGTCCGGATAAAATATCTGAAAATACCGGGAGATAGAGGAAAGGATTCCGGATTGAATGAGGAGTCACAGAATTTTGATTTGAGGTCCCGATTTTTCTGTAAAAATTCCTGAAGATGGGAATTTACAGTTATAATCGGTAAAGGAAAGGCAGTCCGAATAGAGATGATCAGACTATGGCCAGAGGCCATACAGTATTGTCTAAGGCCCGTAGTGACACCAGGGAAGGCCCAAGCCCATAATACCAGTTCAGGGGTAAGAGGGGCCGGTGTCCGGGGAAAAATGTGCAAAATGATGAAAATGCCCTTATGTTATAAAATAACTGAAGAATGAGTAAAGGGTATTTTGGTCATTTGGCTAAGGTTAGACAGTCAAGAAGGGGTATCTGGATAGTTGACCAGGGCCAGAGAATACTCTGGTAAAATATGAAAAGACAATAATGCCCCTAGACCTAGTAAAGGAAATGAAAGGACTTAGGTGCAATTATGGAAAGTTTCAAGGCCAAAAAGGAAAGTAGACAAAAATATGGGGTCCTTAAGTGTAATTTTAGCCAAATAAAAAGGGACTTAAATGAAAAGAAGAAAAGTTCCCTGGGGCTAAATTGTAATTAAAGAAAGTCAGGCCGGAAGTGGTTTGGACTGTCCGACAGCATTTCAGTCCCAGATTTCACCGGTAGAGAGAGCAAGTGACGCTCGGTAATCTGGCTTAATACAGGAATTTTTGAAGATTCCAGATAGCCAGAAATGGACTGATCGTCCAAAAGTTATAAAAATTTATACCGGGTATCCTAGAATTCAGATCTAGGTGAGAAAATACAGGATGATACGTCCTTATGGGACGGATGTCGGGAAATAGACAGAATACCGATAGGAGGCCTGTAGAAAAAGTTATTCGCAAATCAGAAAATCCAGACGGGAGTGTAAGGCCTCGGGGGATCCGATAGGGAGATTTATCGGTATTTAAAAAGGGACTGAATGAGTTCGGATGACCTCAGTCAGATGACTGATATGACTCACAGGGATGCCTGAACACCGCAGGCTAGTGTTTCGGACAGAAGGAGCCGGTGTCCGGATATGTGTATAAACGGTGAATAATAGATAAAATATTCAATAATTGTTAACGGGGGAAGATTCCTCGTAATGCGTGCCATGAGGATATTGGACCCAGAAAGGCCCAATAATGGCGCCAACAGAGGCCAGTAAGACACTTGGACTGATAGGTGGGCCAGTGTCCGGCAGAACCCCGGAAAAGTGCGAAATTACGAAAATGCCCCTGTGTTGTACAAAAGGGTAACAGATGAATGAAGGGCATTTTGGTAATTCTGGACAGGCCCAGAAGCCAAGGTATATACAGATAAAGTTACTTAGAGTCAGTATATACCCTGACAGAGTACAGAAGGGTGTAAAATGATAATTTTACCCTTAGGGTTAAGATAGTGCAAGAAAGGGCACCCAAGGGCATTTTGGTAATTTGCCAAGGGCTGTTTCTTGGGAATCGAGCCATCAAAGTACTTGAGCTTGATCAGGATCCAAGACAACATTCCCAGAGCCCAAAAACGTAGGCCCAGTGATATGTGGGAAAAAGTGGCATTAAAATACTATTTTAATGCTGTTTCAATAAAGTAAAGTTACTCGGTTGGCACGATAACCGAGGAGGTGATCAGATAAAGTCCTGGATTTATCTGGATAGCATTGGAAGGCGTGACAGGTGCCAGTAAGATGACACATGGCGCCAACATAAAGGTAGAAGAAAAGGTTGAGGACACGTACTACGAGGCAGGACACTGGACCGGTGAGTCAGCCTGCTGAGGTGTCCAGGAATTTCAGCATGTGGAAAATGTGGCGCTGAGGTGTCCTGGTGAGGTGTCCCAATGATGTCATGCATGATGCAGTAAAGGAGGAATTAAAGAAAATAGGAATATCCAGGAAAAACCAGGACCGCAGGATCAAAGTTCATGGTAATTACGAGATTGCCATTGGAGGAGGTTATAAATACCCCCCTTTGCCTTCATATGCCACGGCCTAAGGCCATTTTAGAGAGAGGAGGAGGTGCTAGAGAGGGAAAGTGAGAGGAAGAAAGAAAGAAAGGAAGTTCTGGCGGAGCTGGAAGCAGAATAGAGATAGTAGAGCTCTGCTGAGCCTTTGAGGTAGTAACAAATCTTAGCTTTTATGTAATGGCTTTGTGATTTGTTGTGCTATTGTTTGGTTGGATTGTTGTCTTATATGCTATGTCTGAAGCTCTGCTATAATGCTATGATCATATGTTATTAAGCATGGAAGCACGCAGCATACTTATCTGTACACAATCACAAGCAAGCACTGTCACTCTGCATTACATATATTGTTATGATTGTTGCTACTGAGATTCCCCCGAATCTCATTCCAATAAATATCCCATTACAGGGGAGGTTATGTCGAAATGAATTTTGGGAATTTTAAGAGACGCCGTTATGCTGCCGAAGTAAAGACTGAACATCAGTATATGGTAAAGTACTGTGTACGTAGTGCTGTCTAAGGAGGCTAGAAGTGAGTGAACCTAGCCAGTTCATCTAGTCTTTCCTGGGTACTACGTAGAATGGTAGTTCTCATGAGGGGATTACCGAATCAGTACGGTTCAGTTCTTTGTACAGATGAAGCGTAGCGGTTATGCTGCCGGATTTCAGGCAGGAGGAGATGTAATAGAGATATGAGAATTTATGTACATGACTGGATGTAAAACAACTTATTAATTAATAATAATTGTTGTTTTGCATGTTAACTGATATATGATGGATGTATGCCTCTGTATGTAATGTTGGTTGCTGAAAATTAACGCTATGAACAGTAACCCGTGGGGACATGAGGATGTTTGACCCATAATTAAAAATAGTAAATGGATGAATTAATGTATGAAAAATTTAAGGTAAATCGTAGACATACCAAGCTTCGATTTGATATATAGTATGACTCATTTGGATGTCTACACAAGGAGATATAAATTACCAAAGTTGGGACCAGAATGCTGGATTCAGGGAGAAAAACGTGAGATGAACAGTAAAGTGGAAACCTTGACTGGAGTTGACTAGGTCAACTAATGGTCAACGAATTATTTTTCCCTGAAAGATAAGTGAGTTATATTCATTTAGCAATTGGAACCACTTCATTTCGATTTTTCTAGAATTAGTTATGATTTTTCGAAGTCGGGTCACTCATCTGGAATTTGCACAGTGAACAGTACTCGATAAGAGTAGAACTCCAGATTGAGAAATTGGACTTCAATGACCTTGAAAGTGGTTCTAAATGCCACTGAATGGTCCCTAAGACATACGAAAGTAAGGATGTTTCAATTCCATTGTGGTGTTCCTGGAGGAGTCAATTGTGAGACTATTCCACAATTCCTAAGATGATCGATAAACTCTTGGCTCAAATATTCACCACCTCGATCAGATCGAAGGGCTTTAATTGTTTTGCCAAGCTGGTTTTGTACTTCATTTTGAAATATCTTGAACATTTCAAAAGATTCGGATTTATGTTTCATTAGATAGACGTAGCCATATCTACTGAAATCATCTATGAATGTAATAAAGTACGAATAACCTCTTCTGGCATTTGTATTCATCGGTCCACACACATCTGTATGTATGAGGCCCAACAAATCGGTGGCCCTCTCACTGTGTCCAATGAAAGGCGACTTTGTCATCTTTCCTAACAAACAAGATTCGCAAGTATCATATGATTCAAAATCAAATGAGTTGAGAAATCCATCTTGATGGAGTTTAGAAATGCGTTTCTCATTTATGTGGCCTAGACGACAGTGCCAGAGGTACGTCGGATTCAAATCATTTGGTTTGATCCTTTTGGCGGTTATGTTATAGATATTTCCATGATTGGGTTGTTCCAAGTTTAATATGTAATGATCAACATGCAAATCACCATGAGCATAGAAAACATCATTACGATAAATGGAACATTTACCATTCCCAGAAATGGAAGTGTAACCTTCCTTATCCAAATAAGAAAGAGAAACAATGTTACTACTCAAAGCAGGAACATAATAGCAATTGTTCAAAACTAACAAAAGCCCAGTGGGTAGAACTAATTCATAAGTGCCTACAACTAGAGCAGCAACCTTTGCTCTATTTCCAACTCGTAGGTCAACTTCGCCCTTCTTCAGCTTTCTACTGTCCTTTAGGCCCTGCACATTTGTACAAATGTGAGAACCACATGCAGTATCTAATACCCATGTAGTGGAAGTAGAGAGATGAATGTCTATAACATAAATACCTGAAGCGATAGCCCCGCTATCCTTCTTGTTCTTTCTCAGATCTTCAAGGTAGAGTTTGCAATTCCTCTTCCAATGACCCGGTTCATTGCAGAAGAAGCAAACTCCTTCCTTTGGAGGCTTTGCCTTCTTTGGTGCAGGCTTGGTTTCGGGCTTGCCTGACTCTTTGGTCTTACCAGATGAGCCATGACCCTTCCCCTTACCCTTGCCTTTCTTTTTCATACCCTTTCCTTTCTGAACCATCAAAACAGTACTGGGCTTTTTCTTAACAGTCGGCTCAGCAGTTTTAAGCATCCCATGCAGTTCAGAAATAGATTTCTCCATGTTGTTCATGTTGTAGTTCATGACAAACTGGTCATAACTTTCTGGGAGTGAGTTCAAGATCAAATCTGTAGCTAACTCCTGACTTATGGGAAATCCAAGCCTCTCAAGGTGATCTATGTACCCTTTCATCTTTAAGACATGAGTACTCACTGATGCACCTTCAGCCATTCTGCAGGAATGTAAGGCCTTAGTGGTCTCATACCTCTCTTGCCTTGCCTGTTGCTGGAACATTTCCTTAAGATGCACAATCATCTCATAAGCCTCCATGTGTTCCAGATCTCTTTGGAGCTCCGGAACCATGGTGGCAAGCATCAAGCATCCCACACCGACAGAGTCTTCCTTATGCCTCGCATAAGAATCTCTCTGAGCTCTAGGAGCATTGGCTGCTGGCTCCTTAAGAATGGGTTGATCTAGGACATATACTTTTCTTTCCTGCTTGAGAACAATTCTCAAGTTCCTGAACCAGTCAAGAAAGTTTGTCCCATTGAGTTTGTCCTTCTCAAGGACAGATCGCAACGATAATGTAGCAGTATTACTAGTCGTCATGATTCTACAATTAAAATATGCAAGCGAATTAGCAATCTCCCACTGAATAAAACAACCCTCAATGTAATAATTAGTGGGCTAAGATCCATATTTTGCTTAAACTTGAGTCCGCTTTGGCAGGACGCTCAACTTTAAGTTATTTAGGTAGGTAACAACTTTACCAATTACATCACATGTAACTCTTAGATGTTTATGGGATTCCATCATCATATGATCCGGCATGTTTTAATCCCATCTAATGCCTTGAGACCCAAAACTGTTTTGATAATCTCAATTAAGTCAAACAATAACAAACATAAGAGCAGCACCATTACTCTTGCTTATCTCCCCAAGATAACTCAAATGCACCCACTTTGGTGGACCTACAAATGAGCGATCGAGGTTTTGACAAGTGTCCATTAATTGACGGCATATGACTTAAGATTTCTTTTAGAGGGTTTAATTAATTATCTGGTTTATAAGATGCATGTATCGCGGTTGTATCTCATACAAGTATTATGCATATAAAACATACATGCAGTGATCTAATCAAAAGATGCATAATCTTAAACGTGACACAATATGGCTCACCTATCCTAAGTCCCCTCAAGCCAATGAGAGAAGCTGTCTAATTAGAATAGGAAAATTGTAACATCCCAATTTTCAGGCCTTGAGACACGGAAATAGCCTGAGAATGAGAGGCTACCAGACCCCTTTTGAGCAGAAGTCCCAGAGACATAAGAGAGTTTTTAGGGACTAAGCTGCGAATAAGTAAAGGTACGGGAACTTATGTGCAAACAGTGGAAGTCCCAAGGGGTAGAATGGCCATTTGGGGTGATGTAAAGGTCAAAGGTTGAAGAGTTACGAGCTGACCGTTCTGGTCGCGACTAGAGTAAATCATGGTCGCGACTAGTGGTTACAGAAAGAGCTATACGCGACGAGAAAGCATTATGGTCGCGACGTAAAAGAAGTATGGTCGCGACTAGAAAGCAGTGATATCGCGACTAATAGTGGCAGAAAGCCTTAGACGCGACTAAAAAGTGTTATGGTCGCGACTAAAATGTGTTGTGGTCGCGACGATAGAATGTTTTAGTCGCGACGAGAAGATGTTTTGGTCGCGACTAATGTACACAGAATTGTAAGGTCACGACAAGATGATGTTGAGGTCGCGACTAGTGACTAAAGTGGCGCTAAGCGTACGGGCCAAGAGTGGTGAAGGTCCAAGAGAGATAGTTACCCGGTTGGAGATAGACCGGAGGCAGGATATCAGATACAGGAAAGGTTATCTGGAAACCATGAAGTAAACTGATAAGGTATACTCATGGGTCCCACAAGATGCCACATGGCATTAAAGTAATGGTTTAGTAGAATAAAGTTACTCGGTTGGCACAAAAACTGAGGAGGCACGATAACCGAGGAAATGATCAGATAAAGTCAGGGACTTATCTGGGTGGCATTGGGAAGCGTGCAAGGTCTCTTCCAGTCGCCACATGGCATTAGTCTGCAAAAAGCAGATAAAGTTGAGGGCACGCATTACGAGGCAAGAGACTGGACCGATGAGTCAGCATGCTGAGGTGCCCCAGGAATTCAAGCATGTGATAAATGTGGTGCTGAGGTGTCCCGGTGAGTTGGCACGATGATGCAGTAAAAAAGGAATTAAGGAAAATAGGAAAATCCAGGAAAAACCAGGACCGCAGGATCAAAGTTCATGGTAATTATAGAATTGCCATTGAAGCCTATTATAAATACCCCCTCCCCTCATTCCATTCTTGCATCACGCATGGAGAGGAGAATGAGAGACAAAGAAGAGAGGGAAAGGGAAGGAAAGGAAGAGAGAAAGGAGAAAGGAAGAAAGGAAGTTCTGGCGGAGCTGGAAGCAGAATAGAGATAGTAGGGTTCTGCTGAGCTAGCTAGGTAGTAACTAATCCTAGCTTCTATGTAATGGCTTTGTGATTTGATGTGCTATTGTTTGGTTGGATTGTTGTCTTATATGTTATGTCTGAAGCTCTGCTGTAATGCTATGGTCATATGTTATTAAGCATGGAAGCACGCAGCATACTTATCTGTACACAATCACAAGCAAGCACTGTCACACTGCATTACATATATTGTTATGATTGTTGCTACTGAGATTCCCCCGAATCTCATCCCCATCCATAACCCATTACAGGGAGGTTATGCTGAAGTGGATTTAGAGAATCCTAAGAGACGCCGTTATGCTGCCGGAGTAAAGACTGAACATCAGTATATGATAAGTACTGTGTACGTAGTGCTGTCTAAGGAGGCTAGAAGTGAGTGGACCTAGCAGGTTCATCTAGTCTTTCCTGGGTACTACGTAGAATGGTAGTTCTCATGAGGGAATTACCGAATCAGTACGGTTTAGTTCTTTGTACAGATGAAGTGTAGCGGTTATGCTGCCGGAGTTTAGGCAGAAGAAGAGCTAGTATAGCTTCCTCAAGTGTACTCTGAGGGCTGTATGGTAGGATGTTTCATTTTGGTATCAGAGCAAGAGGTTCTGGCACCAACCAGAAAGGACTCTGGTTCAGAGCATAAGATTCTGGCACAGAACAGAAGGTTCTGGCTCAGTGATGCTCTGATTTAGCCCTTGAGTACGACAGAATAGCACTCCGGTCGCGACTAACGTGGTTTATGTCGCGACTGGTAGCCTCAATGAGAGGTTTAGTCGCGACGCATAAGTTTATAGGTCGCGACGGTTATTCACAGAAAGATTTGGTCGCGGCGAGTATGTTCCTAGGTCGCGATGTTATTTAACAGAGAGCTAAGGTTGTGACGAGAAAAGTTTAATGTCGCGACTAGAAATGGCTATGGTTGCGACGTGAAGAGACATAAGTCGCGACGAGAAAATATCCTGGTCGCGACGGTAGAGGAGTTGAGTCGCGACGTAGAAAGGTTAAGGTCGCGACGACAGAATATTTAGGTCGCGACTAGAAGACAGAAGATGTTAAGGACGCGACGTCTGAAGCTGTAGGTCACGACTAAAGAATAGGAATGATAAGTCGTGAGGAGTTAAGGGTAATGAAGAATCATAGAGGCTATGAATAGCGATTACCCAATACTCATATCGCGACGGAATGACAGAGATGTCCTGGTATGACATTAGAAGATTTAGATCGGGACTATTATGGGTTTAGAAGAGCCCGTGGAGATAAAGCTCCTAGATGGAATAAGAGGTGTTCATGTTTCGTTGTAAAGGAAAAGACAGGTGAACACAAAGCATGAACATAGAGCTTGAGTTGAGAAGCCATACATAGAGGAAGTTGGCAACTCCAATAAGCAAGTCATCCTTGCTAGGTAGGATAGACCGCAAAGGATGATAATGATAAGTTAAGATGAGATAGCTAGAATGAGACAGATCCTCCATGTGATTACGAGGAGTAGATCTACATGGTAAAAGTCTTATTCAACCTAGTTGAATAAAAGACCTGAGAGCTATAATGGGATAGCTAGTATGAAGTTTGCCTCGGAGTAATCCTAGGGCATAGCCTAAAGGCTAGAGATGTGATGATGTTTGATATGGCCTAAGGCTAAGGCTAAGGACGTGATGGTTAATAGGTAAAGAGTTAAAATTCCCTAAGCAGAGGGATTCCATCACAGAGATCTAGGGTAGAGTACCCTAAAGAATAGAAATAATAGTAAAAGATAATGAATGAGATCTAGGCGACTGAAGTTCGCTAGGATTAAGAGAAAGATGCGTTTTCAGGTGCTTAAGGGCTGTGGCTCGTGTGTCTGGAAAACAAAACCGTGACCTCATGTGGGCACCAAGCCTACCTAAGGGGAAAGCGGATAATATCTTTGTAAAGGGGTTCTAGGCTGTTACAGTAAAGGCCGATAAGGAACCACAGTCTGGTCAAGAATAGACTGAGACTGATAGATAGACAAAAGAAGAAGTGAGATAGTAGAAGGTAGCCACAGATTACGGGATACAGTGACTCCCCTATGTAAGAAAGAGTGATGAAGGGTTGAGTCTGTACCCTAATAAGAGGGTAGCGTGGCAGCCTGAGATAGACAGATGTTTCAGGATGACTGACCAAGATATGATAGGCAATATGATAAATAAAATATGCCTTGAGGTTTAGTTAGTCTGATGGATGGTTGAGCAAAGTATGATGATGATATGGCTTATGATGCCATAAGTTATGATAGTTGCATCTCCTTGCAATTGTCATATGATGACATGCATGTTAGAGTATGCCATGATGAATGAATACTCCCTTTTACAGTGCATGAAGGGTAGAGTATATATGAGATGAGAAAGTATGTTGCTCCCATACCATATGACATGTAATGAGATATGTATTGAGGATGATAGATAGTCTCAGTTCATGGGACAATAAGTTATGATATTCGGATATGTTTGAAGTTACTCGGGTAATTCTGCAGACTTATGAATATAGTACTCAGGACCATTTCTGTTGAAAGGAATGGTAGACAGAAAGAAAGCAGATAAGAGTAAAGAGATTGTTTTTAGATCACTCTTCAGATAAGAGTTGGATCTGAAACAGATGGCTCTCAGATAGAGCTAGATTCAGATGAGTATAGATCACTCTTCAGATAAGAGTTGGATCTGATACAGGATGCTCGCAGTTGGAGCATAGTTCAAATGGTTCACAGTTAGAGCACAGATGAGTTATGATGAGGCCATAGCAGTAGAATGCAATGGCAGGTGGTTAGACCATGATGGCACAAGCCAATGGTAAGCCATAGTAAAGTAAGAAAGATGAGAAGGAACTCCTGAGTAAGAGAGGAAGTAAGTAAAGTCTGGGTAAATGATGTGAGGCTATAAAATTTTTATGGAGTTATCAACAGGTGGAAGCAGTTAACCTTATAACTTAGTCTGTTGGTTTAAGATCTTCGGGAGATATACAGTACAATAGAATCGCAGTTAGATTCTGGAGGGTCACAGTTAGATCCTAGCATGGCTCCAGGGTCGCAGTTAGATCCTAACAGATCCAGAGTCACAGTTAGATTCTGAAGAGGCTAACGGTTGATCGTAGTTAGATCCCGAGGTCGCAGTTAGACCTAGCCTAAGAAAAGTAATGAGCCATGAGACATGAGTACGATGTAGTATCTCTTTGGGAAGATGAATGCCAAAGACGAAGTTAAGGTAAGGAAGTTTCACTAGTTGATAAGCTGACCCAGAGAAATTGTTTTATAATGATTTTCCTCAGGTAGCCTCTAGTCTACAGACTGAACTTAGCTTTCCCTTAAACGAAGATGGAGTCCAAGTTTAAATCTGAGTACTGAGATTCAAAGTTTTATAGAAGTATGCCTGAGAAGCAGAGAAGAGAATCCTCTGTGTAATGAGAAGCAGAGAAGAGAATCCTCTGAGAAGCAGAGAAGAAAATCCTCAATGTAATAAGAATAGAAAAGTATGAGTAGATAAAGATTACCCAGATGAGGGGTAAAGAGATTAAAAGGCTAGAGAAGACCTAGAGAAGAGGGTCTAAGGCAAAGCTGAGATAGAACACAGTTCTATGAAAAAGAGAAAGCCAGTCTTATGTTAGTCTTGTGATAAGACAAGATAAGTTATGAAAGGGTGAAATACACCATGAGATAGCTAGAGTGGGCTAGATATGCCATGATAACGTATCAAAGGCATGTAATGAGATACACGGTAGTAAACGTGTAATATGACACGCACCTAGAGATGTGCATTGTATGAACAGACAGAGAGGCTCCCTGTTTGGTAGGAATCAGATGTTTGAATGTTATGCTATGAAAGAGAATAGAAAATGAGAGCTTTCACTCTTTGCATGAGATGTCAGGCTTAATGTTATGCTAAAACTATGCAAGCTCCGAGTGTTAGAGTTGTGCCTAGTTAGAGCAGGAATGCTTAAGCTCCGATGTTAGAGCTTTGCATTCATAAGCAGGTATGCAGTCCTGCAGTATGTTGGCCAAGCATTATGCATATTAGAGTAGGTGCTTTTGTTTAGCAGCAAAGTAAAGAAAGAATAGCTGCGTAAGTCCTCTCTCTGTATGATGTTAAGTGCAAAGAAAGATGAAATATTGCAGATTTTAAAGCAGTCTGCGAGATATCAAGAGAAGTAGTAAGAATATGATGCTTAAAGTATGATGAGTAGTTAGAAGAAATTCCCGAATACAGTAATATTCGAGAGAATTTCATATGAAAGAAATGGACACTACTCATAAGTGCAGTAAGTGGTCCATAAGAGGAAAGTAGATTTCAACTCTGATTGGATTAACCCAGAGAAAGAAAGGCATGTTACGAAGAGATGTAAAGTTATGATGAGTACTTTGCCAGATGTTAAGTTAATTTGGCTATGGTACTGATTAAATTTCGAGGACAAAATTTATTTAAAGGGGAGGAGAAATGTAACATCCCAATTTTCAGGCCTTGAGACACGGAAATAGCCTGAGAATGAGAGGCTACCAGACCCCTTTTGAGCAGAAGTCCCAGAGACATAAGAGAGTTTTTAGGGACTAAGCTGCGAATAAGTAAAGGTACGGGAACTTATGTGCAAACAGTGGAAGTCCCAAGGGGTAGAATGGCCATTTGGGGTGATGTAAAGGTCAAAGGTTGAAGAGTTACGAGCTGACCGTTCTGGTCGCGACTAGAGTAAAGCATGGTCGCGACTAGTGGTTACAGAAAGAGCTATACGCGACGAGAAAGTATTATGGTCGCGACGTAAAAGAAGTATGGTCGCGACTAGAAAGCAGTGATATCGCGACTAATAGTGGCAGAAAGCCTTAGACGCGACTAAAAAGTGTTATGGTCGCGACTAAAATGTGTTATGGTCACGACGATAGAATGTTTTGGTCGCGACGAGAAGATGTTTTGGTCGCGACTAATGTACATAGAATTGTAAGGTCGCGACAAGATGATGTTGAGGTCGCGACTAGTGACTAAAGTGGCGCTAAGCGTACGGGCCAAGAGTGGTGAAGGTCCAAGAGAGATAGTTACCCGGTTGGAGATAGACCGGAGGCAGGATATCAGATACAGGAAAGGTTATCTGGAAACCATGAAGTAAACTGATAAGGTATACTCATGGGTCCCACAAGATGCCACATGGCATTAAAGTAATGGTTTAGTAGAATAAAGTTACTCGGTTGGCACAAAAACCGAGGAGGCACGATAACCGAGGAAATGATCAGATAAAGTCAGGGACTTATCTGGGTGGCATTGGGAAGCGTGCAAGGTCTCTTCCAATCGCCACATGGCATTAGTCTGCAGAAAGCAGATAAAGTTGAGGGCACGCATTACGAGGCAAGAGACTGGACCGGTGAGTCAGCATGATGAGTCAGCATGCTGAGGTGCCCCAGGAATTCAAGCATGTGATAAATGTGGTGCTGAGGTGTCCCGGTGAGTTGGCACGATGATGTAGTAAAAAAGGAATTAAGGAAAATAGGAAAATCCAGGAAAAACCAGGACCGCAGGATCAAAGTTCATGGTAATTATAGAATTGCCATTGAAGCCTATTATAAATACCCCCTCCCCTTATTCCATTCTTGCATCACGCATGGAGAGGAGAATGAGAGAGAAAGAAGAGAGGGAAAGGGAAGGAAAGGAAGAGAGAAAGGAGAAAGGAAGAAAGGAAGTTCTGGCGGAGCTGGAAGCAGAATAGAGATAGTAGAGTTCTGCTGAGCTAGCCAGGTAGTAACTAATCCTAGCTTCTATGTAATGGCTTTGTGATTTGATGTGCTATTGTTTGGTTGGATTGTTGTCTTATATGTTATGTCTGAAGCTCTGCTGTAATGCTATGGTCATATGTTATTAAGCATGGAAGCACGCAGCATACTTATCTGATACCACTGCAGGGAATTGGAAGACACGCAGCGGAAATTAACTTTAAAAATTTTTCCATTCCCAGCCAGGATCTACCGAATGTGTTTAAGTCAAGGAGAAAGAAGTGTTACCTTCGGTATTTGAGCTTTGGTCGCGACCTCATTGTCCACTAGTTGCGACTCCTCGCCTCTGGAAATTTCAGTCGCGACCTCTTCAGCTTTTAGTCGCGACCTGTCGCCTCTGGAGTTTTTAGTCGCCACCTACTCTGCTTCTCGTCGCGACCTTCCTCTTCTTTTCGGATTTCTGACGTTCAGATGCCCGTATGGTCGCGACCTAAGTGTTTTCTGGTCGCGACCTTGCTTCGTGTCTGGTCGTATCGTAGAAGTCGACAGCTCAGATCGGCTTCCTCTACCGGTATCCACACGAGCAGCGTTCCAATCGCGAACGACGTGCTAGCGCCTCTTGTCCCTCTAGGGCCTTCTAGAGATTCCGTCCTCACCGTCTCTATCTCGGCAGTTTCTTATGTGCAAACCTTTTGCACTCTCCCTGCCCCCTCTTCTCACGTCTGAATGTGTGTGTAGAGATCTATCTTGTGTGTGGAACCCTAGCTCCTAATGTCAAATATATAGGAAGCTATCGGGCTTCTAATAGGGCCGGGCTTCAGAATTAATCTTATATTAATTCTGAATTAATACAATATCATATATTGCATAATTTAACAAGAAACTGATTAAATAAATATGGTTTATATTAAATCCGTCCCACAGATTTAATTCACCTATTTATTTAATTTAAAATAAAGATAAGACAGAATTATATTTGATTTATTCTCATAAATCAAATTTGATATATCTTATCAATTTGAATTTCAAATTCAAATAGATCATATCCATTTAAATTCAAATTCAAAAATGATAGAGATTTAATTTATCCTTATAAATTAAATCTTACAAATATCTCTTATATTATATATATAATATATATATAAACTAATTTATATATGTATATAAAATATATATCCACCCTAGATTATTCATTGAATCTAGACATCTCTTAGATTCAATGAATCTGGACATCATAGCTCGCATTGGGCTGTTTTGTGTGCGACCCTGTAGGCCCATATGAAGTTGGTAGTGGCCCAGTTACTATACTGACCCACAAGTCGTAAGCGGTCTCTAGCAAGGCATTACGACTACCCAAAACATATGAGGATCGATAAACGATGTAACCTTTCATACAACCATATCACGTCCCTAATGTAAACTCTATTCCTCCAATGAGAGGACAAATTACGGCTGAGGAAGCTAAGTACTAGCACTGGATTACAGGTAGACCATGAAACATCCTCCCTTACAGCCCTCAGAGTACACTAGCGGAAGCAATATTGCTTAAAATGGCTTAACTTCATCATTCATAAATTGAACATGCGAAACAATATTTATTATTAAATAATAAAATATCATACAACAAGGCATACACAACAAGACATATACATAATCTTGCTATCTCTATTACATCTCTTTCTGCCTAAACTCCGGCAGCATAACCGCTACGCTTTATCTGTACAAAGAATTGAACTGTACTAATTCGGTAATCCCCTCATGAGAACTACCATTCTACGTAGTACCCAGGAAAGACTAGATGAACCGGCTAGGTCCACTCACTTCTAGCCTCCTTAGACAGCACTACGTACACAGTACTTTATCATATACTATGACGTTCAGTCTTAACTTCGGCAGCATAACGACGTCTCTTAGCATTCTCAAGATCCACTTCAGCATAACCTCCCTGTAATGGGTTATGTATGGGGGATGAGATTCGGGGGAATCTCAGTAGCAACAATCATAACAATATATGTAATGCAGTGTGATAGTGCTTGTTTGTGCTTGTGTACAGATAAGTATGCTGCGTGCTTCCATGCTTAATAACATATGATCATAGCATTACAGCAGAGCTTCAGACATAACATATAAGACAACAATCCAACCAAACAATAGCACATCAAATCACAAAGCCATTACATAAAGCTAGGATTAGTTACTACCTGGCTAGCTTAGCAGAACTCCACTATCCTTATTCTGCTTCCAGCTCCGCCAGAACTTCCTTACTTCTTTTTCTCCTTTCTCTCTTCCTTCCTTCTCCTTCTCTCTCTTCTTTCTCTCCCTTCTCCCTTGCCCATGCGTGAATGCAAGAATGAGCCAAGGGGGGGTATTTATAATTGCCTCCAATGGCAATTCCGTAATTACCATGAACTTTGATCCTGCGGTCCTGGTTTTTCCTAGATTTTCCTATTTCTTTAATTCCTCATTTACTGCATCATGCATGACATCATCGGGACACCTCACCGGGACACCTCAGCGCCACATTTATCACATGCTGCAAATCTGGGACACCTCAGCAGCTGACTCACCGGTCCAGTCTCCTGCCTCGTAATGCGTGCCCTCAACTTTATCTGCTTTCTACAGACTAATGCCATGTGGCGACTGGAAGAGACCTTGCACGCTTCCCAATGCCACCCAGATAGGTCCCAGACTTATCTGATCACCTCCTCGGTTTTCGTGCCTTCTCGGTTTTCGTGCCAACCGAGTAACTTTACTTTATTGAATCATTACTTTAATGCCATGTGGCATCTTGCAGGACCCATGAGTATACCTTATCAGTTTACTTCATGGTTTCCAGATAACCTTTCCTGCATCTGATATCCTGCCTCCGGTCTATCTCCAACCGGATAACTATCTCCTTTGGACCTTCACAACTCTTGGCCCATACGCTTCGCATCACTTTAGTCACTAGTCGCGACCTCAACATCATCTTATCGCGACCTAACGCTTCTGTGTGCATTAGTCGCGACCACAACATCTTCTCGTCGCGTATGGCTCTTTCTGTAACCATTAGTCGCGACCAAACTCTACTATAGTCGCGACCGTAACGTTCAACTCGTAACTCTCAATCTTTGCTCTTTACATCATCCCAAATGGCCATTCTACCCCTTGGGACTTCCACTGTTTGCACATAAGTCCCCGTACCTTTACTTACTCGCAGCTTAGTCCCTAAAAACTCTCTTATGTCTCTGGGACTTCTGCTCAAAAAGGGGTCTGGTAGCCTCTTAATCTCAGGTTATTTCTACGTCTCAAGGACTGAAAATTGGGATGTTACATTTCTCCTCCCCTTTAATAAATTTCATCCTCGAAATTTAATCAGTACCATAGCCAAATTAACTTAACATCTGGCAAAATACTTATCATAAAACTTTACATCTCTTCGTAACATGCCTTTCTTTTACTGGGTCAACTCAATCAGAGTTGAAATCTACTTTTCTCTTATGGACCAATTACTGCACTTATGAGTAGTGTCCATTTCTTTCATAGGAAATTCTCTCGAATATTACTGTATTCGGGAGTTTCTTCTAACTACTCATCAGATCTCTTTCAACAATTCATCATCTCATCTTTCTTTTCATCATTCTCAGTATCTTAGTATCATACAGAGAGAGGGCTTACGCAGCTGTGCTTTCTTTACTTTGCTGCTAAATAAGAGCATCTACTCTAACATGCATAATGTCTGGCCAACATACTGCACGACTGCATTCCTGCTTATGAATGCAAAGCTCTAACATCGGAGCTCAAGCATTCCTTTTCTATTTATGCACAGCTCTAACACTTGGAGCTTGCAAAGGTCTAGCATAACATTAGGCCAGACATCTCATGCAAGGAGTGAAAGCTCTCATTTTCGTTTTCCTTTCGTAACATAACATATAAGCCAATGATCCCTACCGAAAGGGAGCCTCTCTACCTGTTCATAAAATACATATTTCTCGGTGCGTGTTGCAGGGAATTGGAAGACACGCAGCGGAAATTAACTTTAAAAATTTTTCCATTCCCAGCCAGGATCTACCGAATGTGTTTAAGTCAAGGAGAAAGAAGTGTTACCTTCGGTATTTGAGCTTTGGTCGCGACCTCAGTGTCCACTAGTCGCGACTCCTCGCCTCTGGAACTTTCAGTCGCGACCTCCTCAGCTTTTAGTCGCGACCTGTTGCCTCTGGAGTTTTTAGTCGCGACCTACTCTGCTTCTCGTCGCGACCTTCCTCTTCTTTTCGGATTTCTGACGTTCAGATGCCCGTATGGTCGCGACCTAAGTGTTTTCTGGTCGCGACCTTGCTTCGTGTCTGGTCGTATCGTAGAAGTCGACAGCTCAGATCGGCTTCCTCTACCGGTATCCACACGAGCAGCGTTCGAATCGTGAACGACGTGCTAGCGCCTCTTGTCCCTCTAGGGCCTTCTAGAGATTCCGTCCTCACCGTCTCTATCTCGGCAGTTTCTTATGTGCAAACCTTTTGCACTCTCCCTGCCCCCTCTTCTCACGTCTGAATGTGTGTGTAGAGATCTATCTTGTGTGTGGAACCCTAGCTCCTAATGTCAAATATATAGGAAGCTATCGGGCTTCTAATAGGGCCGGGCTTCAGAATTAATCTTATATTAATTCTGAATTAATACAATATCATATATTGCATAATTTAACAAGAAACTGATTAAATAAATATGGTTTATATTAAATCCGTCCCACAGATTTAATTCACCTATTTATTTAATTTAAAATAAAGATAAGACAGAATTATATTTGATTTATTCTCATAAATCAAATTTGAGATATCTTATCAATTTGAATTTCAAATTCAAATAGATCATATCCATTTAAATTCAAATTCAAAAATGATAGAGATTTAATTTATCCTTATAAATTAAATCTTACAAATATCTCTTATATTATATATATAATATATATATAAACTAATTTATATATGTATATAAAATATATATCCACCCTAGATTATTCATTGAATCTAGACATCTCTTAGATTCAATGAATCTGGACATCATAGCTCGCATTGGGCTGTTTTGTGTGCGACCCTGTAGGCCCATATGAAGTTGGTAGTGGCCCAGTTACTATACTGACCCACAAGTCGTAAGCGGTCTCTAGCAAGGCATTACGACTACCCAAAACATATGAGGATCGATAAACGATGTAACCTTTCATACAACCATATCACGTCCCTTTTGTCACACGATATTTCGGTCAAGGATGAGGCATGGAGAACGTCATCCTCCTGTTCCTGACCGTTACTTTCTCGATCCCTGAGTAGTCTGAATATAGAAATGGAACTACCCTTCCATTCCAGTATGGCCATACATTTCTCAGACTCACTCATCGAGGGGCCCAGTAATATCTCTCTACGAATGTGAGGGACAAATTCCATCTTGACCATTCACATTCCTCCGCATGAAAAACCACTAAGCCCGAGCATAGCCTTTATGATCACTCGGTCAAAAGTGACTTTTGACTAGGTCAAAGCTGAGCGTTTGTCATGTAGGAATCCATGATGATCTCAGGTCAAAGGGCATAGTGACATGGCTTGTATATGAGAGAAGCTTATGACTTGACCCATGCAGCTCTCTCATAGCGGGTCGGTCCAACACCCTGTACTCTTACATGTGCTTATGACTTTGATTTATATCTCTATATATCTTCAAAGTCATACTGGTCTTATTTCATCTCTGCTCCCACATAGATGACCGACCAGGGACATTTAGGATAAGATCATGAGTTATCCAAGGATGGTCATCACAGTAAACATGCAAATAATTGATAACCTGATACAATGATTGGCCCCTAGGGCACAATTTCCAACACGTGTCATATACACGTTTACCACCGTGTATCTCATTACATGCCTTTTGTCACATCCTTATTTTTATACATCTTAGGGACCATTCAGTAGCACTTAAACCACTTTCAGGGTCATTAAAGTCTAAACACTTAATCTGGAATTTTATTCATATCGAGAACTGTTCACTGTGGCAAATTCCAGATGAGTGACCTGACTTTGAAAATTCATAACTAATTCTAGAAAAATCGAAATGAAGTGGTTCAAATTTCTACATGAACATAACTCAAATATGTTTCAGGGAAAAATCATTGGTTGACAAATCCTTGACAAATTTAACGTGGGTCAATGTTTCAATCTTACTGTTCATCCAATGACTTTCTCCTGAATCCAGCATTCTGGTCCCAATTTTAACAATTTATATATTTTCGTGTATACATACAAATTATACATTCTATATATCAAATTAAATCTTAGTATGTCTACTTTTTACCCTAAAAATTTCGTACATTAATTCAATCATTTACTATTTTTAATGATTTATCAAACATGAATGGGTCTTCACGAGTTACTGTTCATTGAGCCTATTTTCAGCATTTAGTCTTTACATACCCAAGCATACAACCAACATATATCAGTCATACAGGCCAGATAACAATTAATATCAAATAATCAACTGTTATATCTCAGTGCATGATTAACTCCCTCATATTTTATTACATCGTTCTCTGTCTAAAATCCGGCAGCATAACTGCTACAATTCTTCTTTAGAAAGTAACCAATGTTGTACCGATTCGGTAATTCCCTTGTGAGAACTACCATTCTACGTAGTACCCAGGAAAGACTGGATGAACCTGCTGGGTCCACTCACTTCCAGCCTCCTTAGACAGCACTACGTACACAGTACGTATCAGTTCCTTTCTTTGTTCCGTCTTCGTTGCCGGAATTTTGGCAGCCTACCGGCTTCTCTTAAGATTTCCAAATTTTATTTTGACAGAACCTCCCCTGTAATGTTATGTTTGGGAATGAGATTCAAAAGAATCCCAGTAACAATAATCATAACAAAATATGTAATGCAGAGTGACGGTGCATGCTTGTGACTGTGTACAGATAAGTATGCTGCATGCTTCCATATTCAATAACATATGATCATAGCATTGGAATAGAGCTTCAAGCATAACATATAGGACAACAATCAACCAAATAAAACAACACATCACAAAGACATTACATAAGAGCTAGGATTAGTTGTTACCTTAAAAGCAGTGCTTTAGAACTTCCTTACTACTTCCAACTTCACCAGAACTTCCTTACTTCTTTCTTTCTCACACTTTCTCTCTCAAGAACTTCTCTCCTCCTTTCTTCCTTGCTTATGCCGAAATGAGGGGCTAGGTGGGGGTATTTATAGTGTTGAGCAATGGCAATCTTGTAATTAGGAAGACTTATGATCCTGTGGTCCTGGTTTTTCCTGGAATTTCCTATTTTCTTTAATTCTTTTTTACTGCATCACCCTGGACACCTCATGGGACACCTCATAGGACACCTCACCACCCATATGCTTCATGTGACGAAATTTGGAGGTTCTGGAAACTTTCCGGTCCAATCCGGTACCGGCCCTGTCCATTGCCTCGAAAAACATGCCGTTTTCTGAATCTGATGTTTCTGAAGATCCTTTTTATGTCTACTGACCTCACATTTAGTATCTAGACCCTTTATATCATTAAATTTTTAATACTGGGTCCAGAATCAGTTACAGATCCCCTGCGAAATGACCAAAATGCCCTTGGTGCCCTATCTTGTCCTATTTTAACCCTAAGGGCAAAATCGTCATTTCACACCTTTCTGGACCCGGTCAAAGCTTATACTGGCTCTAGTCAACCTTATTTAGACATGTCTTGACCTCTGGGTCTGTCCAAAATGACCAGAATACCCTTTATTCATCTGCTGCCCTTTTTGTACAAATAGGGGCATTTTCGTAATTTCGCACTTTTCCGGGGTTCTGCTGGATACTGGCCCACCTATCAGTCCAAGAGTCTTATTGGACCTCTAATGGCGCCATTTTTGGGCTTCCTGGATCCATTACCTGTATGGCACGTATTACAAAGAATCTTCCTTTAACACAGTTCATTGAATATTTTAACTATTATTTACCGATTATACACCTTTTCTGAACACCGGCCCTTTTTCCCAGATACAGTGTCCTACTGTGTTCAGGCATCCTTGGGGGTTATAACGGTCATCTGACAGAAGTCATTCGATCGCATTTAGCCCCTTTAAAAATACCGATAAATCTCCAACCCGGATCCCCGGAGGCCTCACACTCCCGTCTGGATTTTCTAATTTGCAGATAACTTTTCCTACAGACCTCCTATCGGTATTCTGTCAGTTTCCCGACATCCGTCCCATAAGGGTGCATCATCCTGTATTTTCTCACTTATATCTGAAATCTAGGGTATCCGGTATTAATTTTTATAACTTTTGGACGATCAGTCTATTTCTGGCTATCTGGAGTCTTCAAAAATTCCGGTATTAGGCTTGGTTACCCGGCGTCACCTGCCCTACCTTCTGGTAGAATCTGGGACTGAAATGCTGTCGGGCGGTGCAAACCACTTCTGGCCTATTTTCTTTAATTATACTTTAGCCCCAGGGAACTTTTCCTTCTTTATAATTAAGTCCCTTAATTTGGCTAAAATTACACTTTAAGACCCGACATTTTGTCTACCTTTCCTTCCTTACCTTAAACTTTCCATATTTGCATTTAAGTCCTTTCTTTTCCTTTCTTTTGCAATTTAATCCTTTTCTTTACATAAAGGACCACATCTTTTTCCTGAAACATGACTCATATATTCCATTTAATCTATACATGGAAATCAGTACAGAAATTAAGGATATTACATTTCTCTCCCCCTAAAAATAAATTTCGTCCCCGAAATTTACATTACATCTATCCTATACAAATAATTCAGGGTACTTTTCTCTCATCTTTTCTTCTGTTTCCCATGTAGCCTCTTGTTCAGTCAAACCTTTCCAGATCACTTTAACTAAAGGAATCTGCTTATTCCGCAACTGTTTGACTTTTCTATCAGCAATTCGCTCCGGTCCAACCTCATAGGTCAAGTCATCTCGCAGTGCGACCTCATCTTGCTCAATCACATGAGATGGATCTGGAATATACTTCTTTAATTGGGAAACATGGAACACATCATGTATCTGGCTGAGATTCGGAGGAAGAGCCAACTTGTAGGCTACTGCTCCTATCTTTGAGAGAATCTGGAATGGCCCGATGTATCTTGGATGCAACTTCTTCACCTTAATCGATCGTCCGGCTCCTGTGGTTGGAGTTAACTTAAGGAATACATGTTCTCCTTCTTCAAACTCCAACGGCTTCCTTCTGATATATGCATAGCTCTTCTGTCTGCTTTGAGCCGTCAACAATCGTTTTCTAATTACCGCAACTTGTTCTGCAGTTTGATCCACTATATCCGGACCAAGCATTCTTCTCTCGCTCAACTCTAGCCAGCATAAGGGGGATCTACATTTTCATCCATAGAGTGCTTCAAAAGGTGCCATCTGTATACTGGCCTGATAAACCATTGTTATATGCAAACTCTATAAGGGGTAAATGGATATCCCAGCTGCCTTTGAAATCTAGGACACATGCTCTCAGCATATCCTCTAACGTCTGTATTGTTCTTTCAGATTGACCATCTGTCTGAGGATGATAAGCTGTACTGAATCTGAGAGTAGTACCCATTTCTTCCTGTAGAGCCCTCCAGAAATTTGAAGTAAATCGAGGATCTCTATCAGACACAATGCTGCTTGTGATACCATGAAGCCTAACGATCTCCTTTATATACAGCTTTGCCAGCTTTTCTAGAGAATCTCTCTTATTGATTGCCAGGAAATGTGCTGACTTTGTCAGTCGATCGATTACTACCCAAACCGCATCATGTCTACTTGGTGTCAAGGGTAGTCCTTCCACAAAGTCCATGGCAATCCCATCCCATTTCCACTCAGGGATATCTAAAGACTCTGCTGGCTTTTGATGTTCAACTTTCACTTTCTGGCAGGTTAAGCACTTAGATACGTAAGCTACAACATCTTTCTTCAGTCCAGGCCACCAGAATAACCTTTTAACATCATGGTACATTTTGGTCATACCTGGATGTACCGTATATCGGCTTTTATGTGCTTCCTCCAGAATCCTTTCCCTTAATCCCCCAACATTTGGGATATAGGGTTTTCCCCTAAACTGTAGTAATCCGTCTGGGGACATCTCAAAATTCCTTGTCTTCCCTTTCTCCAGCTTGTCTTTGAATATTGCTGCGAGCTTATCCTGCTCCTGAGCCTCTTTGATCTCATCTTCTATGCAAGCTCTGACATGAACTCCTCTAAAAGGATTCTCCGTCAGTTGCATTTGATATAGAGGGCTCCAGTCGCGCATATCTTCTATCAGTTCTAATTCCTTGATCATCATGTATGCAACCTGTACCACCTTTCTACTCAGGGCATCAGCTACCACATTGGCTTTTCCTGGATGGTATTTAATCTGGAAGTCATAATCTTTTAACAATTCCATCCATCGCCGCTGCCTCATGTTCAGCTCCTTCTGATCCTGCAGATACTTCAGGCTTTTATGGTCGCAAAACAACTCTATCATTGCTCCGTATAAATAGTGCCTCCATATCTTCAGGGCATAGACCACCGCCGCAAGCTCCAGATCATGAGTGGGATAATTCTCTTCATGTGGCTTTAACTGCCGAGAGGCGTAGGCTACTACTCGACCTTGCTGCATAAGCACACATTCCAGCCCCTGCTTGCTAGCATCAGTGTAGACTACATAAGTCTGAGTTGGGTCTGGAATAATCAGCACAGGAGTAGTCGTTAATCTCTGCTTCAACTGCTGGAAGCTAGCCTCGGACTTCTCATCCCACTTAAACTGCTGATTCTTTCTGGTCAGCTTGGTAAGTGGTAAGGCAATTCGAGAAAAGTCTTGAATGAATCGTCTGTAGTACCCTGCTAGGCCGAGAAAACTTCTAATCTCTGTCACTGTCCTTGGCTGTTCCCAGCTCAAAACTGCTTCAACTTTGCTAGGATCTACAGCTACCCCGTCTCGGGATATGACATGACCGAGAAATTTGACTTCTGACAGCCAAAACTCGCATTTACTCAGCTTAGCAAAGAGCTTCTTCTCTTTAAGGGTACCAAGAACAATCCTCAAATGCCTTTCATGCTCCTCTGGAGATTTGGAGTACACCAGAATATCATCAATAAAGACCACAACGAACTGATCTAGATAAGGCCTGAAAATCCGGTTCATATAGTCCATGAAAATAGCAGGTGCATTGGTTAGTCCAAAAGGCATCACCAAAAATTCAAAATGTCCGTAGCGCGTTTTGAACGCCGTCTTTGGAATATCATCTGGCTTGACCCTTAGTTGATGGTAGCCAGATCTCAAGTCAATTTTGGAGAATAAGCTCGCTCCTGCCAATTGATCTAGCAGGTCATCAATTCTGGGAAGAGGATACTTGTTCTTAACTGTAAGCTTATTTAATTCCCTGTAGTCAATGCACAGCCTTAAGCTACCATCTTTCTTCTTCACGAACAGTACTGGAGCACCCCATGGCGATACACTGGGTCGTATAAAACCCTTCTCCAATAGCTCCTCAATTTACTTCTTCAGTTCTATCATTTCGTTGGGAGCCATCCTGTATGGGGCTTTTGATACTGGTCCAGCTCCAGGTACAATGTCGATCGCAAACTCCACTTCACGCTCCGAAGGCAATCCCTGAATCTCCTTTGGAAAGACTTCAGGAAATTCATTGACTACAGGAACCTCCTCGATGCCTTCCTCCACTTCTGTTTGAACAGAAAAGAATACCACATATCCCTGACATCCTTTCCGTAGACATTTTTCTGCCTGAGCCTCTATCACGAAGTTCAGTTGTACTTCTAAGCTCTGATCAGTGATCTTTGGACCAAGAACTAGGGTCTTGTTTCTGCAGTCCAACATCACATTATTGGAGGATAACCAATTTAAACCGAGTATGACCTCAATCTCCTGGAAAGGCATACAGATCAGGTCCAGGGTGGTACTGCAGTGCTCATAACGCACCACACTATTTAGACAGGCATCAGATGTGATCACCCTAGCGTTGGTGGGGGTTTTCACCTGTATATCATAACGTAACTTGCTGATCAGAAGGCCTAGGCATTTAGCACATTCATAAGATATAAAGGAATGACTTGCACCCGAATCAAATAGGGCAGTCACAGTATGATCATTGAGATAGATTGTACCTTGGATCATCTCAGATGATCGCTGAGCATCCTCTCTAGTGAGTGCAAACACTCGTCCCGCCGTCCTTGGCCTTGGATCAGTTATAGCTTGAGGACATTCCCTGGAAAAATGTCCGGGCTTTCCGCAGGTGTAGCATACATTCTGGCCCATCAAGCATGGTCTGTCACCATGATTCTTTCCACACTTTTCACATACTGGGGCCTTTGGATCCCTGTTATTGGACCTTCCGCGGAAATTTCCCCTATTAGGCCTCTTGGTCTGCCACGGGCGCTTTCTTTTCTTATAGCCGCTCCCACTGGCCGCTTCTTGATTCCGTCCGGCCTTATCAGGAGTCGCTTGATCTTTACTCCTAGATCTGGACAACATTCTATGATTCATGCTGTTCTCAACGATTCGACATGCTTCCACAGCCTTATTGAACTGGCTGTATTGTTGGGGAGTTAACTTCTCCTTTAACATAGAATTCATCCCTCGAATCATTCTTTCTGTCATCCAGCGTTCGTCATCCACTTGGCGTAGGTAAGTTGAATATTGAGATAGCCAGATGAACTTGGCCAAATATTCATCAAAAGCTTCTTTTTCTCCTTGCCTCAGTACAAGGAATTCAGCCTCCCTTTCATCTCTGACAGATTGAGGGAAATATTTCTCATAAAATTGCTCAAGAAATACTTCCCAGGTAACTGGAATATCTCTTGCTTGGAGAAGTAACTCTGTATTCTTCCACCATCTATCCGCATCCTTTTCCAATTGATAGATGGCCATTTGGGCCTTGGTTTCAGTCGGGCAGTCGAGAACCTTGAAGATCTTCTCTAATCTGCTGACCCAATTCTCTGCTGTCTGTACTTCGAATGTCCCTTCAAACACTGGAGGATTATGTTTGCAAAATCGCACCATCCATTGTTGGATGCCAACTGCCTCCTCCCTTGATTCAACCCTTCTCTGGGGCTGTTCCGCCTGCTGTGGTACTTCTTCAGGTTCTCTACTAGTTGCTCCTGAAGGCTCTAGCGGTCTTAAATTATTTACTGCTGCTGCTACTGCCGCGGCTATGGCAGCATCTCTTTCTTGTTCATTTCGTGCTTGAGCAGCTCTCATTTCTTCTATCATCTTTTGTTGCTGTTCTAATCGTTCTAGAATCATTTGATTAAGGTTTCCAGCCTCTCGGGGTTCCTCAGCTGGAATAGTTCTCCTCGTTCGTACCATTTTGTTATACTTAAAAAATAGAAGGGAATACGATAAATAACATAATTCCTTTTCGTTTCATTTCAAACATAATATACATACAGAGTATATGTACATATCACAGTACCATTCTAGTCTTTTATACATTAGAAATATTACTCTAATTTTTCTTAAACTTCATTCTAATATATTCTCCTACTAGGTAGATCCAGTCGGATATGGTACAATATGATTCTCTATCAAAATACTAGTCCAACTCCGATCTCCAGGTAGGAGTCTTCGGCAATACGTCATTCATAATTTCTAGCCAAAGCCCCATGGTTAACACATTTGGACCCCAGGCTTGATATATGGCTTTCACCCTTGTGATAAACTCCTGGTAGACCGAATAATCTTGATCTATGTTTTCGACCAGGGTCTGCCTCAACTCGTATAGTTGTCGGGCTAATGCTACCGAGCTCTCAAGTTGCTCTCTACTCAGGTTCCTCCCTGGGACCATTCTTACGATTAAACCTCCCAAATACATTTCTACTAGAGTCACTTCGGGCCTACTGGGACCTAGCGCATTACTCTGAACACGTACTTGGCTGGATCCTGAACTGTCTGTTATATTCAAGGGTACCGCACTTATGGGAATGGCAGGAATAGGGCCTTCTGTTATCCTCACCTCCTGATCATCAATTGGAAAGTTTGATCCTACCGAGGAACTACCCTCCTCAGAATCACCAGCTACTGGAGGTGTCCAGAGGTCAGAATCATTGCTTACTATCTCTTCTTCTGAACTATCTGAACTAGAGACCTCTGGTCTTAATTCCCATTGGTTTACTGTAGTTTCAGACCCAAATCTATGTCTAGCCATCCTGCAAACACTAACTTAGTGTCAATTATGACGGCTTTATCATGGTATATCTTTCTATAAATCATCTACTCAGAGCATTTCTTAAGCCAGAATCCTTTCCTCTGATACCAAAATGTCACATCCTTATTTTTATACATCTTAGGGACCATTCAGTAGCACTTAAACCATTTTCAGGGTCATTGAAGTCTAAACACTTAATCTGGAATTTTATTCATATCGAGAACTGTTCACTGTGGCAAATTCCAGATGAGTGACCTGACTTTGAAAATTCATAACTAATTCTAGAAAAATCGAAATGAAGTGGTTCAAATTGATACATGAAGATAACTCAAATATATTTCAGGGAAAAATCATTGGTTGACCAATCCTTGACAAATTTAACGTGGGTCAATGTTTCAATCTTACTGTTCATCCAATGACTTTCTCCTGAATCCAGCATTCTGGTCCCAACTTTAACAATTTATATATTTTCGTGTATACATCCAAATTAGACATTCTATATATCAAATTAAATCTTAGTATGTCTAATTTTTACCCTAAAAATTTTGTACATTAATTCAATCATTTACTATTTTTAATGATTTATCAAACATGAATGGGTCTTCACGAGTTACTGTTCACTAAGCCTATTTTCAGCATTTAGTCTTTACATACCCAAGCATACAACCAACACATATCAGTCATACAGGCCAGATAACAATTAATATCAAATAATCAACTGTTATATCTCAGTGCATGATTAACTCCCTCATATTTTATTACATCGTTCTCTGTCTAAAATCCGGCAGCATAACTGCTACAATTCTTCTTTAGAAAGTAACCGATGTTGTACCGATTCGGTAATTCCCTTGTGAGAACTACCATTCTACGTAGTACCCAGGAAAGACTGGATGAACCTGCTGGGTCCACTCACTTCCAGCCTACTTAGACAGCACTACGTACACAGTACGTATCAGTTCCTTTCTTTGTTCCGTCTTCGTTGCCGGAATTTCGGCAGCCTACCGGCGTCTCTTAAGATTTCCAAATTTTATTTTGACAGAACCTCCCCTGTAATGTTATGTTTGGGAATGAGATTCAAAAGAATCCCAGTAACAATAATCATAACAAAATATGTAATGCAGAGTGACGGTGCTTGCTTGTGACTGTGTACAGATAAGTATGCTGCATGCTTCCATATTCAATAACATATGATCATAGCATTGGAATAGAGCTTCAAGCATAACATATAGGACAACAATCAACCAAACAAAACAACACATCATAAAGACATTACATAAGAGCTAGGATTAGTTGTTACCTTAAAAGCAGTGCTTTAGAACTTCCTTACTACTTCCAACTTCACCAGAACTTCCTTACTTCTTTCTTTCTCACACTTTCTCTCTCAAGAACTTCTCTCCTCCTTTCTTCCTTGCTTATGCCTAAATGAGGGGCTAGGTGGGGGTATTTATAGTGTTGAGCAATGGCAATCTTGTAATTAGGAAGACTTATGATCCTGTGGTCCTGGTTTTTCCTGGAATTTCCTATTTTCTTTAATTCTTTTTTACTGCATCACCCTGGACACCTCATGGGACACCTCATAGGACACCTCACCACCCATATGCTTCATGTGACGAAATTTGGAGGTTCTGGAAGCTTTTCGGTCCAATCCGGTACCGGCCCGGTCCATCGCCTCGAAAAACGTGCCGTTTTCTGAATCTGATGTTTCTGAAGATCCTTTTTATGTCTACTGACATCACATTTAGTATCTAGACCCTTTATATCATTAACTTTTTAATACTGGGTCCAGACTCAGTGACAGATCCCCTGCGAAATGACCAAAATGCCCTTGGTGCCCTATCTTGTCCTATTTTAACCCTAAAGGCAAAATCGTTATTTCAAACCTTTCTGGACCCGGTCAAAGCTTATACTAGCTCTAGTCAACCTTATTTAGACATGTCTTGACCTCTGGGTCTGTCCAAAATGACCAGAATACCCTTTATTCATCTGCTGCCCTTTTTGTACAAATAGGGGCATTTTCGTAATTTCGCACTTTTCCTGGGTTCTGCTGGATACTGGCCCACCTATCAGTCTAAGAGTCTTATTGGACCTCTAATGGCGCCATTTTTGGGCTTCCTGGATCCATTACCTGTATGGCACGTATTACGAGGAATCTTCCTTTAACACAGTTCATTGAATATTTTAACTATTATTTACCGATTATACACCTTTTCTGGACACCGGCCCTTTTTCCCAGATACAGTGTCCTACTGTGTTCATGCATCCTTGGGGGTTATAACGGTCATCTGACCGAAGTCATTCGATCGCATTTAGCCCCTTTAAAAATACCGATAAATCTCCAACCCGGATCCCCGGAGGCCTCACACTCCCGTCTGGATTTTCTAATTTGCAGATAACTTTTCCTACAGACCTCCTATCGATATTCTGTCAGTTTCCCGACATCCGTCCCATAAGGGTGCATCATCCTGTATTTTCTCACTTATATCTGAAATCTAGGGTATCCGGTATTAATTTTTATAACTTTTGGACGATCAGTCTATTTCTGGCTATCTGGAGTCTTCAAAAATTCCGGTATTAGGCTTGGTTACCCGGCGTCACCTGCCCTACCTTCTGGTAGAATCTGGGACTGAAATGCTGTCGGGCGGTGCAAACCACTTCTGGCCTATTTTCTTTAATTATACTTTAGCCCCAGGGAACTTTTCCTTCTTTATAATTAAGTCCCTTAATTTGGCTAAAATTACACTTTAAGACCCGACATTTTGTCTACCTTTCCTTCCTTACCTTAAACTTTCCATATTTGCATTTAAGTCCTTTCTTTTCCTTTCTTTTGCAATTTAATCCTTTTCTTTACATAAAGGACACATCTTTTTCCTGAAACATGACTCATATATTCCATTTAATCTGTACATGGAAATCAGTACAGAAATTAAGGATATTACATATCTCGTAATCTGTGGCTACCTTCTACCATCTCTTTTCTTCTTTTGTCTATCTATCAGTCTCAGTCTATTCTTGACCAGACTGTGGTTCCTTATCGGCCTTTACTGTAACAGCCCAGAACCTCTTCACAAAGATATTATCCGCTTTCCCCTTAGGCAGGCCTGATGCCCACATGAGGTCACGGTTTTGTTTTCCAGACACACGAGCCGCATCCCTTAAGCACCTGAAAACGCATCTTTCTCTTAATCCTAGCGAACTTCAGTCGCATAGATCGCATAGATCTAATGTCATACCAGGACATCTCTGTCATTTCGTCGTGATCTGAGTATTGGGTAATCGTTATTCATACCATTATGATCCTTCGTCACCCTTAACTCCTCACGACTTATCATTTCTATTCTTTAGTCGCGACCTACAGCTTCCGACGTCGCGACCTTAACCTTTCTTCGTTGCGACTCAACTCCTCTACCGTCGCGACCAGGATATTTTCTCGTCGCGACTTATGTCTCTTCATGTCTCAACCATAGCCATTTCTAGTCGCGACATTAGACTTTTCTCGTCGCAACCTTAGCTCTCTACCAAATAACGTCGCGACATAGGAACATACTCGCCGCGACCTAATCTTTCTGTGACTAAACCTCTCATTGAGGCTACCCGTCGCGACCTAAACCACGTTAGTCGCGATCGGAGTGCTATTCTCTCATACTAAGGGCTAAATCAGAGCATCACTGAGCCAGAACCTTCTGTTCTGTGTCAGAATCTTATTCTCTGAACCAGAGTCCTTTCTGATCTATGCCAGAACCTTCTTGCTCTGATACCAAAATGAAACATCCTCCCTTACAGCCCTCAGAGTACACTAGCGGAAGCAATATTAGCTTAAAATGGCTTAACTTCATCATTCATAAATTGAACATGCCAAACAATATTTATTATTAAATAATAAAATATCATACAACAAGGCATACACAACAAGACATATACATAATCTTGCTATCTCTATTACATCTCTTTCTGCCTAAACTCCGGCAGCATAACCGCTACGCTTCATCTGTACAAAGAATTGAACTGTACTGATTCGGTAATCCCCTCATGAGAACTACCATTCTACGTAGTACCAAGGAAAGACTAGATGAACCGGCTAGGTCCACTCACTTCTAGCCTCCTTAGACAGCACTACGTACACAGTACTTTATCATATACTATGACGTTCAGTCTTAACTTCGGCAGCATAACGGCGTCTCTTAGCATTCTCAAGATCCACTTCAGCATAACCTCCCTGTAATGGGTTATGTATGGGGGATGAGATTCGGGGGAATCTCAGTAGCAATAATCATAACAATATATGTAATGCAGTGTGATAGTGCTTGTTTGTGATTGTGTACATATAAGTATGCTGCGTGCTTCCATGCTTAATAACATATGATCATAGCATTACAGCAGAGCTTCAGACATAACATATAAGACAACAATCCAACCAAACAATAGCACATCAAATCACAAAGCCATTACATAAAGCTAGGATTAGTTACTACCTGGCTAGCTTAGCAGAACTCCACTATCCTTATTCTGCTTCCAGCTCCGCCAGAACTTCCTTACTTCTTTTTCTCCTTTCTCTCTTCCTTCCTTCTCCTTTTCTCTCTTCTTTCTCTCCCTTCTCCCTTGCCCATGCGTGAATGCAAGAATGAGCCAAGGGGGGGTATTTATAATTGCCTCCAATGGCAATTCCGTAATTACCATGAACTTTGATCCTGCGGTCCTGGTTTTTCCTGGATTTTCCTATTTCTTTAATTCCTCATTTACTGCATCAAGCATGACATCATCGGGACACCTCACTGGGACACCTCAGCGCCACATTTATCACATGCTGCAAATCTAGGACACCTCAGCAACTGACTCACCGGGCTGACTCACCGGTCCAGTCTCCTGCCTCGTAATGCGTGCCCTCAACTTTATCTGCTTTCTGCAGACTAATGCCATGTGGCGACTGGAAGAGACCTTGCACGCTTCCCAATGCCACCCAGATAGGTCCCAGACTTATCTGATCACCTCCTCGGTTTTTGTGCCTCCTCAGTTTTCGTGCCAACCAAGTAACTTTACTTTATTGAATCATTACTTTAATGCCATGTGGCATCTTGCAGGACCCATGAGTATACCTTATCAGTTTACTTCATGGTTTCCAGATAACCTCTCCTGCATCTGATATCCTGCCTCCGGTCTATCTCCAACCGGATAACTATCTCCTTTGGACCTTCACAACTCTTGGCCCATACGCTTCGCATCACTTTAGTCACTAGTCTCGACCTCAACATCATCTTATCGCGACCTAACGCTTCTGTGTGCATTAGTCGCGACCACAACATCTTCTCGTCGCGTATGGCTCTTTCTGTAACCATTAGTCGCGACCAAACTCTACTATAGTCGCGACCGTAACGGTCAACTCTTAACTCTCAATCTTTGCTCTTTACATCATCCCAAATGGCCATTCTACCCCTTGGGACTTCCACTGTTTGCACATAAGTCCCCGTACCTTTACTTACTCGCAGCTTAGTCCCTAAAAACTCTCTTATGTCTCTGGGACTTCTGCTCAAAAAGGGGTCTGGTAGCCTCTTAATCTCAGGTTATTTCTACGTCTCAAGGCCTGAAAATTGGGATGTTACAGACTAGATATTATTCCTCCTCCACTAGAGTTTGAGGATAGATTTGATATGAGTAACTTACAGCAGTTCCATAATCTAGAGATCCAATCACAATCTATGACAGTCCCTTCCTATTCTCGTAGTCCAGGAATATATGATGTTATAGATAAAGATAAGGTGGATGTTCCTGGTCCTAGTCAACCCCATCCTTCTTTGCCAAAAACATATACTGTTGACTATATCAGTCTTAAGAAAGCTATGGAGAGTGAACTACTCAGTTTAGGTCAAGGGATGGATAGAAGTAGAGATCAAGAGCAGTCAGAGTATCTGTATTTCCTTAATGTCGTAGCAAGGATGATAAACCAATATACGATAGAGGGCATTGACCTTAATCAGGTCTACAATCCAGAAGATTGGCATGAGATAGTCGTAAGTCAGATATTGCCATATACTCCTACATGGCATGTAGAGCTAAGTGAGTTTCTGGAAAATGATCCACAAGTTGATATACAAGGGTGACATTTCCGTATGTAGAAGTATTTGCAGTTTATGATTCCCTAGAAAAGTATGTAAATAGGGATGAGGGGTAATGTAAATATGTAAACATTGTAAAGTAAAGTAATTACGTAAATGTATAATAGTTATGACTTACCCCATATTTGTAATTGACATGTATGTGATGTATGTACAAATGTTATGGTGATATGAAATATGAGTTTTGATGTGATATAATAAAATGATAGTTGGTTGAACATCTATGTGAATATGTTCCCTATTTAATTCAATTATGATAGATGTGGATGAGTTTCAAATTACTCAAGCTCATTAAAGATAAGAACAAGGATCGGCCATTGCTAGAGTAAAGACTGGACAAGAACATTAGAAGGGAATGTTTAGAGAAAGCTGTGTCCAGGTCACGATATGAAGTAGTTTAGGCCGCGACTAGAAGTTCTAGAGAAGTTAAATTGTGACTAGTTAAGCCACGGGTCGCGACGAATATTTACAAATGTGTTTTGGTCATGACGAGTAAAGACCATTAGCCGCGATGAAAAATTATAAAGTTATTAGGTTGCAATGAGTCAGGTCATAGGACGCGACTAATGTGCACAGAGCAGTTTAAGTCACGACGAGATAAGACCTGAGGTCGCGACTAAAGTTCACAGAGAATATGAGTTGCGACAAGCCAATACTTAGGCCTCGTCTAGAAAGCACAGAGACCTGATGATGAATGAAGATACCAACCTCATTAAAGTTTATCAGTTAGAGGTTTAGCATGAGATGCAGGCAAGCTAAACAGTATGAGATACAGAGATATATATCAGTTTAAAAAGATGCTCAGAAGTAGATCCTCTGTATTACCATCAGGAGTAGATCTACATTACGAAAGAAGTTGTTTAGTTAGTCTTTCCTTAACAAAAGAATTAAAAGTTAGAATGAGACTTGCCTAAGAATGAGCCTAACACATGGCTTAAAGTTAGAAACGTGATGGTTAACAGTTAGAGAGCTAATATTCCCAAGACAGAGGGATTCCATCATAAAGAAACAGTAACTAAGCAGACCTAGGGTAGAGCACCCTAGAGAATAGAAGTAATAGTGCTAGTTGATAAATGAGATCCATGCGACTTAAGTTCGCTAAGATAAAGAAGAAACTAGAAAGGAACCATATCCGGTCAAGAGCAGACTAGGACTGATATACATACAAAAAGAGTTAAAAGATAGTAGAGAGATGCAGAAGTTACTCCATATAGATGGAGATTTATCCACTCACCTGAGAAGTTTTCTCGAGTAAGTATATGAAAAGTATTCCTCTCAGTTAGATAGAGATGAGCGTGAGGCTAAGGGTTAAAGTAGAGAAAGAGAAACCCTTTGATGAATATTTAGCCGAGTTCATCTATATGAACAGAGAGAGTTGAATGATTGAAAAGTTAATTCGCAGAATTGAATTCTGTTCTACAAAGAATTTTTTTCTCAGGTATTCACTGAAGTTTAATAGAGCGGTAGATGTATACAAGATTAGAAATAGAAATGTATAATGCCTAAAGACAGAAAGGTAGCCACAATTTTAAAGATAGAGTGACTCCTGATGGAGGTTGTCAGATTGTCGTCGTCCGGCCCATCATAATAAAGTAATTACACCCAATATAATGTAGTATAAGGCACAACCCTATCGTTCTTCTCAATCCTTAAACATAGAATGAAAACCCTATATCTAGCAGCAATAATGACATGTTAATGAATAAAAATTAGAACAGTAAAAACTCCCCGTTTCAGTCCGTGAGCTCAAGATATTAGATCCATCATCAAGAGACTAAAGGTTTAGGCTCTCATGACTTCTACTGCACTGCAATCGCTATTCAGATGTGATGCCATGAAGAAACGATGAAGAGATGAAGGGTGAATGGTGTAGAGATGTGTAGAAAGATGAAAGATGAGGAGAAAGTGTGTAGAGAGCGCTCGAGTACTGCTTCTTAGCCTAATCAGGTCCAAAAACCAACCTCCCCTCTGACGGCAGCCTCCGTCTCTTCTTATAACAGCATGACCTAATTCAAAACGCGCAGTTTCAGCGATTTCATATTTTAGTCGTGACCATATCCATGTTTTGGTCGCTACCTATGAATATTGAGAATCTTCCAGAAGAATTATGGGTCACGACCGGAGGACTCTTTGGTCGCGACTAAATAACATAGAAGCGTGATTTGACTTTCATTGACTTGTGATTCCTTTCCTGGTCCTTACTCTCTTCCAAAGTACCTGCAATTCAATATAAAAGCTCACAGTAAAAGTCCAAATCAGTAAATAACAGAATATATGCAGTTTGGAAGGTTAATTTACCATTTTACACTTTAATTAGCATATTGCCACGCACAATCATGTAATACACAAAAGTACAATTTAAGGCATGAAATGAATGGAAAAGTCATAATAAAACTCATAAAAATATCGCAGAAACCATATACAAAATATGTCTTATCAATTCCCCCACACTTGAACCTTTGTACTCCTGGACAAAGAAATGAATTACACCTAGAACAATCACTATTAAATCCAAGATAACGACATAATCCATAGTGTGACCTGAAAATAATTAATTCACCATCTTTTGGGAATGCAGAAGTGATAATGTGAGCAATGCCAAGTAATCAACTACTAAATGAAATCAACCTCAACTGTATGAGCGCAATAGATTCTCTATAAGGATGTAAGTGTTTAGCTCTCTCTATCCTCTCATTGTTAGTGTTCTTTCACTCAAATTCAACTTGGAAAACATCCTACCATATGCTTGTAATGGCTCTAAATCTCAGCAACTATATAGAACTTATGCAAAGAATCAAGAGGTCTTTTAGGGTTATAACAATGGAAATAGGCCACATGGAATGGAATATGAAGAATAGAAAGTTCTATATGCATTTACCAATGAATATGTAGCATGAATTCATGTCTCTAGAGATTTAGAAGTGATAATTGTGCTAATAAGAGTTAATAATAGTGCCTTCTTCATTTCTCTTTTCTTTTCTTTTCTTGCACTTTCCTCTTTTTTTTTTCCAGTGCAATATGCTTTTTCTCTTTTTCTTTTATTTTGTACCTCATGCACGGAACCTGTAGCACACATCACAACAATAATGAATTTTTTACATGAATAGAATTTTTTTTTTGCAAATAAAGTTTATGCATATATAACTTTCTATATAAATGATGGATGAAAGAAAAATGATGGGCTCAAAGGGGGTGACTAAGGATATAATATGTAGTGGGCTTGTGTTTGAGATAAAAGGGTTTAGAAATGAATGCCTCTATCATGTTCAATTCATAAATGAGCAAGTCAGTCTCAACTCAGAGCCAAGACAAGATCTAGAGGATATAAACCAATTGAATAATCACTCAATATAGAAATTTAGGTCGAGAATCCTTCCAACTAGGGTTTTGATCTAAATTGATCATAAGCTAAAGTCTCAAACAAAATTCATCATTCACTAGGCATTAGAACACTTATCACAACTGAAAACCTTCTAAACGATGATTTAAAAGTTTCAAAGTAATCACTCAGAATCATGTAATAATCCCAAATTAAATGGCAAAAGTTTAGGTGTTTCAAATTCAATTTCCAATATTCTCAAAGAAAAATTCAAGTATGGCAATGGTTTCGAAGGACCAAAAAGGTTTTGAAATAAGGGGACAATGAATCATTTGTGAAAGCATCTTAGTAGTTCAAAAGGAATCCTTCTTTCCAGCATTGCACAAGGCAAAGAGAAGGTAATTGGACATTTTTTTCAAACGTGGGTCGCGACTTAAAACCGTTAAGATCGCCACCTATTTTCACAGGGGTGCATGCTCAGAAATTTTCAAACATTGGTCACGACTATTGCCTCTCTCTCTTGCTATTGGCTTCACAACTTAAGCTACCTCCCAGAGTGCTCTTAGCCAATGCTCTTCTATCTCTTTCTCTTGATCCTAGCGAACTTCAGTCGCATGGATTTCATTCATCATCTCTTATTATCATTTCTATCCTCTAGGGTACTCTACCCTAGGTTTACTACTTCTCTGTGATGGAATCCCTCTGCTTAGGGAACATCAGCCCATCATATCTCTAACCTTAGGTCATGTCCTAGGCTCACTCCTAGGCAAACACCATTCTAACTCTTAGCTCTTCTATTCAGCCTAGCTGAATAAAACCTTTACAATGTAGATCTACTCCTAGTTATCACATGTAAGATCTACCTCATTCTAACTAGCTCATCTTTAGATCTCTGTATATCTTAGTCATGACCTGAGTATTGGCTAGTCGTGACTCTCATTCTCTATCACGACCATCTCCATCTACTCATCACAACCAAACATCTCTGTTATTTCGTCGCGACCATAGGCCTCTTCACATCGCAACCTTACTCTTCAGTCGCGACACCAAAACCTTTCCCGTCGCAACCTTAGCTTTCTGTGATATACCGTCGCGACCAACCTGCTATCGTCGCGACCTTCACTCACATCGGTCGCGACCCGAGTGCCATTCTCTCGCACTCAGAGGAAAAATACTATTTCTAAATCAGAGCATCACTAAGCCAGAACCTTCTGTTCTGTACCAGAATCTTATGCTCTGAACCAGAGTCCTTTCTGGTCTATGCCAGAACCTATTGCTCTGATACCAAAATGAAACATCCTCCCTTAGACCCCTCAAAGTACACTTACGGAAGCGATATTAGCTCGATCATATCTTAACTTAAGCCCAGAAATTAAAAATTTTACTCTTAAGTTCCTTATTCTGAACCTTTACTTTGAGAACTGGTTTATCTCATTCTACACATCCAAATGAGGCTTATTACCTATCCACGGAATGCCCCAGATGTGTACCACTGGCTCACCAAATTTCATAGCCAAACTCCTTCGTTTACAAGGTCAAACTGAGGTCAAAACACTGCTACCTCAGGACCTGCGAATTTCTCTTTTAATTCATCATCCACAAATTGAACATGCCAAACAATATTTATTATTGAATAGCAAAATGTCATACAACAAGGCATACACAAAATCCTTATATTTCTATTACATCATTTCCTGCCTAAAATCCAGCAGCATAACCGCTACGCTTCATCTTTAGAAAGTAACAGATCTTGTACCGATTCGGTAATTCCCGTGAGAACTACCATTCTACGTAAGTACCCAGGAAAGACTGGATGAACCTGCTAGGTCCACTCACTTCCAGCCTCCTTAGGCAGTACCTACGTACACAGTACGTATCAGCTCCTTTCCTCACTACTGCTATCTTATCATAATTTTGGCAGCATAACGGCGTCTCTTAGCATTCTCAGAATTTACTTCGGCATAACCTCCCTGTAATGGGTTATATATTGGGGATGAGATTCGGGGGAATCTCAGTAGAAACAATCATAACAATATATGTAATGCAGAGTGACAGTGCTTGCTTGTGATTGTGTACAAATAAGTATGCTGCGTGCTTCCATACTCAATAACATATGATCATAGCATTGTAATAGAGCTTCAAGCATAACATATAAGACAACAATCCAACCAAACAATAGCACAACAAATCACAAAGCTATTACATAAAAGCTAAGATTAGTTACTACCTCAAAAGCTTAGCAGAACTCTACTATCTCTATACTGCTTCCAGCTCCGCCAGAACTTCCTTTCTTCTTTCTTTCTCCTTCTCTCTCTTCTTTCTCTCTCTTTGTTGCCCAAAACCGTGGGATGCATGAAATGGGAGGGGGAGAGGGTATTTATAGTTTCCTTCAATGGCATTCCTGTAATTTTGAAGCCATATGAACTTGTGGTCCTGGTTTTTCCTGGAATTTCCTATTTTCTTTTATTCCTTTTTACTGCATCACCCAGGACACCTCAGTGGACACCTCAGCGGACACCTCAGCAGCACATTTCTCACATGTCTAAAACCTGGGACACCTCATCAGCTGACTCAGCCTGCTGACTCACCGGTCCAGAGTCTTACACCGTAATACGTGTCCTTAACTTTTCTTCTGCCTCTAAGATGACGCCAGGTGGCATCTGGAAGGGACCTTTCACGCCTTCCAATGCTATCCAGATAAGTCCCAGACTTTATCTGATCACCTCCTCGGTTATCGTGCCAACCGAGTAACTTTACTTTACTGAAAAATCATTAAATCATTATTTTAATGTCACTTTTCCCCCTGAATCACTGGGCCTGCGTTTTTGGGCCTGGGAATATCATCTTGGGTCTCTGATCCAGCCCAAGTACTCTGACCTTAGGCAAATGACCAAAATACCATTTACTCATTCTTCAGCTGTTCTATAATATAGGGGCATTTTCGTCATTTCGCACCTTTTTCCTGGACACCGGCCCCTTTTACCACTAGACTGATCAATGGGCCTGGGCCTTCCCTGGTGTCACTAAAGGCCTTAGAAACACTATACGGCCCCCTGGCCACAGTCCGATCATCCCTATCGGGACTGCTTTTCCTTTACCGATTATAACTGTAAATTCCCATCTTCCGGAATTTTTACAGAAAAATCGGGACCTCAAATCAAAATTCTGTGACTCCTCATTCAACCCGGAATCCTTTTCTCTATCTCCCGGTATTTTCAGATATTTTATTCGGACCGGGCTGTTTTGGCCTGAAAAAGCGCTCACGCGCACACTTTTCCAAAATGACCATTTTACCCCTAGTCACATTTCTAATTCTTTCATACACATAGAGACCTCATATGCACATTTCACAGTTCAGTGAAATGATCAGCATAATTTTCTCTATTTTCTGGCAAAATATGGTACTCATCGGCTACTAGCCTGATCTTTCCCAAAATTACAATTTTGCCCCTGCATTCTCTTTCTGGCATCTATTCTCATCTTCTTATCCTTCATCTTAAGTTCTAGAAATTCTCTTTCAATAACTCATCCCCTAAACTCTTCGGGAGTCATCGTTAATTGAAAGGCTCGACAACCCGCCCATATCAGGTTATCTTACACAGGAGCCAGCCCATATCAAGCTACCTGCAGAATTCCTAGGCTTAAGACTTAGGATATTCCTCACATTCCTCATTTTGAACCTAGGTGAACTGTCCCGATTCTGTAGGTTAAAGACTTAACTCATCTTTAAATCCTGAAGGACTTAGCTCATCCCTCGGATTCCTACAAAATACAGGTAAGTAATCCGCCCATATCAGATTACTACCCTGGGACTACGGGTTTAGCAGCCTGCCCATATCAGACTACCTCCCAATTCTCCTAGACCAAAAATCGAGATGTTACAGCTGCTACTTCCTCATACTGTCTATCACATGTACTTGTAGCATGCATCATTGAACCACATGATTCACATCCTGTAACTAGGGCTTGTGAAGTATCCACTGCATGAACTTGTTTTTTGGAGTGCAGCTCCCTTTCAATCAAACCCATCCTCTTTTCCATTCGATTTCCCAAGGCTGCTATCTCAGCTAAGATCGCATTCGAAATACCTGAAGATGAGGTTGGTAATCTTCTTGGATCTCCAGTTTGATGGTCCTCATTAGCCATTTTTTGGAATAAATCCCAACTTGCTTGTGGGGTCTTATCTCTCAATCAACCATTCGCAGCAGCATTCAAGGACACTTTATTGTGGGGTAGTAGACCATCAAAGAAGATGTCTACTAAATTAGCCTTAGTGATGTTGTGGTGGGGACATCGAGCCAAAAGGTTAATAAATCTTGTCCAATACTCATGCAAAGACTCTGCATCCTGTTGCATAACATTAGTGATCTCCTTTTTCATCTGAGTAGTCGTGGAAGCTGGGAAAAACTGCTCAAGATAAGTGGACTTCAGCTGATCCCATGTAAGAGTTGAAAAATGGGTTGGCAAATTGTACAGCCACTCCTTAGCCTTCCCTTCCAAAGTGAAATGGAAACACCTCCTCAAGACATCATCCAAAGTGGCCATTGAAGGCTTCATTGAAGAACAGATCATGTGCATGGTTTGTAAGTGCCTATGTGGACATTCTCCTGCAAAACCATGAAATTTAGGTAAGGCTACAATCAAAGCTCCTTTAATTTCAAAATTAGCCTCTTCAGTATAGAAACCATTAGGATCATAATTCACATGCGAATGATTTATTTCCCTAACACTTCTATTATCTTCTACATTCATTTCATTCTCTCCATGCCCATTATGCCCATTATGATAAGCTATATTCAGTTCAGTTTTAGACTCTAGAGTACTAGAGGAGGCTCTAGATTTTGTTTCTTCTCCTCTAAATTCCCTAAATTCTCTCCTTAGTTTCCTAAGTCTTCTCTCAATTTCAGGTTCAAAAGTCACTAATGGTTAAGTTCTTTTACGCATGCAATGCATAAACAATCAAGAATAATCAATGCAAACAATCAGATTCAGAATCAGAAGTTGCACAGCAAAAAAATTTCATTAAGTCGTGACTCAAGAGTATTTAGTCGTGACCCAAAATTACAGAGAGCTGTAGTCGCGCCTAAAAGTTTTAAATATCACGATTGGTTTTCGCGGAGAGCAGTCAAATATCACAGATAGCAATAAGGTCGTGACTTAAAGTAGTTTACGTCGCGACTAAAAGTGACAGAGAGTAATTGTCGCGACTCAGGTCAGGTAAGGTTGCGACTCACAGTCACAGAGACTAATTCTGCAGAAAGTCAGAAAAAGATGCAATATGCAATTATGCAATGCAAGTTAAAAACTACTAAAAACTAAAATGCAAACAAAAATATAGAAAAACTGACTCGATTAGCTAATGAAATCGATAAATAATTACTAGGGAACCAATTACTTGGCTCCCCGGCAACGGCACCATTGATGAAGGTTATCGGATTATCGTCGTCCGGCCCATCATAATAAAGTAATTACACCCAATATAATGTAGTATAAGGCACAACCCTATCGTTCTTCTCAATGAGCCTTTTTATTAGAAACCTAGCAAATTGGATGTCAAAATCAATGGTAAACCTGAGTAGTAGTAAAACTGGTTTTGGGGTTTTGGATGCTTGATGCAATAAAATAAAGGTGCAAAAAAGTAGATATTTTTGGATTTTTGATTGAGATGAAAAGAGTTGGTTTGTTGAAGAAATATGTAATGCTAGACTCTTGATGATGAAAACTTATCTATCCTTGCTCTTATATTAAATCGGAGTTTTAAATTACTAAGTCTCAAAGAAAAACCTCAATCAATCGATTGAGTCCAGAACCCTAATATTCCTTAAACTCCTTTGATCAAAGCTAGTTTAAGAACTTATTAGTGAACTGTTAAATACCACTTAGCGTGTAGTCAATCATAGATAATGAGAATGCCCTCGAGTGGTCGTCAATCGAAAACCCTAGATTTCAAGCAATTGAATTGATTTGCAACGATCGCTGAAAATAACCCAACTTTCTTAAAATCAAAACTGAAATATTCTATTAAAAGCAAACTTTCAAATCATCCAAAATCAAATACCACAGTCTAATTCGAGAATGATCAATCGATATTCAATCCTTAAACATAGAATGAAAACCCTAGAACTAGCAGCAATCATGACATGTTAATGAATAAAAATTAGAACAGTAAAAACTCCCCGTTTCAGTCCGTGAGCTCAAGATATTAGATCCATCACCAAGAGACTAAAGGTTTAGCCTCTCATAACTTCTACTACACTGCAATCGCTGTTCAGATGTGATGCCATGAAGAAACGATGAAGAGATGAAGGGTGAATGGTGTAGAGATGTGTAGAAAGATGAAAGATGAGGAGAAAGTGTGTAGAGAGCGCTCGAGTACTGCTTCTTAGCCTAATCAGGTCCAAAAAACCAGCCTCCCCTCTGACGGCAGCCTCTGTCTCTTCTTATAACAGCATGACCTAATTCAAAACGCGCAGTTTCAGCGATTTCGTATTTTAGTCGCAACCATATCCATGTTTTGGTCGCGACCTATGAACATTGAGAATCTTCCAGAAGAATTATGGGTCGCGACCGGAGGACCCTTTGGTCGCGACTAAATAGCACAGAAGCGTGATTTGACTTTCATTGACTTGTGATTCCTTTCCTGGTCCTTGCTCTCTTCCAAAGTACCTGCAATTCAATATAAAAGCTCACTGTAAAAGTCCAAATCAGTAAATAACAGAATATATGCAGTTTGGAAGGTTAATTTACCATTTTACCCTTTAATTAGCACATTACCACGCACAATCATGTAATACACAAAAGTACAATTTAAGACATGAAATGAATGGAAAAGTCATAATAAAACTCATAAAAACATTGCAGAAACCATATACAAAATATGTCTTATCAATTCCCCCACACTTGAACCTTTGTACTCCTAGACAAATAAATTAATTACACCTAGAACAATCACTATTAAATCCAAGATAACGACATAATCCATAGTGTGACCTGAAAAAAATTAATCCACCATCATTTGGGAATCAGAAGTGATAATGTGAGCAATGCCAAGTAATCAACTACTAAATGAAATCAACCTCAACTGTATGAGCGCAATAGATTCTCTCTAAGGATGTAAGTGTTTAGCTCTCTCTATCCTCTCATTGTTAGGGTTCTTTCACTCAGATTTAACTTGGAAAACATCCTATCATATGCTTGTAATGGCTCTAAATCTCAGCAACTATATAGCACTTATGCAAAGAATCAAGAGGTCTTTTAGGGTTGTAACGATGGAGATAGGCCACATGGAATGGAATATGAAGAATAGAAAGTTCTATATGCATTTAACTATGAATATGTAGCATGAATTCATGTCTCTAGAGATCTAGAAGTGATAATTGTGCTAATAAGAGTTAATAATAGCGCCTTCTTCATTTCTCTTTTCTTTTCTTTTTCTTTTCTTTTCTTGCATCTTTTCTTGCACTGTCCTCTTTTTTTTATCCTCTATGTAAGAAAGAGTAGTGAAGGGTTGAGTCGGTACCCTAGAAAATGGTAACTTGGCAGCCTTAGTAAATAAATGAATATTCATCTCAAGTTCATGAATGAATGATCGGGATCAGGCAGATAAGGTGATAAAGGGACAGAATGCTTAAAAAGGTTACCTTGTTAATTGTTTAATTGCAGTATGCGTATAATGGATGGTTAAGCAAATTATGTAATGATGATATGGCTTTTGTTGCCATAAGTTATGATGATCAGTTGCATCTTGTTGCAGTGTCATGTGATGACATGCATGTTAGAGAATGAGTAAATAATTGCATCTCCTTGCATATTATGCATGTTAGACTATGCTATGATGAATGAATACTCTCCTTCGTAATACATGTGAGGTAGAGTATATATATGATAAGAAAGTTATGTTGCTCCCATACCATACAACACGCAATAAGATAATTTAACTTGGTAATGATAATAAAGCAATAGAAAAGTGATAAACGAGATAGTTAGCCAGTCAATCCCTAAAGTTTAGAATGAGAATCTAAGACAGACAGTGATAGCCAGTTTGACAGAGAACAAGATTAGAGATGAATGTTGATGACAATCCTATAGACATATGATTACAATACTCAAGACACATCCCTTCAGTAGGGGATGAGATATGTGAATGATGTCCCTTGGACATGAAATGAGATGTAGCTATGAAAGTTGATGCAGTTCCAAGAAAGCAACGTCTATGTGGTAGAAGTTAACGCTCTTGCAATAGAGCCAGATTGCTCTTGCGATAGAGTCAAGTTACTCATGAAATAGAGCTGAAAACACAAATAATGAAGCTTATGATAAAACCATGTCCATCAGATGAGATAGACAGATTATGATAGATATGTGCATGATAGAGCATTTGTAGCTCTCTGCAGCACTAGATATAGTAAAGTTATGAAAGGTGAGAATGAAATAAGAAATTCCTGAGTAATATAGGAAATGAGTAAAGTCTTAATAAATAATATTGGCTTCTATGATCATTTTGGGGAATTATCTGTTGAGTTAGCAACTAAGTGGAATTAACTAACCTTGTAACTTAGTCCCTTGGTTTAAGTCTTCCAGAGATAAGAATACAGTACAACGGAATCGCAGTAGATTCTAGAGGATCACAGTTAGATCCTAGTATGGTTCATGGAGAAAAGAATTCCAGGGTCGCAGTTAGATCCTGAAGAGGCTGACGGTTGATCGCAGTAGATCCCGAGGGTCGTAGTAGACCTAGCCTAGAGAAAGAAAATGAATGAGCCATGAGTACAGTGTTTCTTTGGAAGGACAAATACCAAGGATAAAGTTTAAGGTAGAGAAGCTTCACAAGTTTAAACTCATAGCAAAGAGAGTACCCACGATGTTAGTTTCAGATAGCCTTATTATTATTATAGACTGAACTCAGAATCTTTTTACATGAAAAATAAAGTGAAGTTAGTAGAGAGTCCTAAGATATTAATCAAGAGAATGAGGATGAAAGCTAGATAGGTCCTCCAGGTGAGGACAAAAAGGTTAAAAAGCCAAAGAGATTTATAAAAAGGGTCTAAGATATTAAAGTATCAGGGTTGGAGCCTATTAGTACCAGTTCTTCAGATTTTTATTAGCACTCTTCAGCTAAATGTGCTCAAGCAAGAGGAGGTCAATGACGGTTAACCCCTGGAAAGTAATAAGAAAAGAGTGCAAATGCCACAAAAGTTTGGCATATATGCACAAAGTTATGTAAAATGATAAAAAGAATTATGAAAGGTTAGAAAGGGTTACGAACAGTAAAGGATTAGAACCCTTAAGTCAAGTCCAAATAGAGTGGATTTGAAATGAAAGATTTAAATTATAACTTTGTTCAGGAGAAAGAGAAGCAAAAGAGCAATATTCTCCTAAGAGGTTGACAAAGTTATAAGTTAAAGAGAATGTTAGACTTATGGTATCTCACGATATGTAATGATAAGGCAAGATAAGTCATGAAAGAGTAAGATACACCATGATTTAGCCAGATTTGGCTAGATATGCCATGATACAGCATGGGAAGTATCTAATGAGATACATAATAAGAAATATGTGCTGAAAAGTAACTTTATGATCAGATAGAGAGGCTCCCTTTTTGAAAGGGATAAGATATTTGAATGTTATATTACAAATGAAATTGAGAGCTTTCACTCCTTGCATGAAATGCTAGGCACTATGTTATGTTTGTAAAATATGCTAAAGCTCCCAGTACTAGAGCTGTGCATATTCAGGAAAGGAATGCTAGAGCTCCGATGTTAGAGCTTTGCATTCATAAACAGGTGTGTAGTCCTGTAATATGTTAGCCAGGCATTATGCATGTTAGAGTATGTGCTCATATTTAGCAGTAAAGTAAAGAAAAGAATAACTGCATAAGCCCTCTCTCTGTATGATGTTGAATTATTGAAGATGATAAGAGAAACAATAGAGTGATAAGAGTTTCTAAGAAAAAGAAATATGATTATACGAAAAGAGAGATGAAGCATGACAGATGCTAAGGAATTCCAAAAGATGCTAAGAGAAGTAATAAGAGATAAGCGCTAGAAAGTATGATGAGTAATTGATGAAAACTCCCGAATACAGTAATATTCGAGAGAGTTTGATATGAAAAAAAGGGATACTATTCATAAGTCTAGGACAATGAGTTGTCCATAAGCAAATAGATGCATAACAAGTGAGCAAGTACCGTAATGAAGTAGAATGAAACTCTAATTGAGTTGACTCATATAAGAAGAGTAATGACGGTAAGGACATAAAGCAGATATTGAAAGCACTCCGCTAGATGAGAAGATAGCAGATAAGAGATAGATACCCTAATCCTGAGTCATAAAGCAAAAGAGATATATAGAAGATATATATTCAAGATAGTTGACTAAGGTACCAAGTAAATTTTGAGGACGAAATTTATTTTAAGGGGGTAGAAATGTCATATCCTAATTTTTCCCTATCTGTATAATACTGATAGAGGAAAGAGGTTTGGAAAGGATTGTGATGATGAATGAAAAATAAAAGAATGATTAGATGAAGGTTTAAACAAGAGGGACTAAATTGAAGAGTGTAAAAGTTCCATGGTGCAAAATGTAAAGTAGACATAAACTTTGGGCCATTAAGTGTAATTATGAAAAGTTAAGGGCCTAAAGTATAATTTTCAAAAGTTTAAGGACTTAAATGTAATTTATTAAAAGTTCAAGGGGCAAAAGTGTAATTATGAGAGCCAAAAAAGCCCAAAAATGCCCGGAATCAGTTCAGTCCCAAATTTTACCAGTAGATAGAGAAAATTATTCCGGTTAGTATGACGCAACACAGAATTTCGATTTGAGGTCCCGAAAAATTGATATAAATTTCTGAAGTTAGGAGAAATTATTACAGTATTTTTCAGACCCCAGAATCAGATGAAGCTTTACAGTAAATTCTTATAATTAATATGAAAATTTATAAAACTGACAGGATCAAAAAAGGAATCCTGTAGAATTTTTAATAGAATTTACAGTGTAATAAAATACCCGATAAATACCCTCGGGAGAGGTTTCTGGAGATTTATGCCATAAAGGTAGTGGATCATATAAGGGCCCAAAATGGTATCACAAAGGCCCAATAAGGTAACTGAACAGTTATGTGGGCCAGTGTCCAGAGGAATCCCAGAAAAATACAAAATTATGAAAATGCCCCTAGGTGATAATAATGTACAAGAAATGAACGGAGGGCATTTTGGTCATTTTGGACTAGCCAAAATGACAAAGCAAGTGCAAGAATGAGTACTCAGAGTCAGTATATGCCCTGATAAGGTATAAAGAGGTGTGAAATGACAATTATGCCCTTAGGGTTAATATAGTGCAAGAAAGGGCACCAAGGGTATTTTGGTAATTTGCCAAGGGATCTGTAATTAAGTTTAGACCCAGAACAAGAATTTCAATGGTAGGAAGAATCCGGATACTAGATTTAAAGTCAGAAAACATATTATGGAATCTCAGAAAAATTAGATTCAGAAAATAGTCTGGTTTTTGGGAAATCGGACTGAGCGAGAACCGGATTGGACTGAAATTTTTCCAGAAGCTTCTTCCCTTAGAAATTTTGCCACATGTCCTATGAGGTGTGAAACATCCACCCTTAGACTCCTCAGAGTACACTTACGGAAGTGATATTGGCTCGATTATATCTTAACTTATGCCCAGGAATTAAAATTTTACTCTTAAGTTCCTTATTCTGAACCTTTATTTGAAAACTGATTTATCTCATTCTACACATCCAAATGAGGCTTATTACGTATCCACGTAAAGCCCTAGATGTATGCTAGTGGCTCACCAAATTTCGTGGCCAAACTCTTTCGTTTACTAGGTCAAACTGAGATCGGAACACTGCTGCCTCAGGACCTGCGAATTTTTCTCTTAATTTCTTATACACAAGCTGAACATGCCAAACAATATTTATTATTAAATAATAAATTGTTATACAACAGGGCATGAACAAAAACCTCATATCTCTATTACATCTTTCTGACCTGAAATTCGGCAGTATAACTACTATACTCCATCTTTTAAAAATAACTAATCCGTACTGATTCAGTAATTCCCGTGAGAACTACCATTCTACGTAAGTACCCAGGAAAGACTGGATGAACCGGCTAGATCCACTCACCTCTAGACTCCTTAGACAGTACCTACGTACACAGTACGTATCATCTCCTTTCTTCATTACTGACATTCTGTCATAATTTTGGCAGCATAACGGCGTCTTTTAGCAATCTCAAAATTCACTTGTACATAACCTTCCTGTAATGGGTTATACATAGGGGATGAGATTCGGGGGAATCTCAGTAGTAACAACCATAACAATATATGTAATGCAGTGTGATAGTGCCTGCTTGTGATTGTGTACAGATAAGTATGTTGCGTGCTTCCATACTTAATAATAACATATGATCATAGCATTATGTAATGGAGCTTCAGACATAACATATAAGACAACAGTCCAACCAAACAATAGCACATCAAATCACAAAGCCATTACATAAAAGCTAAGGTTAGCTACTACCTCACTAGCTTAGCAGAACTCTAATATCTCTATACTGCTTCTGGCTACGCCAGAATTTCCTTCTTTCTTTCTTTTCTTCCTTCCTCACACTTTCTCTCTCTAGAACTCACTTCTCTCTCTAAATTGGTGCTCTTGGACGTGAATGGAATGGCAAGGGGGTGGGGTATTTATACTTAAGGCAAGGTGGAATGAACGGCTTAGATTGATTCACGATGAATGGGTCAGATCACTTGTGAAACATCCTTACTCTCATATGTCTTAGGGACCATTTGGTAGCATTTAGAACCACTTTCAAGGTCATTGAAGTCCAATTCCCCAATCTGGAGTTTTACTCTTATCGAGTACTGTTCACTTGAAAATTCCAGATGAGTGACCTGACTTCGAAAAATCATAACTAATTCTAGAAAACTCGAAATGAAGTGGTTCCAATTTCTAAATGAAGCTAACTCAATTATATTTTAGGGAAAAATAACTCGTTGACCATTCATTGACCAAGTCAACGTCAGTCAACGTGTCAACTTTACTGTTCATTCCACGTTTTTCTCCCTGAATCCAGTATTCTGGTCCCAACTTTAATAATTTATATCTCCTTGTGTAGAAATCCAAATGATACGGTTTATATATAAAATTAAAGCTTGGTATGTCTACTATTTACCATAAAAATTTCGTACATTTATTCATCTATTTACTATTTTTAATCATTTATCAAATATGACTAGGTTACCACGTGTTACTGTTCACAATGGTAAATTTCAGCATTTCTACTTTGCATACATATGCATACATCCATCATACAACAGTCAAACATGCCAAACAACAATTATTATTAATTAATAAATTGTTTTACATCTGGTCATGTACATAAATTCTCATGGTTCTATTACATCTTTTTCTGCCTAAACTCCGGCAGCATAACCGCTAATCTTCATCTGTACAAAGAACTGAACCGTACTGATTCGGTAATCCCCTCATGAGAACTACCATCCTACGTAGTACCCAGGAAAGACTAGATGAACCGGCTAGGTCCACTCACTTCTAGCCTCCTTAGACAGCACTACGTACACAGTACTTATCATATACTGATGTTCAGTCTTTACTTCGGCAGCATAACGGCGTCTCTTAAAATTCCCAGAATTCATTTTGACATAACCTCCCCTGTAATGGTTTACTTATTGGAATGAGATTCGGGGGAATCTCAGTAGCAACAATCATAACAATATATGTAATGCAGAGTGACAGTGCTTGCTTGTGATTGTGTACAGATAAGTATGCTGCGTGCTTCCATGCTTAATAACATATGATCATAGCATTACAGCAGAGCTTCAGACATAACATATAAGACAACAATCCAACCAAACAATAGCACAACAAATCACAAAGCCATTACATAAAAGCTAGGATTAGTTACTACCTCAAAGGCTCAGCAGAGCTCTACTATCTCTATTCTGCTTCCAGCTCCGCCAGAACTTCCTTTCTTTCTTTCTTCCTCTCACTTTCTCTCTCTAGCACCTCCTCCTCTCTCTAAAAGCTCCTTGGCCGTGCAGCATATGAATGAATGGGGGGGTATTTATAACCTCCTCCAATGGCATTTCTGTAATTACCATGAACTTTGATCCTGCGGTCCTGGTTTTTCCTGGATTTTCCTATTTTCTTTAATTCCTCATTTACTGCATCATGCATGACATCATTGGGACACCTCACCAGGACACCTCAGCGCCACATTTTCCACATGCTGAAATTCCTGGACACCTCAGCAGCTGACTCAGCATGCTGACTCACCGGTCCAGTGTCCTGCCTCGTAGTACGTGTCCTCAACTTTTTCTTCTATCTTTATGTTGGCGCCATGTGTCATCTTACTGGCACCTGTCACGCCTTCCAATGCTATCCAGATAATATTTTACTTTATTGAAACAACATTAAAATAATATTTTAATGCCACTTTTTCCCACACATTACTGGGCCTACGTTTTTGGGCTCTGGGGATGTTATCTTGGATCCTGATCAAGCCCAAGTACTCTGATGGCTCGATTCCCAAGAAAAAGCCCTTGGCAAATTACCAAAATACCCTTGGGTGCCCTTTCTTGCACTATTTTAACCCTAAGGGTAAAATCGTCATTTTACACCCTTCTGTACCCTGTCAGGGTATATACTGACTCTAAGTAACTTTATCTGTATATACCTTGGCTCCTGGGCCTGTTCAGAATTACCAAAATGCCCTTCATTCATCTGTTACACTTTTGTACAACACAGGGGCATTTTCGTAATTTCGCACTTTTCCGGGGTTCTGCGGACACTGGCCCACCTATCAGTCCAAGTGTCTCATTGGGCCTTTGATGGCGCTACTATTGGGCCTTTCTGGGTCCAATACCTTCATGGCACGCATTACGAGGAATCTTCCCCCGTTAATAATTATTGAATATTTTATCTATTATTCACCGTTTATACACATATCCGGACACCGGCTCCTTCTGTCCGATACACTAGCCCGCGGTGTTCAGGCATCCCTGTGAGTCATATCAGTCATCTGACTGAGGTCATCCGAACTCGTTCAGTCCCCTTTCAAATACCGATAAATCTCCCTATCGGATCCCCGGAGGCCTCACACTCCCGTCTGGATTTTCTGATTTGCGAATAACTTTTTCTACAGGCCTCCTATCGGTATTCTGTCAGTTTCCCGACATCCGCCCCATAAGGACGTATCATCCTGTATTTTCTCACATAGATCTGAATTCTAGGATATCCGGTATGAATTTTTATAACTTTTGGACGATCAGTCCATTTCTGGCTATCTGGAGTCTTCAAAAATTCCTGTATTAAGCCAGATTACCGAGCGTCACTTGCTCTCTCTACCGGTGAAATCTGGGACTGAAATGCTGTCGGACAGTCCAAACCACTTCCGGCCTGACTTTCTTTAATTACAATTTAGCCCCAGGGAACTTTTCTTCTTTTCATTTAAGTCCCTTTTTACTTGGCTAAAATTACACTTAAGGACCCCACATTTTTGTCTACTTTCCTTTTTGGCCTTAAGACTTTCCATAATTGCACTTAAGTCCTTTCATTTCCTTTACTAGGTCTAGGGGCATTATTGTCTTTTCATATTTTACCAGAGTATCCTCTGGCCCTGGTCAACTATCCAGATACCCCTTCTTGACTGTCTAACCTTAGCCAAATGACCAAAATACCCTTTACTCATTCTTCAGTTATTCTATAACATAAGGGCATTTTCGTCATTTTGCACATTTTTCCCGGACACCGGCCCCTCTTACCACTGAACTGATATTATGGGCTTGGGCCTTCCCTGGTGTCACTACGGGCCTTAGACAACACTGTATGGCCTCTGGCCATAGTCCGATCATCTCTATTCGGACTGCTCTTCCTTTACCGATTATAACTGTAATTTCCCATCTTCGAGGATTTTTACAGAAAAATCGGGACCTCAAATCAAAATTCTGTGACTCCTCATTCAATCCGGAATCCTTTTCTCTATCTCCCGGTATTTTCAGGTATTTTATCCGGACCGGGCTGTTTTGGCCTGAAAAAGCACTCACGCGCACACTTTTCCAAAATGACCATTTTACCCCTGGTCATATTTCTAATTCTTTCATACACCTAGAGACCTCATATGCACATTTCACAGTTCAGTGAAATGATCAGTATAATTTTCTCTATTTTCTGGCAAAATATGGTACTCATCGGCTACCAGCCCGATCTTTCCCATAATTACGATTATGCCCTTGAATTCTCCTTATGGCATCTCTAGGCCTAAAAATTGGGGTGTTACATTTCTACCCCCCTTAAAATAAATTTCGTCCTCGAAATTTACTTGGCATCTTAGTTAACGATCTTGGATATAGCTCCTCTGTATATCCTTTCCTGGTTTATGACTAAGGCTTGGGGCATTCATCCTCTTATACTTATGGACAATTCATTACACTTGTGAGTAGTGTCCATTTCTTTCATATCTTATCCCGCAGAATTTTGATGTAATTCGGGGGTCTACATCACTCCTCTTACCCTTTGCAAATCTCTCAGGAGAAATATTATTTTTCTAATTTTTTTTCTCCTGATACTAGATCATAACCCAGATAACTTCTTTGACTTTTCTTAACTGTTCTCATAACTTCATGCATCTATGCCAACTTTTGTGGCATTTGCACTTTCTATCCCTTCTTAGGGCTTACATATCATTAGGCTACTCTTGCCTTAGCACCTTTCAATTTAACGTGCTACTGGTTAGGGCTAGATTACTCTTTATATAGCTTTAGGCCCTAGCAATCTCTTTCTTATAGAACTACGATCTATCTTTGCTTTGCCTTAGACCCTCTTCTCTAGGTCTCTCTGGCCTTTTATTACCATTTCCTTTAGATCAGAAAAGAACTCTTCATTATCCACATCATTATCTAGGCCTATAGTTCCTTACAGCTCAGTCGCCCTTACCGCTATGGTTCTTCTTAATCATTCTTAGGGTCGACTTCAGGGAATATTGAAGACTGTGTCTGGGGTAAGAGAAAATACCTTTCCTAGGGATGTCAGCATTCTTAGGGCAACCTCTTACCAAGTGGCATTTCTTACCACAACTGCTTTGCCCTGCTCAACACTCCCATGTGCCATGGCTCTTTCCACCACATTGACATCTCTGCTCTCCAATCTGACAATTACCTTGATCAGTCCCTTGTCTGAACTATCGCCTCTTTCTCTTGCTATTGGCTTGACAACTTGAGCTACCTCCCAGAGTGCTCTTAGCCAATGCTTTTCTATTCTCAACACATAGAGGATTCTGTTCTTTGCTTCTCAGGCATACTTCTACTAAACTTTGAATATCAGTACTCAGCTTTGGACTTGGACTCCGTCTTTGCTAAGGGAAAGCTAAGTTTAGTCTGTATACTAGAGGCTACCTGAGAAAACCATTATAAAATAATTTCTCTGGGTGAGTTTATCAACTAGTGAAGCTTCCTCACCTTAACTTCGTCTTTGGCATTCATCTTCCCAAAGAGATACTACATTGTACTCATATCTCATGGCTCATTACTTTCCTTAGGCTAGGTCTAACTGCGACATCGGGATCTAACTGCGATCAACCGTTAGCCTCTTCAGAATCTATCTGTGACCCTGAAGCTGTTAGGATCTAACTGCGACCCTAGAGCCATGCTAGGATCTATCTGCGACCCTCCAGAATCTAACTACGATTCTGTTGTACTGTATATCTCCTGAAGATTTTAAACCAACAGACTAAGTTATAAGGTTAACTGCTTCCACCTGTTGATAACTCCATAATTAAACATTTGAAAATTTTATAGCCTCATATCATTTATCCAGACTTTACTTACTTCCTCTCTTACTCAGGAGTTCCTTCACATCTTTCAACTTGTGCTCTAACTGCTAGCCATTATGCTCTAACTGCGGGCATTCTACATCAGATCCAACTCTTATCTGAAGAGTGATCTATACTCATCTGAATCTAGCTCTGTCTGAGAGCCATCTGTTTCAGATCCAACTCTTATCTGAAGAGTGATCTAGAAACAATCCCTTTACTGTTATCTGTTACTTTTTCTGTACATCATTCATTTCAATAAAAATGGCCCTGAGTACTGTATTCACAAGCCTATAGAAATACCTGAGTAACCTCAATCATAAATCATAACTTATCGTCCCATAAACTGAGACTATCTATCATCCTCAATACATTCATATCATCCTCCTATCATATGGCTGGGAGCAACATACTTTCTCATAACTCTCTCATCTCATATGTGTACTCATATATACTCTACCCTGCATGCACTGCAAGAGGGGAGTATCCATTCATCATAGCATACTCTAACACGCATGTCATCCTTTGACAACTGCAAGGAGATGCAACTATCATAACTTATGGCACATAAGCCATATCATCATCATATTTTGCTCAACCATCCATTAGATATCGTAACAATCCAAGTAAGCCTCAAAACATATTTTCTTGATCATATTATTTGTCAGATCATCATCTAATCATACTATCTATCGCATTATCTGTTAGATTATCAATCACATGATCAGAATCTGACAGGCACCTCTGTTTATCTTACTTAGGCTGCCACACTACCCTCTTACCAGGGTATAGACTCAACCCTTCACTACTTTATCTTACATAAGGAATAGGGGAGTCACTTTATCTCTTAACTGTGGCTACCTCTTTACTATCTCTCAACTTCTTCTATCTTTCCATCAGTCCTAGTCTACTTTTGACCGGACTATGGTTCCTTATTGGCCTTTCTTTTTATCCTAGCGAACTTGAGTCGCATGGATCTCATTCATCATCTTTTACTATTACTTCTATTCTCTAGGGTATTCTCCCCTAGGTCTTTTACTTCTCCGTGATGGAATCTCTCTCCTCAGAGAACATTTAGCTTTTTATCCATTACCCATCACGTCTCTCACCTTAGGCCATGTGCTAGGATCATTCCTGGGCAAATCTTATCCCAGCTTTTAGGTCTTCTATTCAGATTAGCTGAATAAAACCCCTGTAATGTAGATCTACTCTTAGTTACCACATAGAGGATCTACTTTTTCACATTGTCTTAAATTGATCTTTCGTACCTCAGTACCTTTGTACTGTCTAGCTTATCATATGTTATACCAATCCTCTAGCTGGTGGACTTCAGCGAGTTTGGTACCTTCATTCATATGGCCTCTGCTATCTTTTGTTGAGAACTGCATAGTCACAACTCACATGCTCTGTGACTTTTAGTTGCAACCTATAACATCGCTACCTGAACTCCTTTATACACTGGTCGCGTACTGCAATATTACTTATCGCTACCTGAGGTCTTCTCATGTCGCAACATCAACTTATCTGTACATATTAGTCGCGACATAAGACCCCTCTTCTCTACTTCCTACTTTTAAAACATGTAGTCATACTCATCCTCATACAACGGCAACATACTAGGTATAGGGTAGCTCAATAGTGTGCATACTGGACAATCCAATCCAATCCAATACAGGATTTATCCATTCATTAGCCAGTGGAAACAGAACACAAATAAACTCGTACCTTAGTTTGGTACAGGAGACTTTCTTATCCCGTTGCCAGTCAGGTATATACTCTTCCCTGAGTCGGGTATCTTTCGCCCATTGTGTTCTGTGGACACTCCCTGGCATAATGTCCAGGCTTTCCACACCTATAGCATAACCCTTGACCTACTGGACAAGGCCTCGTACCATGGTCTCGACCACAGTTCCTACATACATTAGGCCTTGGTTGCCTGCTAACTTCTCTTGGCCCACTACCTGGCCTGCTTCCTTGCTTCTTATTAACTTTTGACCCATATGCTGGCTCATTTCTCTTCTTACTGTTCCTTTTCAAGGAACCTGGTGGCATCACTTTTAGTGGTACTGATGGAGTAAACTTACTCTTTTCTGGTTATTGCACATACCTTTCTAGCTTGTAAACTGCCAGCTGGGCCTTTCTTTCAGTGGGACATTCTAAAATTTTAAAGATTTTCTCTAACTAGCTTACCCAATCCTCAGCTACTTGAGTGTCAAAAGTCCCTTCAACATGGGCGGACCAAATTTATGGAATCGTTCCATCCATGTTTGCAGACTTTCCTGGTTATTGTTATTTCCTATAGACCCCTGACGTCTATTCATTCCAGTCTGCTTATGATCTGGCTGAGGTTCAGGTTCTATATCATTCTCTGGTACTACCTACTTCCCAGACTGCTGTAATCTTGTAACCGCAGCAGCAACCGCCGTAGTGATAGTAGAATCTTGCTCTTGATCTTGGCGAGCCTGGGCTGCCCATATCTCATCGTGACTTAACTTGTTGTAACTTGGATATCTGGCATCCTCACTACAGTATCTGGTTACAACACGATACCTCAAGCTACTCTTTGCAGCTTCCTCAGTCGTAAACTAATCAACTTCTATCCCTATCCATAGAGGAAACTGCTTCTCAAACATTATTCTGCTTAGTCCAGCCATATTGTGTTAATAAACACGAGACCTCGACTGTATCGGCTGACTAAGATTAGCCCATCATAATCATATCCTTCGTAAGACTATAGAGCTCGGGTACAGCCTCATACATCTGGGTGTCACTGTCTTCTGTCTAAACCTTTCCAAGCAGTGAACACCATCCCTATATCCTACTCTAGGGAGAGGACCACTCAAACTTCTCATTTGTTTAAGGAATCAAACTAACTAAACCAGAGCATCACTGAGCCAGAACCTTCTGTTCTGTGCCAGAATCTTATGCTCGGAGCCAGAACCCTTTGTTCTGTGCTAACCTTATTCTGTACAAACACCATAAATTATCTATTCAGAGCATTTCCTAAGCCAGAATCCTTTGCTCTGATACCAAAATGAAACATCCTTACTCTCATATGTCTTAGGGACCATTTGGTAGCATTTAGAACCACTTTCAAGGTCATTGAAGTCCAATTCCCCAATCTGGAGTTTTACTCTTATCGAGTACTGTTCACTTGAAAATTCCAGATGAGTGACCTGACTTCGAAAAATCATAACTAATTCTAGAAAACTCGAAATGAAGTGGTTCCAATTTCTAAATGAAGCTAACTCAATTATATTTTAGGGAAAAATAACTCGTTGACCATTCATTGACCAAGTCAACGTCAGTCAACGTGTCAACTTTACTGTTCATTCCACGTTTTTCTCCCTGAATCCAGTATTCTGGTCCCAACTTTAATAATTTATATCTCCTTGTGTAGAAATCCAAATGATACGGTTTATATATAAAATTAAAGCTTGGTATGTCTACTATTTACCATAAAAATTTCGTACATTTATTCATCTATTTACTATTTTTAATCATTTATCAAATATGACTAGGTTACCACGTGTTACTGTTCACAATGGTAAATTTCAGCATTTCTACTTTGCATACATATGCATACATCCATCATACAACAGTCAAACATGCCAAACAACAATTATTATTAATTAATAAATTGTTTTACATCTGGTCATGTACATAAATTCTCATGGTTCTATTACATCTTTTTCTGCCTAAACTCCGGCAGCATAACCGCTAATCTTCATCTGTACAAAGAACTGAACCGTACTGATTCGGTAATCCCCTCATGAGAACTACCATTCTACGTAGTACCCAGGAAAGACTAGATGAACCGGCTAGGTCCACTCACTTCTAGCCTCCTTAGACAGCACTACGTACACAGTACTTATCATATACTGATGTTCAGTCTTTACTTCGGCAGCATAACGGCGTCTCTTAAAATTCCCAGAATTCATTTTGACATAACCTCCCCTGTAATGGTTTACTTATTGGAATGAGATTCGGGGGAATCTCAGTAGCAACAATCATAACAATATATGTAATGCAGAGTGACAGTGCTTGCTTGTGATTGTGTACAGATAAGTATGCTGCGTGCTTCCATGCTTAATAACATATGATCATAGCATTAGAGCAGAGCTTCAGACATAACATATAAGACAACAATCCAACCAAAATTTAGCACAACAAATCACAAAGCCATTACATAAAAGCTAGGATTAGTTACTACCTCAAAGGCTCAGCAGAGCTCTACTATCTCTATTCTGCTTCCAGCTCCGCCAGAACTTCCTTTCTTTCTTTCTTCCTCTCACTTTCTCTCTCTAGCACCTCCTCCTCTCTCTAAAAGCTCCTTGGCCGTGCAGCATATGAATGAATGGGGGGTATTTATAACCTCCTCCAATGGCATTTCTATAATTACCATGAACTTTGATCCTGCGGTCCTGGTTTTTCCTGGATTTTCCTATTTTCTTTAATTTCTCATTTACTACATCATGCATGACATCATTGGGACACCTCACCAGGACACCTCAGCGCCACATTTTCCACATGCTAAAATTCCTGGACACCTCAGCAGCTGACTCAGCATGCTGACTCACCGGTCCAGTGTCCTGCCTCGTAGTACGTGTCCTCAACTTTTTCTTCTATCTTTATGTTGGCGCCATGTGTCATCTTACTGGCACCTGTCACGCCTTCCAATGCTATCCAGATAAATCCAGGACTTTATCTGATCACCTCCTCGGTTATCGTGCCAACCGAGTAACTTTACTTTATTGAAACAACATTAAAATAATATTTTAATGCCACTTTTTCCCACACATTACTGGGGCTACGTTTTTGGGCTCTGGGGATGTTATCTTGGATCCTGATCAAGCCCAAGTACTCTGATGGCTCGATTCCCAAGAAACAGCCCTTGGCAAATTACCAAAATACCCTTGGGTGCCCTTTCTTGCACTATTTTAACCCTAAGGGTAAAATCGTCATTTTACACCCTTCTGTACCCTGTCAGGGTATATACTGACTCTAAGTAACTTTATCTGTATATACCTTGGCTCCTGGGCCTGTTCATAATTACCAAAATGCCCTTCATTCATCTGTTACACTTTTGTACAACACAGGGGCATTTTCGTAATTTCGCACTTTTCCGGGGTTCTGCGGACACTGGCCCACCTATCAGTCCAAGTGTCTCATTGGGCCTTTGATGGCGCCACTATTGGGCCTTTCTGGGTCCAATAGCTTCATGGCACGCATTACGAGGAATCTTCCCCCGTTAATAATTATTGAATATTTTATCTATTATTCACCGTTTATACACATATCCGGACACCGGCTCCTTCTGTCCGATACACTAGCCCGCGGTGTTCAGGCATCCCTGTGAGTCATATCAGTCATCTGACTGAGGTCATCCGAACTCGTTCAGTCCCCTTTCAAATACCGATAAATCTCCCTATCGGATCCCCGGAGGCCTCACACTCCCGTCTGGATTTTCTGATTTGCGAATAACTTTTTCTACAGGCCTCCTATCGGTATTCTGTCAGTTTCCCGACATCCGCCCCATAAGGACGTATCATCCTGTATTTTCTCACATAGATCTGAATTCTAGGATATCCGGTATGAATTTTTATAACTTTTGGACGATCAGTCCATTTCTGGCTATCTGGAGTCTTCAAAAATTCCTGTATTAAGCCAGATTACCGAGCGTCACTTGCTCTCTCTACCGGTGAAATTTGGGACTGAAATGCTGTCGGACAGTCCAAACCACTTCCGGCCTGACTTTCTTTAATTACAATTTAGCCCCAGGGAACTTTTCTTCTTTTCATTTAAGTCCCTTTTTACTTGGCTAAAATTACACTTAAGGACCCCACATTTTTGTCTACTTTCCTTTTTGGCCTTAAGACTTTCCATAATTGCACTTAAGTCCTTTCATTTCCTTTACTAGGTCTAGGGGCATTATTGTCTTTTCATATTTTACCAGAGTATCCTCTGGCCCTGGTCAACTATCCAGATACCCCTTCTTGACTGTCTAACCTTAGCCAAATGACCAAAATACCCTTTACTCATTCTTCAGTTATTCTATAACATAAGGGCATTTTCGTCATTTTGCACATTTTTCCCGGACACCGGCCCCTCTTACCATTGAACTGATATTATGGGCTTGGGCCTTCCCTGGTGTCACTACGGGCCTTAGACAACACTGTATGGCCTCTGGCCATAGTCCGATCATCTCTATTCGGACTGCTCTTCCTTTACCGATTATAACTGTAATTTCCCATATTCGAGGATTTTTACAGAAAAATCGGGACCTCAAATCAAAATTCTGTGACTCCTCATTCAATCCGGAATCCTTTTCTCTATCTCCCGGTATTTTCAGGTATTTTATCCGGACCGGGCTGTTTTGGCCTGAAAAAGCACTCACGCGCACACTTTTCCAAAATGACCATTTTACCCCTGGTCATATTTCTAATTCTTTCATACACCTAGAGACCTCATATGCACATTTCACAGTTCAGTGAAATGATCAGCATAATTTTCTCTATTTTCTGGCAAAATATGGTACTCATCGGCTACCAGCCCGATCTTTCCCATAATTACGATTATGCCCTTGAATTCTCCTTATGGCATCTCTAGGCGTAAAAATTGGGGTGTTACAACTTGCTTCCTCAAGAAGCTTCGCCTGTGTCATCGTGATGACATCATCCTCCATAATGACTCATCAAAAGTGACATCATCATGGGATACCTCATATGCTAGGTGGCGCAATGGTGGGTGTAACATCCCTAATTTCTGTACTAAGTTGTATGTACAGATTGAATAAAATATATAATATTTTTTCAGGAAAAGATGTGACCATATTTATGTAAAGAAAGGGATTAATTGGAAGAGGACGAAAGTGTAAGAGCCAAAGTGCAAAATTACGAAAATGCCCCTGTGATGCCCTAAGAAACCATAAGTGAATGGAGGGCATTTTGGTCATTTTACAATGGATGGAGATCAGATGAAATTTGATAGTAAATTATTATAGTTAATATGAGAATTTATGGAGTTGACAGAAGTCAAAAAGGAGTCCTGTAGAATTAATTATGGAATATACGGTGAAAAAGGACACCGATAAAGGGTTAAAGGAAATCTATGTAATTTTTATCAGGACTTCTGGGTCTCAGAAAATTATGAAACTTTGTAGAGAATTTATTTTATATTAGAATGAATTTCTAAAAAGTTATAACAATTAAAAGAGGTGTTTAGCATTTATTCTAAGATCAGGGTAATTTAAGGATATCGGTATAAGGAAAATACATTGGGATTTGTGCCAATTAGATATTGGACCTAAAATAGGCCCAACATTTCGTCCTAGGCCAGCCCAATAAGTTTCAAAAGTTATCTTGGATCCCAAGTCCAATAATAAATAATTTATGGATTTTTGAAAAGAAAAAAAGAGAGAATAAAGTAAAAATTAGGGTTTGCACATGGTGGGACCCACAAGGACTTCACAAATGGCGCCAAAGAGGAGGCTTAGGTGTGACAAGTGATGTCATGTTAGTGATGTCATGGTGATGATGTCATGAGTTAAAAGAGAAAAGACATTCCAAGATCAAACCTTTAACCATTAGATCAAATAGTTCCCAAGGTGATATTGGCCTTCAATTTTCCCAAGATTTTGCTATAAATACCCCCTCATTCTAAGCCAAAACCGTGGAGGAGAAAGTGTAGGGAACCTCTTGCAAAATATTTTCTCAAGCAAGGAAGAAGCAAGGATTTTGAAGAAGCTTGTAAGGTAAGTTGCTCCCTTGCTTCTAGACTTTGTTCTCATGATTTCTTCTTGAGTTTAAGTTGATTTTGAGGCTTGAATCTTGGGGAAATGCTGCTGAAATTTCTGTGGATATGTGATAGGAACATGTGTTTATGTTCTAGATAGTTTGCACAAGCTTAAACAAGCTTGAATCACATGATAATTGCTTAGGAATCCATGTGTGCTTGTGAATCCATGAAGGTGTTCTGTTCTGTACAGTACGAAATCACTGTTCATATGTTGGAATTTCATGGTTTTGATGCTTCCAATGGGTTTAGAATGGAATTTTGTGTGGGGTTATAGTAGGAAAACAAGTATTGGAAGCATTGGAACCAAAATGGGAATTTTTGGAAAAAGGGAGCCACTTTTCGGTTTCTGTACAGAACTTTGGGAAGCAATTGGATTCTGGAATTTTTCAATACATATTTAGATTCTACATGAATAATTATGTGGAAATGAACCATGAGAGTTTAGTTTAGAAAGATATAAACATATGTCACAAAGTAGAGAAAGAAAGGGGCATATTGAAGCCTAGACTTGGAATTTGTTTGGAATGGAGTTGTAATTTGGTAATTGTCTTGTAATGTCTAGGTTTTGACATTTGTGGCAAGGAAAGATCACTTCAAGAAGGGAAGGACAAGGATCCTTAAGAGGTAGCAAGAATACCTAACTATAAACTTATGTGCTTTGATTGATTTGCTTACTTGTTATGCATGAAGGTTTGGTTGAGCATGGAATATTGTGTGATGATGTTTATGATGATGATGATGTGCTATGAATATGTGCCACTCCTTGCAATATATGTCATGACAATATGCATGTTAGAGTTTGCTTATGTATAAGCATGAATTAGCTCCCATTGCATGATAACATGTTAGGCATTTAATCAAACATGTATAACCTTATAGTTTATATTACTTGCTATTGAGATTTCCATGAAATCTCATTCCTTCCATGTCAATAAATATTACTCTAGGTGCTGGAACTTCACAAGGAGGAAGGTAATGGGAATGAACAATGTGTATATGACTTGAAAAGCATTCCTTTAACTGAGATGAAGACGTATTGGTATGTATAATGTATGCATGCACTGGATCCGAGTTGAGGGAGTGACCTTCCAGCGATAGTTTGAGTGACTTATCCATTTCGGTTTCACGTGAAATTTGGCATGAACATATTTAAGATCCAGAGCTTCAATTGGACACCAAGAACGCCTAATTTGGTTAAGTTTTCAAATTGATATGATTTTTTAAAATTGGACTTAAACTCTGGATCAATATAAAACAAGTCATTCGATACAGTAAGGTTCCAACGCGATTTTCATATAGCAAATGAATGAGTTTTTCCGTCATTTTTGGTGAGCTTAAAGTAAACATTCTTATATTTAAATCCATAGGTAAGTAGACTCAATTGGATAAGTATACAAGGAGAAATGAATTTTTGAAAATGGGGCAAAGAAACTGGAACTTCCAGATTTACCAAATGAACAGTAAAGTTCAACGAATAAACTGATTTGATCTGGACAAGGAAACCTCATTTTCATATTTTTCTCTCAAATTTAAATGAAGGATATTTCATTAGAAATTGGAATCACATGAAAACGAATTTTCTAGATTTAATTATGAATTTTCAAAGTTTAGGCTGTAATCTGGAATTACCCAGAGAACAGTGACAGTGAACATTACCAAAAGCCTAACTCTTGGAAATTCATGTTTTTAAGGTTAAGAGGTATTCCAATGATCTAAGATAATTCCAATTGAGTATATGTAAGGTTAAGATTTAAAGATATTTACTAGAAAATACCGTTGTGCTGGTAGACTATACAGAGTACTGTGTACGTAGGTGCTGTCTAAGGAGGCTGGAAGTGAGTGGACCTATGTAATATCCTTAATTTTCTGTACTGATTTCTATGTACAGATTAAACGGAATTTATGAGTTCTTTTTCAGGAAAAAGATGTGGTCCTTTATGTAAAGAAAAGGATTAAATTGCAAAAGAAAGGAAATGAAAGGACTTAAGTGTAATTATGGAAAGTTTAAGGTTAGGAAAGAAAGTGTAATTTTAGCCAAATAAAGGGACTTAAGTGCCAAGAAGAAAAAGTTCCCTGGGGCTAAAGGATAATTAAAGGAAATTAGGCCAGAAGTGGTTTGGACTGCCCGACAGCATTTCAGTCCCAGATTTTACCAGAAGATAGGGCAGGTGACACTGGGTAATCCAGCCTAATACCGGAATTTTTGAAGACTCCAGATAGCCAAAAATGGACTGATCGTCCAAAAGTTATAAAAATTCATACCGGATACCCTAGATTTCAGATATAAGTAAGAAATTACAGGATGATGCACCCTTATGGGGCGGATGTTAGGAAACTGACAGAATACTGATAGGAGGTATGTAGAAAAAGTTATTCACAAAATAGCAAATACAGACGGGAGTGTGAGGCCTCCAGGTATCCGATAGGGAAATTTATCGGTATTTAAAAAGGGGCTGAATACGATCGGATGACCTCAGTCAGATGACTGTTATGACTCCCAAGGATGCCTGAACATAGTAGGCCACTGTATCTGGAAAAAGGAGCCGGAGTCCGAAAATGTGTATAAACGGTGAATAATAATTAAAATATTCAATGAACTGTGCCAGAGGAAGATTCTTCGTAATGCATGCCAAGTTAATGGACCCAGAAAGGCCCAATAATGCTTCCATCAAAGACTCAGTAAGACTCTTGGACTGATAGGTGGGTCAGTGTCCAGCAGAACCCCGGAAAAGTGCAAAATTACGAAAATACCCCTGTGTTGTACTAAAAGGTGTAGTAGATGTATAAAGGGCATTTTGGTCATTCTGGATAGGCACAGGAGCCAAGGCACATACAAATAAAGTTTCTCAAAGTCAGTATATGCCCTGATAGAGTACAAAAGGGTGTAAAATGACGATTTTACCCTTAGGGTTAAAATAGGATAAGAAAGGGCACCAACGGCATTTTGGTCATTTCGTAGGGGATCTGTAATTGAGTTTGGACCCAGTATAAAAATGTTAATGATATAAAGGGTCTAGATACTAAATGTAAGGTCAGAAGACATAATATGGGTTTTCAGAAAAATTAGATTCAGAAAATGGTCTAGTTTTCGAGGCGACAGACCGGGTGTAACATCCCAATTTTCAGGCCTTGAGACACGGAAATAGCCTGAGAATGAGAGGCTACCAGATCCCTTTTGAGCAGAAGTCCTAGAGACATAAGAGAGTTTTTAGGGGCTAAGCTGCGAGTAAGTAAAGGTACGGGGACTTATGTGTAAACAGTGGAAGTCCCAAGGGGTAGAATGGCCATTTGGGATGATGTAAAGGTCAAAGGTTGAAGAGTTACGAGCTGACCGTTCTGGTCGCGACTAGAGTAAAGCATGGTCGCGACTAGTGGTTACAGAAAGAGCTATACGCGACAAGAAAGCATTATGGTCGCGACATAAAAGAAGTATGGTCGCGACTAGAAAGCAGTGATATCGCGACTAATAGTGGCAGAAAGCCTTAGACGCGACTAAAATGTGTTGTGGTCGCGACGATAGAATGTTTTGGTCGCGACTAGAATATGTTTTGGTCACGACTAATGCACACAGAAGCGTTAGGTCGCGACTATATGATGATGAGGTCGCGACTAGTGACTAAAGTGGCGCTAAGCGTAAGGGCCAAGAGTGGTGAAGGTCCAAGAGAGATAGTTACCCGGTTGGAGATAGACCGGAGGCAGGATATCAGATACAGGAAAGGTTATTTAGAAACCATGAGGTGGACTGATAAGGTATACTCATGGGTCTTGCAAGATGCCACATGGCATTAAAGTAATAATTCAGTAAAGTAAGGATACTCGGTTGGCACGAAAATCGAGGAGGCATGATAACTGAGGAAATGATCAGATAAAGTCAGGGACTTATCTGGATGGCATTGGGAAGCGTGCAAGGTCTTTTCCAGTCGCCACATGGCATTAGTCTGCAGAAAGCAGATAAAGTTGATGGCACGCATTACGAGGCAGGAGACTGGACCGGTGAGTCAGCATGGTGAGTCAGCATGCTGAGGTGTCCCGAGAATTCAAGCATGTGAAAAATGAGGCGCTGAGTCAGCATGGTGAGTTGGCACGATGATGCAGTAAATGAAGAATTAAAGAAAATAGGAAAATCCAGGAAAAACCAGGACCGCAGGATCAAAGTTCATGGTAATTACGATTGTGCCATTGAGCCCATTATAAATACCCCCTTCCCCCATTCCATTTGCATCCCGCGGAGGAGAGGAGAATGAGAGAGAAAGAAGAGAGAGAAGGGGAAGGAAAGGAAGAGAGAAAGGAGAAAGGAAGAAAGGAAGTTCTGGCGGAGCTGGAAGCAGAATAAGGATAGTAGGGTTCTGCTGATCTAGCCAGGTAGTAACTAATCCTAGCTTCTATGTAATGGCTTTGTGATTTGATGTGCTATTGTTTGGGTGGATTGTTGTCTTATATGTTATGTCTGAAGCTCTGCTGTAATGCTATGGTCATATGTTATTAAGCATGGAAGCACGCAGCATACTTATCTGTACACAATCACAAGCAAGCACAGTCACACTGCATTACATATATTGTTATGATTGTTGCTACTGAGATTCCCCCGAATCTCATCCCCATCCATAACCCATTACAGGGAGGTTATGTTGAAGTAGATTTTGAGAAAGCCAGGAGACGCCGTTATGCTGCCCAAGTTAAGACTGAACGTCATAGTATATGATAAGTACTGTGTACGTAGTGCTGTCTAAGGAGGCTAGAAGTGAGTGGACCTAGCCGGTTCATCTAGTCTTTCCTGGGTACTACGTAAAATGGTAGTCCTTATGAGGAGATTACCGAATCAGTACAGTTCAGTTCTTTATACAGCTGAAGCGTAGCGGTTATGCTGTCGAAGTTTAGGCAGAACAAGATGTAATAGAGATATGAGGATTATGTATATGTCTTGTTGTATATACCATATTGTATGACATTTTATGATTCAATGATAAATAGGGTTTGGCATATTCAAATTATGAATGATGAAGTTGAGCTATTTTAAGCTAATATTGCTTCCGCTAGTGTACTCTGAGGGCTGTAAGGGAGGATGTTTCACCGGGCCGGTACCGGATTGGACCGGAAAGCTTCTAGAAGGTTTCTCTCCTCTCCAAATTGCGCCATGTGAAGAATGTGGGTGGTGAGGTGTCCCATGAGGTGTCCATGGTGATGCAGTAAAAGGGAATAAAAGAAAAATAGGAAATTCTGGAAAAACCAGGACCACAAGTTCATATGGCTTCAAAATTATAAGAATGCCATTGAAGGAAACTATAAATACCCCCCTTGCTCTTCATTCCCACGGCCTAAGGTGGCTTTAGAGAGATAAGGAAGTTCTTGAGAGAGAAAGTGAGAAAAAGAAGGAAGAAAGGAAGTTCTGGTGGAGTTGGAAGCAGTAGAGAGGTTCTAGAGTTCTGCTTTTAAGGTAGTAACTAATTCTAGCTTTTATGTCATGTCTTTGTGATTTGTTGTGCTATTGTTTGGTTGGATTGTTGTCTTATATGTTATGCTTGAAGCTCTATTACAATGCTATGATCATATGTTATTGAATATTGAAGCATGCAGCATACCTATCTGTACACAATCACAAGCAAGCACTGTCACTCTGCATTACATATATTGTTATGATTGTTGCTACTGAGATTCTTTTGAATCTCATTCCCATATATAACATTACAGGGGAGGTTATGTCAAAATAAAATTTGAAAATTTTAAGAGACGCTGTTATGCTGCCGAAATTCTGGCAACAAAGCAGGAACAAAGAAAGGAACTGATACGTACTGTGTACGTAGGTGCTATCTAAGGAGGCTGGAAGTGAGTGGACCTAGCAGGTTCATCCAGTCTTTCCTTGGTACTTACGTAGAATGGTAGTTCCTATGGGAATTACCGAATCGGTACAAGATCGGTTACTTTCTACAGAAGAAATGTAGCAGTTATGCTGCCGGATTTTAGACAATGAAAAATGTAATAGAAATATGAGGATGTTAATCATACACTAATGTATAACAGTTGATTATTTAATAATGATTGTTATCTGGCATGTTTGACTGATATGTGATGTATGTATGCACTAATATGTAAGGTTGGTTGCTGAAAAATGACTTTGTGAACAGTAATCTGTGGAGACCTATTGATGTTTGATAAATCATTAAAAATAGTAAATGGTTGAATAAATGTATGATATTTTTATGGTAAATAGTAGACATACTAATATTTAATTTGATATATAGAATTACTCATTTGGATGTATACACGAAAAGATATAAATTGTTAAAGTTGGGACCAGAATGCTGGATTCAGGAGAAAATCACTGGATGAACAATAAAGTTGAAACGTTGACCCCCGTTGAATTTGTCAAGGAATGGTCAACCAATGATTTTTCCCTAAAATATAATTAAGTTATATTCATGTATCAATTTGAACCACTTTATTTCTATTTTTCTATAATTAGTTATGATTTTTCAAAGTCAGGTCACTCATCTAAAATTTTGCCACAGTGAACAGTACCCGATAAGAATAAAATTCCTGATTATGAGTTTAGACTTCAATGACCCTGAAAGTGGTTCTAAGTGCTACTGAATGGTCCTTAAGATGTATAAAAATAAGGATATGACAACCTAGCTGGTTCATCCAGTCTTTCCTGGGTACTTACGTAGAATGGTAGTTCTCATGGGGAATTACCGAATCAGTACAGTTATTTCTGCCAGGATTTCCGGCAAGAGAGATATAATTCAGTTGAGAGTGCTATAGTAAGAATACTCTGAGATATATAAAGAAGGATGTTTCATTTTGGTATCAGAGCAAAAGATTCTGGATTAGGAAATGCTCTGAATAGATAATTTATAGATAGATACCCATTAGTAAAGCTGTCATAAATGACACTAAGTTAATATTTGCAGGATGGCTAGAGGTAGAACCAGATCAGAAACCACTGTAAACCAAGGAGACCCTAGACCAGATGTCTATGACTTGGATAGTTATGGATCGGAGAAGGAGGAAGAGATACTAGACAGTGATTTTGATATATGGACTCCTCCTATTATTAGTGATGCTAAAGAAGTTAGTTTCGCAGTAGGGTCCAATATTCTTACCAGGATACCAGAAGGGATACAGGAAGAACCTATCCCAGCTATGCCTGTAACTACAATATGCGCAGCTATAGCAGGTACATATATGGAGACCAATCAGGGAGCCCAATCAGGACAGCCTAATGATCAGTATTCCCAGGTTGGAGGTACAGTGGGATATACTCTGAGACAGTCAGTAGACCCAAATGTCCTAGGACCTAGCAGAGTGCCTGATCAGATAAACATCCCAGGTCCTAGTAGACCCAGACTAACCATGGTAGAGTTATATCTGGGAAATCTAGTTATAGAGCTATCACCAGCAGAGCATCTGAGTGAATAGCACTTTGAGAGAGCTGTGGAGTTAGCCCAACAGTTGTACAGTCTTAGAGGACTTTTAGACAGGAGCAGGGATTAGGACCATACAGTTTATTAGGATTTTATTACCAGAGTAAGAAATGCCTATCAAGCCTTCCAACCAGATACATTGACACTGGATGATTGGACAGATATTATGGATGAAATTCTGCCAACCACCCCTACTTGGAGAACGGGATTAGATGAATACTTTGAAGAAGATCCTTACGAAGACATACCCGATTGGATTTATCTGATTGAAGAATTTATTAGAATCAAGTTTAAGAAGGACTAGGGTATGTTTAGAAATAATGATGTTCTCCATGTAGTTATGTTATGTATAAAGACCAGCATGGCACTATATGTATGACTTTTAATGACTGTATGTATATGACATGTTTTGAATGGAATGTAAATTATGTTGTTTATCGTATTCCTCTTCTGTTAGATTTTCTACTAGACAGTAAAGCAAAATAGTTCGAACAAGAAGAACCGTTACGACAGAGGAACCAGAGAACACCAGGGATATTAATCAGCTAATCTTAGAGAGGCTGGAGCAACAACAGAAAATGATTGAAGAGATGCGTACGACACAAGCACGAAGTGAGCAGGAAAGAGATATTGCCATTACAGCAGCAGTAGCGAAAGCAGTAAACAACATGAGGCGTCTAGAGCCTTCTGGGACAATCAATAGAGAACCTGAAAGAGTACAGCAACAACCAGTACAGCCGCAGAGAAGGGCTGAGCAGAGAGATGATGTGGTTAGCATCCAGCAGTGGATGGTCAGGTTCTACCAGCATAATCCTCTTGTATTTGAAGGAACATTTGATGTTCAGGTAGCGGAGGATTGGATCAGTAGATTGGAAAAGATTTTTAAAGTTCTGGATTGCCCAACGGAGACGAAGGCTCAGATGGCCATCTACCAGCTGGAGAAGGATGCTGATAAGTGGTGAAAAAATACAGAACTGCTCATGCAAGCAAGAAACATTCCAGTCACTTGGAAAGTGTTTCTTGAACAATTCTATGCGTAGTATTTTCCTCAGTCTGTGAGGGATGAAAGAGAAGCAGAATTCCTTGTGCTGAGACAAGGAGAAAGAGAAACCTTTGATGAGTACTTGGCCAAATTCATCCGTCTGTCTCAGTATTCAACATATTTACGCCAAGTAGATGATGAGAGGTGGATGACCGAGAGGATGATCAGAGGATTGAACTCTATGTTGAAGGAGAAGCTGACTCCTCAATAGTACAATCAGTTCAACAAAGCTGTAGAGGCATGCCGTATAGTAGAGAACAGCTTGAATCACAGGATGCTGTATAGGCCTGTAAGCAAGGAACAAACAATTCCTGAGAGGGCCGGTCGAAGCCAAGATGCTGCAAGAAGTAGCAACTATAGAAAAAGGAAGCAACCATGGCAGAATAGGAGACCTGGCAGAGGAAATTACCGAGGAGGGCCGAGTAACAGAGACACAAGCGCCCGAGTGTGCAACAAATATGGGAAAAATCATGGGGATAGGCCTTGTCCGGTGGGCCAAAATGTCTGCTATACTTGTGGAAAGCTGGGACATTTTTCTCAGGAATGTCCTCAGGCAGCAGCTAATCAAAGGACACGTATTTGCACTTCCCAGAAAAGATGCATAGAAATCACCTGAGCTGATTCAAGGTACAATCTATATTAATGATCACTCAGTGATTGCTCTGTTTGATTCTGGTGCAAGTCATTCTTTTATTTCCTATGATTGTGCTAGACGTCTAGGCCTGGTGGTTAGTAAATTGCATTATGACATATATGTGACAACTCCCACAAGTGCTAGGGTAGTTACCTCCGATGCTTGTTTGAATGTTATTGTGCGGTATGAGCACTATTATACAACCCTAGACCTAATATGCATGCCTTTCCGAGAGATTGAGGTTATACTTGGTTTAAATTGGTTGTCCTCCAATAATGTAATGCTGGACTGCAAAAAACAAGATGCTAGTTCTTGGTTCGACGATAGCAGATCTGAGTCCAGAAGTATGACTGAATTTCATAACGGAGGCATAAGCAGATAAATGCTTGAGGAAAGGATGTCAAGGATACATGGTTTTCCTCTCTGTTCAAGCAGAAGTCGAAGAAGGAATTGAGACGATTGCAGTAGTTAATGAATTTCCTGAAGTCTTTCCAAAGGAAATTCAAGGATTACCTCCGGAATGAGAAGTGGAATTTGCAATCGATATTGTGCCTGGAGCGGGACCAGTATCCAAAGCCCCATATCCGATGGCTCCTAATGAAATGAGTGAGCTGAAGAAGCAAATTGAGGAGCTTTTAGAGAAGGGTTTCATACGACCTAGTGTTTCTCCCTGGGGTGCTCCAGTGCTATTTGTTAAAAAGAAAGATGGCAGCTTAAGACTGTGTATTGACTACAGAGAGCTGAACAAGATCACGGTTAAGAACAAGTACCCTCTCCCCAGAATTGACGATTTGCTAGAACAATTGGTTGGAGCGAGTCTATTCTCCAAGATTGATTTACGATCTGGCTATCATCAGTTGAGAATTAAGTCAAATCACATTTCAAAGACTGCTTTCAGAACACGTTATGGGCATTTTGAGTTTTTGGTTATGCCTTTTGGTCTGACTAATGTGCCTGCAATTTTCATGGATTATATGAACCGGATCTTCAGGCCTTATTTAGATCAGTTTGTGGTGGTCTTCATAGATGATATTCTGGTTTACTCCAAGTCTGCTGAGGAGCATGAAAGGAATTTGAGAATTATTCTTGGTACCCTTAAAGAGAGGCAACTCTACGCTAAGCTTAGTAAATGCGAGTTTTGGCTTTCAGAAGTCAAATTTCTTGGTCACGTCATATCCCAAGTTTTGGAGATTGTGCCCTAGGGGCCAATCATTGTCTTATAAACATTATTGTTTTATGAATTTCTTAATTATGTTATCATATTATTTGCATGTTTACTATGATGACAATCCTTGGATAACTCGTGATCTTATCCTAAATGTCCTTGGTCGGTCATCTATGCGGGAGCAGAGATAAAATAAGACCAGTATGACTTTGAAGATATATAGAGATATAAATCAAAGTCATAGGCACATGTAAGAGTACAGGGTGTTGGACCGACCAGCTATGAGAGAGCTACATGGGTTAAGTCATAAGCTTCTCTCATATACAAACCATGTCACTATGCCCTTTGACCTGAGATCATCATGGATTCCTACATGACAAACGTTCAGCTTTGACCTAGTCAAAAGTCACTTTTGACCGAGTGATCATAAAGGCTATGTTCGGGCTCAGTGGTTTTTCATGCGGAGGAATGTGAATGGTCAAGATGGAATTTGTCCCTCACATTCTTAGAGAGATATTACTGGGCCCCTCGATGAGTGAGTCTGAGAAATGTATGGCCATACTGTAATGGAAAGGTAGCTCCATTTCTATAGTCAGACTACTCAGGGATCGAGAAAGTAACGGTCAGAAACAGGAGGATGACGTTCTCCATACCTCATCCATGACCGAAATATCGTGTGACAAAAGGGACGTGATATGGTTATATGAAAGGTTACATCGTTTATCGATCCTCATATGATTTGGGTAGTCATAATGTCTTGCTAAAGACCGCTTAAGACTTGTGGATCAGTATAGTAACTGCCCCACTGCTAACTTCATATGGGCCTACAGGGTCGCACACAAAATAGCCCAACACGAGCTGTGATGTCCAGGTTCATTGAATCTAAGACATGTCTTGATTCAATGAATAATCTAGGGTGAATTTATATATTTTATATATATAAATTTGTGTATATATATTATATATAATATAAGAGATATTTGCAAGATTTAATTTATGAGGATAAATTAAATCTCTATCACCTTTTAATTTGAATTTAAATTGATATTATCTATTTGAATTTGAAATTTAAATTGATAATATATCTCAAATTTGATTTATGAGAATAAATCAAATATAATTCCGACATATCTTTATTTTAAATTAAATAAATAGGTAAAATAAATCTGTGGGACGGATTTAATAAAAACCATATTTATTTAATTAGTTTCTTATCAAATTATGCAATATATGATATTGTATTAATTTCAGAATTAATATAAGATTAATTCTGAAGCCCGGCCCAATAAGAAGCCCGATAGCATCCTATATATTTGACATTAGGGGCTAGGGTTCTACACACGAGAAAAAGGGGCAAGAAGAGTGCAAAAGTTTTGCAGATAAGAAACTGCCAAAATAGAGACGGTGAGGACAGATTCTTGAGAAAGCCCTAGAGGAACAAGAGGCGCTAGCACGTCGTTCGTGGTTGGAACGCTATTCGTGTGGATACCGGTAAAGGAAGCCGATCTGAGTTGTCGACTTCTTGCGATCAAGAAAAGAGCACCAGGTACGATGAAGTCGCGACCAGTTGACACATAGGTCGCGACTAAATTGGCATCTGAACGTTAGAAATCTGAAAAGAGACGACAGGTCACGACTAGAAGCAGAGGAAGTCGCGACTGCAAACTCCAGAGATGACAGGTCCCTACTAGAAGCTGAGTTGGTCGCGACTGCAAACTCCAGAGGCGACAGGTCGCGACTAGAAGCTGAGTTGGTCGGGACTGAAAGTTCCAGAGGCGAAGAGTCGCGACTAGTGGATACGGAGGTCGCGACTACAGCTCGAATACCGAAGGTAACACTTCTTTCTTCTTGACTTAAACACATCTGGTAGATCCTGGCTGGGAATGAAAATTTTTTAAAGTTAATTTCCGCTGCGTGTCTTCCAATTCCCTTCACCAAGATAGGGTATCTGTGGATCCTAGCAAAGTTGAAACTGTTTTAAGCTGGGAGCAGCCAATGATAGTGACAGAGATCAGAAGTTTCTTGGGCTTAGCAGGGTATTACAGAAGATTCATCCAGGACTTTTCTCGAATTGCCTTGCCACTAACCAAGCTTACCAGAAAGAATCAGCAGTTTAAGTGGGACGAGAAGCGCGAGGATAGTTTTCAAGAGTTAAAGCAAAAATTAACCACTACTCCCTTGCTGGTTATTCCAGACCCAACTCAGACTTATATAGTCTACACTAATGCTAGTAAACAGGGGTTGGGATGTGTACTGATGCAGCAAGGTAGAGTAGTAGCCTACGCCTCTCAACAGTTAAAGCCGCATGAACAGAATTATCCCACTCATGATCTGGAGCTTGCAGAGGTGGTTTATGCTCTGAAGATATGGAGGCATTATTTATATGGAACTATAATTGAATTGTACTGTGACCACAAAAGCCTGAAGTATCTGCAAGATCAGAAAGAGCTGAATATGAGACAATGACGATGGATGGAATTGTTAAAGGATTACGATTTCCAAATTAAATACCATCCAGGAAAAGCCAATGTAGTGGCCGATGCTCTGAGCAGAAAGGTGGTGCAGGTAGCATATTTGATGATCAAAGAATTAAAGTTGATTGAGGATATGCGAGATTGGAGCCCTTTGTATCAGATGCAAGTGACGGAAAGTTCCTACGGGGGAGTACATGTCAAAGCTTATATAGAAGATGAGATTAAAGAGGCTCAAGAACATGATAAGCTCACAATGATTTTTAAGGACAAGCTAGAGAGAGGGCAGACTAAGAATTTTGAGATTTCCTCAGATGGATTATTGCAGTTTAGAGGAAGACCCTACATCCCTAATGGTAGGGGACTAAGGGAGAAAATTCTGGATGAAGCACACAAAAGCCGATATACAGTGCATCCAGGTATGACCAAGATGTACCATGATGTTAAAAGATTATTTTGGTGGCCTGGACTGAAGAAAGATGTGGTGGCTTATGTGTCTAAGTGCTTGACATGCCAGAAAGTGAAGATTGAGCATCAGAAGCCAGCAGGAACATTGCAACCTCTAGATGTTCCTGAATGGAAGTGGGACAGTATTACCATGGACTTTGTAGAAGGACTACCCATGACCCCAACCAAGCATGATGCGACATGGGTGGTGATTGATCGGTTGAAAAAGTCAGCTCATTTCCTGGCAATAAATAAGAGGGATTCTCTAGAGAAGTTGGGAAAATTGTACATAAAGGAAATTGTTAGACTGCATGGAATCCCAAGCAGTATTGTGTCTGACAGAGACCCTCGATTCACGTTAAATTTCTGGAGGGCTTTGCAGCAAGAAATGGGTACTACTCTCAGATTCAGCACAGCTTATCATCCTCAAACCGATGGTCAGTCTGAGAGAACAATCCAGACACTAGAAGATATGTTGAGAGCATGTGTCTTGGATTTTAAAGGCAGTTGGGATACTCATCTACCGTTGATAGAATTTGCATACAATAATAGCTATCAAGCTAGTATTCAGATGGCCCCATTCGAAGCTCTTTAAGGATGAAAGTGTAGATCTCCCTATGCTTGCTTGAGTTAAGTGAGAGAAAAATGTATGGTCCTGATATTATGGATCAGACTGCTGAGCAGATTGCGATGATCAGAAAACGGATGATGACGGCTCAAAGTCGACAGAAGAGTTATGCAGATGTCAGACAAAAGCCGTTGGATTTTAAAGAAGAAAAGCATGTATTTCTTAAGTTAACTCCAACTACGGGAGCCGGATGATCAATCAAGGTGAAAAAGTTGCATCCTAGATACATCGGACCATTTCAGATTCTCTCAAGCATAGGATCAGTGGCCTACAAGTTGGCACTTCCTCCAAATCTCAGCCAGATACATGATGTATTCCATGTTTCCCAACTAAAGAAGTATGTTCCAGATCCAACGCATGTAATTGAACAAGATGAAGTTGCGCTTCGAGATGACCTGACCTATAAAGTTGGACTAGTACAAATAGTTGATCGAAAGGTCAAGCAACTGCGTAATAAGCAGATTCCTATAGTCAAAGTGATCTGGAAATGCTTAACAGAGAATGAAGCTACCGGGGAAACAGAAGAAAAGATGAGGGAGATGTACCCTGATTTATTTCGGAAGAGTGTATATGTTGTAAATTTCGAGGACGAAATTTATTTTAAGGGGGAGAAAAATGTAACATCCCTAATTTCTGTACTAAGTTGTATGTACAGATTAAATAAAATATATGAGATTTTTTCAGGAAAAGAAGTGACCATATTGATGCAAAGAAAGGGATTAATTGGAAGAGGAAGAAGGTGTAAGAGCCAAAGTACAAAATTACGAAAATGCCCCTATGATGCCCTAAGAAACCAGAAGTGAATAGAGGGCATTTTGGTTATTTCACAATGGATGGATATCATATGAAATTTGATAGTAAATTATTATAATTAATATGAGAATTTATGGAGTTGACAGAAGTCAAAGAGGAGTCCTGTAGAATTAATTATGGAATTTACAGTGAAAAAGGACACCGATAAAGGGTTAAAGGAAATATATATAATTTTTATCAGGACTTCTGGGTCTCAGAAAATTATGAAACTTTGTAGAGATTTTATTTTATATTAGAATGAATTTCTAAAAATGTTAGAACAATTAAAAGAGGTGTTTACCATTTATTCTAAGATCAGGGTAATTTAAGGATATCAGTATAAGGAAAGTACATTGGGATTTGTACCAATTAGCTATTGGACCTAAAATAGGCCCAACATTTCATCCTAGGCCAGCCCAATAAGTCCCAAAAGTTATCTTGGAGCCTAAGTTCAATAATGAATAATTTATGGATTTTTGAAAAGAAAAAAAGAGAGAATAAAGTAAAAATTAGGGTTTGCACATGGTGGGACCCACAAGGACTTCACAAATGGCGCCAAAGAGGAGGCTTAGGTGTGCCAGGTGATGTCATGGTGGTGATGTCATGAGTTAAAAGAGAAAAGACATTCCAAGATCAAACCTTTAACCATTAGATCAAATAGTTCCCAAGGTGATCTTGGCCTTCAATTTTCCCAAGATTTTGCTATAAATACCCCCTCATTCTAAGCCAAAACTGTGGAGGAGAAAGTGTAGGGAACCTCTTGCAAAATATTTTCTCAAGCAAGGAAGAAGCAAGGATCTTGAAGAAGCTTGTAAGGTAAGTTGCTCCCTTGCTTCTAGACTTTGTTCTCATGATTTCTTCTTGAGTTTAAGTTGGTTTTGAGGCTTGAATCTTGGGGAAATGCTGCTGAAATTTCTGTGGATATGTGATAGGAACATGTGTTTATGTTCTATATAGTTTGCACAAGCTTAAACAAGCTTGAATCACATGATAATGGCTTAGGAATCCATGTGTGCTTGTGAATCCATGAAGGTGTTCTGTTCTGTACAATACGAAATCACTGTTCATATGTTGGAATTTCATGGTTTTGATGCTTCCAATGGGTTTAGAATGGAATTTTGTGTGGGGTTATAGTAGGAAAACAAGTATTGGAAGCATTGGAACCAAAATGGGAATTTTTGGAAAAAGGGAGCCACTTTTCGGTTTCTGTACAGAACTTTGGGAAGCAATTGGATTCTGGAATTTTTCAATACATATTTAGATTCTACATGAATAATTATGTGGAAATGAACCATGAGAGTTTAGTTTAGAAAGATATAAACATATGTCACAAAGTAGAGAAAGAAAGGGGCATATTGAAGCCTAGACTTGGAATTTGTTTGGAATGGAGTTGTAATTTGGTAATTGTCTTGTAATGTCTAGGTTTTGACATTTGTGGCAAGGAAAGATCACTTCAAGAAGGGAAGGACAAGGATCCTTAAGAGGTAGCAAGAATACCTAACTATAAACTTATGTGCTTTGATTGATTTGCTTACTTGTTATGCATGAAGGTTTGGTTGAGCATGGAATATTGTATGATGATGTTTATGATGATGATGATGTGCTATGAATATGTGCCACTCCTTGCAATATATGTCATGACAATATGCATGTTAGAGTTTGCTTATGTATAAGCATGAATTAGCTCCCATTGCATGATAACATGTTAGGCATTTAATCAAACATGTATAACCTTATAGTTTATATTACTTGCTATTGAGATTTCCATGAAATCTCATTCCTTCCATGTCAATAAATATTACTCTAGGTGCTAGAACTTCACAAGGAGGAAGGTAATGGGAATGAACAATGTGTATATGACTTGAAAAGCATGCCTTTAACTGAGATGAAGAGGTATTGGTATGTATAATGTATGCATGCACTGGATCCGAGTTGAGGGAGTGACCTTCCAGCGATAGTTTGAGTGACTTATACATTTCGGTTTCACGTGAAATTTGGCATGAACATATTTAAGATCCAGATATTTAATTGGACACCAAGAACGCCTAATTTGGTTAAGTTTTCAAATTGATATGATTTTTTAAAATTGAACTTAAACTCTGGATCAAGATAAAACAAGTCATCCGATACAGTAAGGTTCCAACGCGATTTTCATATAACAAATGAATGAGTTTTTCCGTGATTTTTGGTGAGCTTAAAGTAAACATTCTTATATTTAAATCCATAGGTAATTAGACTCAATTGGATAAGTATACAAGGAGAAATGAATTTTTGAAAATGGGGCAAAGAAACTGGAACTTCCAGATTTACCAAATGAACAGTAAAGTTTAACGAATAAACTGATCTGATCTGGACAAGGAAACCTCATTTTCATATTTGTATCTCAAAGTTAAATGAAGGAGCTTTCATTAGAAATTAGAATCACCTCAAAACAAATTTTCTATATTTAATTATGAATTTTCAAAGTTCAGGCTGTAATCTGGAATTACCCAGTGAACAGTGACAGTGAACATTACCGAAAGCCTAACTCTTGGAAATTCATGTTTTTAAGGTTAAGAGGTATTCCAATGATCTAAGATAATTCCAATTGAGTATATGTAAGGTTAAGATTTAAAGATATTTACTAGAAAATACCGTTGTGCTGGTAGACTATACAGAGTACTGTGTACGTAGGTGCTGTCTAAGGAGGCTGGAAGTGAGTGGACCTAGCCGGTTCATCCAGTCTTTCCTGGGTACTTACGTAGAATGGTAGTTCTCATGGGGAATTACCGAATCAGTACAGTTATTTCTACCAGGATTTTTGGCAAGAGAGATATAATCCAGTTGAGAGTGCTATAGTAAGAGTACTCTGAGAGATATAAAGAAGGATGTTTCAGTGGGGCCCTTGGGACACCTCACCATGTGACTCAGCGTTTCCAGAGAATTCCAGAGTCTTATACCGGAATCAACGGCTGAGATTGTGCTACGTGTCCTTATCTTTTCCTTCTCCCTCTAGATTAGTGCCATGTGGCATCTTGATGGCACCTTTCACGCCATCCCATGGCTACCAGATAAGTCCAGAACTTTATCTGATCAATTCCCCGATTATCACTTCGACCGGGTAACTCCACTTTATGGAACCAACACTAAAATAGTATTTTAATGCCACTTTAGCCCACATATTCCTTGGCTACATTTTTGGACTCTGGAAATGCTATATTGGGTCTCAGATCCAGCCCAAGTACTCTGATCCCTCAATTCCCAAGAACCATCCCTTGGTAAATTACCAAAATGCCCTTGGTTCCTCTTTATTTACTTTAATGAATCTAAGGGCATTATTGTCTTTTCATATCTTTACCAGAGCATTCCCTGACCCTAGTCAACTATCCAGATAACCTTTCTTGACTGTCTATCCTTAGTCAAATGACCAAAATACCCTTTACTCATTATTTAACTATTTTATAACATAGGGGTATTTTCGTCATTTTGCACCTTTTTCTGGACACTGGCCCCTTTTACCACTAAACTGATATCATGGGCCTGGGCCAACCTTGGTGTCACTATGGGCCTATGAATGATGACATCGGGGCTCATTCAGTCCCAATTTATTTACTGCTAAATTTCCTTATCGGATCCCAAGAGCTCACAAACTCCCGTTTAAATTCACTAAAAAGTGAATAACTTTTTCTACAGAACTCCTTTCGGAACTCTGTCAGCTCCCTGAACTCAGGCTTTACAGGACACACATTCCTGTAACTTTTTACTCATATATGAGGTCCAGGAGATCTGATAAAAATTTTACATAACTTTTAGACTATTAGATAAATTTCAGCTATCTACAGCTCTGATAAAATTCCTATATTAAGCTAGATTAACCAGCATCATTTCCTCTATCTACTGATGAAATTTAGGACTGAAATGCTTCTGGGCAGTTCTAAGCCACTTCCGGCTCAACTTTCTATAATTACCATTTTGCCCTTGGAAACTTTTCTTCTTTTCAATTAAGTCCCTAACTTTTCATAATTATTACATACTCATACAGACCTCATATGCATATTTCACAGTGCAGTGAAATGATCAGTATAATTTTCTCTATTTTATGGTATAATATGGTACTCATTGGCTACCAACCCGATCTTTCCCATAATTACGATTATGCCTATGTATTCTCTTTCTGACATCTTTACTTATCTTCTTATCCTTTATCTTAAGTTCTCAAAATTCTCTTTCAACAACTCATCCCCTGAACTCTTCGGGAGTTATTGTTAATTGAAAGGTTCGACAACCTGCCCATATCAGGTTATCTTACTCAGGAGCCAGCCCATATCTAGCTACCTACAGAATTCCTGGGCTTAAGACTTAGGATATTCCTTACATTCCTCTTTTTGAACCTAGGTGAACTGTCCCTATTTTGTAGGTTAAAGACTTAACTCACCTTTAAATCCTGAGGGACTTAGCTCATTCCTTGGATTCCTACAAAATATAGGTAAGTGATCTGCCCATATCAGATTACTACCCTAGGACTACGAATTTAGCAGCCTGCCCATATCAGACTACCTCCCAGTTCTCCTAGACCCAAAAATCGGGATGTTACAAGGTGTCCCTTGATGATGTTATGAATGATGACATAATTAGCTTTTAAGAAAAGTTAAATCCAAGAATAAATGTGAGCCATTAGATCAAATAGAGCACAAAGTAATCTTGGCCATCCATTTTCCATTGGATTTCTCTATAAATACCCCCAAATTCTGATTCAAAACCGTGGCATGAGAACCCTTGGGGAAGCTATGGAAAAATGAAAACTCAAGCCAAGACAAAGAAGAATCCAAGGTCCAAAGTTCAAGCAAGCTAGAGATTAAAGGTAAGCAATCTATCCTAGCTTATTTTCCTTTGATTTGGGAGCTTGAACTTAGGATTTTCATGGAAGAAAGTTGAGTTTTCTCTAAGGTGTAGATGCTGTCCAAAAACTTAAATGAAAGGAGAAAGAAGAAATTAAAGTTAGAGTTATGAGATTAAAGCTTAAACAAGCTAGTTAGATGATTGGTTGTTGAATCAAGTTGATATTCTTTACTTTGCCATGGTTGAAATATTTCAATTTGCACTGTTTATGCACTGTTTATGATAGAAGGAGATGGAATTTCAATGATCTAATGCTTCCATTGAATTCATATGATGATTTTGTGTAGGATTGGATGGGTTTTGAACCTTGGAAACATTGGAATTGAAAGTTGTAATGTTTAGAATTCTTCTCTGTTACTGTTCACTCACATGAACAGTGATTGGAATTTCATGATTTTGATGCTTCCAATGATTTTAAAATGAAAAGTTGTGTGGGATAAAGTAGAGAAACAAGTATGGGAAGCATTGGAATCAAAATGAGAATTTTTGAAACAATTATGCATGTTTTTCAAATCTATACAGAACAGTACATGGGAGTTAGAATTTCATGATTCTAAGCTCATAAATGGATTCAAAATATGGAATTGTGTAGGGTAAAGTCAAGACATCAATTGGTTCAAAGGCCAAGTCTATTGGTAAAGATTAAAGGAAGTTATGTTAGTTAAAGTAAGCTTAATGTTCAAGAGAGTTAGATGGTGATGAATGGATGATTATGTGATGTTAGGATTTGGTAGTGTGCTCTAAAGAGGCAGCCACACATCAAGGATAAATAAGAAGAAAGAGCAAAGTTGAAGTGAAAGAAAGTCAAGTGCATGAGGTAGTAAACTTACCCTAAACTTGTATGTATTGGATGTTATGCTTGATAGTGCTATGGCTTTGGTCAGTTTGAACAATAATATTTATGATGCAATGAAAAATAGTAAATGATGGAATAAAAGTATGAAATTTTACAGACATTTAGTTAACATGTCAAGCTTCGTTTTGACACCAAGAACACCTTATTTCGATATCTTTACAAAGAGAACCAATTTTCCAAAGATGGGAACCAGAATCTGTTTTCAGAATTTTTGACCAAATGAATAGTAAATGTTAAAGAATAAACTGTATCAATGTGCTAAGTATTTGGTCAGGAAACCATTTTTCCCTTAAACGTTAAGATGTTAGCTTCGAGTAGAATTTTGAACTACTTCATTTTGATTTTTTTAGAATTAATTATGATTTTTCAAATTTTATCGCCGAATCTGGAATACAATATGAACAGTAACTCGTCAAGAGTAAAAATTCCAGATTTAGCTAATGGACTTCAAATGTCATGTAAGTGGTTCTAAATGCTACCAAATGGTCCCTAAGACGTACGAAAGTATGGATGTTTCAGATGACATCATCCATGACATCATCAAGGGACACCTCATAGCCCATGTGACGAAATTGTGAAGGGAGGAAGCATATGGAAAAATTCCAGTCTAATCCGGTACCGGCTCAGTCCGATTTTCCAAAAACCAGATTATTTTCTGAATCTAAGTTTTCTGAGATTCCATAATATGTTTTCTGACTTTAAATCTAGTATCCGGATTCTTCCTACCATTGACATTCTTGTACTAGGTCTAAACTCAATTACATATCCCTTGGCAAATTACCAAAATACCCTTAATGCCCTTTCTTGCCTATATTAATCCTAAGGGCATAATTGTCATTCCACACCTCTTTATACCTTATCAGGGCATATACTGACTCTGGGTAATCATTCCTGTACTCACCTTGGCATTTTTGGCCTCTCCAAAATGCCCTCCATTCACCTCTTATACAATAGTACAACCTAGGGGCATTTTTGTAATTTTATATTTTTCTGGGTTCCTCTAGACACTGGCCCACATATCTGTCCGATTACCTTATTGGGCCTCTGTGATGCTATTTTGGGCCTTTATATGGTCCACTATCTTTATGGCACAAATCTCGAGAAACCTCTCCTGAAGGTATTTATCGGGTATTTTATTCTACTATAAATTCTATTAAAAATTCTACAGGATTCCTTTTCTGATCCTGTCAATTTTATAAATTCTCATATTAATTATAAGAATTTACTCGAAAGTTCATCTGATTCTGAGGTCCGAAAAATATTGTAATAATTTCTCCTAACTTCAGAAATTTGTATCAATATTTTGGGACCTCAAATCGAAATTCTGTGTTGCGTCAAACTAACCAGAATAATTTTCTCTAGCTACTGGTAAAATTTGGGACTGGACTGATTTCGGGTATTTTTAGGCCTTTTTCGGCTCAACTTTCTCATAATTACACTTTTGCCCCTTGAACTTTTAATAAATTACATTTAGGTCCTTAAACTTTTGAAAATTACACTTTAGGCCCTTAACTTTTCATAATTACACTTAATGGCCTAAAGTTTATGTCAACTTTACATTTTGCGCGATGGAACTTTTATACTCTTCAATTTAGTCCCTCTTCTTTAAACCTTCATCTAATCATTCTTTTCTTTTTAATTCACCATCACAATCCTTTCCAAACCTCTTTCCTCTATCAGTATTATACAGATAGGGAAAAATTAGGATATGAAATTTCTACCCCCTTTAAAATAAATTTCTTCCTCAAAATTTACTTGGTACCTTAGTCAACTATCTTGGATATATATCTTCTATATATCTCTTTTGCTTTATGACTCAAGATTGGGGTATCTATCTCTTATTTGCTATCTTCTCATCTAGCAGAGTGCTTTCAATATATGCTTTATGTCCTTACCATCATTACTCTTCTTATATGAGTCAACTCAATTAGAGTTTCATTCTACTTCATTACGGTACTTGCTCACTTGCTATGCATCTATTTGCTTATGGACAACTCATTATACTAGACTTATGAGTAGTGTCTATTTTTTTCATATCAAACTCTCTCGAATATTACTGTATTTGGGAGTTTTCATCAATTAATCATCATACTTTCTAGCACTTATCTCTTATTACTTCTCTTAGCATCTCGTGGAATTCCTTAGCATCCGCAAAGCTTCATCTCTCTTTTCGTATAATCATATTTCTTTTTCTTGGAAACTCTTATCACATTCTTTTCTTTACTTTACTATTAAGTAGGAGCACATACTCTAACATGCATAATGCCTGGCCAACATATTGCAGGACTATATGCCTGCTCATGAATGCAAAGCTCTAACATCGGAGCTCAAGCATTTCTTTCTTGAATATGCACAGCTCTAACACTCGGAGCTTTAGCATATTTTACAAACATAATATAATGCCTGGAATTTCATGCAAGGAGTGAAAGCTCTCACTTTCATCTGTAACATAACATTTAAACATCTTATCCCTTTCAAAAAGGGAGCCTCTCTATCTGTTCATAAAGTTACTTCTTACTATACTCTTCAATACACATCTCTTATTATGTGCCATGTAATATCCTTAATTTTCTGTACTGGTTCCTATGTACAGATTAAACGGAATATATGAGTTCTGTTTCAGGAAAAAAAATGTGGTCCTTTATGTAAAGAAAATGATTAAATTGCAAAAGAAAGGAAATTAAGGGACTTAAATGCAATTATGGAAAGCTTAAAGTTAGGAAAGAAAGGTAGACAAAAATGTGAGGTCTTAAAGTGTAATTTTAGTCAAATAAAGGGACTTAATTACAAAGAAGAAAAAGTTCCCTTGGCTAAAGTGTAATTAAAGAAAAATAGGCCAGAAGTGGTTTGGACCGCCCGACAGCATTTCAGTCCCAGATTTTACCAGAAGATAGGGCAGGTGGCACCGGGTAACCCAGCCTAATACCGGAATTTTTGAAGACTCTAGATAGCCAGAAATGGACTGATCGTCCAAAACTTATAAAAATTAATACCGGATACCCTAGATTTCAGATATAAGTGAGAAAATACAGGATGATGGCCTTTATAGGGCGGATGTCAGGAAACTGACAGAATACCGATAGGAGGTCTGTAGGAAAAGTTATTCACAAAATAAAAAATCCAGACGGAGTGTGAGGCCTCCGGGGATCCGGGTAGGAGATTTATCGGTATTTTTAAAGGGGCTGAATGCGATCGAATGACTTCAGTCAGATGACTGTTATAACCCACAGGGATGCCTGAACACAGTAAGACACTGTATCTGGGAAAAGGAGCCGGTGTCCGAAAAAGTGTATAATCGGTAAATAATAATTAAAATATTAGGTAAATTGTGGCAGAGGAAGATTCCTCGTAATACGTGCCATACAGGTAATGGACTCAGGAAGCCCAAAAATGGCGCCATTAGAGGCCCAGTAAGGCTCTTGGACTGATAGGTGGGTCAGTGTCCAGCAGAACCCCGGAAAAGTGTGAAATTACGAAAATGCCCCTGTGTTGTACAAAAAGGGCAGCAGATGAATGGAGGGTATTCTGGTCATTTTGGACAAGCCTAGAGGCTAAGACATGTCTAAATAGGGTTGACTAGAGCCAGTATATGCTTTGACCAGGTTCAGAAAGGTATAAAATGACGATTTTGCCCTTAGGGTTAAAATAGGACAAGATAGGGCATCAAGGGCATTTTTGTCATTTCGCAGGGGATCTGTAACTGAGCCTGGACCCAGTATTAAAAAGTTAATGATATAAAGGGTCTAGATACTAAATGTGAGGTCAGTATACATAAAAAGGATTTTTAGAAAAATCAGATTCAGAAAATAGCACGTTTTTCGAGGAGACGGACCGGGCTGGTACCGGCTTGGACCGGAAAGCTTCCAGAAGGCTCTAGCTCTCTCCAAATTGCGCCATGTGAAGAATGTGGGTGGTGAGGTGTCCCATGAGTTGGCATTGAGTGATGTCATGCATGATGCAATAAAAAGGAATAAAAGAAAATAGGAAATTCAGGAAAAACCAGGACCACAGGATCATAAGTCTTCCAAACTACAAGATTGCCATTGCTCAACACTATAAATACCCCCATAGCTCTTCATTTCGGCACAAGCAAGAAAGAGAGGAAGAAATAAGTTCTTGAGAGAGAAAGTGAGAGAAAGAAAGAAGTAAGGAAGTTCTAGTGGAGTTGGGAGTAGTAGAGAAGTTCTGAAGCTCTGCTTTTGAAGTAGCAACTAATCCTAGCGCTTATGTAATGTCTTTGTGATTTGTTGTGCTTTTGTTTGGTTGGATTGTTGTCTTATATGTTATGCTTGTAGCTCTATTCCAATGCTATGATCATATGTTATTGAATATGGAAGCATGCAGCATACTTATCTGTACACAATCACAAGCAAGCACCGTCACTCTGCATTACATATATTGTTATGATTATTGCTACTGGGATTCTTTTGAATCTCATTCCCAAATATAACATTACAGGGGAGGTTCTATCAAAATAAAATATGGAAATCTTAAGAGACGCCGTTATGCTGCCGAAATTCCGGCAAGGAAGCAGGAACAGGGAAAGGAACTGATACGTACTGTGTACGTAGTGCTGTCTAAGGAGGATGGAAGTGAGTGGACCCAGCAGGTTCATCCAGTCTTTCCTGGGTACTACGTAGAATGGTAGTTCTCATGAGGGAATTACCGAATCGGTACAACATCGGTTACTTTCTAAAGAAGAATTGTAGCAGTTATGCTGCCGGATTTTAGACAATGAAAGATGTAATAGAAATATGAGGGGGTTAATCATGCACTAATACATAACAGTTGATTATTTAATATTAATTGTTATCTGGCATATATGACTGATATGTGTTGGTTGTATGCATGTGTATGTAAAGACTAGATGCTGGAAATAGGCTCAGTGAACAGTAACTCGTGAAGACCTGTTCATGTTTGATAAACAATTAAAAATATCAAATGATTGAATTAATGTACTAACTTTTTAGGGTAAAAAGTAGACATACTAATCTTTAATTTGATATATATAATGCCTCATTTGGATGTATACACGAAAAGATATAAATTGTTAAAGTTGGGACTAGAATGCTGGATTCAGGAGAAAGTCATTGGATGAACAGTAAGATTGAAAGGTTGACCCACGTTAAATTTGTCAAGGATTGGTCAACCAATGATTTTTCCCTGAAATATATTTGAGTTATATTCAGGTATCAATTTGAACCACTTCATTCAGATTTTTCTAGAATTATTTATGAATTTTCAAAATCAGGTCACTCATCTGGAAATTGCCACAGTGAACAGTACCCGATATGAATAAAATTCCAGATTAAGTGTTTAGACTTCAATGACCCTGAAAGTGGTTCTAAGTGCTACTGAATGGTCCCTAAGATGTATAAAAATAAGTATGTGACATGCCACATTACATGTTTATCATAGTGTATCTCATTAGATACTTCTTATGTCGTATCCTGGCATATCTTGCCAAATCTGGCTACATCATGGTGTATCTTACTCTTTCATGACTTATCTTGCCTTATCATTACATATCGTGAGATACCATAAGTCTAACATTCTCTTTAACTTATAACTTTGACAGCCTCTTAGGAGAATAATACTCTTTTGCTTCTCTTTCTCCTGAACAAAGTTATAATTTAAATCTTTCATTTCAAATCCACTCTATGTGGACTTGACATAAGGGTTCTAATCCTTTACTGTTCGTAACCCTTTCTAACTTTTCATAATTCTTTTTATCATTTTACATAACTTTGTGGATATATGCCAAACTTCTGTGGCATTTGCACTCTTTTTCATTACTTCCAAGGGTCACCCATCATTGGGCTACTCTTGCCTGAGCACTTTTAACCAGAAAGTGCTAATAAAAATCTGAAGCACTAGTGCTAACAGGCTCCAACCCTAGTACTTTACTATCTTATACCCTTTTCTATACATCTCTTTAGCTTTTTAACCTTTTTGTCCTCACCTGGAGGATCTATCTAGCTTTCATTCTCATTTTCTTGATTCTTATCTTAGGAACTTCTATTAACTTCACTTTATATTTCATGTAAGAAGATTCTGAGTTCAGTCTATAATAATAATAAGGCTATCTGAAACTAACATCATGGGTACTCTCTCTACTATGAGTTAACAACTTGTGAAGCTTCTCTACCTTAAACTTTATCCTTGGTATTTGTCCTTCCACAGAAATATTGTACTCATAGCTCATTCATTTTCTTTCTTTAGGCTAGGTCTACTACGACCCTCGAGATCTACTGCGATCAACCGTCAGCCTCTTCAGGATTTAACTGTAACCCTGGAATTCTTTTCTCTATGAGCCATACTAGGATCTAACTATGATCCTCTGGAATCTACTGCGATCCTGTTGTACTGTATTCTTATCTCTGGAAGACTTAAACCAACGGACTAAGTTACAAGGTTAGTTACTTTCACTTAGTTGCTAACTCAACATATAATTCCCCAAGACTGTTCATAGAAGCCCATATTATATATTAAGACTTTACTTATTTTCTCTATCATTCAGGAATTTCTCATTTCATTCTCATCTTTCATAAATTTACTATATCTAGTATTTCAGAGAGCTACAAATGCTCTATCATGCACATATCTATCATAATCTGTCTATCTCGTCTGATGGACATGGCTTTATCATGAGCTTCACTGTCCATGCTTTCATCTCTATTTCATGAGCAACTTGACTCTATCGCAAGAGCAATCTGGCTCTATTGCGAGAGCATTAACTTCTATCACATAGACGTTGCTCTCTTGGAACTACATCATCTTTCAAAGCTACCTCTCATTTCATTTCATATTCATGGTACATCATTCATATATCTTATCCCCATTGAAGGGATATATCCGGCGTACTGTAATCACATGTCTATAGGTTTACCATCAACATTCATATCTAATATCGATCTCTATCTAACTGACTATCACTGTATGTCTTAAATTCTCATTCAAAACTTTAGGGATTGACTGGCTAACTATCTCGTTTATCACTCTTCTATTGCTTTATTATCATTACCAAGTTAAACTATCTAATTGTATGTCATATGGTATGGGAGCAACAAAACTTTCTCATCATATAGACTCTACCTCACATGTACTATAAAGGAGAGTATTCATTCATCATAGCATACTCTAACATACATAATATGCAAGGAGATGCAATTATTTAAGCATTCTCTAACATGCATGTCATCATATGACAAATGCAAAGAGATGCAACTGATTATCATAACTTATGGCAACAAAAGCCATATCATCATCATATAATTTTCTCAACCATCCATTATATGTACTGTAACATCCCAATTTTTGAGTCTAGTTGAACTGGGAGGTAGTCTGATATGGGCAGGCTGCTAAACCCGTAGTCCCAGGGTAGTAATCTGATATGGGCAGATTACTTACCTATATTTTGTAAGGATCCGAGGGATGAGCTAAGTCCTTCAGGATTTAAAGATGAGTTAAGTCTTTAACCTACAGAATCGGGACAGTTCGCCTAGGTTCAAAATGAGGAATGTGAGGAGTATCCTAAGTCTTAAGCCTAGGAATTCTGCAGGAAGCTTGATATGGGCTGGCTCCTGTGTAAGATAACCTGATATGGGCGGGTTATCGAGCTTTTCAATTAACGATGACTCCCGAAGAGTTTAAGGGATGAGTTATTGAAAGATAATTTCTAGACCTTATGATGAGGGATGCGAAGATGAGCAATGAGGCCAGAAAGAGAATGCAGGAGCATAATCGTAATTATGGGAAAGATCGGGCTGGTAGCCGATGACTACCATATTTTGCCAGAAAATAGAGAAAATTATGCTGATCATTTCACTGAACTGTGAAATGTGCATACGAGGTCTCTATGAGTATGAAAGAATTATGGAAAGTTTAAGGACAAAAAGGTGGGGTCCTTAAGTGTAATTTTAGCCAAATAAAAAGGGACTTAAATGAAAAGAAGAAAAGTTCCTTGGGGCTAAAGTGTAATTAAATAAAGTCAGGCCGGAAGTGGTTTGGACTGTCCGACAACATTTCAGTCCCAGATTTCACCGGTAGAGAGAGCAAGGGACGCTCGGTAATCTGGCTTAATACAGGAATTTTTGAAGACTCTAGATAGCCAGAAATGGACTGATCGTCCAAAAGTTATAAAAATTCATACCGGATATCCTAGATTTCAGATCTAGGTGAGAAAATACAGGAGGATGCGTCCTTATGGGGCGGATGTTGGGAAACTGACAGAATACCGATAGGAGGCCTGTAGAAAAAGTTATTCGCAAATTAGAAAATCCAGACGGGAGTGTGAGGCCTCCGGGTATCAGATAGGGAAATTTATCGGTATTTGAAAAGGGACTGAATGAGTTCGGATAACCTCGGTCAGATGACTGATATGACTCACAGGGATGCCTGAACACCGCCGGCCAGTGTATCGGACAGAAGGAGCCGGTGTCCGGATATGTGTATAAACGGTGAATAATAGATAAAATATTCAATAAACATTAACGGGGGGAGATTCCTCGTAATGCGTGCCATGAAGGTAATGGACCCTGAGAGGCCCAATAATGGCGCCAACAAGGCCCAGTAAGACACTTGGACTGATAGGTGGGCCAGTGTCCGGCAGAACCCCGGAAAAGTGTGAAATTACAAAAATGCCCCTGTGTTGTACTAAAGGGGTAGGAGATTAATGAGGGCATTTTGGTCATTCTGGATAGGCCCAGAAGCCAGGGCACATACAGATAAAGTTACTTAGAGTCAGTATATGCCCTGACAGAGTTCAGAAGGGTGTAAAATTATTATTTTACCCTTAGAGTTAAAATAGTGCAAGAAAGGGCACCCAGGGGTATTTTGGTAATTTGCCGAGGGATGTTTCTTGGGAATCGAGCCATCAGAGTACTTGAGCTTGATCAGGATCCAAGATAACATACCCAGAGCCCAAAAATGTAGCCCATGAAGTATGTGGGAAAACGTGGCATTAAAATACTATTTTAATGCTGTTTCAATAAAGTAAAGTTACTCGGTCGGCACGATAACCGAGGAGGTGATCAGATAAAGTCCAGGACTTATCTGAATAGCATTGGAAGGCATGAAAGGTCCCTTCCAGATGCCACATGGCGTAATCTTAGAGGCAGAAGAAAAGTAAGGCCACGTATTACGGTGCAAGACTCTGGACCGGTACTGGATTGGACTGAACTGCTGAGTCAGCTGATGAGGTGTCCAGGAATTGTGACATGTGAAGAATATGGCGATGAGGTGTCCCGGTGAGGTGTCCTGGAGGATGTCATGCATGATGCAGTAAAAAGGAATAAAGAAAAATAGGAAAATCCAGGAAAAACCAGGACCACATGTTCAGATGGCTTCAAAATTACAGAAATGCCATCCATTAAAGCTATAAATACCCCCCTTCCCCTCCCATTTTATGCATCCCACATTTTTGGCAAGAAAAGAGAGAGAAAGAAGAGAGAGAAGGAGAAAGAAAGAAAGAAAGGAAGTTTTGGTGGAGTTTGAAGCAGTATAGAAGTTCTGGAGCTCTGCTTTTGAGGTAGTAACTAATCCTAGCTCTTATGTAATGTCTTTGTGATTTGTTGTGCTATTGTTTGGTTGGATTGTTGTCTTATATGTTATGCTTGAAGCTCTATTACAATGCTATGATCATATGTTATTGAATATGGAAGCACGCAGCATACTTATCTATACACAATCACAAGCAAGCACCGTCACTCTGCATTACATATATTGTTATGGTTATTACTACTGAGATTCCCCCGAATCTCATTCCCATATATAACATTACAGGGGAGGTTCTGTCAAAATAAAATCTGGAAATTTTGAGAGACGCCGTTAGGCTGCCAAAATTCTGGCAACAGAGGAAGGAATAAAGAAAGGAACTGATACGTACTGTGTACGTAGGTGCTGTCTAAGGAGGCTGGAAGTGAGTGGACCTAGCCGGTTCATCCAGTCTTTCCTGGGTACTTACGTAGAATGGTAGCTCCTACGGGAATTACCGAATCGGTACAAGATCGGTTACTTTCTACAGAAGGAATGTAGCAGTTATGCTGCCGAATTTTAGACAGGAAGAGATGTAATAGAAATAAGAGAATTTGGTGTATGCTTTGTTGTATGACATTTTATTATTTAATAATAAATATTGTTTGGCATGTTCAATTTGTGGATGACGAATTAAGGGAGAAATTCGCAGGTCCTGAGGTAGGAGTATTTTGACCTCAGTTTGACCTAGTAAACGAAGGAGTTTGGCTACGAAATTTGGCAGGCCAGTCGTACACATCTGGGGCATTACGTGGATAGGTAATAAGACTCATTTGGATGTGCAGAACGAGATAAATTAATTTTCAAATTAAAGGTCCAGAATAAGGAACTTAAGAGTAAAATTTTGAATTTATGGGCTTAAGTTAAGATATAATCAAGCTAATATTGCTTCCGCAAGTGTACTCTGAGGAGTCTAAGGAAGGATGTTTCAAGTACACTGCAATTAAACCATTTGCTAGGTAACCTTTTTAAGCATTCTGTCCCTTTATCACATTCTTTACCAAATCCCGATCATTCATTCATGAACTTGAGATGAATATTCATTTACTAAGATTTCCATGTTACCCTCTTTCTAGGGTACAGACTCAACCCTTAACTACTGTAACATCCCAATTTTTAGGCCTAGAGACGTGAAAATAGCCTAGGATTGAGAGGCTACTAGACCCCCTTTGAGCAGAAGTCTCAGAGACACAGAGAGTTTTCAGGGACTAAGCTATGAATAAGCGAAAGTACGGGGACTTATGTGTAAACAGTGAAAGTCCCAAGGGGATAGAATGGTCATTTGGGATGATGTAAAGGGCAAAGGTTGCGAGCTGACCATTTAGGTCGCGACTAGAGAGAAGTTTGGTCGCGACTAATGGTTACAGAAAGAGCTATACGCGACGAGAAAATATTATGGTCGCGACGAGGAAGTAGTATGGTCGCGACTAGAAAGTAGTGATGTCGCGACTAATATTGGCAGAAATTCCTAGATGCGACGTGAAGATGTGTGGGTCGCGACTAATAGGTAAATAAGCTTGGTTGCGACTAAAATGGTAAAGTCGCGACTGAAAAGTGATGTGGTTGAGACGAAAAACTGTTATGGTCGCGACGAGAGTATGTTATGGTCGCGACTAATGTACACATAAGTGTTATGTCGCGACGATATGATGATGAGGTCGCGACTAGTGGCTAAAGTGGTACTAGCGGTATGGGCCAAGAGTTGTGAAGGTCCAAAAGAGATAGTTACCCGGTTAGAGATAGACCGGAGACAGGAGGTCAGATAAAGGAGAGGTTATCTGGAAACCATGAGGTGGACTGATAAGTTGTACTCATGGGACCCACAAGATGCCACATGGCATTAATGTAATGATTCAGTAGAGTAAAGTTACTCGGTTGGCACGAAAACCGAGGAGGTGATCAGATAAGTCTGGGACTTATCTGGATGGTATTGGGAAGCGTGCAAGGTCTCTTCCAGTCGCCACATGGCATTAGTCTGGAGAAAGCAGATAAAGCTGAGGGCACGTATTACGAGGCAGGAGACTGGACCGGTGAGTCAGCATGCTGAGTCAGCTGCTGAGGTGTCCAGGGAATTTAGGCATGTGGAAAATGTGGCGATGAGTCAGCTGCTGAGGTGTCCCCTGAGGTGGCACTGATGATGCAGTAAAAGAAAATTATATAAAATAGGAAAATCTAGGAAAAACCAGGACCGCAAGATCAGATGGCATGGAAATTACGATTATGCCATTGAGGGAGGTTATAAATACCCCCCTTGCCTTCATTTCCATTCACGCATGGGCAAGGGAAGGGAGAGAAAGAAGAGAGAGAAGGAGAAGGAAGGAAGAGAGAAAGGAGAAAAGGAAGAAAGGAAGTTCTGGCGGAGCTGGAAGCAGAATAAGGATAGTGGAGTTCTGCTGAGCTAGCCAGGTAGTAACTAATCCTAGCTTTTATGTAATGGCTTTGTGATTTGATGTGCTATTGTTTTGTTGGATTGTTGTCTTATATGTTATGTCTGAAGCTCTGCTGTAATGCTATGATCATATGTTATTAAGCATGGAAGCACGCAGCATACTTATCTGTACACAATCACAAGCAAGCACTGTCACGCTGCATTACATATATTGTTATGATTGTTGCTACTGAGATTCCCTCGAATCTCATCCCCATACATAACCCATTACAGGGAGGTTATGCTGAAGTGGATTTTGAGAATCCTAAGAGACGCCGTTATGCTGCCGGAGTAAAGATTGAACATCAGTATATGATAAGTACTGTGTACGTAGTGCTGTCTAAGGAGGCTAGAAGTGAGTGGACCTAGCCGGTTCATCTAGTCTTTCCTGGGTACTACGTAGAATGGTAGTTCTCATGAGGGAATTACCGAATCAATACGGTTTAGTTCTTTGTACAGATGAAGCGTAGCAGTTATGCTGCCAGAGTTTAGGCAGGAGAAGCTGTGATACAGCCAGTATAGCTTCCGCAAGTGTACTCTGAGGCGTCTAAGGGAGGATGTTTCAACTACTCTTTCTTACATAGAGGATAGGGGAGTCACTCTATCTTTAAGACTGTGGCTACCTATCTCTCTCTAGGTATCATATATTTCTGTTTCTAATCTTATATACATCTACCTCTCTATTGAACTTCTGCGACTACTTGAGAAAAATTCTTTGTAGCATGGAATTCAATCTGTGAATTAACTTTTCAGTCATTCAGCTCTCTCTCTGTTCATATAGATGAACTCGGCTAAGTATTTATCACAGGATTTCTCTTTCTCTACTTTAACCCTTAGCCTCACGCTCATCTCTATCTAACTGAGAGGAATGCTTTTTACATATACTTACTCAAGAAAACTTCTCAGGTGAGCGAATCAATCTCCATCTCTATGGAGTAACTTCTCCATCTCTCTACTATCTCTTAACCCTTTCTAACTTCTCAGTCTTCTCTTGATCAGATATGGTTCCTTTCTGGCCTTCTTCTACCAATCCTGACTAACTTAAGTCACATGGATCACATTCATCATCTAGCACTATTACTTCTATTCTCTAGGGTGCTCTACCCTAGGTCTGCTAGGTTACTGTTTCTTTGTGATGGAATTCCTCTGTCTTGGGAATATTAGCTCTCTAACTATTAACCATCACGCTTCTAACTTTAAGCCATGTGTTAGGCTCATTCTCATCAAGTCTCATTCTAACTTTTAATTCCTTTGTTCAAGAAAGACTAATTGAACAACTTGTTTCGTAATGTAGATCTACTCCTAATGGTCACATAGAGGATCTACTTCTGAACATCTTTTAAACCGATCTGTATCTCTGTATCTCATACTGTTTACCTTGCCAATATCTCATTATGACCAAAACACATTTGTAAATATTCGTCTTGACCCGTGGCTTAACTAGTCACGATATAACTTCTCTAGAACTTCTAATCGCGACCTAAACTACTTCACATCGTGACCTAGACACAGCTTTCTCTAAACATTCCCTTCTAATGTTCTTGTCCAGTCTTTACTCTAGCAATGGCCGATCCTTGTTCTTAACTTTATTGAGCTTGAGTAATTTGAAACTCATCCACATCTATCATAATTGAATTAAATAGGGAACATATTCACATAGATGTTCAACCACTATCATTTCATTATATCACATCAAAACTCATATTTCATATCACCATAACATTTGTACATACATTACATACATGTCAATTACATATATGGGGTAAGTCATAACTATTATACATTTACGTAATTACTTCACTTTATATTGTTTACATATTTATATTACCCCTTATCCCTTTTTACATTCTTTTCTAGGGAATCGTAAACTGCAAATACTTTTGCATATGGAAATGCCACCCTTGTATATCAGTTGGCGGATCATTTCCCAAAAACTCACTTAGCTCTACATGCCATATAGGAGCATATGGCAATATCTGACTTACGACCATCTCATGCCAATCTTCTAGAATGTAAACCTGATTTAGGTCAATTCCCTCTATTGTATATTGGTTTATCATCCTTGCTACGACATTGAGGAAATGCAGATAGACTGACTGCTCTTGATCTCTACTTCTATCCATCCCTTGACCTAAACTGAGTAGTTCACTCTCCACAGCATTCTTGAGACTGATATAGTCAACATTATCTGTCTTTCGCAATGAAGGCTGGGGTTAACTAGGACCAGGAACATCCCACTGATCTTTATTTATAACACCATATATTCCTAGACTGCGAGAATAGGAATGGACTATCATAGGTTATGACTGGATCTCTAGATTATGGAACTATTGTAAGTTACTCATATCAAGTCTATCCTCAAACTCTAGTGGAGGAGGAATAATATCTGGTCTACCTGTAATCCAGTGCCAGTACTCAGCTTCCTTAGCCATAATTTGTCCTCTCATCGGAGGAATAGAGTTTACATCAGGGTTAGAGGGCACTCCAACAAACTCATATTGTATGGAATTACTAGACTCATCATCATCTGGTGTAGCATCATCTGGTGCATGCACAACATCAGGCTGAATCTCTACATAATCTCCAGACTGTAGGTTTGAGTCTACAGAAACATCTATAGGATATTCTACTGTAGACCTTCCTGACTGATTCCCTATACTATTGTCTAAACTCTCTTCACTATCTGAAGAATCAAAGTCTGGATGTATATCATCTTCATATATCACTACTGGTCAGGGGTCTCCCTGATTAACTCATGGCTCATACTTAACCTTATGAAATCCCATATCTACTCCTGCAGAATTTGCTTCAATAATCAAGACTAACTATCTCAATAAATGCCCTAACTTAACAACATACTTATTACCTAGAGTTAGGGTTTGAGAATTATCTTATCTGATGCCAGAAATTTTTGCTCTGATACCAAAATAAAATATCCATACTTTTGTACGTCTTAGGGACCATTCGGTAGCATTTAGAACTACTTACATGACCTTTGAAGTCCATTAGCTAAATCTGGAATTTTTACTCTTGGCGAATTACTGTTCATATGGTATTCCAGATTCGGCGATAAACTTTGAAAAATCATAATTAATTATACAAAAATTGAAATGAAGTGGTTCAAAATTATACTTGAAGCTAACATCTTGAAGTTTAAGGAAAAAATAGTTTCCTGACCAAATACATAGCACATTGATACAGTTTATTCGTTAAATTTACTGTTCATTTGGTCAAAAATTCTGAAAACGTATTCTGGTCCCCATCTTTGGAAAATTGGTTCTCTTTGTACAGATATAGAAATAAGGTGTTCTTGGTGTCAAAACGAAGCTTGACATGGTAAAAAAATGTCTGTAAAATTTCATACTTTTATTCCATCATTTACTATTTTTCATTACATCATAAACATTATTGTTCAAACTGGCCATACAGCATCATTACTTGCAAGAATTCTTCACATAACATCATATAGCATTTACATTGACCAATCCCTAACTCCTCTTCATGCTTCTTCATCCCATTTTCTCATCCATAAACCTGTTGGGATTAGGATTACATGGATGGGGTGAGATTTCTAGGGAAATCTCAGTAGCAAACAATACTAAACAATGCATGTATTAATGTAACTGCTTGTGCTTGCTTGTGAAAGTGTTAACATTGTATAATGTGCATGCTTCAATGTATCATATGAAATACAAATGGCCAAGGTAATCATAGAAACAGAGCTTCAAACATCTACACATATGCACACAATTCGACAAAGGCATAGCACTATCAAGCATAACATCCAATACATACAAGTTTAAGGTAAGTTTACTACCTCATGCACTTGACTTTCTTTCACTTCAACTTTGCTCTTTCTTCTTATTTCTCCTTGATGTGTTGCTGACTCTTTAGAGCACACTACCAAGTCCTAACATCACATAATCATCCATTCATCACCATCTAACTCTCTTGAACATTAAGCTTACTTTAACTACATAACTTTCTTTAATCTTTACCAATAGACTTGGCCTTTGAATCAATTGATGTCTTGACCTTACCCTACACAATTCCATCTTTTGAATCCATTTATGAGATTAGAATCATGAAATTCCAGCTCCCATGCACTGTGCTGTACATATTTGAAAAACATGCATAATTGTTCTAAAAATTCTCATTTTGATTCCAATGCTTCCCATACTTGTTTCTCTACTTTATCCCACACAACTTTTCATTTTAAAACCATTGGAAGCATCAAAATTATGAAATTCCAATCACTGTTCATGCGAGTGAATAATAATAGAGAAGAATTCTAAACATTACAACTTTCAATTCCAATGTTTCCAAGGTTCAAAACCCATCCAATCCTACACAAAATCATCATATGAATTCAATGGAAGCATTAGATCATTGAAATTCCATCTCCTTCTATTATAAACAGTACATTAACAGTGTAAATCAAATTGTTTCATTCATGGCAAAGTCAAGAATATCAACTTGATTCAACAACCAATCATCTAACTAGCTTGTTTAAGCTTTAATCATATAACTCTAACTTTAATTTCTTCTTTCTCCTTTCATCTAAGGTTTTGGACAACATATACACCTTAGAGAAAACTCAACTTTCTTCCATGAAAATCCTAAGTTCAAGCTCCCAAATCAAAGGAAAATAAGTTAGGATATATTGCTTACCTTTAATCTCTAACTTGCTTGAACTTTGGACCTTGGATTCTTCTTTGTCTTGTCTTGAGTTTTCATTTTGCCATAGTTTCCCCAAGGGAGAATGCTTCACAGTTTTGAGCAGAAATAGTGGGGGTATTTATAGAAAAATCCAATGGAAAATGGATTGCCAATATCACTTTGTGCACTATTTGATCTAATGGCTCATATTTGCTCTTGGATTAGCTTGCCCTAGAAGCCAATGAGATGACATCATCCATGACATCATCAAGGGACACCTCATAGCCCATGTGACGAAATTGTGAAGGGAGGAAGCATATGGAAAAATTCTAGTCCAATCCGGTAATGGCTTAGTCCGATTTCCCAAAAACCAGACTGTTTTCTGAATCTAATTTTTCTGAGATTCCATAATATGTTTTCTGACTTTAAATCTAGTATTCGAATTCTTCCTACCATTGACATTCTTGTACTGGGTCTAAACTCAATTACAGATCCCTTGGCAAATTACCAAAATACCCTTGGTTCCTTTTCTTGCACTATATTAATCCTAAGGGCATAATTGTCATTTCACACCTCTTTATACCTTATAAGGACATATACTGACTCTGCGTAATTATTCCTGTACTCACCTTGGCATTTTTGGCCTGTCTAAAATGACAAAAATACCCTCCATTCACCTCTTATACAATAGTACAACCTAGGGGCATTTTCGTAATTTTACATTTTTCGGGTTCCTCTGGACACTGGCCCACATATCTGTCCGATTACCTTATTGGGCCTCTGTGACGCCATTTTGGGCCTTTATATGGTCCACTACCTTTATAGCACAAATCTCGAGAAACCTCTCCCGAAGGTATTTATCGGGTATTTTATTCTACTGTAAATTCCATTAAAAATTCTACAGGATTCCTTTTCTGATCCTGTCAGTTTGATAAATTCTCATATTAATTATAAGAATTTACTCTAAAGTTTCATCTAATTCTGAGGTCCAAAAAATACTGTAATAATTTCTCCTAACTTCAGAAATTTATATCAATTTTTCGGGACCTTAAATCGAAATTCTATGTTGCGTCAAACTAACCGGAATAATTTTCTCTATCTACTGGTAAAATTTGGGACTGAACTGATTCCGGGCATTTTTGGGCCTTTTTCGGCTCAACTTTCTCATAATTACACTTTTACCCCTTGAACTTTTAATAAATTACATTTAGGTCCTTAAACTTTTGAAAATTATACTTTAGGCCCTTAACCTTTCATAATTAAACTTAATGGCCCAAAGTTTACGTCTACCTTACATTTTGCACCATGGAACTTTTATACTTTTCAATTTATTCCCTCTTCTTTAAACGTTCATCTAATCATTCTTTTCTTTTTCATTCATTATCACAATCCTTTCCAAACCTCTTTCCTCTATCAGAATTATACAGATAGGGAAAAATTAGGATATAACACTCATGGCCTCGTTGTTGAACATGGAACTCTCGTGGGATCGGACTCCTAAAACAAACTCACGGAAAGGCCTCTGTTCTCAGCTTTTTGCCCCCGGTTGCTTAGTAAGCTTGGGCATGGCTTGATAATTGACCTCGGGCGGACCGTGCGATACACGTTTGGTACTCGCCCTAATGCATCTCCTTTGACTTCATAAACATGGTCCGTATGATCATGGCTTTTGTTTCCCCTCGACCTTCCGCCAAGCATCCTCTCGATGTATGCTCTCGATGTATCCTTTTTGTTGGAGATTATGCCCTAGGGGCCAATCATTATCTTATGAACATTGTTGATTTATGAATTTCTTAATAAAGTTATCATATTATTTGCATGTTTACTATGATGACAATCCTTGGATAACTCGTGATCTTATCCTAAATGTCCCTGGTCGGTCATCTATGTGGGAGCAGAGATGAAATAAGACCAGTATGACTTTGAAGATATATAGAGATATAAATCAAAGTCATAAGCACATGTAAGAGTACAGGGTGTTGGACCGACCCGCAATGAGAGAGCTGCATGGGTCAAGTCATAAGCTTCTCTCATATACAAGCCATGTCACTATGCCCTTTGACCTGAGATCATCATGGATTCCTACATGACAAACGCTCAGCTTTGACCTAGTCAAAAGTCACTTTTGACCGAGTGATCATAAAGGCTATGCTCGGGCTTAGTGGTTTTTCATGCGGAGGAATGTGAATGGTCAAGATGGAATTTGTCCCTCACATTCGTAGAGAGATATTACCGGGCCCCTCGATGAGTGAGTCTGAGAAATGTATGGCCATACTGGAATGGAAGGGTAGTTCCATTTCTATATTCAGACTACTCAGGGATCGAGAAAGTAACGGTCAGGAACAGGAGGATGACGTTCACCATGCCTCATCCTTGACCGAAATATCGTGTGACAAAAGGGACGTGATATGGTTGTATGAAAGGTTACATCGTTTATCGATCCTCATATGTTTTGGGTAGTCGTAATGCCTTGCTAGAGACCGCTTACGACTTGTGGGTCAGTATAGTAACTGGGCCACTGCCAACTTCATATGGGCCTACAGGGTCGCACACAAAACAGCCCAATGCGAGCTATGATGTCCAGATTCATTGAATCTAAGAGATGTCTAAATTCAATGAATAATCTAGGGTGGATATATATTTTATATATATATATATAAATTAGTTTATATATATATTATATAAATAATATAAGAGATATTTGTAAGATTTAATTTATAAGGATAAATTAAATCTCTATCATTTTTGAATTTGAATTTAAATGGATATGATCTATTTGAATTTGAAATTCAAATTGATAAGATATCTCAAATTTGATTTATGAGAATAAATCAAATATAATTCTGTCTTATCTTTATTTTAAATTAAATAAATAGGTGAATTAAATCTGTGGGACGGATTTAATATAAACCATATTTATTTAATCAGTTTCTTGTTAAATTATGCAATATATGATATTGTATTAATTCAGAATTAATATAAGATTAATTCTGAAGCCCGGCCCTATTAGAAGCCCGATAGCTTCCTATATATTTGACATTAGGAGCTAGGGTTCCACACACAAGATAGATCTCTACACACACATTCAGACGTGAGAAGAGGGGGCAGGGAGAGTGCAAAAGGTTTGCACATAAGAAACTGCCGAGATAGAGACGGTGAGGACGGAATCTCTAGAAGGACCTAGAGGGACAAGAGGCGCTAGCACGTCGTTCGCGATTGGAACGCTGCTCGTGTGGATACCGGTAGAGGAAGCCGATCTGAGCTGTCGACTTCTACGATACGATCAGACACGAAGCAAGGTCGCGACCAGAACACCCTGAGGTCGCGACCATACGGGCATCTGAACGCCAGAAATCCGAAAAGAGGAGACAGGTCGCGACGTGAAGCTGAATACGTCGCGACTACAAACTCCAGAGACGTCCGGTCCCGACTAGAGGCAGAAGAGGTCGCGACTAACAACTCCAGAGGCGACAGATCGCGACTAGAAGCAGAGGAGGTCGCGACTAAAAGCTGAGGAGGTCGCGACTGAAAGTTCCAGAGGCGAGGAGTCGCGACTAGTGGACACTAAGGTCTCGACCAAAGCTCGAAACCGAAGGTAACACTTCTTTCTCCTTGACTTAAACACATTCGGTAGATCCTGGCTGGGAATGGAAAAATTTTTAAGGTTAATTTCCGCTGCGTGTCTTCCAATTCCCTTCAGTGGTATCAGAGCCATGCCGTTTTGTGTTTAAGTTAGGTTTGATTGTTGATACATGTGATGTATGTTAGACTTCTTAGCTGATTATATGATAACATGCGAGATATGTATGACATATATGGAATCTGTTTATGTATGACATATACGGAATCTAAAAGGAAACTGAAATCGGTGGTGTATGTTAATTGATTTGATCAATTAATATTGATGGGGTCTAAGGAAAAAGAATTAAGATTCTTGATTATGTGAAGTGTTCGGTGAAGTGTTCGGATCGCGTGACGTGGGCGGTCCACTGCCGGCGACGTCATGAGAAGTCCACTGAATATTATCATTTAGAGGAAGGAGAAGTCGTAACAAGGTTTCCGTAGATGAACCTGTGAATCGGTTGCAGAAGCACTCGGCGAGGGGCCGCCAAAGGTGTCCTCCCCCGCGCGCTGTGGGCACAGCCTGCGCTGACGCGGAGGCCCAGCACCCAGCCCCAACAACCAATCCTGGTGCCACAGGCACCAAGGAAGAGTAACGAAGCGAGCACGCCGCTGGACGATAAAGTAATAAAGTATAGTTACCCGGTTGGAGATAGAACTGGGGAAAGGATCAGATAAAGTAAAGGTTGATCCAGAGCCATGAGGTGGCATGAAAGGTACCCACGAGATGCCACATGGAAAGAGTTAGAGGAAAGAGGAAAAGTTAGAAAAAGGTAAAGGACACGTGGCACGATCTCAGCCATTCATTCCAGGAAAAGACTCTGGAATTCTTTGGAAATGCTAAGTCAGCATACAAGGTATCCCAAGGGCCCCACCAAGGCACCACCTAGGCGTGTGAGGTGTCCCTTGATGATGAGTCATTAGGGATGGTGATGTCATCACGATGATGTAGGAGAAGCTTCTTGAGGAAGCAATCGATCTAAGCCGTTCCTAGTGATTCAATCTGAGCCATTCATTCAACTTTTCCTCCACTATAAATAAAGGCACTACCCCTTCCCATTTCATTCATAATTCGGTGAAGCAAGAGGAAGAGAGAGAGAAGGAGAAAGAGAGAGAAAGAGAAAGAAAGAGGGAAAGAAAGGAATAGAAGGAAGAAGTTCTGATCAAGCTAGGAGCAGTCCAAAGAGCTTGGGAATAAGGTAAGTAAGTTATTCTAGTCCCTCCTCTAATACAGTAGAGGATTGTTCTTAGTAGTTAAGATAGAGAAATGTCTTCCTTTTTCTAAAGTTAGCTCTGGAAGGATTTTTCGAGCAAGGATTAATGTTAAGGAGAGGCTTCTTGTCAGGTAGTAAACTATCATAAACTTGTATGTATTAGATGTTATACTTGATTGTGATTTGGCTATGTTGAATTATGTACATGATTGATGCTCTATGCTATGATTATCTTGCCCAATTGTATTTCATATGTTACATGAAAGCATGCATCTTACACTTTCACAAGCAAGCACAAGTATTTACATTAATGCATACTGTGTTTATGGTTCCGTTTGCTACTGAGATTTCCCCAGAAATCTCACCCCCTACTTTTTCCAAACATAACAGGGTACTGGTTTGGAGAAGATGAAGCTAGGAAAGTGAGGATGTTTCATTTTGGTATCAGAGCAAGAGGTTCTGGCATAGACCAGAAAGGGCTCTGGCTCAGAGTATAAGATTCTGGCATAGAACAGAAGGTTCTAGCTCAGTGATGCTCTGAAATAGTTAGATTGATATTTAAGTGAGTTAAAGGTATGAATTAGAAAGGTTATTTTCCCTAGAGTACGGGATAATGATGCTAAAAGTCACGATGATTATGGGTGTAAGTCGCGACAATTATTCACAGAGAGCTAAGGTCGCAATGAGTATGTTACTAGGTTGCGACTAGTAGTGACAGAGAACTAAGGTTGCAACAAGAAGGGTCTTATGTCGCGACTAAATATGTACAGAAGATTTAAGGTTGCGACATAAGAAGACCTATAGTCACGATGAGTAATGTTGTAGCACGCGACTAGTGTGCACAAAGAAGTCTAGGTCGCGACGGTATAAGAGTTAGGTCGTGACTAAAGGACACAGAAAAGTTAGGTCATGACGAGTAGAGTATGTTGGTCGCGACTAAAAGTCACAGAGCATGTTAGTCGCGACTATGAAGTGCTTAGGTCGCGACGATAGTTAACAGAGGCCATATGATAATGAGTTAAGATGAGATAGCTAGAATGAGATTTGCCTAGGAGTGATCCTAGCACATGGCCTAAGGCTAAAGACGTGATGGTTAATAGATAAAGAGCTAATGTTCCCTAAGCAGAGGGATTCCATCACGAAGAAGTGGTAGACCTAGGGTAGAGTACCCTAGAGAATAGAAGTAATAGTAAGAGATGATGGATGAGATCTATGTGACTCAAGTTTGCTAGGGTTAAGAGATAGATCAGAAAGGAAGCCACAGATTAAAAGATAAGGAGACTCCCCTATGTAAGAGAGATAGAGTGATGAAGGGTTGAGTCAATACCCTAGTAAGAGGGTAGCGTGGCAGCCTAAGTGAGATAGACAAATATTCTTGTCAGATCCTAATCAGATAAAGTGATAGATAATCTGACAGATAATGTGATAAAGGAAATAATGTTTTGAGCAAATTATGATGATGATATGGCTTTTGTTGCCATAAGTTATGATGAATAGTTACATCTCCTTGCAGTGGTCATATGATGACATGAATGTTAGAGTATGCTATGATGAATGAATACTCCCATTTTGTAGTACATGCAGGGAAGAGTATGAGATGAGAAAGTTATATTGCTCCCATACCATATGACATGCAATAAGGAATGTATTGAGGATGACAGACAGTCTCAGTGAGTGAGACAGTTAGTTACAGCAGGACTAGGGGTTACTCAGGTATTTCTATAGGCTTGTCAATGCAGTACTCAGGGCCATTTCTATCGAAAGGAATGGTATATAGAAAGAGCAGTAAAGAGATTGTTTTAGATCACTCTTCAGATAAGAGTTGGAACTGAAATAGATGGCTCTCAGATAGAGCTAGATTCAGATGAGTATAGATCACTCTTCAGATAAGAGTTGGATCTGACACAGATTGCTAGCAGTTAGAGCAATAGTTCAAATGGATCGCAGTTAGAGCATAGTTTAAATGGCTCACAGTTAGAGCACAGATTGAAATGAGAAAGTTGTGATGAAGCCATAGAAGCAGAATGCAATGCCAGGTGGTTAAACCAGAAATGGTAAGCCACAGTAAAGTAAGAAAGATGAGAAGAAACTCCTAAGTAAGAGAAAAAGTAAGTAAAATCTTGGTAAATAATATGAGGCTTTTAACATTTTTATTGAGTTATCAACAAGTGGAAGCAGTTAACCTTATAACTTGGTCTATTGATCTTCCAGAGATAATGATATAGTACAACAGAATCGCAGTTAGATTCTGAAGGATCGTAGTTAGATCCTAATAGCTTCAGAGTCGCAGTTAGATTCTGAAGAGGCTAACGGTTGATCGCAGTTAGACCTAGCCTAAGGAAAGTACCCATGAAGATATGAGTACAATGTAGTTAAGGTAAGGAAAGCTTCACTAGTTGATAAACTCATCTAGAAAAATTATTTTATAATGGTTTTCCTCATAAAGCCTCTATTATATACAGACTGAACTTAGTTTTCTTTGAATGAAGACGGACTCCAAAGTTCAAGCCTGAGTGCTGATATTAAAATATTTGTAGAAATATGCCTGAGAAACAGAGAAAAGAACCCTATATGTTTTGAGAATGGAAAAGTATGATTAGATAGATCCTCTAGATGAGGATAAAGAGCTTAAAAGGCCAGAGAGACCTAAGAAAGAGGGTCTAAGGCAGAGCAAAGATAGAACATAGTTCTATGAGCTAGAAAATGCTAAGGCTTAGAACCATATGAAGGGTAGCCTAGCCCTAACCCAGAAAGATGATTAGGCAAGAGTAGCCTAAGAATGAGTAATTTTCTGGGAGTAATAAGAAAGGGTCCAAATGCCATAAAAGTTTGGCATAGATGGACAAGTTAAAGAAAAGTAAAATAGTGAGATAAAGTAAGATAGGGTAGACCCTAGAATTACACCAAGATTATGAGGGGTAAGATATGAAAGAAATGGACACTACTTATGAGGGCAGTAAGTTGTCCATAAGAGGGAAATTAGATAGATGAATAGAAAAAAGTAGATTTCAACTTTGACTGAGTTGAGAAAAGAAAAAAGAGATTTAAAGTTTTATGATAAAGTACTCTGCCAGATATTCAGATAATTTGGCTATGGTACTAATTAAATTTTGAGGATGAAATTTATTTAAAGGGGAGGAGAAATGTAACATCCCAATTTTTGGGCCTAGAGACGCAGAAAATAGCCTAAGATTGAGAGGCTACTAGACCCCTTTTTGAGCAGAAGTCCCAGAAACATATAGAGGGTTTTTAGGGACTAAACTGTGAGTAAGTAAAGGTATAGGGACCTATGTGTAAATAGTGAAAGTCCCTAGGGGTATAATGACTATTTTGGGAAATGTAAAGGTTAAAAGTTGCAGAGTCAAGGGTTGACCACTTTGGTCGTGACAAGGAAGTATTGTGGTCGCGACTAAGGTTTACAGAAAGGGTTAGACACGACTGGAAGATATGTGGGTTGCAACTAATAGACGAAAAAGATATGAGGTCGCGACGAAATAATGTTGAGGTCATGACTAATGAAAATAGAAGGTGTTAAGTTGCCATGGTAGGATAGTTAGGTCACGACTATGTAATGAAAAGATGTTAAGACGTATGGAATCAAGTGGGCCAAGAGTTATGAGGGTCCAAGAGAGATTGAATGATATTTTAATAAAGATAGTTACCCGGTTGGAGATAGAACTAGGGAAAGGATCAGATAAAGTAAAGGTTGATCCAGAGCCATGAGGTGGCATGAAAGGTACCCACCAGATGCCACATGGCAAGAGTTAGAGGAAAGAGGAAAAGTTAGAAAAAGGTAAAGGACACATGGCACGATCTCAGCCGTTCATTCCAGGAAAAGACTCTGGAATTCTTTGGAAACACTGAGTCAGCATGCGAGGTGTCGCAAGGGCCCCACCAAGGAACCACCTAGGCGTGTGAAGTGTCCCTTGATGATGAGTCATTAGGGATGGTGATGTCATCACGATGATGTAGGCGAAGCTTCTTGAGGAAGCAAGCGATCTAAGCCGTTCCTCGTGATTTAATTTGAGCCATTCATTCCACTTTGCCTCCACTATAAATAGAGGAACTCCCCCTTCCCATTTCATTCACAATTCGGTGAAGCAAGAGGAAGAGAGAGAAGGAGAAAGAGAGAGAAGGAGAAAGAAAGGAATAGAAGGAAGAAGTTCTGATCAAGCTAGGAGTAGTCCAAAGAGCTTGGGAATAAGGTAAGTAAGTTATTCTAGTCCCTCCTCTAATACAGTAGAGGATTGTTCTTAGTAGTTAAGATAGAGAAATGTCTTCCTTTTTCTAAGGTTAGCTCTGGAAGGATTGTCCGAGCAAGGATTAAGGTTAAGGAGAGGCTTCTTGTTAGGTAGTAAACTATCATAAACTTGTATGTATTAGATGTTATACTTGATTGTGCTTTGGCTATGTTGAATTGTGTACATGATTGCTGCTATGTGCTATGATTACCTTGGCCAATTGTATTTCATATGTTACATGAAAGCATGCATCTTACACTTTCACAAGCAAGCACAAGTATTTACATTAATGCATACTATGTTTATGGTTCCGTTTGCTACTGAGATTTCCCCAGAAATCTCACCCCCTACTTTTTCCAAACATAACAGGGTACTGGTTTGGAAAAGATGAAGCTAGGAAAGTGAGGATGTTTCAGCGCACGACCTATACCTGGCCGTCGGGGCAAGTACCAGGCCCCGATGAGTAGGAGGGCGAAGCGGTCGTCGCAAAACTTGGAGCGCGAGCCCAGGCGGAGTAGCTGTCGGTGCAGAATTTGGTGGTAGTAGTAAATATTCAAATGAGAACTTTGAAGGCCGAAGAGGGGAAAGTTTCCATGTGAACGGTACTTGCACATGGGTTAGTCGATCTTAAGAGACGAGGGAAGCCCGTCTGATAGCGTGCGACACGCGTACTTTGAAAGGGAATCGGGTTAACATTCCTGAACTGGGACGTGGCGGCTGACGGCAACGTTAGGGAGTCCGGAGACGTCGGCTGGGCATAGGGGTCCTAGCCCCGAACCCGTCGGCTGTCAGTGGACTGCTCGAGCTACTCCAGCAGCGAGAGCGGGTCACCACATGCCGGCTGGGGGACGGACTGGGAACGGGCCTTTTGGGGTCCCTTGCCTAGGCGTCGAACAGTTGACTCAGAACTGATACGGACTCAGAACCAGTCCTGGATGTGCCAGGACTGCCCAGGACTGGTCAGGCAGGTTCCGGCACAGTCCAAAAACTTCACACCTGTACCAAAATTAAATTTACCCATTACATTTGTGATCTAACACTTTGGTTGACTAACACATCACCCCTCCCATATGTTCGGAGGTCCGGCCACCCGTGGTTTGAAACATCCTTCTTTATATCTCTCAGAGTACTCTTGCTATAGCACTCTCAACTGGATTATATCTCTCTTGCCAAAAATTCTGGTAGAAAATAACTGTACTGATTCGGTAATTTCCCATGAGAACTATCATTCTACGTAAGTACCCAGAAAAGACTGGATGAACCGGTTAGGTCCACTCACTTTCAGCCTCCTTAGACAGCACCTACGTACACAGTACTCTGTATAGTCTACCAGCACAACGGCATTTTTCTAGTACACATCTTTAAATTTTAACCTTAAATCTTGCCCTTAACCTTAACCTTACATATACTCAACTGGAATTATCTTAGATCATTGGAATACCTCTTAAGCTTAAAAACATTAATTTCCAAGAGTTGGGCTTACGCATACTGTTCACTATCACTATTCACTGGGTAATTCCAGATTACAGCCTGAACTTTGAAAATTCATAATCAAATCTAGAAAAATCGTTTTGAGGTGATTCAAATTTCTAATGAAATATTTTTCATTCAACTTTGATAGAAAATATAAAAATGAGGTTTCCTTGTCTAGATCAAATTAGTTTATTTGTTGAACTTTACTGTTCATTTGGTAAATCTGGAAGTTCCAGTTTCTTTGCCCCATATTCAAAAATTCATTTCTCCTTGTATACTTATCCAATTGAGTCGAATTACATATGGATTTAAATCTTAGAATGTGTAATTTAATATCATAAAATTTTGTGAAAGAACTCATTCATTTACTATATGAAATTAGCGCATGAACCTTACTGCCTCTGAGTAGTCGTATTATCTTATTCCAGATTTTAACTCCCGACTTTGAAAAATCATAACAATTCGAGTTCTTAACCAAATGAGGTGTTCTTGGTGTCCAATTAAATATATAGATCTTATATATATTCATACCAAATTTCACATGAAACCTAATAGAATAAGTTACTCAAACTATCGCGGGAATTGACATGCCTCAGCTCGGATCCAGTGGGTAAATTCATTATACATACCAATATATCATCACATAAATTAAAGGCATGCTTTCCAAGTCATACACCATTCATACATCCACAATTACCTCCTTCCTTGTGATGTTACAACACCTAGATCATGGTTATGGGGGGTGAGATTCGGGGGAATCTCAGTAGCAAATAATACCAAACAATGCATGTATTAATGTAAAGACTTGTGCTTGCTTGTGAAAGTGGTATCATAGCGTGATGAGCATGCTTCCATGTATCATATGAAATACAATTGGCCAAAGAAATCATAAAATAACAGAGCTTCAATCATCTACCATATACACACAATTCAACCAAGCCATAGCACAATCAAGCATACATTACATACATACAAGTTTAGGGTAAGTCCACTACCTTGGATTTAAGCTTTCTTTCTTATGCTTGCATTTGCTTCCCAAGCTTTCCAATCATGAAGCTTTTTAGTCAATCATTCCCCAACACCTTCTTAGAGGTTTCAAGGTCCTAAATACATTCATATTCATTACATAATCCATTAGGACCATGAACTCAACACTACTCAAGACTACCTCTCTTGAACCTTTAACTTGCTTTAACTAACATAACTTTCTTTAATCTTTGCAAATTAACTTGGCCTTTGAACCAATTGATGTTTTGACCTTACCCTACACAATTTCACCTTTTGAATCCATTTATGAACTCAAAATAACAAATTCCAGCAAGAATATACTGTTCTGTACAGATTTGGAAAAGCATACATAAATCTTCCAAAAATTCTCATTTTGATTCCAATGCTTCCCATACTTGTTCCTCCACTTTTACCCCACACAAAATCTCATTTTAAGACCATTGGAAGCATCAAAATCATGAAATTCAAATCACTGTTCATGCGAGTGAACAGTAACGGTGAGGAATTTTCAACATTATAACATTTAATTCCAATGGTTTCCAAGGTTCAAAACCTTTCCAATCCTACACAAAATTATCATATAAACTCAATGGAAGCATTAAATCATTGAAATTGCATTTCCTTCTATCATGAACAGTGCAAACCGAAATGGTAAAGTCAAGAACATCAACTTAGTTCACAACCAAGCATGTAACTAGCTTGTTTAAGCTTGTCTTAACTATCTATAACCTAAAAATCATATTCCTTTCACATATACACAAAATTCCAGCAGCATCTCCCCAAGATTTGAGCCTCAAAAACCACTTAAACTCAAGCACAAACTGTAACATCCCGATTTTTGGTCTAGGAGAACTGGGAAGTAGTCTGATATGGGCAGGCTGCTAAAACCATAGTCCCAGGGTAGTAATCTGATATGGGCGGATCACTTACCTGTATTTTGTAGGATCCGAGGGATGAGCTAAGTCCTTCAGGATGTAAAGATGAGTTAAGTCTTTAACCTACAGAATCGGGACAGTTCGCCTAGGTTCAAAATGAGGAATGTGAGGAATATCCTAAGTCTTAAGCCTAGGAATTCTGCAGGAAGCTTGATATGGGCTGGCTCTTGTGTAAGATAACCTGATATGGGCGGGTTGTCGAGGTTTTCAATTAACGATGACTCCCGAAGAGTTTAAGAGATGAGTTATTGAAAGAGAATTTCTAGAACTTAAGATAAGGGATGAGAAGATGAGCAATGAGGCCAGAAAGAGAATGCAGGGGCAAAATCGTAATTATGGGAAAGATCGGGCTGGTAGCCGATGAGTACCATATTTTGCCAGAAAATAGAGAAATTTATGCTGATCATTTCACTGAACTGTGAAATATGCATACGAGGTCTCTATGAGTATGAAAGAATTATGAAAAGTTTAAGGACAAAAAGGTGGGGTCCTTAAATGTAATTTTAGCCAAACAAAAAGGGACTTAAATGAAAAGAAGAAAAGTTCCTTGGGGCTAAAGTGTAATTAAAGAAAGTCAGGCCGGAAGTGGTTTGGACTGTCCGACTGCATTTCAGTCCCAGATTTCACCGGTAGAGAGAGCAAGGGACGCTCGGTAATCTGGCTTAATACAGGAATTTTTGAAGACTCCAGATAGCCAGAAATGGACTGATCGTCCAAAAGTTATAAAAATTCATACCGGATATCCTCGATTTCAGATCTAGGTGAGAAAATACAGGATGATGCGTCCTTATGGGGCGGACGTCGGTAAACTGACAGAATACCGATAGGAGGCCTGTAGAAAAAGTTATTCGCAAATTAGAAAATCCAGACGGGAGTGTGAGGCCTCCAGGTATCCGATAGGGAAATTTATCGGTATTTGAAAAGGGACTGAATGAGTTCGGATAACCTCGGTCAGATGACTGATATGACTCACAGGGATGCCCGAACACCGCAGGCCAGTGTATCGGACAGAAGGAGCCAGTGTCCGGATATGTGTATAAACGGTGAATAATAGATAAAATATTCAATAATTATTAACAGGGGAAGATTCCTCGTAATGCGTGCCATGAAGGTAATGGACCCTGAGAGGCCCAATAATGGCACCAACAAGGCCCAGTAAGACACTTGGACTGATAGGTGGGCCAGTGTCCGGCAGAACCCCGGAAAAGTGCAAAATTACGAAAATACCCCTGTGTTGTACTAAAGGGGTTGTAGATGAATGAGGGCATTTTGGTCATTCTGGACAGGCCCAGGAGCCAAGGCTCATACAAATAAAGTTACTTAGAGTCAGTATATATCCTGACAGAGTACAGAAGGGTGTGAAATGACGATTTTACCCTTAGGGTTAAAATAGTGCAAGAAAGGGCACCCAGGGGTATTTTGGTAATTTGCCGAGGGATGTTTCTTGGGAATCGAGCCATCAGAGTACTTGAGCTTGATCAGGATCCAAGATAACATACCCAGAGCCTAAAAACGTAGCCCATGGAGTATGTGGGAAAAAGTGTCATTAAAATACTATTTTAATGCTGTTTCAATAAAGTAAAGTTACTCGGTCGGCACGATAACCGAGGAGGTGATCAGATAAAGTCTGGGACTTATCTAGATAGCATTGGAATGCGTGAAAGGTCCCTTCCAGAAGCCACATGGCGTAATCTTAGAGGCAGAAGAAAAGTTAAGGACACGTATTACGGTGCAAGACTCTGGACCGGTACTGGATTGGACTGAACTGCTGAGTCAGCTGATGAGGTGTCCAGGAATTGTGACATGTGAAGAATGTGGCGATGAGGTGTCTCGGTGAGGTGTCCTGGATGATGTCATGCATGATGCAGTAAAAAGGAATAAAGAAAAATAGGAAAATACAGGAAAAACCAGGACCACATGTTCAGATGGCTTCAAAATTACAGAAATGCCATCCATTAAAGCTATAAATACCCCCCTTCCCCTCCCATTTTATGCATCCCACGTTTTTGGCAAGAAAAGAGAGAGAAGGAGAAAGAAAGAAAGAAAGGAAGTTCTGGTGGAGTTGGAAGCAGTATGGAAGTTCTGGAGTTCTGTTTTTGAGGTAGTAACTAATCCTAGCTCTTATGTAATGTCTTTGTGATTTGTTGTGCTATTGTTTGGTTTGATTGTTGTCTTATATGTTATGCTTGAAGCTCTATTACAATGCTATGATCATATGTTATTGAATATGGAAGCACGCAGCATACTTATCTGTACACAATCACAAGCAAGCACCGTCACTCTGCATTACATATATTGTTATGATTATTACTACTGAGATTCCCCCGAATCTCATTCCCATATATAACATTACAGGGGAGGTTCTGTCAAAATAAAATCTGGAAATTTTAAGAGACGCCGTTAGGCTGCCGAAATTCCGACAGGAAGCAGGAACAGGGAAAGGAACTGATACGTACTGTGTACGTAGTGCTGTCTAAGGAGGCTGGAAGTGAGTGGACCCAGCAGGTTCATCCAGTCTTTCCTGGGTACTACGTAGAATGGTAGTTCTCATGAGGGAATTACCGAATCGGTACAACATCGGTTACTTTCTAAAGAAGAATTGTAGCAGTTATGCTGCCGGATTTTAGGCAGGAAAAGATGTAATAGAAATATGATAATTTGCTGTATGCCTTGTTGTATGACATTTTATTATTTAATAATAAATGTTGTTTGGCATGTTCAATTTGTGAATGGGGAATTAAGGAAGAGAATTCGCAGGTCCTGAGGTAGCAGTGTTCTGGCCTCAGTTTGACCTAGTAAACGAAGGAGTTTGGCTATGAAATTTGGCAGGCTAGTCGTACACATCTGGGGCATTACGTAGATAGGTAATAGGCCTCATTTGGATGTGTAGAACGAGATAAATTAATTTTCAAATTAAAGGTCCAAAATAAGAAACTTAAGAGTAAAATTTTGAATTTCTGGGCTTAAGTTAAGATATAATCAAGCTAATGTTGCTTCCGCAAATGTACTCTGAGGAGTCTAAGGGAGGATGTTTCATTTTGGTATCAGAGCAATAGGTTCTGGCATAAACCAGACAGGATTCTGGCTTAGAGCATAAGATTCTGGCACAGAACAGAAGGTTCTGGCTTAGTGATACTCTGATTTAGAAAGGTTATTTCCCTAGAGTACATAGAGGTTTAGAAAAGCCCAGTGGAGGTAAAGCTCTTAAATGAGAAAGTGAGATAAGGTAGACCCCGAGATTATGTCAAGATAGGGTAAGATATGAAAGAAATGGACACTACTCACAAGTCCAGTAAGTTGTCCATAAGCATAAGCAGATAAATAGATGATAAAAGATTGATGAGCTATAATGAGATAGCTAGAATGACATTTGTCTAGGAATGATCCTAGGACATGGCCTAAGGCTAGAGATGTGATGATCTGATGTTCCCTAAGAAGAGGGATTCCATCACAGAGAAGTGATAGACCTAGGGTAGAGTACCCTAGAGGATAGAAATGATAGTAAGAGATGATGAATGAGATCCATGCGACTGAAGTTTGCTAGGATCAAGAGAAAGAGGTAGGGAAGCATTGGCTAAGAGTACTCTGGGAGGTAGCTCAAGTTGTGAAGCCAATAGCAAGAGAAAGAGGCAATAGTTCAGGCAGGGGTCTGATCAAGGTGAAGATCAGGTTGGAGAGCAGAGATGTCAAAGTGGTGAGCCATGGCACATAGGAGTGTCGAGCAGGGCAATGCAGTGGTGAGAGAAAGGCCACTTGGCGAGAGTTGCCTACGAATGCTGACATCCTAGGAAAGGTGTTTGCTACCACAGACAGAGTCTCCAAATTTCCCTGAGGTTGACCCTAAGAATGGTTAAGAGGAACCATAGCTGTAAGGGCGACTGAGCTGTAAGGAACTATATGCCTAGATGATAATGTGGACGAAGAGTTCTTTTCTGATCTAGAGAATGTGGTCATAATAACGGGTTATGAGAAATAATTAGTAAGATAATAAATCTGTCTTAGCTCAGTGATGAGGTTGCTGTATGAGGGGTTAGGACATGGATAGCTGTAAGCAACTATAATGAGAGATGTTAGTTGCTAAGAATCCATGTGGAAGGTCTGGGACCAAGCTGTTGCTCCTCTAGACCATCACTGGAGTGAGGATAAGACAGAGACGGATGATCTTACTGGTTATATATATGACTGTGTTATAAGAATCACATAGCTGTATAGATCAGTAAGAAGTTCTCTTCAGGAAAGATGAGGTATCCCTTAAAATTTCGAGGACAAAATTTTTAAAAGGGGAGGAGAATTGTAACATCCCGATTTTTGGTCTAGGAGAACTGGGAAGTAGTCTGATATGGGCAGGCTGCTAAAACCATAGTCCCAGGGTAGTAATCTGATATGGGCGGATCACTTACCTGTATTTTGTAGGATCCGAGGGATGAGCTAAGTCCTTCAGGATGTAAAGATGAGTTAAGTCTTTAACCTACAGAATCGGGACAATTCGCCTAGGTTCAAAATGAGGAATGTGAGGAATATCCTAAGTCTTAAGCCTAGGAATTCTGCAGGAAGCTTGATATGGGCTGGCTCTTGTGTAAGATAACCTGATATGGGCGGGTTGTCGAGGTTTTCAATTAACGATGACTCCCGAAGAGTTTAAGAGATGAGTTATTGAAAGAGAATTTCTAGAACTTAAGATAAGGGATGAGAAGATGACCAATGAGGCCAGAAAGAGAATGCAGGGGCAAAATCGTAATTATGGGAAAGATCGGGCTGGTAGCCGATGAGTACCATATTTTGCCAGAAAATAGAGAAAATTATGCTGATCATTTCACTGAACTGTGAAATATGCATACGAGGTCTCTATGAGTATGAAAGAATTATGGAAAGTTTAAGGACAAAAAGGTGGGGTCCTTAAGTGTAATTTTAGCCAAACAAAAAGGGACTTAAATGAAAAGAAGAAAAGTTCCTTGGGGCTAAAGTGTAATTAAAGAAAGTCAGGCCGGAAGTGGTTTGGACTGTCCGACTGCATTTCAGTCCCAGATTTCACCGGTAGAGAGAGCAAGGGACGCTCGGTAATCTGGCTTAATACAGGAATTTTTGAAGACTCCAGATAGCCAGAAATGGACTGATCGTCCAAAAGTTATAAAAATTCATACCGGATATCCTCGATTTCAGATCTAGGTGAGAAAATACAGGATGATGCGTCCTTATGGGGCGGACGTCGGTAAACTGACAGAATACCGATAGGAGGCCTGTAGAAAAAGTTATTCGCAAATTAGAAAATCCAGACGGGAGTGTGAGGCCTCCAGGTATCCGATAGGGAAATTTATCGGTATTTGAAAAGGGACTGAATGAGTTCGGATAACCTCGGTCAGATGACTGATATGACTCACAGGGATGCCTGAACACCGCAGGCCAGTGTATCGGACAGAAGGAGCCGGTGTCCGGATATGTGTATAAACGGTGAATAATAGATAAAATATTCAATAATTATTAACAGGGGAAGATTCCTCATAATGCGTGCCATGAAGGTAATGGACCCTGAGAGGCCCAATAATGGCACCAACAAGGCCCAGTAAGACACTTGGACTGATAGGTGGGCTAGTGTCCGGCAGAACCCCAGAAAAGTGCAAAATTACGAAAATACCCCTGTGTTGTACTAAAGGGGTTGTAGATGAATGAGGGCATTTTGGTCATTCTGGACAGGTCCAGGAGCCAAGGCTCATACAGATAAAGTTACTTAGAGTCAGTATATATCCTGACAGAGTACAGAAGGGTGTGAAATGACGATTTTACCCTTAGGGTTAAAATAGTGCAAGAAAGGGCACCCAGGGGTATTTTGGTAATTTGCCGAGGGATGTTTCTTGGGAATCGAGCCATCAGAGTACTTGAGCTTGATCAGGATCCAAGATAACATACCCAGAGCCTAAAAACGTAGCCCATGGAGTATGTGGGAAAAAGTGGCATTAAAATACTATTTTAATGCTGTTTCAATAAAGTAAAGTTACTCGGTCGGCACGATAACCGAGGAGGTGATCAGATAAAGTCTGGGACTTATCTGGATAGCATTGGAAGGCGTGAAAGGTCCCTTCCAGAAGCCACATGGCGCAATCTTAGAGGCAGAAGAAAAGTTAAGGACACGTATTACGGTGCAAGACTCTGGACCGGTACTGGATTGGACTGAACTGCTGAGTCAGCTGATGAGGTGTCCAGGAATTGTGACATGTGAAGAATGTGGCGATGAGGTGTCTCGGTGAGGTGTCCTGGATGATGTCATGCATGATGCAGTAAAAAGGAATAAAGAAAAATAGGAAAATACAGGAAAAACCAGGACCACATGTTCAGATGGCTTCAAAATTACAGAAATGCCATCCATTAAAGCTATAAATACCCCCCTTCCCCTCCCATTTTATGCATCCCACGTTTTTGGCAAGAAAAGAGAGAGAAGGAGAAAGAAAGAAAGAAAGGAAGTTCTGGTGGAGTTGGAAGCAGTATGGAAGTTCTGGAGTTCTGTTTTTGAGGTAGTAACTAATCCTAGCTCTTATGTAATGTCTTTGTGATTTGTTGTGCTATTGTTTGGTTTGATTGTTGTCTTATATGTTATGCTTGAAGCTCTATTACAATGCTATGATCATATGTTATTGAATATGGAAGCACGCAGCATACTTATCTGTACACAATCACAAGCAAGCACCGTCACTCTGCATTACATATATTGTTATGATTATTACTACTGAGATTCCCCCGAATCTCATTCCCATATATAACATTACAGGGGAGGTTCTGTCAAAATAAAATCTGGAAATTTTAAGAGACGCCGTTAGGCTGCCGAAATTCCGACAGGAAGCAGGAACAGGGAAAGGAACTGATACGTACTGTGTACGTAGTGCTGTCTAAGGAGGCTGGAAGTGAGTGGACCCAGCAGGTTCATCCAGTCTTTCCTGGGTACTACGTAGAATGGTAGTTCTCATGAGGGAATTACCGAATCGGTACAACATCGGTTACTTTCTAAAGAAGAATTGTAGCAGTTATGCTGCCGGATTTTAGGCAGGAAAAGATGTAATAGAAATATGATAATTTGCTGTATGCCTTATTGTATGACATTTTATTATTTAATAATAAATGTTGTTTGGCATGTTCAATTTGTGAATGGGGAATTAAGGAAGAGAATTCGCAGGTCCTGAGGTAGCAGTGTTCTGGCCTCAGTTTGACCTAGTAAACGAAGGAGTTTGGCTATGAAATTTGGCAGGCTAGTCGTACACATCTGGGGCATTACGTAGATAGGTAATAGGCCTCATTTGGATGTGTAGAACGAGATAAATTAATTTTCAAATTAAAGGTCCAAAATAAGAAACTTAAGAGTAAAATTTTGAATTTCTGGGCTTAAGTTAAGATATAATCAAGCTAATGTTGCTTCCGCAAATGTACTCTGAGGAGTCTAAGGGAGGATGTTTCACAAACCATAAGAACAAAGGGTAGAAGCAAGGAGACAACTTACCTTACTTGTTTCTTCAAGATCCTTGCTTCCTCCAAGCTTGAGAAATATTTTGCAAGAGCTTCCTTCTCCTTTCTTGCTCATTGTTTTGGACTTGTAAATGGGGGTATTTATAGCAAAAGTCATGGGCCATTTGAAGGCCAAGATCACCTTGGAAACTATTTAATCTAATGGTTAAAGGTTTAATCTTGGAATATCTTTTCTCTTTTCACTCATGACATCACCACCAAGCCAAGTTGAGATAACATGACATGACAAAAATCAGCTCCTCCTCTTGTCTTGTACGCCATGTGCAATGTCCTTGTGGGTCCCACCATGTGCAAACTCTAATTCTTACTTTATCTCTTTTGTTTCTTTTAAAAAAAATCCATAAATTATTCATTCTTGGGCTTGGGCTCCAAGATAACTTTTGGGACTTATTGGGCTGGCCTAGGACAAAAATGTTGGGCCTCTTTTAGGTCCAATAGCTAATTGGCCCAAATCCTAATGTACTTTCCTCATACCGATATCCGTAAATTACCCTGATCTTAGCATAAATGCTAAACACCTCTTTTAATTGTTCTAACATTTTTAGAAATTCATTCTAATATAAAATGAATTCTCTACAAAATTTTATAATTTTCTGAGGCCCAGAAGTCCTGTTAAAAATTACATATGTTTCCTTTAACCCTTTATCGGTGTCATTTTTCACCGTAAATTCCATAATTAATTCTACAGGACTCCTTTTTTACTTCTGTCAACTCCATAAATTCTCATATTAATTATAATAATTTACTATCAAATTTCCTCTGATATCCATCCATTGTGTGAAATGACCAAAATGCCCTCCATTTACTTCTGGTTTCTTAGGGCATCACAGTGGCATTTTCGTAATTTTGCACTTTGGCTCTTAGACTTTCTTCCTCTTGCAATTAATCCATTTTTTTACATAAATATGGCCACATCTTTTCCTGAAAAATCTCATATATTTTATTCAATCTGTACATGTAACTTAGTACAAAAAATTTAGGATGTTACATGGTTCCTCCCAGATTTATTTATTAAGGGAGCACAAGTATGGAAACTGAAAAATTCTAAATATATTCCACTGGTGTCCAAAAATTATGAAACTTGGAATTTGGGCTCCTTTAACCATGCCAAAGATTACTGCAAAAAATTGCAAGAAAATTTGATCTCTAGGTCCCCGAAAGGATTGTTGTGGTTTCGTAAAAAAATATGTCCGTTGGAGACAGACTAGAAGAGGCTCATATGGCTATTATAGGGGGCACCCCCTCCCCCCCAATGGCCCACACGCCCAAGGTAGCCTATGTCCCTTCGATGAGTATTGTGTGGGTTGTTGGGGCCCTACCACCATGAGCACCCGCCTCTACCACCATGGTGGCCGGCGGCGGTGGCTAGCCGTGGAGGGGCAGTCGCCGTCGACTTTTCCGACGAACTCTCTGGTAGACCCTAAAATATGTGGGATTTCAAACAGGACGTATGGTGGCACATGCCTGGGGGTTCTTTTACCTTACGAATGTGACCCGAGGCGGGTACGCCCCTGCGTATATTGACTCCGGTGGGGGAATTCCTTACCATGCACGCGCGCGCACACGCACTTTGCACGTTTGCACGTGCTGTGTGCAAGTACCAAGGTGCTCAATGCATGTGCGATGAAACATCCTACTTTTAACACCTCAGAGTACGTATTCGGAAATATATTTGATTAGCGGAAGCATTACATTAGCCCAAAAATTAAAATTTTAAAACTTACTTCTCTGGTACTGTTCATTATGTAATTTCCAGATTGACAATCCAACTTTAAAAATTCATAACTAATTGTAGAAAAATTGTATGGATGTGATACAAATTTCTAATTGAATCTATTTCATAAATATTTAAGGGAAAAATATAAATATGGACATTTACCTTGCCAATTGATACAGTTAAATCGTTACTTTTTACTGTTTATATGGCAAATTCTGGAAATTCCAGATTCTGTTTCTTAACTTTGGAAATTCGTTTCTATTGATATACACATCCAATTGAGGCATATTACCTATGCATTTAAAGACCTGGATGTATACTACATGATCACAAAATTTCGTGAATTAATTCCTTGATTTACTAGGTCAGACTGAAGCCAAAACAAAACTGCTTTAGGACCTACATTTTTACCATTTCAGTTTCCTTTCTTCAATTCTCAATAATTGTTCCAGCATGCATAAACCTTCACTTTGCCTCCCATGTATTCATATACATCATGAGGTTATGCCATAATTAATTCATACATATTCTTTACATATAATGGCATATTACATAACCTTACATACATGGAAATTCATGGCATCTACTAGGACATCCATTACTTCATTTTCTTTCTCCCATTCTTTAGCTCTTCTTCATGCATACATTTCCTTCATGCTTGACCTAAATTGGTTGGTTGTGGGAGGGTGAGATTCTAGGGAATCTCAGTAGCAAACATTACCACTTAAATATGCAAGATGGATGCTAATGCATGATATGTAATTTCATTAAACTTTCTTTAATTAGTGACATGCCATCATGCTATATACTTTTCATAACAATGCATGGCCATGGGAAACATGTTATTCATAACATATTCAACATCATTTATCATGTCACAACATCATTCAATAATCATATACATATCAACACATAAGCATACCACATCAAGCACATAAAGAGGTAAGTCCACTACCTTGAACTTAAGCTTTCTTCCTTATTCTTGCACTTGCTCCCTAAGCTTTCCAACCATGAAACCTTTCGGTCAACCCCTTCTCAACATCTTCTTGGATGTTTCAAGGTCCTAAACACATTCATATTCATCACATAATTCATTAGGACCATGAACTCAAGCATTATTCAAGACTATCTCTCTTGAACATTTAACTAACATAACTTTCTTTAATCTTTACCAATAGACTTGGCCTTTGAATCAATTGATGTCTTGACCTTAGCCTACACAATTTCACCTTTTGAATCCATTTATGAGCTTAGAATCATGAAATTCCAGCTCCTATGCACTGTTCTGTACAGATTTGAAAAACATGCACAACTCTTCCAAAAATTCTCATTTTGGTTCCAATGCTTCCCATACTTGTTTCTCCACTTTATCCCACACAACTTTTCATTTTAAAATCATTGGAATCATCAAAATCATGAAATTCAAATCACTGTTCATGCGAGTGAACAGTAACAGAAAAAACTTCAAACATTACAACTTTCATTTCCAATGTTTCCAAGGTTCAAAACCTATCCAAACCTACACAAAATCATCATATGAGCTCAATGGAAGCATTAGATCATTGAAATTCCATCTCCTTCTATCATGAACAGTGCATGAACAGTGTAAACCGAATTGTTTCATCCATGGCAAGGTCAAGAATATCAACTTGATTCAACAACTAATCATCTAACTAGCTTGTTTAAGCTTTAATCTCATAATTCTAACTTTAATTTCTTCTTTCTCCTTTCATCTAAGATTTTGGACAGCATGTACACCTTAGAGAAAACTCATCTTTCTTCCATGGAAACCCTAAGTTCAAGCTCCCAAATTAAAGGAAAATAAGCTAGGATAGATTGCTTACCTTTAATCTCTAGCTTGCTTGAACTTTGGCCCTTGAATTCTTCTTTGTCTTGGCTTGAGTTTTCATTTTGCAAGAGGTTCCCCAAGGTTGCCAAGAGCCACAGTTTTACATCAGAAATTGAGGGTATTTATAGAGAAATCCAATGGAAAATGGATGGCCAAGATCATTTTGTGCACTATTTGATCTAATGGCTCACATTTGTTCTTGGATTTAACTTTTCTTAAAAGCTAATTATGACATCATCAAGGGACACCTCATAGGGACATGTGGCGTAATTCCAAGGGAGAAAAGTTTTTGGAAAAATTCTAGTCCAATCCGGTACCGGCTCAGTCCGATTTCTCAAAAACTAGACTATTTTCTGAATCTAATTTTTCTGAGATTCCATAATATGTTTTCTGACCTTCAATCCAGTATCTGGATTCTTTCTATCATTGACATTCTTATATTGGGTCTAAACTTAATTACAGATCCCTTAGAAAATGACCAAAATACCCTTGGTGCCATTTCTTACACTATATTAACCCTAAGGGCAAAATTATCATTTCACACCCCTTTGCACCTTATCAGGGCATATACTGACTCTGGGAATCATTCCTGTACTTGCCTTGGCGTTTTGGCCTGTCGTGAATGACCAAAATGCCCTCCATTCATCTCTTGTACATTATTATAACACAAGGGCATTTTCGTAATTTTATACTTTTCCGGAGTTCCTCTAGACACTGGCCCACATATTGCTTAAGTACCTTATTGGGCCTCTGGGATGCCATTTTGGGCCTTTGTATAGGTCCACTACCTTTTATGGCACAAATCCCAAGAAACCTCTCTCGAAGGTATTTATCGGGTATTTTATTTTACTGTAAATTCTATTAAAAATTCTACAGGATTCTTTTTCTGATCCTGTTAGTTCTATAAATTCTCATATTAATTGTAGGAATTTACTGTAAAGTTTCATCTGATTCTGAGGTCTGAAAAATACTTTTATAATTTTTCCTAACTTCAGAAATTTATATCAATTTTTTGGGACCTCAAATCGGAATTCTGTGTTGCGTCAAACTAACCGGAATAATTTTCTTTATCTACTGATAAAATTTGGGACTGATCTGATCCCGGGCATTTTTGGCCTGTTTCTGGTCCAATTTCTTCATAATTACACTTTTGCCCCTTAAACTTTTGAGAAATTACATTTAGGTCCTTAAACTTTTGAAAATTACACTTTAGGCCCTCAACTTTTCATAATTACACTTAATGGCCCAAAGTTATGTCTACTTTACATTTTCACCATGGAACTTTCTTATTTTTCAATTTAGTCCCTCTTCTTTAAACCTTTATCTAATCATTATTTTCTTTTCCATTCATCGTCACAATCCTTTCCAAACCTCTTTCCTCTATCAATATTATACATATAGGAAAAAATTAGGATGTGACATGTGGGGACCCTTGGGAAAAGTCCTACCAATATGGGCAAGGGCGCTAAGTCTGTCCTAAGAAGTGGAATCTATTTTTATGGGAAACATGGCCCTGAGGCTTCAATTGTGCAATCTTTTCAAGCGTTGGTAAGGTCTGGGCACGTGTAGGCATGATGCAGGCACCCATGTGCATGGCGGTTGCAAGACCAGGCAATATGGTGCGATGTTGGGCAAGCTTGTTTTGAGTCTGGGCAAGTTTCAGGCAACGTGGTACAATGTCTGAGTATGCATGTTCAATGTCTAGGCAAGTTTTGGCAAAGTGGTGGCAAGTCCAAGCAAGGTGGTGCAATGTCTGGGCAAGTTTGTTCAATGTCTAAGCAAGTGTTGGCAAGGTGGTACAATGCTCGGGCAAGCTTGTTCTATGTATGGGCAAGTGTGGGCAAGGTGGTGGTAAGTTCGGGAAAGTGTTGGCAAGGTCCGGCCAAGGTGGTACAATGTCTGGGCAAGCTAGTTTAATGTGTAGGCAAGTGTTGGCAAGGTGGTGGCAAGTCCAAGCAAGGTGGTGCAATGCTCGAGCAAGCTTGTTTAATGTCTGGGCAAGCGTGGGCAATGTCCAGGCAAGTGTGGGCAAGTGTTGGCAAGAGCTGGGCAAGCTTGTTCAATGTGTAGGCAAGTCTTGGCAAGGTGGCGGCAAGTCCGAGCAAGGTGGTGCAATGTCTGGGCAAACTTGTTCAATGTGTAAGCAAGTGTTGGCAAAGTGGTGGCAAGTCCGGGCAAGGTGGTGCAATGCTCGGGCAAGCTTATTCTATGTCGGGTAAGTTTGGGCAACGTCCGGGCAAGTGTAGACAATGTCCGGTCAAGTGTGGGCAAGTGTTGGTAAGAGCTGGGCAAGCTTGTTCAATGTGTAGGCAAGTGTTGGCAAGGTGGTGGCAAGTCTGGGCAAGGTGGTGCAATGTCTGGGCAAGCTTGTTCAATGTGTAGGCAAGTGTTGGCAAGGTGGTGGCAAGTCCGGGCAAGGTGGTGCAATGCTCGGGAAAGCTTGTTCCATGTCTGGGCAAGCATGGGCAACGTCCGGGAAAGTGTAGGCAATGTCCGGGCAAGTGTGGGCAAGTGTTGGTAAAAGCTGGGCAAGCTTGTTCAATGTGTAGGCAAGTGTTGGCAAGGTGGTGGCAAGTCCGGGCAAGGTGGGGCAATGCTCGGGCAAGCTTGTTCCATGTATGGGCAAGCGTGGGCAAGGTGGTGGTAAGTTCGGGAAAGTGTTGGCAAGGTCCGGGCAAGGTGGTGCAATGTCTGGGAAAGCTTGTTCAATGTGTAGGCAAGTGTTGGCAAGGTGGTGGCAAGTTCGGGCAAAGTGGTGCAATGCTCGGCAAGCTTGTTCCATGTCCGGGCAAGCGTGGGCAACATCTGGGCAAGTGTAGGCAAGTGTTGGCAAGAGCTGGGTAAGCTTGTTCAATGTGTAGGCAAGTCTTGGCAAGATGGCGGTAAGTCCGAGCAAGGTGGTGCAATGTCTGGGCTAGCTTGTTCAATGTGTAGGCAAGTGTTGGAAGGTGGTTGAAACATCCTCCTTTAAGCCTCTCAGAGTACACTTACGGAAGCAATCTTAACTTTATTAATTCTCTCCTGCCGAGAATCCTAGCAGAAATATAACTGTATTGATTCAGTAATTCCCGTGAGAACTACCATTCTACGTAAGTACCCAGGAAAGACTGGATGAACCGGCTAGGTCCACTCACTTCCAGCCTCCTTAGACAGCACCTAAGTACACAGTATTTTCTATAATCTGCCAGTACAACAGCAATTTCTAATAAATATCCTTAAATCTCCACCTTAAAATAAACTTGACCTTAACCTTAACCTTACATATACTCAATTGGAATTATCTTAGATTATTGGAATACCTCTTAACCTCAAAAACATGAATTTCCAAGAGTTGGGCTTACGGTACTGTTCATTGTTCACTGTTCACTAAGTAATTCCAGATTACAGCCTGAACTTGGAAAATTCATAATTAAATCTAGAAAAATCTTTTTGAGGTAATTACAATTTCTAATGAAAAATTTTTCATTCAACTTTGATAGAAAAATATGAAAATGAGGTTTTCTTGTCCAGATCAAATCACTTTATTCGTTGAAAACTACTGTTCATTTGGTAAATCTGGAAATTCCAGTTTATTTACCCTATTTTCAAAAATTCATTTCTCCTTGTATACTTATCCAATTGAGTCGAACTACCTATGTATTTAAATCTCAGAATGTGTAATTTATGCTCACCAAATATCACGGAAAAAATCACTCATTTACTATATGAAAATTGCGTAGGAACCTCACTGTATCGCATGACTTGTTTTATCTTGATCCAGAGTTTAAATCCAACTTTGAAAAATCATATCAATTCGAAAACTTAAACAATTTATGTGTTCTTGGTGTCCAATTAAATCTCTGGATCTTATCTATGTTCATACCAAATTTTCCATGAAACTGAATAGAATAAGTTACTCAAACTATCGCTGGAAGTGGTCTGCCTCAGCTCCGATCCAGTGAGTATATTCATTATACATACCAATAAATCATCATCTAAGTTAAAGGCATGCTTTTCAAGTCATATACCATTCTTACATCCACAATTACCTCCTTCCTTGTGATGTTCCAGCACCTAGATCATGGTTATGGGGGGTGAGATTCGGGGGAATCTTAGTAGCAAACAATACCAAACAATGCATGTATTAATGTAAAGACTTGTGCTTGCTTGTGAAAGTGTTATCATAGTGTGATGAGCATGCTTCCATGTATCATATGAAATACAATTGGCCAAAGTAATCATAAAATAACAGAGCTTTAATCATCTACCATATATACACAATTCAACCAAGCCATAGCACAATCAAGCATACATTACATACATACAAGTTTAGGGTAAGTTCACTACCTTGGATTTAAGCTCTCTCTTATTCTTGCACTTGCTTCCCAAGCTTTTCAATCATGAAGCTTTTTGGTCAATCATTCCCCAACATCTTCTTAGATGTTTCAAGGTCCTAAACACATTCATATTCATTACATAATCCATTAGGATCATAAACTCAAACATTACTCAAAACTATCTCTCTTGAACATTCAACTTGCTTTAACTAACTTAACTTCCTTTAATTTTTACCAATTGGCTTGGCCTTTGAATCAATTGATGTCTTGACCTTACCCTACATAATTTCACCTTTTGAATCCATTGATGAACTCAAAATAACCAAATTCTAGCAACAATGCACTGTTCTGTACAGATTTGGAAAAGCATACATAATTCTTCCAAAAATTCTCATTTTGATTCCAATGCTTCCCATATTTGTTTCTCCACTTTTCCCCCACACAAAATCTCATTTTAAGACCATTGGAAGCATCAAAATCATGAAATTCAAATCACTGTTCATGCGAGTGAACAGTATTCAAAAGGAATTTTCAACATTACAACCTTTAATTCCAATGATTTCCAAGGTTCAAAACCTATCCAATCCTACACAAAATCATCATATAAACTCAATGGAAGCATTAAATCATTGAAATTCCATATCTTTCTATCATGAACAGTGCATGAACAGTGCAAACCGAAATGTTCTTCCATGGTAAAGTCAAGAACATCAACTTAATCCAACAACCAATCACGCAACTAGCTTGTTTAAGCTTGTCTAAACTATCTATGACATAAAACTCATGTTCCTCTCACATATACATAGAAATTCCAGCAGCATTTCCCCAAGATTCAAGCCTTAAAACTAACTTAAACTCAAGAAGAAATCATGAGAACAAAGTCTAGAAGCAAAGGAGCAACTTACCTTACAAGCTTCTTCAAGATCCTTGCTTCTTCCTTGTTTGAGAAAATATTTTGCAAGAGGTTCCCTAAGGTTCTTGCTCACGATTTTGGCTTAGAATGAGGGGGTATTTATAGCAAAATCTTGGGAAAATTGAAGGCCAAGATCACCTTGGGAACTATTTGATCTAATGGTTAAATGTTTGATCTTGGAATGTCTTTTCTCTTTTCACTCATGACATCACCACCATGACATCACCAACATGACATCACATGGGACACCTAAGCTCCTTTTTGGCGACATTTTGACTGTGTGAGCTCCAAGAAAAGTTCCAGTCCCATCCAGTCCAATCCGGTACCGGCCCGATCCGATTTTCCGTAAACCGGACTATTTTCTTAATCTAATTGTTATGGGACTTCATAATATATATTTTTTAAATATTATCCTTCATACCATTAACATTCTTATACTGGGTTTAAATTTAATTTTAAATGCCTTGGAAAATTACCAAAATACCCTTAGTGCTTTTCCTTGCACTATATTAAATCCAAGGGCATAATTATCATTTCTCACCTCTTTAGACCTTGTCAAAATATATATTGACTCCGAATAACCTTTCTTGCACTTGTCTTGGTGTTTTGGCCTATCCAAAATGACAAAAATGCCCTCCATTCACTTCTGGTGTCTTGTCATAGGGGTATTTTCGTAATTTTGCACTTTTCTGAGGTTCCTCTGGACACTGGCCCACCATTAGTCCACTTATTTTATTGGGCCTTAATGACGCCATTTTTGGGCCTTTTAGGGTTCAATACCTTTGTGGCACGAATTCCTAGCAACCTCTCCCGGCAATATTCATCGGGTATTTTATTCCACTGTAAATTCCATTAAAAATTCTACAGGATTCCTTTTCTGATCCTGTCAATTTTATAAATTCTTATATTAATTATAGAAATTTACTGGAAGGCCTCATCTGATTCTGAGATCCGAAAAAATATTGTAATAATTTTATCTAACTTCAAAAATTTATATCAATTTTTCGGGACCTCAAATCAAAATTCTGTGTCGTGTCAAACAACCCGGAATAATTTTTGCTATTTACTGGAAAAATTTGGGTCCGATCAGAACACGGTCATTTTTGGCCTGTTTTCGGTCCAAATTTCCCACAATTACACTTTTGCCCCTTGATTTACCATAAATCACCTTTATGTCCTTATCATTTCAATTTAATCCCTTTCTTTACATAAATGGACACATCTTTTCCTGATAAATCTCATATATATTTTATTCAATCTGTACATACAACTTAATACAGAAAATTAGGGACGTTACAGTGTTGGCAAGTTCGGGCAAGGTGGTGCAATACTTGGGCAAGCTTATTCCATGTTCGGGCAAGCGTGGGCATCGTCCGGGCAAGTGTGGGCAAGTATTGGCTGGAGCTGGGCAAGCTTGTTCAATGTGTAGTTAAGTCTTGGCAAGATGGTGGCAAGTCTGGGCAAGGTGGTGCAATGTCTGGGCAAACTTGTTCAATGTGTAGGCAAGTGTTAGCAAGGTGGTGGCACGTCCGGGCAAGGTGGTGGCATGCTCGGGCAAGGTTGTTCCATGTCCGGGCAAGCGTGGGCAACTTTCGGGCAAGTGTAGGCAATGTCTGGGCAAGTGTGGGCAAGTAATGGCAAGAGCTGGGCAAGCCTGTTCAATAAATGGGCAAGTCTTGGCAAGATGACGGCAAGTCCGGGCAAGGTGGTGCAATGTCTGGGCAAGCTTGTTCAATGTCTAGGCAAGTGTTGGCAAGGTGGTGGCAAGTCCAGGCAAGGTGGTGCAATGCTCGGGAAAGCTTTTTCCATGTCTGGGAAAGCGTGGGCAATGTCCGGGCAAGTGTAGGCAATGTCCGGGCAAGTGTGGGAAAGTGTTGGCAAGAGCTGGGCAAGCTTGTTCAATGTGTGGGCAAGGTCCGGCAAGTGTGGACAAGGTATGGGCAAGGGGGTGCAAGGTACTGGCAAGTGTTAGCAAGGAATGGGCAAGGTGGTGCAAGGTCCAGGCAAGTGTTGTCAGGCTTGGACAGGTTCCGGGCACGTCCCGGGCAAGTGTTGGCACGTCCAGGCAGGTCTTGGCACGTACAAGACTGGTCCTGGCATGTCCAGGCAAGTCTTGGCACGTACAGGACTGGTCTTGACACGTCGAGGACTGATCCTGGCACATACAGGACCTGCCTGTCATGTCCTGGAATGATTCTGGCTCGTCCTGGCAGGTCCTGGCACGTCCAGGACCAGTCCTATACATGCCAGGACTGCCCAGGACTGGTCCGGGCAGTTCCTGCGCAGTACAAAAACTTCACCTCCGTACAAAAATGAAATTTACCTGTTACATTTGTGATCTAACACTTTAGTTAACTAATATATGTTCCCCCTACATGTTGGGAGGTCCGGCCGGCCGCGGTTCCTCCCGGATCATGAGATATAAGGCTCATAAAATTGATAATTTTTTTCACTAAAAAATTCATACAATATTCTATGGGTGTCCAAAAATTACGAAACTTGGCGTTTGATCATCTTTTATCATGCCAAAGATTACTGCAAAAAATCGCGAAAAATCGATCTCTAGGTCCCCAAAAAAATTGTCGTCGTTTGGGAAAAAAATGTGTGTGTTCGTGCCAGAAGGGAAAAGGCTCATATTGCTATTATAGGGGGAACCCCAACCCCCCCATGGGCACTATTCAAAGGGGACCCTCTGCCCTTTTGTCTAGTGAACCATGGGGCCCCACCACCATGTGCACCCGCCACCACCGCCACGGTGGCTGACAGCGGTGGGGGGCCGGCCACCGGCGACTTTTCCGATGGACCCTAAAATGTGTGGGATTTCAAATGGGATGTATGGTGGCACATACTTGGGGGTCCTTATACCCCCGTGGGCGAGATGCTTAGCCAAACTCGCAGCCGTTATAAAGGTGGTAATTGCCTAGGTTGGGGGGCGGTTGGGCTATCGCTCATGTGAGGCAATCGTCGCCTCGTTGTTGAACATGGAAAGGCCTCCGTTCTTGACTTTTTATCCCCGGTTGCTTTCTAAGCTTGGGCGTGGTGGGATAATTGACCTTGGGCGGACTGTGCGATGCACGTTTGGTACTCGTCCCCATACGTCTCCTTTGACTTCACCCACATGGTCCGTTTGATCATGGCTTTGGGTTCCAATCGAGCTTCCACCAAGCATATTCCAGTCGCGTCTAAACCTCTCTGTAAAACTTAGTCGCGACCAAACTACTTTCTTGTCACGACCAAAGTGGTCAACCCTTAACTCTGCAACCTTTAACCTTTACATTTCCCCAAAATGGCCATTATACCCCTTGAGACTTTCCCATATTTACACATAGGTCCCTATACCTTTGCTTACTTGCAGTTTAGTCCCCGAAAACCCTCTATATATTACTGGGACTTTTGCTCAGAAGGGGTCTGGTAGCCTCTCAATCTTAGGCTATTTTCTGCGTCTCTAGACCTGAAAATTGGGATGTTATATTTCTCCTCCCCTTTAAATAAATTTTGTCCTCAAAATTTAATTAGTACCATAGCCAAATTATTTCAATATCTGGCAGAGCACTTCATCATAAAACTTTACATCTCTTTTACACTATGCTTTTCTTTTCTCTGAATCAACTCAGTCAGAGTTGAAATCTACTTCTTTCTATTCATCTATATACTTTCCCTCTTATGGACAACTTACTGCACTCATAGGTAGTGCCCATTTCTTTCATATCTTACCCCTCAGAATTTTGGTGTAATTCTGGGGTCTACCTTATCTTACTTTATCTCACTATTTTACTTTTCTTTACCTTGTCCATCTATACCAAACTTCTGTGGCACTTGGACCAGAAAATTACTCATTCTTAGGCTACTCTTGCCTAAACATCTTTCTGGGTTAGGGCTAGGTTACCCTTCCTATGGCTCTAAGCCTTAGCATTCTCTATCTCATAGAACTACTGTGTTCTATCTTTTCTCTAGACCCTCTTCTATGGGTCTCTTTAGCTTTTAATCTCTTTATCCTCATCTAGAGGATTTACTAATCATACTTCTCTGTTCTCAGAACATATAGGGTTGTCTTCTCTGTTTATCAGGCATATTTCTACAAATCTTTAAATTTCAGCACTCAGGTCTTAGCTTGGACTCCGTCTTTGTTTAAAGGAAAACTAAGTTTAGTCTGTATATAATATAGGCTATATGAGGAAAACTATTATAAATAATTTTTCTGGATGAGTTTATCAACTAGTGAAGCTCCTTTACCTTAACTTCGTCTTTGGCATTCATCTTCTCACAGAGATACTACACTGTACTCATATCTTTATGGCTCATTACTTTCCTCAGGCTAGGTCTAACTGCGATCAACTGTTAGCCTCTTCAGAATCTAACTGCGACCCTGGAGCCATGCTAGGATCTAACTATGACTCTCCAGAATCTAACTGCAATTCTGTTGTACTGTATCATTATCTCTGAAAGATCTTAAACCAACAGACTAAGTTATAAGGTTAACTGCTTCCACTTGTTGATAACTCAATAAATAAAAATTTTAAAAGCCTCATATTATTTACCAAGACTTTACTTACTTTTTCTCTTACTCAGGAGTTCCTTCTCATCTTTCTTACTTTACTGTGGTTTACCATTTCTGGTCTAACCACCTGCCATTGCATTCTGCTACTATGGCCTCATCATAACTTCTCATTTCAATCTATGCTCTAACTGCGAGCCATTTGAACTATGCTCTAACTGCGAGCAATTTGTATCAGATCCAACTCTTATCTGAAAAGTGATCTATACTTATCTGAATCTAGCTCTATCTGAGAGCTATCTATTTCAGATTCAACTCTTATCTTAAGAGTGATCTGGAAATAATCTCTTTACTGCCCTTTTTGTATACCATTCCTTTCAATAGGAATGGCCCTGAGTACTGCATTCACAAGTCTGTAAAAATACCTGAGTAACCTCAATCATAACTTATTGTCCCATTAACTGAGACTATCATCCTTAATACATTCCTTATTGCATGTCATATAGTAGCTACATAACTTTCTCATCTCATATATACTCTACCTTGCATGTACTACAAAAGAGGAGTATTCATTCATCATAGCATACTCTAACATACCTATCATCATATGACAATTGCAAGGAGATGCAACTATCCATCATAACTTATGTCAACATAAGCCGTATCATCATCATAATTTGCTCAACCATCCATTGCACATTGCAATAAACTAAGTAAACCTCAAAACATCATTTCCTTTATCACATTATCTATCAGATCCTGATCATTCATTCAGGAACCTAAAACATCTATCTATCTCACTTAGGCTGCGACACTACTCTCTTACTAGGGTATAGACTCACCCCTTCCTTACTCTATCTTATATAGGGAATAGGGGAGTCACTTTATCTCTTAATATGTGGCTTCCTTTTTTATCTATCTCTTGACCCTAGCAAACTTGAGTCGCATGAATCTCATTCATCATCTCTTACTATCACTTTTGTTCTCTAGAGTACTCTACCCTAGGTCTACTACTTCTCCTTGATGGAATCCCTCTTCTTAGGGAATATTAGCTCTTTATTTATTAACCATCACGTCTTTAGCCTTAGGCCATGTGCTAGGATCATTCCTAAGCAAATCTCATTCTAGCTATCTCATCTTAACTCATTATTATCATCATATCTGGCCTCTGTATATTCCAGTCATGACCTGAGTACCGTCTAGTCGCGACTCACCGCACTCTACTCATCACGACCTAACATCTCTGTGTACTTTAGTCACGACCTAACTCTTATACCGTCGCGACCTGTACTCATTTGTGCACACTAGTCGTGTACTACAACATTACTCATCGCGACCATAGGTCTTCTCACATCGTAACCTTAACTCTTCTATACATATTAGTCGCGACATAAGACCCTTCTCGTCGCAACCTCTATTTCCTGTGACTATTAGTCGCGACCTAATCTCTCTGTGAATAACAGTTGCGACCTACACCCATATTCATCGCTACTTGAGCATCATTATCTCATACTCTAGGGAAAATAACCTTTCTAATTCATATCTTTAACTCATTTAAATATCAATCTAACTATTTCAGAGCATCACTGAGCCAGAACCTTCTGTTCTGTGCCAGAATCTTATGCTCTGAGCCAGAGCCCTTTCTGGTCTATGCCAGAACCTCTTGCTTTGATACCAAAATGAAACATCCATACTTTCCTATCTTCATTTTCTCCAAACTAGTACCCTGTTATGTTTGGAAAAGGTAGGGGTGAGATTTTGGGGGAAATCTCAGTAGCAAACGGAACCATAAACATAGTATGCATTAATGTAAATACTTGTGCTTGCTTGTGAAAGTGTAAGATGCATGCTTTCATGTAACATATGAAATACAATTGGCCAAGGTAATCATAGCACATAGCATTAATCATATACACAATTCAACATAGCCAAAGGACAATCAAGTATAACATCTAATACATACAAGTTTAGGATAGTTTACTACCTGACATGAAGCTTTTCCTTAACCTTAATCCTTGCTCTGAGGTTCCACCTTTCATAGGTCAAAGCCTATACATAGCATAATAACATTTCTATTATTATTCTATCCAGCATAACTCCACTTAACTCAAGCTTATCTTGAGGTAATACCCCTATCCTGTCAATCCCCTAACTTTCTTTCTATCCACGATTAACCTTATAGAGAGAGATATTCCTCTATTCTAGCTACTAAATTCATAAGAACAATCTTCTAATTTATTAGAGCAAGGGCTAGAATAACTTACTTTATTCCTAAGCTCTTTGGGCTGCTCCTAACTCAGCCAGAACTCCTTCTTTTTTCCTTTCTCTATTTCTCTTTCTCTCTCTTCTTTCTCTTCCTTCCTTGCTCTTACCATGGAATGAAATGGGGGTGGGGGTATTTATAGTGGAGGCAAAGTGAAATGGACGGCTTAGATCGAATCACAATAAACGGCTCAGATCGCTTGCTACCTCAAGAAGCTTCGCCTGCATCATCGTGATGACATCACCATCCCTAATGACTCATCACTTATGACATCATCTGGGGACACCTCACACGCCTAAGTGGCACCTTGGTGGGGCCCTTGGGACACCTTGCATGCTGACTCATCGTTTCCAGAGAATTCCAGAGTCTTTTCTTGGAATGAACGGTTGAGATCGTATCACGTGTCCTTTACCCTTTTTCTAACTTTTCCTCTTTCTTCTAACTCTTGCCATGTGGCATCTGGTGGGTACCTTTCATGGCACCTCATGGCTCTGGATAAGCCTCAAGCTTTATCTGATCCTTTCCCCAGTTCTATCTCTAACCGAATAACTATACTTTATTAAAATATCATTTCAATCTCTCTTGGACCCTCATAACTCTTGGCCCACTTGATTCTTAGCGTATAACATCTTTTCATTACATGGTCACGACCTAACTATCCTCTCATCGCAACTTAACACCTTCTGTGTTCATTAGTCGATACCCCAACACTATTTAGTCGTGACCGCATAACTTTTAGTCCCGACCAGACTCCATTTTGCCTATTAGTCGTGACCCACACATATTCCAGTCGCGTCTAAACCTTTCTATAAAACTTAGTCATGACCAAACTACTTTCTTGTCACGACCAAAGTGGTCAACCCTTAACTCTGCAACCTTTAACCTTTACATTTCCCCAAAATGGCCATTATAACCCTTGAGACTTTCCCATATTTACACATAGGTCCCTATGCCTTTGCTTACTTGTAGTTTAGTCCCTGAAAACCCTCTGTATATTTCTGGGACTTTTGCTCAAAAGGGGTATGGTAACCTCTCAATCTTAGGCTATTTTCTGCGTCTCTAGGCCCCAAAATTAGGATGTTACAGGAAACCTTTGGCATGGACGGGGAAAAGCAGTCAGAAATCCCTGGACACAATGGGGCGCATCACTGCGACCGATTTTATGGGCACAAGCTGGTGACTTTTTCGGTAGACACTAAAATGCGTGGGAACTCAAAACTACGAAAGCATTTGCCAAGGATGTTTTCATTAATTAAAAATGAAAGTTGGGGACTCGAAAATGATCAGATATCGTCCTAGTCTTAACCATAAATGATGCCGACCAGGGATCAGCGGATGTTGCTTATAGGATTCCACTGGCACCTTATGAGAAATCAAAGTTTTTGGGCTCCGGGGGAGTATGGTCGTAAGGCTGAAACTTAAAGGAATTGACGGAAGGGCACACTAAGAGTGGAGCCTGGGGCTTAATTTGACTCAACACGGGGAAACTTACCAGGTCCAGACATAGTAAGGATTAACAGACTGAGAGCTCTTTCTTGATTCTATGGGTGGTGGTGCATGGTTGTTCTTAGTTGGTGGAGCGATTTGTCTGGTTAATTCCGTTAACAAATGACACCTCAGCCTGCTAACTAGCTATGCAGAGGTGACCCTCCGCTGCTAGCTTCTTAGAGGGACTATGGCCGTTCAGGCCAAGGAAGTTTGAGGCAATAACAGGTCTGTGATGCCCTTAGATGTTCTGGACTGCACGTGCGCTACACTGATATATTCAATGAGTCTATAGCCTTGGCTGACAGGCTCGGGTAATCTTTGAAATTTCATGGTGATGGGGATAGATCATTGCAATTATTGGTCTTCAACGAGGAATTCCTAGTAAGCGCGAGTCATGAACTCGTGTTGACTACGTCCTTGCCTTTTGTACACACCGCTCGTCGCTCCTACAGATTGAATGGTTCGGTGAAGTGTTCGGATCACGACGACGTGGGCGGTCCGCTACCGGCGATGTCACGAGAAGTCCACTGAACCTTATCATTTAGAGGAAGGAGAAGTCCTAACAAGGTTTCCGTAGGTGAACCTGCGGAAGGATCATTGTCGATGCCCCGCAACACGTGTGACCCGTAAACTGGTTGACAGAAGCACTAGGCGGGGGCCGCCGGATGTGCCCTCACCTGCGCACTGTGGATGCGGCCTACGCTGACGTAGAGGCCCAGCCCCAAGACCCAACAACCAATCCTAGCACCGTAGGCGCCAAGGAAGAGCAACGAGAGAGCAAGACGCTGGACGGCCCGGGAACGGCGCTGGTGACCTAGCGTTGCATCTTATGACATTTGTATCCAAAATAACTCTCGACAATGGATATCTCGGCTCTCACATCGATGAAGAATGTAGTGAAATGTGATACTTGGTGTGAATTACAAAATCCCGTGAACCATCGAGTCTTTGAACGCAAGTTGCGCCCGACGCCATTAGGCCGAGGGAACGTCTACCTAGGTATCATGCGACATCGCCATCGCCTATCCCACGGGCGCGGTTGATGATGGCTTCCTGGGAGCCTTGTCTCCTGGCCTGCCAAAAAAGGGGCCCAACGTGGGGACCGTCACGATCCATGGTGGATGAGTGAGCTATAAGCGCTCGAGGCCAAGGAGTGAGCGCGTCGTACCGCGGTGTAAGGCGCGGGCATGTCCAGACCCGTACGCGACCCTAGGTCAGGCAGGGCCACCCGCTGAGTTTAAGCATATCAATAAGCGGAGGAAAAGAAACTAATAAGGATTCCCTAGTAACGGCGAGCAACTGGGAATAGTCCACCATGAGAATCGGTTGCCCTCGCCGTCCAAATTGTAGTCTGGAGAAGCGTCCTCAGTGGCGGACCGGGCCTAAGTCCCCTGGAAGGGGGCGCCGGAGAGGGTAAGAGACCCATCGTGCCCGGACCCTGTCGCACCACGAGGCACTATCGGTGAGTCAGGTTGTTTGGGAATCTAGCCCCAATCGGGCTATAAATTCACCAAGTGTTGGATTGTTCACCCACCAATAGGGAACGTGAGCTGGGTTTAGACCGTCGTGAGACAGGTTAGTTTTACCCTACTGATGACAATGTCGCAATAGTTTTACCTAGGTGCCTTGCACATGGGTGCCCAGAATTTGCCAACACTTTGCCCACACTTGGCAACGCCTTGCACATGGGTGTCGGGACCTTGCTCGCACTTGCCACCACCTTGCACATGGGTGGCCGGATGTTGCCAACACTTTGCCCACACTTGCCACCATCTTTGCCCATGGGTGTCGGGATCTTGCCCACACTTGCCACCACCTTGCACCTTGGTGCCGGGACCATACCCACAATTGGAACCATCTTGCCCATGGGTGTCAGGACCTTACCCAATCTTGGCACCACTTTGCCCACACTTGGCACCGCCTTACACATGGGTGCCCGTGCGTTGCCCACACTTGGAGCCATTTCTCCCATGGGTGTCTGGACCTTACCCACTCTTGACACCACTTTGCCCTTACTTGGCACCGCCTTGCACATGGGTGCCGGGACCTTGCCCGCACTTGCCACCACCTTGCACATGGGTGGCCAGACGTTGCCAACACTTTGCCCACAGTTGCCACCATCTATGCCCATGGGTGTCGTGACCTTACCCAATCTTGGCACCACTTTGCCCAAACTTGGCAAAACCTTGCACATGGGTGCCCGGAAGTTGCCAACACTTTGTCCACACTTGGCACCGCCTTGCACATGGGTGCTCGGGCGTTGCCCACACTTGGCACCATCTTGCCCATGGGTGTCGGGACCTTAGCCACGCTTGGCACCACTTTTCCCTCACTTGGCATTGCCTTGCACATGGGTGGCCGGGTGTTGCCCACACTTGGCAACGCGTTGCACATGGGTGCCCAGACATTGCAAACACTTTGCCCACACTTGGCACCACCTTGCATATTGGTGCCGGGACCTTGCCCGCACTTGCCACCACCTTGCCCATGGGTTGCCGAACTTTGCCAACACTTTGCCCACACTTGCCACCACCTTGCACCTTGGTGCTGGGACCCTCCCCACACTTGGCACCATCTTACCCATAGGTGTCGGGACCTTACCCAATCTTGGCATCACTTTGCCCACACTTGGCATAACCTTGCACATGGGTGCCCGGACGTTGCCAACACTTTGCCCACACTTGGAACCGCCTTGCACATGGTGCCCGAGGGTTGCCAACACTTTGCCCACACTTGGCACCATCTTGCCCATGGGTGTTGGGACCTTACCTATACTTGGCACCACTTTGCCCACACTTGGCACCGCCTTGCACATGGGTGCCCGGGGGTTGCCAACACTTTGGCCATACTTGGCACCATCTTGCCCATGGGTGTCGAGACCTTACCCACACTTGGCACCACTTTGCCCTCACTTGGCACCACCTTGCACATGGGTGGCTAGGCGTTGCCCAAACTTGGCAACGCCTTATATATGGGTGCCCGGACGTTGCAAACGCTTTGCCCACACTTGGCACCGCCTTGCACATGGGTGTTAGGACCTTACCCACACTTGCCACCACCTTGCACATGCAATGTCACTTTCAGTAAGATTTGTAAAAACATAAATAAATTTGCGTAGTATTTGCTGTCGTTTCGTAAAAAATGTCACTTGCGTAGTATTTGCATGTATTATGATGAATACACAAATAAATTTAATTTTAGAAGATAGCAATGTCACTTTCGGTAAGATTACCAAGAAAAGTGAGAAAAATGTATGGAAAAAAAAATCTGTCTTCTTTGAGCTTCCGTATTGGCGACATCTTCATGTAAGGCATTGTATTGATGTGATGCATGTGGAGAAAAATGTGTATGACAGCATTGTTGGAACACTTCTCAACACACATGGTAGTTCCAAAGACGGTTTGAAGGCAAGATATGATTTGAAAGAAATAGGAATACGAGAGGATTTACATCCGAGGCCAGATGGCTAGGGGAGCTATTGTGTTGAAGAGATTAACATATTGTCCAAGGGTGAGAGAAGAAGTATTTGTGAGTGTTTGTAAGGAATCAAAGTTTCCTCTGGGTACTCATCTAATCTTAAGAGGATTGTGTCGATGAAAGATTTGAAATTAGTAGGCCAAAAGTCTCATGATTGTCATGTATTGTGCAACAATTACTCCCAGTGGCTGTTCGAGGAATCCATCAAGATGATATGAGACACATTGTAACCTGACTTTGCTTCTTCTTCAATGCTATATGTGGCAAACTATTTGAGACTAAAAAGTTAGAGGAATTGGAGCATGAGGGTTATGTTATTTTGTGAAGGGAATTGGAAGACACGGAGCGGAAATTAACTTTAAAAAATTTTTCCATTCCCTGCCAGGATCTACCGAATGTGTTTAAGTTAAGGAGAAAGAAGTGTTACCTTTGGTATTTTAGATGTAGTCGCGACCTCCTCAGCTTCTAGTCACGACCTATCGTCTCTGGAGTTTTCAGTCGCGACCTGTCGTCTCTTTCGGTTTTCTGACGTTCAGGACCCCCGTATGGTCGCGACCTAAGTGTCTGCGAGTCACAACCTGTTGTCCTACCTGGTACTCTCTTTCGATTGCAAGAAGTTGACAACTCAGATCGGCTTCCTCTACCGGTATCCACACGAACGACGTGTGTAACATCCCGATTTTTGGTCTAGGAGAACGGGAGGTAGTCTGATATGGGCAGGCTGCTAAACCCGTAGTCCCAGGGTAGTAATTTGATGTGGGCGGATTACTTACCTGTATTTTGTAGGAATCAGAGGGATAAGCTAAGTCCTTCAGGATTTAAAGATGAGTTAAGTCTTTAACCTACAGAATCGGGACAGTTCACCTAGTTCAAAATGAGGAATGTGAGGAATATCCCAAGTTTTAAGCCTAGGAATTCTGCAGGTAGCTTGATATGGGCTGGCTCCTGTGTAAGATAACCTGATATGGGCAGGTTGTCGAGCCTTTCAATTAACGATGACTCCCGAAGAGTTTAAGGGATGAGTTATTGAAAGAGAATTTCTAGAACTTAAGATGAAGGATAAGAATATGAGAATAGATGCCAGAAAGAGAATGCAGGGGCAAAATCGTAATTATGGGAAAGATTGGGCTGGTAGCCGATGAGTACCATATTTTGCCAGAAAATAGAGAAAATTATGCTGATCATTTCACTGAACTGTGAAATGTGCTTATGAGGTCTCTATGTGTATGAAAGAATTAGAAATATGACCAGGGGTAAAATGGTCATTTTGGAAAAGTGTGCGCGTGAGTGCTTTTTCAGGCAAAAACAGCCCGGCCCGGATAAAATATCTGAAAATACCGGGAGATAGAGAAACGGATTCCGGGTTGAATGAGGAGTCACGGAATTTTGATTTGAGGTCCCGATTTTTCTGTAAAAATTCCGGAAGATGGGAATTTACAGTTATAATCGGTAAAGGAAAGGCAGTCCGAATAGAGATGATCGGACTGTGGCCAGGGGGCCGTATAGTGTTTCTAAGGCCTTTAGTGACACCAGGGAAGGCCCAGGCCATTAGATCAGTCCAGTGGTAAAAGGGGCCGGTGTCCGGGAAAAAGGTGCGAAATGACGAAAATGCCCCTATGTTTATAGAACAGCTGAAGAATGAGTAAAGGGTATTTTGGTCATTTGTCTAAGGTTAGACAGTCCAGGGAAGTTATCTGGATAATTGACCAGGGTCAGAGAATACTCTGGTAAGATGGGAAAAGACAATAATGCCCCTAGACCTAGTAAAGTAAAGAAAGAGAGACTAAGGGCATTTTGGTAATTTGCCAAGGGTGTTTCTTGGGAATCGTGCCATCAGAGTACTTGGGCTGGATCAGAGACCCAAGATGATATTCTCAGGCCCAAAAACGTGGCCCAGTAGTTATGTGAGGAAAAGTGGCATTAAAATAATGATTTAATGACTTTTCAGTAAAATAAAGTTACTCGGTTGGCACGATAATCGAGGAGGTGATCAGATAAAGTATGGGACTTATCTGGATAGCATTGGAAGGCGTGAAAGGTCCCTTCCAGATGCCACATGGCGTCATCTTAGAGGCAGAAGAAAAGTTAAGGACACATGGCACGATCTCAGCCGCTGATTCCGGTGCAAGACTCTGGAACTATCTGGAAAGGCTGAGTCAGCTGATGAGGTGTCCCGGGATTTAGACATGTGAGAAATGTGCTGCTGAGGTGTCCGCTGAGGTGTCCTGGATGATGAAGTAAAAAGGAATAAAAGAAAATAGGAAATTCCAGGAAAAACCAGGACCACATGTTCAGATGGCTTCAAAATTACAGGAATGCCATTGAGGGAAACTATAAATACCCCCTCCCCCTCCCATTTCATGCATCACGTTTTTGGCAAGAAGAGAGAAAGAAGAGAGAGAAGGAGAAAGAAAGAAGAGAGGAAGTTCTGGCGGAGCTGGAAGCAGAATAAGGATAGTAGAGTTCTGCTGAGCTAGCCAGGTAGTAACTAATCCTAGCTTTTATGTAATGGCTTTGTGATTGATGTGCTATTGTTTGGTTGGATTGTTGTCTTATATGTTATGTCTGAAGCTCTACTGCAATGCTATGATCATATGTTATTGAGTATGGAAGCACGCGGCATGCTTATCTGTACACAATCACAAGCAAGCACTGTCACACTGCATTACATATACTGTTATGATTATTACTACTGAGATTCCCCCGAATCTCATCCCCCTTGTATAACCATTTCAGGGAGGTTATGTCAAGGTAGCTTTTGAGAATTTTGAGAGACGCCGTTATGCTGCTGAAATTTCGGCGGAGATAGCAGTAGTGGAGGAAGGATATGATGCGTACTGTGTACGTAGGTACTGTCTAAGGAGGCTGGTAGTGAGTGGACCTAGCCGGTTCATCCAGTCTTTCCTGGGTACTTACGTAGAATGGTAGTTCTAATGAGAGGATTACCGAATCAGTACAGCTAGTATAGCTTCCGCAGGTGTGCTCTGAGGAGTCTAAGGCAGGATGTTTCATTTTCGTATCAGAGAAACGGATTCTGGCTTAGGAAATGCTCTGAATAGATAATTTATGGTGATAGTACAGAATAAGGTTAGCACAGAACAAAGGGTTCTGGCTCCGAGCGTAAGATTCTAGCACAGAACAGAAGGTTCTGGCTTAGTGATACTCTGATTTAGAAAGGTTATTTCCCTAGAGTACATAGAGGTTTAGAAAAGCCCAGTGGAGGTAAAGCTCTTAAATGAGAAAGTGAGATAAGGTAGACCCCGGAATTATGTCAAGATGGGGTAAGATATGAAAGAAATGGACACTACTCACAAGTCCAGTAAGTTGTCCATAAGCATAAGCAGATAAATAGATGATAAGAGATTGATGAGCTATAATAAGATAGCTAGAATGAGATTTGTCTAGGAATGATCCTAGGACAAGGCCTAAGGCTAGAGATGTGATGGGCTGATGTTCCCTAAGCAGAGGGATTCCATCACAGAGAAGTGATAGACCTAGGGTAGAGTACCCTAGAGGATAGAAATGATAGTAAGAGATGATGGATGAGATCCATGCGACTGAAGTTCGCTAGGATCAAGAGAAAGAGGTAGGGAAGCATTGGCTAAGAGTACTCTGGGAGGTAGCTCAAGTTGTGAAGCCAATAGCAAGAGAAAGAGGCAATAGTTCAGGCAGGGGACTGATCAAGGAGAAGATCAGGTTGGAGAGCAGAGATGTCAAAGTGGTGAGCCATGGCACATAGGAGTGTCGAGTAGGGCAACGCAGTGGTGAGAGAAAGGCCACTTGGCGAGAGTTGCCTACGAATGCTGACATCCTAGGAAAGGTGTTTGCTACCACAGACAGAGTCTCCAAATTTCCCTGAGGTCGACCCTAAGAATGGTTAAGAGGAACCATAGCTATAAGGGCGACTAAGCTGTAAGGAACTATATGCCTAGATGATAATGTGGACGAAGAGTTCTTTTCTGATCTAGAGAATGTGGTTATTATAACGAGTTATGAGAAATAATTAGTAAGATAATAATTCTGTCTTAGCTCAGTGATGAGGTTGCTGTATGAGGGGTTAGGACATGGATAGCTGTAAGCAACTATAATGAAAGATGTTAGTTGCTAAGAATCCATGTGGAAGGTCTGGGACCAAGCTGTTGCTCCTCTAGACCATCACTGGAGTGCGAATAAGACAGAAAGGGATGATCTTACTGGTTATAGATATGACTGCGTTATAAGAATCACATAGCTGTATAGATCAGTAAGAAGTTCTCTTCAGGGAAAGATGAGGTATCCCTTAAAATTTCGAGGACAAAATTTTTAAAAGGGGAGGAGAATTGTAACATCCCGATTTTTGGTTTAGGAGAACTGGGAGGTAGTCTGATATGGGCAGGCTGCTAAACCCGTAGTCCCAAGGTAGTAATTTGATGTGGGCGGATTACTTACCTGTATTTTGTAGGAATCAGAGGGATAAGCTAAGTCCTTCAGGATTTAAAGATGAGTTAAGTCTTTAACCTACAGAATCGGGACAGTTCACCTAGTTCAAAATGAGGAATGTGAGGAATATCCCAAGTTTTAAGCCTAGGAATTCTGCAGGTAGCTTGATATGGGCTGGCTCCTGTGTAAGATAACCTGATATGGGCAGGTTGTCGAGCCTTTCAATTAACGATGACTCCCGAAGAGTTTAAGGGATGAGTTATTAAAAGAGAATTTCTAGAACTTAAGATGAAGGATAAGAAGATGAGAATAGATGCCAGAAAGAGAATGCAGGGGCAAAATCGTAATTATGGGAAAGATTGGGCTGGTAGCCGATGAGTACCATATTTTGCCAGAAAATAGAGAAAATTATGCTGATCATTTCACTGAACTGTGAAATGTGCTTATGAGGTCTCTATGTGTATGAAAGAATTAGAAATATGACCAGGGGTAAAATGGTCATTTTGGAAAAGTGTGCGCGTGAGTGCTTTTTCAGGCAAAAACAGCCCGGCCCGGATAAAATATCTGAAAATACCGGGAGATAGAGAAACGGATTCCGGGTTGAATGAGGAGTCACGGAATTTTGATTTGAGGTCCCGATTTTTCTGTAAAAATTCCGGAAGATGGGAATTTACAGTTATAATCGGTAAAGGAAAGGCAGTCCGAATAGAGATGATCGGACTGTGGCCAGGGGGCCGTATAGTGTTTCTAAGGCCTTTAGTGACACCAGGGAAGGCCCAGGCCATTAGATCAGTCCAGTGGTAAAAGGGGCCGGTGTCCGGGAAAAAGGTGCGAAATGACGAAAATGCCCCTATGTTTATAGAACAGCTGAAGAATGAGTAAAGGGTATTTTGGTCATTTGTCTAAGGTTAGACAGTCCAGGGAAGTTATCTGGATAATTGACCAGGGTCAGAGAATACTCTGGTAAGATGGGAAAAGACAATAATGCCCCTAGACCTAGTAAAGTAAAGAAAGAGAGACTAAGGGCATTTTGGTAATTTGCCAAGGGTGTTTCTTGGGAATCGTGCCATCAGAGTACTTGGGCTGGATCAGAGACCCAAGATGATATTCTCAGGCCCAAAAACGTGGCCCAGTAGTTATGTGAGGAAAAGTGGCATTAAAATAATGATTTAATGACTTTTCAGTAAAATAAAGTTACTCGGTTGGCACGATAATCGAGGAGGTGATCAGATAAAGTATGGGACTTATCTGGATAGCATTGGAAGGCGTGAAAGGTCCCTTCCAGATGCCACATGGCGTCATCTTAGAGGCAGAAGAAAAGTTAAGGACACATGGCACGATCTCAGCCGCTGATTCCGGTGCAAGACTCTGGAACTATCTGGAAAGGCTGAGTCAGCTGATGAGGTGTCCCGGGATTTAGACATGTGAGAAATGTGCTGCTGAGGTGTCCGCTGAGGTGTCCTGGATGATGAAGTAAAAAGGAATAAAAGAAAATAGGAAATTCCAGGAAAAACCAGGACCACATGTTCAGATGGCTTCAAAATTACAGGAATGCCATTGAGGGAAACTATAAATACCCCCTCCCCCTCCCATTTCATGCATCACGTTTTTGGCAAGAAGAGAGAAAGAAGAGAGAGAAGGAGAAAGAAAGAAGAGAGGAAGTTCTGGCGGAGCTGGAAGCAGAATAAGGATAGTAGAGTTCTGCTGAGCTAGCCAGGTAGTAACTAATCCTAGCTTTTATGTAATGGCTTTGTGATTGATGTGCTATTGTTTGGTTGGATTGTTGTCTTATATGTTATGTCTGAAGCTCTACTGCAATGCTATGATCATATGTTATTGAGTATGGAAGCACGCGGCATGCTTATCTGTACACAATCACAAGCAAGCACTGTCACACTGCATTACATATACTGTTATGATTATTACTACTGAGATTCCCCCGAATCTCATCCCCCTTGTATAACCATTTCAGGGAGGTTATGTCAAGGTAGCTTTTGAGAATTTTGAGAGACGCCGTTATGCTGCTGAAATTTCGGCGGAGATAGCAGTAGTGGAGGAAGGATATGATGCGTACTGTGTACGTAGGTACTGTCTAAGGAAGCTGGTAGTGAGTGGACCTAGCCGGTTCATCCAGTCTTTCCTGGGTACTTACGTAGAATGGTAGTTCTAATGAGAGGATTACCGAATCAGTACAGCTAGTATAGCTTCCGCAGGTGTGCTCTGAGGAGTCTAAGGCAGGATGTTTCAACGTGCTAGCGTCTCTTGTCCCTCTAGGGCTTTCTCAAGAATCCGTCCTCACCGTCTCTATTTTGGCCGTTTCTTATCTGCTAACCTTTTGCACTCTCCTTGCCCCTTTTTCTCTCTCGTGTAGAACCCTAGCCCCTAATGTCAAATATATAGGATGCTATCGGTGTTCTAATTGGGCTGGGTTTCAGAATTAATCTTATATTAATTCTGAAATTAATACAATATCATATATTGCATAATTTGATAAGAAACTAATTAAATAAATATGGTTTATATTAAATCTGTCCCACAGATTTAATTCACCTACTTATTTAATTTAAAATAAAGATAAGACAGAGTTATATTTGATTTATTCTCATAAATCAAATTTGAGATATCTTATCAATTTAAATTTCAAATTCAAATAGATCATATCAAATTAAATTCAAATTCAAAAGTGATAGATTAGATTTAATTTATCCTTATAAATTAAATCTTGCAAATATCTCTTATATTATATATAATATATATATACAAATTTATATATATAAAAAATATATATAATCACCCTAGATTATTCATTGAATCTGGACATGTCTTAGATTCAATAAATCTGGACATCACAGCTCGTGTTGAGCTATTTTGTGTGCGACCTTGTAGGCCCATATGAAGTTGGCAGTGGGCCAGTTACTGTACTGACCCACAAGTCGTCAGCGGCCTCTAGCAAGATATTACGACTACCCAAATCATATGAGGATCGATGAACGATATTACCTTTTATACAACCATATCACGTCCCTTTTGTCACACGATATTTTGGTCATAGATGAGGCATGGATAACGACATCCTCCTGTTCCTAACCGTTACTTTCTCGATCCCTGAGTAGTCTGACTATAGAAATGGAACTACCTTTCCATTACAGTATGGCCATACATTTCTCAGACTCACTCATCGAGGGGCCCAGTAATATCTCTCTACGAATGTGAGGGACAAATTCCATCTTGACCATTCACATTCCTCCGCATGAAAAACCACTAAACCCAACATAGTCTTTATGATCACTCGGTCAAAAGTGACTTTTGACTAGGTCAAAGCTGAGCGTTTGTCATGTAGGAATCCATGATGATCTCAGGTCAAAGGTCATAGTAACATGGTTTGTATATGAGAGAAGCTTATGACTTAACCCATGCAGCTCTCTCATAGCGGGTCAGTCCAACACCTTGTACTCTTACATGTGCCTATGACTTTGATTTATATCTCTATATATCTTCAAAGTCATACTGGTCTTATTTCATCTCTACTCCCGCATAGATGACCGACCAGGGATATTTAGGATACGATCATGAGTTATCCAAGGATGGTCATCATAGTAAACATGCAAAAAATATGATAACATAATTAAGAAAATCATAAAACAACAATGTTTATAAGACAATGATTGGCCCCTAGGGCACAATTTCCAATATTTTGTGCCAGCTTGAAAAACAGTTTCTTCCTGCCCTTTTTGACATCATGGTACACCTCATCGTTCATCTAGTGCGAGAGATAAAACTGTGTGGCCCTGTATACTTATGATGGATATATCCATTTGAAAGATACATGAAAATCCTTAAAGGGTATATGAAGAATCCAAATCGGCCCGAAGCATCCATTGTTTAAAAATATGTTGCCGAAGAAGCTATGGGTTTTTATCAACAATACCTGTCTACAGTAAGACTTACTGGTCTCCCTAAACCCCGTGCCAAACAGGGGGGTCAACGTGGAATGTCCGTGATGAGTGTTGATCGTAATGAATTACAACAAATACACTTACACATCTTGAATAACATTGATGAAGTTCAAGACTATATTGTTGTTCATAAAGAGCTTGTCTGGAAAAAAAGTAATAGGATGACAGAGAAAAGCTTATTAGAGAACACAACAAATCTTTTGCACATTGGTTCAAATTGGAGGTTGAAAATGAGGATTGTGTTTCTGATACAGTTAGATGGTTGGCATGTGGTCCTGAACTTAATGTGATATGTTAGAATTCATTTGATATCAACGGGTATTCCTTTTATATGAAGTCCCTAGATGATGAAAGTAGTGTGCAAAATAGTGGTGTTATGTTAGTGGCTGAAGCTATGCATTTCTCTAGTTCAAAAGACAACCATCCTAAATTAGCAGTCATCCCTTATTATGGCGTTGTTGAAGAGATTTGGGAGGTGGACTACTCCAAATTCACGGTTCCCGTGTTCAAATGCAAGTGGGCTAATGTAAACAACAGTGTTATGGTCGATCGGTTAGGATTTACACTGGTTGATTTGAATAATAAGAGTTTTGGGGATGAGCCTTTCATTATGGCAGACCAAGCAAAGCAAGTATTCTATATCACTGGTCCTGCAAATGAAAGATGGTCTGTCGTGCTCCAAGGAAAAAGGGTTGTTGACGATGATGATTCTATTTGTGAGATCCCATCTTTTTCAGTAGGTTTACCAAAATTAAATGAAGAAAAAGTGGATTCTGATTGATTTGTATGTGTTTCATGTTTTTGATATAGTATAAACATGCAATATTAAGTTTCTTGTTATGATTGCATATATGTTTTTGATGTAATAATAACATAGACAAATTCTTGTTCTGATAAGAATGTTGTAACATGAAGGGATGGGATGATATATATGATGATAAAGGAGTTTAAAAAAATAACTACAAAATTAAAACCGGTCTTAAGTGCTATCCGGTGTAAAAAGTCTACTAGTGTCATTTTTGTAAATAAATTATAATATTTTTTACACCAGTTTTATATTTTATCCGGTGAAAAAGTCTTCTTATATCTTAAATAAACGTCGCAAAATAACATTTTACATCGGTTATGTTTTTGTTCGGGTTAGAATAATTTTTATCCGGTGTAAAATTTCTATATACATTTTTTAAGCTCGCCCCTTGGCGCGACTCTCATTCTCATTTCTCACGTACTCTATCATAACTCGCTCGTTGTTCTCTGTGGTTTTCTTGTGGCTTCTCCATGCTCAGTCATTCTTCTCTGCTTTGCTGTGTACGTGTCCTTTGCACTTATTTTCCTATGTACGTGCTTCACCATTTTTATGTTCGTTTAATATAGGTTTTCTACTTTTCCTGATAAATATGCTTGCACTTCTTTCCATTCATAACTGCTAAAGGAACAAGTTTTGTGTACTCTGACGGGTTGAAGGAAAAAGGGTTAAGTCTATTTACAATGTTTGATTTTGTTATTGTGTATATAGGAATATGGGGGATAGAGTTACTCAGAATGAGGCTAGCGATGCTCCAAGCGACACTACGCAAAGGAAGGGCAGAAGTGCGACGCGTTTGAAAGACATTTCGAAGGGCAGGAAAGAGGGGAAACTGCTGCCGATTGAGTTTGACAGAAACTGGAACCCAGTTGGTGAACACAGGACCAAGTACGTAAGTTATGTCAGTCTCCTAGTACGCAACAAGCCTAACATCACCATAGAGACTTAGGATGCTGCTGATGATCGCGTGAAGAATCAAATTTGGGACACTATCATGGTATAGGAACTATCTATCTTATATTGTATGCAGAGCAATATCAAATACACAACTGTTTGTTGATTACTATGCTTTCAATGGCAATCATTGCAGCTAACTTACGATGTTTCCAACAATGAAGTCTTGAAGAAGAAGAATTTGTCTTATTGCGCTGAGCTTTAGAGGGCATTCAAGACACAACTAGCTCATCATTATGTGCATGGACGGGACAAAAATGGCCATCCTCAACCTTCTCCATTCCCAGCCAGGATCTTTCGAATGTGTTTAAGTCATGGAGAAAGAAGTGTTACCTTCGGTATTCGAGCTGTGGTCGCGACCTCAGTATCCACTAGTCGCGACTTTTCACCTCTGGAGTTTTCAGTCGGGACCTCCTCAGCTTCTAGTCACGACCTGTCGCCTCTGGAGTTTTCAGTCGCGACCTCCTCAGCTTCTTGTCACTACCTGTCACCTCTGGAGTTTGCAATCGCGACCTCCTCAGCTTCTTGTCACGACCTGTCGCCTCTGGAGTTTGCAGTCGCGACCTACTCAGCTTCTACTCATGACCTGTCATCTCTGGAGTTTGCAGTCGCGACTTCCTCTGCTTCTAGTCGCGACCTGGCGTCTCTTTCCGAATTTCTGACGTTCAGATGCCAATTTAGTCGCGACCTATGTGTCAACTGGTCGCGACTTCGTCGTACCTGGTGCTCTTTTCTAGATCACAAGAAGTCGACAACTCAGATCGGCTTCCTCTACCGGTATCCACACGAATAGCGTTCGAACCAAGAAACGACGTGCTAGCGCTTCTTGTCCCTCTAGGGCTTTCTCAAGAATCCGTCCTCACCGTCTCTATTTCGGCAATTTCTTATCTGCAAACCTTTTGCACTCTCCTTGCCCCTTTTTCTCGTGTGTAGAACCCTAGCCCCTAATGTCAAATATATAGGATGCTATCGGGCTTCTAATTGGGCCGGGCTTCAGAATTAATCTTATATTAATTCTGAAATTAATACAATATCATATATTGCATAATTTGATAAAAAACTAATTAAATAAATATGGTTTTTATTAAATCCGTCCCACAGATTTAATTCACCTATTTATTTAATTTAAAATAAAGATAAGACGGAATTATATTTGATTTATTCTCATAAATCAAATTTGAGATATCTTATGAATTTAAATTTTAAATTTAAATAGATCATATCCATTTAAATTCAAATTCAAAAGTGATAGAAATTTAATTTATCCTTATAAATTAAATCTTGCAAATATCTCTTATATTATATATAATATATATATACGAATTTATATATATATATAAAATATATATAACCACCCTAGATTATTCATTGAATCTAGACATGTCTTAGATTAAATGAATTTAGACATCACAGCTCGAGTTGGGATATTTTGTGTGCGACCCTGTAGGCCCATATGAAGTTGGCTGTGGGCCAGTTACTATACTGATCCACAAGTCGTAAGCGGTCTCTAGCAAGACATTATGACTACCCAAATCATATGAGGATTGATAAACGATGTAACCTTTCATACAACCATATCACGTCCCTTTTGTCACACGATATTTCAGTCATGGATGAGGCATGGAGAATGTTATCCTCCTGTTCTTGACCGTTACTTTCTCGATCCTTGAGTAGTCTGACTATAGAAATGGAACTACCTTTCCATTACAGTATGGCCATACATTTCTCAGACTCACTCATCAAGGGGCCCAGTTATATCTCTCTACGAATGTGAGGGACAAATTCCATCTTGACCATTCACATTCCTCCGTATGAAAAAATACTAAGCCCGAACATAGCCTTTATGATCACTCGGTCAAAAGTGACTTTTGACTAGGTCAAAGCTGAGCGTTTGCCATGTAGGAATCCATGATAATCTCAGGTCAAAGGGCATAGTGACATGGCTTGTATATGAGAGAAGCTTATGACTTGACCCATGTAGTTCTCTCATAGCGGGTTGGTCCAACACCTACTCTTACATGTGCCTATGATTTTGATTTATATCTCTATATATCTTCAAAGTCATACTGGTCTTATTTCATCTCTGCTCCCGCATAGATGACCGACCAGGGACATTTAGGATAAGATCATGAGTTATCCAAGGATGGTCATCACAGTAAACATGCAAATAATGTGATAACATAATTAAGAAATTCATAAATCAACAATGTTCATAACATAATGATTGGCCCCTAGGGCACAATCTCCAACAATATTTAGTCTGGTTTAGATGAACTCCGTCTGTATCCTTTTTCGCCATTTTATGTCAAGTCTTCTCAGACATGCGCAGTAGTTCATCATGATCACCTTCTCCGATATCTGTTTTATATTCATTTCTTCTATTCTTCTATCTTAACTCTCAAATGGCTTCTTCCTCATCCACCCCTCCTTCTCCGCCTCACAAAAGACAAAGACATAATTTTGAAGACAAACATGTCTGTCATGATAACCCTTCAATTTCTTCTCCTCCTCCCCTGCTTCAGAAACTGGTGGAGTGCCTAGAGGAACTCATCCCGTGGTTCAATGCCCTGGAGTGCTCGGTGGAATAACTGAGTCTGAAAGTTGAGAGGATGAATGAACGTTTCAGAGCCTTCCGTTCTGAAGTTCGTCGCCATCAACAGGATGATAGTTTCTTTCATGCTATTGTTGATCCCAATTCTGACTCCCAAAACACTGACTCGAAAGATGATGATGAGTGAAAACAGTTGTGTATCTTCATATTTTTTTTGCATTGAAACTTAACCCATAGTCAATCGGTCAAACTAATGAATCGATAAATTTAGATTAGTTCAACTAAGAGTTTGAGATGTATTTAAGTCAAATTTTATCTTTTCCCCCTCCTTTCGTTGAACTTAAGATGGTGCTGTTTTGGGTAAAAATAAAAAAAATAATAGTTATTAACATATGATTAATTTAGCAGTGTAAGTACCCGTTATATCTTTTTAAGTCTTAAATTTAATTTTTAGAAGAGATACGTATATTGGGAAAAACAATCACAAATATCAAAATTGAATACCTAATAATAAGATATAATAATAGTTTGTAATGTTTGAGTTTTAATAACTCTTTTTATTACAAATATTACTCTTTTTGGAGTTGTATATAAATATATTTATATTTCTTTAATTAAATTAAATTATTTAATTATAAAAGGGTTAACTCTAATTCAATTATAATTAAAAATATTAAGTTATTAACCCTTGAACAATTGTCTCAACTGATGATTGGGCTGATTTTTAATATATTAGTTAATATTTTCTTGACATTCCCTCTCATCTACCGCATCTTATTATTTTGATATGCCACTCAAAGTGCCTTAGATTATGTGAAGTTTATTCTATTTGAACTAATGAAACAATTAATTCATTTAGTTAATTAGGGAGTGAGTGCGGGTATCGTCATTCGTCCAGTCTTCAAGGATTACGTGCCCAAGGGGCATTTACATTAACTTTTGACACGTTTTAATCATTCATATGCTGCTTATTAGTTCTGTCTTCATTCATCCAATATTATCATTATTATTGTTATTATTATAAATTTAATTGTTTTAAACTAGAAAGAGAAAAAAATTACTTGTCAAAATTGCAGAGAATGATAGGTGGAAATATCTTTTGGAGGCTTAATTTTGTTGCCCCTAGTTTACTTTCAATTTTTTCACCATAAACTTTCAATTTATTTTTTAAATAACATAATATTTGAAACTATATCATATTGATATTCCAATTAACCCATGCTATTAAAACTCAATTTGAGTAAACTAATCAGACTGATAAATTAGTAAATCAATCCCTTAATTGATATAATTAAGAGTTTTAATAGATTGAACGGGTTATATTTTATATATTTTTTTTTGTGATTGAGCTTGTAACGTGAAATGAAATTGTTTTCGGTTAAAAAAATATTAATCATTCATATATATTTTGTATTTTAATGATTTATTTTATTAGATTATATATGGTTTATATATAAATATTATTTTTACTCATAGATTAATAATTTTTTATTTAAATATTATTTTTATAGTTATATATAATTTTTTGTATACTTTAATTAAATTATATTATTTTAATCATCATTAGGCTTACATCAATTTAACCATGGCTAGATTACTTACTCATGAACTATTATCTCGACCTGTTCAATAACTAGTCTAGTTTTTAGTACCTTAAATTAATTTGAATTTAAATTAAGTCAAATTCTAACAAGATAGCCTCTTTAAGATAAATACTTACATATTTCTATAGTGTCATGTCATTTGAACTATGTCCAATCAAAATATAACCACTCAACTGATGACTCATCTAAACTAAATTAAGAGATTTATTTTTTTCTTCAATCTAAATAAAATATAAATTCTTTCAGATGAGTCATCAGCCAATTAGGATTAAAATATGTTGAGTTGTTATATTCATAATTCAGATGACGTGTCACTTCTAAAATATATAAATATTTATCTCTTTATAAAAAATATTTTTTTATATTCACATGAACTTGAATCTATGTCGTGCATAGGTAACTATAATCATATTTATTGGAACAAATATTTCTTAATAATTTCTTACTTATTATGAATTGGATAAAAAAAAATAGGAAACTAAGGGTTAGTTTGCTAAAAATTAAAAAGAAAGCTTCCCTCAATAATAATAAATTTAATTAAGCCATTCTCAAGGGGTGAGTGTAAAACCAGACTATAATTAATTTTTTTTTTTTGACAAATGAGATACAAAAAATATTAGTATATCGTTCGTAAGTATCATGCCAACAATTAATAGACAACATGCATGGAACATTCTTAATTTGATTTTGCTTATTCAACCATTAAATATATAATGATAATGATTAACCAAAAAACCATTAATAAGCACGCCAAGTTACAATAATGGTACTTTAAACATTAAACATGGAATGATTGTGAAGAAAAGCATTAAAAATGTGAAATGATTAAATATTAATCAAAATTTAAAAGTTTTTTTTTAATATAGACTTTGTCAAAATAGGATGAACTAGATCAACAAACCCATCTCTCATAGACTTTCGTCTTTTATTTGTTCTCTTTTTTTTGTAACTTCTCCTTTATATATATGGTTGGGAATTAAAAAAACTATATTAAGCGAGCCACCCCTTATTTATACTGAATATTACTAAAATTTGATTAAGTAAATAGGAGATACTAGGTAATTATAAAATATAATTTTTTTAATTTTAACATTATTTAAATTGGAAATAATTTAAAATTTAAAATTTAATATAAATATTTTAATTGTTATTTTAAATTTCATTTAATGTTGTGGGAACTCAAAAGCAAACTCTCGTGGCCTTGCTTTCCAAGCTCACGCAGGTGTATTTTACTAGCAAACCATAGGGAGATCTAAGGTTAGTGGCCTCCATCATAATTGAACTGAGTTAATCTAATTATAATTAAGATAATATAATTTAATTAAAATATAAAACTATTCATATGTAATCTTAATAAAAATAATATTTAAATAAAAAGATATTAATCTACAAATATATGGAACATTTATAAATTACAAATAATTCAACAAAATATAGTTTTTTATACTATTGATTAGATTTTATTATTAAGTATCTAGTTTCAAACCCTTCCTAACATATATGTCTCATCTAAAAATTTAACTCGAGATATAAAAGGATCTAGCATAGCCTTACACGTTAGACCAACTCTGTATTTATATCCAACATAATATAGTTACTATAGTACAAATTTGACACACTACTATGTTTTCTTAACTCAAAACAACTTTTTTTTATAAACAAAAGTTTAAATGAGTTGAGTCTTGAAGGCCCATCAGAGTCAGAGCATGCATCTAGACTCAAAGTACTCTTACAAAAATATTTATAAATCATCCACCAATAAGGTCTTCATATTAGTAGAGAGATTTAAACTCATAACTTTATAGGTGATGAGTTAACTCTTTATCAATTAGATCAACCTTTATTAGCAAAACAATATTATTTTAGACCTAATAATCTGATGGACCTGTTTAAAACTTATGACTGGATAAATTAAGGGACTGGTCCACTTAACCAATTTATAGATCATACCAGTCAATTCGAATTGAGTTTAAATATAATGAAAATTTTTACTCTAATTCTATTTTTTTAAAACCTTAATAAAATTTATAAAAGCAATACAAAAGTACAGTATTACAAATATAATTGAGTAATAATTATTAAATATTTCTAGAGTTTATTGGAGATATAATTGGATGGGCATGAAGTACTTGGAGAGGGAGCAGGGGAGGGGGAGAGGGAGAGAGCACTTCATTCTTTCTTCTTCGTACATGTAGGAAAGAGACAGTCTCTTCTGGACAGGTTTTAGTTTATCCCTCTCCTAGAGCATCCCATACACATCTACAAACACCCCCTCCTTCCTTTCCTCTACTATGCGCATTACACGTTGTGCAATCTTATTTGCCAACGTGAAGAACCGGTGAGCTGACGCGGAACGTCGCTTTCACCAAGAGCTTCCTCACACAAACAACAGCACACAAAAAAGAAGTGGGGGAGTGAGGGCCTAATCACTTACCCTCGTGATAGCCCCCTTCCTCTCTTGATTAAAGTGCCCCCTTTTCCATCTTTACCCCTGACCTTTTCGGTGAAATTACCGTTTTGGAACAAAATGCTGCCCAACCACTTTTGCCTTAACTCCTATCTGGAATTACAATATGGCCCTGATACTTCCCCTTAATTTACGCCCACGCCCCTAAATTCTTTGTTTAATGTCTGTTTCTTCTTGCCTCCTTCTTGGTAAATATAGTTTTTTTCCTGAGTATAATAGCAAAATAAAAATTGAGGGGAATTAAATCTCTTAAACTCACTAGAACCCATACGAATTAATTAATTATCAATTAAGTACTCCAATCTAGCTTAGATTAGATCAAAATTTAATATGAGAATGATTTGGTGTAAAAAAACTGTTTTTTTTTTAAATTCACACCTTCATAAAATAGGACAAAAAAACTTACTATTTAGAAATAAGATGTTTATCCAACAAAAAAAATGAAATAAGATGTTCAAATAGTCCACAAAACTCAAGTTGATGTTATAAAGCGATGTAGAATCTGATCTTTAGTAATTGAACCAATACTGGTATTGACAATTTCAAGTAATATTATTATAAAACCAAAAAAGAGAAAAAGTTGGCAGACTTCCCTATCCCCTCATCGGCATATTAGCCTTAACAAATTGTATAATTTGTTAGTAGTGAAGTGTGAGGAATGTTCAATGGGTGGAGAAGGCCAATTGTAAGGGAGCTTGCATAAACAGTGTAAGATTCCAAGGAGGGAGGGACAATGTAGGTAAAAATAATCTTTTGATTTCTCTAATTTTAATTCGATTATAATTTAGCCCATAAATTATAACTCCATATAACTCATATCTTATAGTTTAAATATTTAAAATATTAGTTCATATATTTTAAAAAAATAATATTATATATGTAACAAAGTTTAGACACTAACATTTCATTTGAATGATAAGAAAATTATAGAGGAAATAATACTAAAAAAACTTTTAAAAATAGTAAATATTATTTTATTATTTTTAGAATTTTTTTTCTAATATTTTAGTTACTGTGAGTTAAAATTCATGATTAGATATTTTTTAGATTTATCCACTAACTCCAAGTAATTATCACGATCTATAAATAAAGTTTGAGTATGAGATCACTAGTTAAGTTAGAATAACTCACAACCAGTTAATCTAAGTGTTTAGTGGTCATAATTAAATTTTAAAAAAAGTTAAAATTAGAGAGATTAAAATATCTAGAGTGAAATATATAGAAATTGAAAGATAAAAGAAAAGAGAAGGAAAAAACAAAGAAAAAGATAAATAACACCTTGAGAGGTAACAATCATGCTTGCTTGAGCTTCTTTTGCCTACTCTTTTGACTCTTGGTCCTCCTATGGCAATATTAAAAAAGTACGGGGTATCTGATACCATTCCACCTAGAAGTGGGGCTTTTTGGTTATTCCCGTAATTTTGGTTCATGCAAAGGGCACTTTTGTCTAACCAAAGTTACAGCCCATACACACAAACGCATCAGGTTAACGATTTAGCGTGTAGGACTTAGTCCTCTGGCAATGGATGGATGGGGATGTGACACAAAGCAAAGTCGAGAAAAAGCAGTGATTTCTGGTGGGGGGGACTATACCATTTTTACTAGGCAAGACAACTTCCTTACTTGGTGTCATATTTTAAAAAAATATAGGTTATATTTTATAATTCGATATTTAGTTCTACTTGGTAAAAATTCTAACTATTTTAGGCTAGACATAGGCGGGCTAGATGTGGATTGGCTGGACATGCCTAAGTTGTGATGCCATGCTCATGTTGTGGAAAAAAAATCTACAATTATAAACTTCTAAAATAATACCATATTCATATGTCTTCAAGAGTTAAATAATATCTATAATCCACTAAAAATAAAGTAACAAAAAGATAATAATTAAAGTCTTGAAATTCATTGTATATAAAAATTTTTTTTGAAGTCTAAGTAGTTTGTAATTACAACTTTACATCAATTTCCTAAATGTTGACAAGGATGAAGTATCTAAAAAAAATAAATAATTATAATTTATAATATCATATTATGATTAGTAAAATTAAAAAAAATCAATATAGTTATAAATATTAAAAGACGGCAAGCAACTTACGTACTTAACTATTTATATTTTTAAAATGACCTTTTAGTCACCAGTAACTATCATATTCTCACTTCTAAGTATAATATCTAGGGAGAAAAGTAAAAAAAAAAGGGTGTTCATGGGTAGGGCAGAGCAACCCTTGCCCGGTGCCCAGCCTGAAAAAAGTATGGGCTATATTTTACAGCTCAATACATAGCCCTGCCTTATATTTATCGAACTGGGCATGGCCTTTTTTTCTCGGGTTCGGGTGGACATATCGGACCGCGGGCTTTATGAATACCCCTAATTTTTACCCCTCTATTTTATTATTTTTTTAAATTTTTAAATTTTATTTATATATATTATCAATCGATTATTAAAATATTACTTATGACTCTATCATTTCTTTGTTTTTTTTGCCTTTGTTTTTGAGTGGATAGTTTTTGAATATAGATAATGGCCTTATGCAACAAAACAATTATACCCACCACGTTCTTCTATCCTAGTCTAGTTCTACCCAAAGTTCTCTCGTAGACTATCACTTCTTCCTCTTTCCATGTCCGTGAAGTGGTTCTCTTTAGCTTCATTTTCTCTCGCATCATCATCATCATCATCATCTTCATCTTCATCCATCACACCGTGCTCTTTGATCTTTCTAGTGTTACTTTGGGTAAATCCTTTCTGGGTTGCTTACCGGTGGTTCAGTCAAAGCTTCAGCAATCACGAGCTCCTGTTGGATTTAGGAATTTGAGGATGGAAGCTAGGTTTCTCTTGTTTTGTGATGATAATTTCTCAGATTTTAGTTGAGAACTATGATAGAATCTTTATGGGTTAGTTCTGGCCTCTTTTCTTGTTCTGCGTCTTGGTTGGTAGCTGACAGGATAACATCTGTTTTAGAATTAGAAACCTCGGAATCTTGGGCGATTCTTTGATTCTTTTGGGGAGGGGGTATTTGAGTTTCTTACCTTAGCTCAAATTTCTGTATTCCCCCGTTGCATTCTCTCAATTTGAGTCTATTCCGGTGGATGAGACAGCATCTTTTTTAAAGCACATCTTTGTTTCCCCTTTGAATCCCACTTGTTTTCTGGGATTGTGAGGTGCTTAGCGTTGTTCTTGCCCAATTTTCCAGTTTCGATATCCACCTCTCATCACAGTCACCGGTCGAGAATTCTGTTCACTTAGCTTTAAACGAGGGGGAGATGCTCTGGATTTGACAGTGGTTCACCTGGAGTTAGCTCGAAGTCGTATCCAGTACCTCCTGGAACTGTTTCTTGTTCCCTTGTGTTGGTTACTGTTGTGGATGAGTTTGCTCTATGTAGTTGGATTTGGCCTAAAGTTGGGGCATCTACTTTTGGCGCTGTGTTGCTGGATTGTTTCAGTCATATACATGTACTGGTTCAACAACGGTGGAATTATGGAAACCAAGGTTAGTTTTCTTGGTGGTGGCGCCGGTAAGATGCGGCTCAACTGGTGGGAGAAGATCTCTGGCAATAGTTGTAAGATTCATCAACACTACTACCAGTGTATTGGGTCCAAGAAAGTTCGGAGAACTCTGTGGAGAAAACTTTTGCTGACATGGGTACTGGGCTGGACCATGGTATCTTTGTGGATCTTTTGCTTCATGACCTTTCAAGCTACTGAGAAGAAGAAAGAGACTCTGGCAAGTATGTGTGATGAAAGGGCAAGGATGCTTCAGGATCAGTTTAATGTTAGTATGAACTATATCCAAGCCATGTCAATTCTCATCTCAACCTTCCACCATGCGAAGTCCCCTTCTGCAATCGATCAGGTAACTAGTTCTAGATCTCAATTCACTATCTCCCAATTCACTACCATTGATTATTAACAAGATTAATTGAGCATAAGCTGGGATAAGATCTAGTGTTTTTTCTTTGTCTTTGTGAGGAAATCATTCTAAATTCTAACTTGTAATACCCACAGAGAACATTTGCTAGGTACACGGAGCGAACTGCTTTTGAGAGGCCCCTTACTAGTGGTGTTGCTTATGCTGTGAGGGTGCTTCATTCTGAAAGGGAACAATTCGAGAAGCAACAAGGTTGGACCATTAAGAGGATGGATACCCTTGAGCAAAACCCTATTCATGAGGATGATTATGCTCCTGAGGCACTGGAGCCTTCCCCAGATCGAGAAGAATATGCTCCTGTCATTTTTGCACAGGAAACAATTTCCCATGTCATTTCTGTTGATGTGCTGTCCGGAAAGGTGCGTTTCTTTTGCATCTAAATTGGTGTTTTTACCTGTCATTAGTACACTTAAACTATTTTACGTTTAATGCTCCCTCCCAGTTTGTTGGGGCACACATTTTCTTTTTGTATTGCTTGTTTCAGAGGGACTATTTTTATCAAAGCAATAATATACATGAATAATCTCTGTTTTTATGAATTTCACTTAGCTACTCTTTCGTTCAATTACATCTTTTTCAGCTTCATTTTGAATTATGACTCTTATTGGCTTGTTCATGAACAGGAAGATCGTGAAAATGTCTTGCGGGCTAGAGAGTTAGGGAAAGGAGTTTTAACCGCTCCTTTTAGGCTGCTCAAAACAAATAATCTAGGAGTTATCCTCACTTTCGCTGTCTACAACACAGATCTTCCATCAAATGCAGCCCCAAATGAAAGGATTCAAGCGACAAATGGGTACGTGTGAATTTCGGAACTTATTGGGATCTGACATTGTTAAATTTTTTAACATTCACATAGCTTGTTTCCAATGGTAGTTTTAGTTTTGAAGTAACTAATCTGCTCTACTGGGCGACTTATCTCTTCTTTAAAATTCAGGAAAAAACAATTCATGCATGCTGTTTATTTTAGAGAGCTTGAATGTTTAACCACTGTTTTGTAGGTATCTTGGTGGCATCTTTGATATCGATTCATTGGTTGAAAAATTACTTCAACAACTTGCTAGCAAGCAAACTGTGATTGTTAATGTGTATGATACTACTAATCATACCCACCCTATTCCCATGTATGGTTCAAACGTATCAGATGATGGATACTATCATGTTAGCTCCCTGAACTTCGGAGATCCTTTCAGGAAGCATGAGATGCACTGCAGGTAACTTAAATAACGCATAAAGAGTCTGATGTCTCTATACTTCGCATAGTTTTAACCATGATGTTTCTTCTTTATAATAAAAAAGAATATATCCGGTGTGATGAGGTTAATCCATATAAGGTGATGCCAGATTCTTGAGTCTCATGAGATTTTGCCATTGGCACTACCAAAATGAGTGCTTTTTTATTTTATTGTTCCCTTTTTTGGGGTTTACTAGTCCCAATGTCTAACTTCATTTATTTGTTTATTGCAATAATTGAAATGTGGACGTCATCTAAATATATGAACTATGGATGAAATTTAAGTTTGATTTTGGCACAGGTTCAAACAGAAACCTCCATGGCCATGGGTGGCAATTGCTACATCAATCGGAATCCTTGTTATTGCGCTACTTGTAGGGCATATTTTTCATGCTACCGTGAATCGAATTGCTAAAGTGGAGGATGATTACCGTGGGATGATGGAACTTAAAAAACGAGCCGAGGCAGCTGATGTTGCAAAATCCCAGGTATGTGATCTTTCCATTTTATAACAACCAAGGCTTCACGTTTGTACTATTCAAGTAGGACTAACCAAATATTAAAACTGCAGTTTCTGGCCACTGTTTCTCATGAGATCAGAACACCAATGAATGGTGTCCTTGGTAAGTAGCTGAAAACCCTTTATCAGACTTGTCTTAAATTGCCAAGGTTACACACACAACACCACACAAATGAAAGCTTCTGCTCTGAGTACTGACCTCACTCTAAAATGGAACATTCAGGAATGTTGCATATGCTTATGGACACAGATCTAGATGTAACACAGAAAGAATATGTCAGAACAGCACAGGGTAGTGGAAAAGCTCTAGTGTCACTTATAAATGAGGTTTTGGACCAGGCAAAGATTGAATCTGGTAAGCTTGAGCTTGAGGCAGTGCTATTTGACATGCGAGCAATTTTGGATGATGTGTTGTCACTATTCTCTGAGAAATCTCAAGAAAAAGGAGTAGAGGTAATTTTTCTTGCTTTCTCTGTTGAACTTTCTTCATGTTGATAATTATAAAATGTTCACTGTATAATTATAATCGGCTCTTCCTGATTTATTTTTTGGGGAGTACAGTTGGCAGTGTATATCTCAGATAAGGTTCCTGAACAGCTAGTGGGTGATCCAGGAAGGTTTCGGCAAATAATTACAAATCTCATGGGCAATTCAATCAAGGTAAGTCTAGGTTGTACCCAAAGAAAATCTATATAGAGAAGAAAATATGTATCATCAGATTTTATCAAAACTTCTTCCCATTTTTTATTTGGCAGAAAATTGCTTCCCCATTATGATGTAAAGTTATTCTGGTACCCTGATTTTGCATTTGTTGTTTAAAAAGTGTTTCCTATTCCTCATGAGAAAAAATGGGTGAAATCAAATTTATTTAGAGATCTACCCAGTGTCCTAATCAGTTAATACAATTTCATAACATAGTTTCAATATTGAACTTAGTTTTCCGTTGTTCCAGCTAATTTTAGTTATCAAAAGAGCTAAAGTGAGAAGTGTTTTTCTATAGCAAGCATCATTGAATCTGATTTGGTAATTCTTTGGCAGTTCACGGATAAAGGGCACATATTTGTCACTGTCCATCTTATTGAAGTTGTCAATTCAGTTGACGTCCATCTTATTGAAGAAGTTGCAACATCGAAGGATACCTTGAGTGGCTTTCCTGTTGCTGATAGATGTCAAAGTTGGAAAGGATTCAGTTCTGTCAGTCAAGAGGGACCTCTGGGATCTTTCTCATCTTCCTCCTCTGATCGCATTACTCTTATTGTATCTGTTGAAGATACAGGCGAAGGAATTCCTGTAGAAGCCCAATCCCGAATCTTCACTCCATTCATGCAGGTTGGTCCGTCTGTCTCCAGGAAACATGGGGGAACAGGTATTGGGCTAAGCATTAGCAAGTGCTTGGTTGGCCTCATGCATGGGGAAATTGGATTTGTGAGTAGACCAAAGATTGGATCTACTTTCACATTTACAGCTGTCTTCACCAATGAATCCCCTAGTTCAACTGAGGGTAAAACTCAGCAAATTAGCAACCAACCTAACCTTGCATTCTCAGAATTTCAGGGCATGAATGCACTTGTTATAGACCCTAGACCTGTCAGAGCTAAAGTGTTGAGATATCACATTAAACGGCTTGGCATTCATGTTGAAATAGCTTCAGATTTAAATCAAGGTTTGTCTACCATAAGCAATGGGGATATAGTTATTAATATGATCCTAGTTGAACATGAAGTCTGGGATAGAGATTCCGGTGTTTCATCTCAGTTCATCAATAACATGAGGAAAATTGATTGCGGGGTTCCTCCAAAGCTGTTTGTTCTTGTTAATTCTAGTAGCTCTTCCAGAACAAGTTCCGTAACATTGGGTGTTCATAATCCTACTTTCATTGTAAAACCTCTGAGAGCAAGCATGCTTGCTGCTACACTACAGCGAGCCATGGGTGTTGGGAACAAGGGGAATCCTCGAAATGGGGAGCTTCCAAGTTTGTCTCTTCACCATCTTTTGCGTGGGAGAAAAATCCTTATTGTAGATGACAATAGAGTGAACCGAATGGTAGCAGCTGGAGCTTTAAAAAATTATGGAGCTGATGTGGTCTGTGTTAACAGTGGAGAAGATGCCATCGCTATGCTGAAGCCGCCTCATCAATTTGATGCCTGTTTTATGGATATTCAAATGCCAGAAATGGATGGGTATGCAACAACAGAACTTTTTCTTAATAAATGTGACTTTGGAATTCAATTGAAAGTATCGATATTTTTATATGAATAATAATACAATTTTTAACTTGTACATTAGTTGCTAATATGAAACCTTGTTTCAACAGGTTTGAAGCTACTCGGAGGATTCGGGAGATAGAACACCATGTCAACATAGGAGAAGTGCCTGTGGAAACCTTGGAGAATACTTCAAACTGGCATTTACCCATTTTGGCTGTGACTGCAGACGTGATTCAGGCAACACATGAGGAATGCCTGAAGTGTGGAATGGATGGATATGTTTCGAAACCATTTGAAGCCGAACAGCTTTATCGGGAAGTTTCACGGTTTTTCCAATCAACTTCGTGAGATAGAATGCAGTTCAGATCTAAATCAGAGGATTCGCAATGGACAAAGCGTTGCTGTCTGTTCTTCAGGACACTCACGCCTGTAAATAGGTTCAAAAGTTTCCTGACAGTAAGTTCTCCATTTACCCAATGATGACCAATGAAAACCATAGTTCTCTAGTTTGAAAGTTTGGTGGTTTTCAGACTGAAGGAAGTAAACTAACAGAAAGAAGGTGAAGCAATTTAATTGAAGAAAACATAACCCACGTGAATTCGTAATATTTCAACTGAGATTTTCCCCCAATGAAAACGAATCAAACCAGCCAAAATGGTCCTCTCCTGAATACTGAAACCCAGAAACAGGACCACTAAAATATTTTCAGTTGAAAAAGAAATTGGTGTTTGACTTTCCCCCTGATCACCAAAATTATGGGTAACCAAATCGACAAGCACACTTGCTGAATACGCAACCACAAAATTGGAAACAAAGAGAGAGAGAGAGAAAGCATCGAGAGAATCTAGGGAAGCAGAACAAAAAATCGCAAGCTTAACAAGTTTCCGATCAGTGCATTGTGATCATCGCAGATCGAATCATTAAAAGAAAACAGAGAAAAGCGGTGATTACATATAAAGGGCATCATCAATGATTCTTGAAATTCAGTCTTCATCCGTCAACAAGAGAGCAGAATTCCAAAGTGAAAAAAACAGTAAATAAACGAAGGGTGTTTGTCAATTATGATAATGACGACGACGAAGGTGGAATATATAAAGTGGGACTGGGGTGTTTCTCAATTATGATAATTCGGTAGTAATGCTCTTGCTTTGGTTAATAGCTTCGCATCAAGGCATCCAAGTCTGAACATTGTTATACTCAAAGAAGCAACTGAACATTTTTATACTCAAAGAAGCAAAGATTAGACTTATTTCCATCGTCAGGCTTGGAACAGAGAAGATATTTATTAAATATTATATCTCATCAATCATTTCATTTTCCTAGTTTCTTATATCCAAATTCTTACACTTATATATACCGATTTTCTATCACTCTTGATGCGTGAAAAATCAAATATATATATATATATTACCAAATTTGGCATTTTACCGTAGGATCCGTGTTGACGAGGTTAAAGAGACGCTTAAGAAAATGGAAAATAGTAAAGCTGTTGGACCTAACGATATTCCTATTGAAGTTTGGAAGTGTTTAGGCGAAGTGGGGGTGGTGTGGTTTGCTAAACTATTTAATGTGATCTTAAATTCTAAGAAAATGCCTGATGACTAGAAGAAAAGTACTTTAGTTCCTATTTATAAAAATAAAGGGGATATTTAAAATGGTGCAAATTACATAGGGATAAAGCTTATGAGTCACACTATGAAGTTGTGGGAAAAGGTAATTGTGCAAATTACATAGTGTGGTTTCATGCAGGGTAGGTCTACAATAGAGGTGATTTATTTATTAAGGGGGTTAATGGAAAGGTACCGGACCAAAAGAAGAGACTTGCATATGGTCTTCATTGACTTAGAAAAAGCGTATGATCGAGTACCAAGGGAGGTGCTTTGGAAAGCTTTGGAAAAGAAAGGTGGGCGCATGGCATATATCAAGGCAATAAAAGATATGTATGAGGGGGTAACAACTACTGTAAGAACGTCTGGGGGCGAAACAAAGGATTTTCCCATAAGGATTGGTCTACATCAGGGATCATCCTTGAGTCCTTATTTATTTAATCTAGTAGTGGATGTTCTAACCAAACCTATTCAAGAAGAAATCCTTAAGTGCATGCTTTTTGCAGACGATATAGTTCTTGTGGTAGAGTCAAGAGAAGAGATTAATTTTAAACTTGAGTTATGGAGAAGTACTTTAGAGTCGAAGGGTTTTCGTCTGAGTAGAAGTAAGACTGAATATATACATTGTAATTTTGATAAGAGGTAAGTTAGAAATAACTTGGAGGTCAAATTGGGAGATCAAGTTATTCCACAAATAGATAAGTTCAAATATTTGGGATCAATTATACAGAAGGATGGTGAAATTTTGGAGGATGTTAATCATAAAATTCAGGCTGGGTGGTTTAAATGGAGAAAGGCTACTGGGGTTATATGTGATCGGAAAGTACCAGATAAATTAAAAGGAAAGTTTTATCGCACTGCTATAAGACCAGCAATGCTTTATGGAAGTGAATATTGGACTTTAAAAGGACAGCAAGAGCATAAAGTTGGGGTAGCTGAGATGAGGATGTTGAGATAGATGTGTGAGCATACAAGAAAAGATAAGATTCGTAATAAACAAATACAGGGAAGAGTTGGAGTGGCATCTATTGAGGAGAAAATGGTAGAGAACCGTCTTAGGTGGTTTGGACACGTACAAAGAAGGCCAAGGGATGCGCCAGTGAGGAGGGTGGATCAAATAGTATAGAGCCCGGTTAAAAGGAATAGAGGAAGGCCAAAGAGAACGCTCAACGAGGTTATTGAGCGGAATCTCATGATCAATAACTTAACCAAGGATTTAATTTTTGATAGAGCACAATGGCGTCGTATGATCCATGTAGCCGACCCCATTTAATGGGATAAGGCTTTGTTGTTGTTGTATATATATATTACCAACAATCAATACATCTTACCGTTTCGTTTCTTTGTTGGAGAAAAGAGTGACAATCCTGGACACTATGGAATGGACCATTCTGCTTTTTTAATCATCCGTTCCATTCTCTTTTTGATGTGCTTGAAGATTCATGGTTTAAAAATTTGCTTTTTCTTCATGGCAGGGAGTGTATATAGGAGCCAAAGTTTGATTGATTGAAATTGAGTTTGAATTGGTTGTTAAATGGTATGGAAACCTCTTGGTTCTCCCTTGTGCTTCCATTGAGCACCAGGCCAGGGGAGAATCGAGGAATTGGGGCAGGTGTAAAATACGAGAGAATACTGATTCTGGGGGTCACATCGTGACTCTGTGATGATAAAAAATGATAGTTGTTTTGGGGAGTCACAGTCCTCAGAGTTCTGATGTATATGTATTTATCAGTAGTGATGAATTAGCTTATGAGATTAACAATGGAAAGTGGAAGTTGCACCGATGTATATGGCTTGAAATAAAAACGCAGATTCATGATTATGGCTCTATTCAGTTGCTGTAAACACCGGAGTTTTAGTCCCACTTAGTATATTAGTTGAGTAAATCGACCATTTTTTGGGGTCAAATCTGTAAATTCTGACCAGTTCCAAAATCCCTTTGAATTTGTTCTCTTGCCCTTTCGTGACTAACAATATCATTCTGGTGAGCTGCAAAGCTTAGGGAGATGCCATACAGAGACAAACATCATTATTATGTATATTTCATTTTTCTCGTGCCACAAGCAAGGATGTGTTGCAAACACTTTTGAGGTGAATGAAAGCCCTTTTAACTTATCTTTATGTGTTGTCAACATGGTTAATAACTTTTTTATTTTTGGAAAACCAAAGGAGGTATATGTAATTTCCTTTGATTTTTAATTTACTGTTTTCTTTCTATATTAACTCATTTAATTTTACTCTTTTAATATCATTAGTCCTTATAACTTTGTTATGTTAATATTATTAGTCCTATATTAAAGTTAATTGTATTAATGGAGTACAATTAAAGGATTTTATAAGGAGATAAAAACATGTAGGTACTAAATTAAAAATTGAAGAAAAGTATATATAGCTATCTTATCAATATAGAGTTGGTTTAGTAGTGTTAGATTACACTAGATTCTTCTAGGTCTTGCGTTCGATTTTTAAAGGAGACATTTATATTGGGAGGGACAATTATAAACTGTAAAACTTGATATCTGATAATAGGATTCGGTAAATAGTATAAAAAAATGTAGCTACCTTAAAGATTAGTTTTCCTAAGATCTACGAAAATGATTTGGTTTTACGCCAAATTGGTTTGATTGAATGTAAACCCTTTGATCCGCCTGTTCGCTCGTTGTACTTTGAAACTTATTTCCCAACTTAAAAAAGAGAGATTTATTCTCGTTTTTCATCCAAACCCATAATGAGATTTTGATGTCAGTCTGGGGTTCATAACTTGTTATACAATATTCTCTGCTTTCCTTACTAGCATAGTGAATTTGGTTTTGATCCCAAAAATCATTGTTATATGAACCTCATTTGGGGCGGTGCTTATTATTATCCTATCAACCTTAATGACCAAAACCCCATTTTCATTGCCAGGCCGCACTTCTGATACAAGCATGTTCCTACCACAATGCATGCTGTGTCGGTCTACCTTAATTTCAGCCTAAACAGTACAAAATTTTCTTATTGAGTGGATCTATCTTTGGTGGAGAAACATATATATGATACATAAGAAATTAGGTTGGTGAGAATGTAGCTTCACATACCCATGGCCAAGCCTTATAAATGACTCAACCTAATCGGAGTCGTTATGCCTTCGTTTTAGCCTGAACGGTACAAACGTCGCTTCACATGCCCTTCATTACTTATCTTCTCACGAACAGACGCCCAGCCTCATAAATAACACTACATAATACAGGGTCAGCTTATAAGTGAGGTTGCAATGTCACTCATTTCATCTCTTCTCACGAAAAGACACTAATTCTTCCCCAAGGCTAGGATGCATTCTTCATATGAGAGCACATTCTCCATCCAAACTGGACACTACTTGATGCGTTGGTACTAGCACCTTTTAGGCTTCGCAATTGCATGGAGGGAAAAATTTGAAAATTCAAAACATCTAATAATGACATGACAACCTCATTTCTGCAAAACTATGAATATTTCCCGATATTTCAACAGCATTCAAACACCCCAATGTCGGGTATTTTGGATAGTGGTGCACTTGTCTTGATTCTATAGAATACATCAGCTCCTAATTAAGTGGCATCATGGATTTCTCCCAGGAAATAGGTTTTTTGAGGTTAAAGGGGAACCTACCCAAATGGATGAAAACTGCAGTGTAGGTAAATGGTCATGATCCGCCATCCACACTAGGCTAGTGGTGTATAGGTAACATATACCCGATAGTGGGGTTTACCCCTCCATCGGGGAAATCTAGAAACCCATTATCGGGTAAATTCATTTTCTGCACATTTTTTGAGGTTGAAGGGGAACCTACCCAAATAGATCAAAACTGCACTGTAGGTACTAGGATACGCTTTGTAGGCCGGTAATGTGTCGGCCCAAAACAATGAGGTGAGCTAGTTTACCCCTCTATTAGGAAAATTCAAATTTTCCAAATACCCCTCTATCGGGGAAATTTTAGTAACCACTAGGTGATGATCCATCATCCACACTAAGCTGAGATGACGCGCTGACAAGGCCCGCAGTGGATCTATTTCACAGGCCTTCTTCTTGTCACAGTGGGGTTTACCCCTCCATCGGGGAAATTCAAATTTTCCTATAGCTATTTTTGACTTGTTCTTACAAAGCGTAGCCTGAAAACTCTAGTTGTAACAATTTGCAATGATGGTTATGTCATTCTTTACTCCTTCGTAACTGTTTATTATCGGGGTTTAGAAAGGATGGGATGCCATAAGAAAAGAATCTAAATTACATCACTTTATAAAAGATGTATTTAAAATCGGGTCGTAACAATTTACAACCATGGTTATGTCAGCTATGTATATTTACAACCGGGGTTATAAGCTGTGATACATTTACAACCGGGGTTAGATGCTGTGATATATTTACAACCGGGGTTAGAAACTGTGATATATTTACAACCGGGGTTAGAAGCTGCGTTGAGAAGCACCTTGATAGTATTCCCTGGTATAGGAGTCTTGATAGTCTGGCTCACCAAAATAATTATTTTTAATATGATCTTGCACGTCCTCTGCAGCAGCCAACTCCTCCAAATATTTTGCAAAATCATTTTGCGGATCTGCAAGTATTTGGTTTTCTTATTATTCAAACAATGAGTAATATACCAATACAAATACAGAACAATGCTACTTACCCAGATAGTCATCCTGTTCTAGAAATGAGGCAAAGAACAAGTCCCAAAAATCAGAACCAAATTCGTGGTCTTCATACTTATTAAGAACAAATGCAACAATTTTCAGGCACAAAGATCTCATATCCTTGAACTACTTCAAAGTTGTGGTGGTCTGCACATATAAATTAAAAGGTCAATGAAATTAAACAAAACAAAAAACTACCAGGTTGAAAGAGAATAATAGATTCCCATACAAAATTATATGCTGATAATTACAAAGTTAAATGTCACAAACTTATTGTTCTAAAATGAGGGAAATTTTAGCCAGTCCGTGAGAGAGAGGGGGCAAGGGCAATGAATACAACAACAACAACAACAAAGCCTTATCCCATTAAATGGGGTCGGCTACATGGATCATACGATGCCATTGTGCTCTATCAAAAATTAAATCCTTGGTTAAGTTATTGACCATGAGATCCCGCTCAATAACCTCATTGAGCGTTCTCTTTGGCCTTCCTCTATTCCTTTTAACCGGGCTCCATACTATTTGATCCACCCTCCTCACTGGCGCATCCCTTGGCCTTCTTTGTACTTGTCCAAACCACCTAAGACGGTTCTCTACCATTTTCTGCTCAATAGATGCCACTCCAACTCTTCCCCGTATTTGTTCATTACGAATCTTATCTTTTCTTGTATGCCCATACATCCATCTCAATATCCTCATCTCAGCTAGCCCAACTTTATGCTCTTGTTATCCTTTTAAAGCCCAACATTCACTTTCATAAAGCATTGCTGGTCTTATAGTAGTGCGATAAAACTTTCCTTTTAATTTATCTGGTACTTTCCGATCACATATAACCCCAGTAGCCTTTCTCCATTTAAACCACCCAGCCTGAATTCTATGATTAACATCCTCCAAAATTTCACCATCCCAAGGGCAAGGGCAATGAATATTTCAATAAAAAATGTTCAATAGAATAGATTGTAAGATCAATTACACTTCAAAGGTTCCTTTTAAGATAGAAACCCTTTTATTATCTTTGGCAGTCTTAAGTTTTCTTTGGGCACCTTTAAGGGAAAGTTTCTAGCTAAGCACCATAGATTAGATGGGGATATATAGTTATCCACGTACTAAAACTATGTCACAGCAAAATGGAGCATAGTCCGCTTCTCTTTCCACTATTGTAATTTGAGAAACTTGATCAGTTCAAAAAATTTAAGGGAGGAGTTAACTACTTGAAGTTTATCTAGAGAAGCTGGCACCATTGAGGAATGTCACAGAATGCATTTTGTTCCACGTCTTTTGATGCCTAAAGTTAGAATGATAAAGGAACTTGCTTCTCGAAAGGTATATTTAATATGAACCCTCTGTGTTTGTTGCTTTTATTAGCCTCAAATAGAGGTATTGATTATTTGGATGTGCATTTCATTTGGCTAGTTCTAAACTGATCATTCATTATCCTTTTATTTTGATAGAATACAAGCATATATCATCGAAAGGCTATTCTGTAGTTCATTGCCGAAGTTGATGTCAATGAGCTTTCAATTTTCTTTGCATTAACGATAAAGCCATTGCAGATAGTAAATAAAACTGATGGGCCTGCCAAGTTGTTTTGGACACTACCTGGAGGTTCTGTTAGTGAGTTTCAAACATCATCTTTGTTAGCGTATTTCACCCCAGAAAGTATAGTAGGGATTTCCTTGAAATAGAGATATTCTTTTCTGCATGTTATTGAAGAAGTCCTTGGAGTTTTTGATAAATTTTGAAACATCCTCCCTTAGACTCCTCAGAGTACACTTGCGGAAGCAATATTAGCTCGATTATATCTTAACTTAAGCCCATAAATTAAAATTTCTTCTCTTAAGTTTCTTATTCTGAACCTTTAATTTGAGAACTGATTAATGTCATTCTGCACATCCAAATGAGACTTATTACCTATCCACGTAATGCCCCAGATGTGTACTACTGGCTCACCAAATTTCGTGGCCAAACTCCTTTGTTTACTAGGTCAAACTGAGGTCAGAATACTGCTACCTTAGGACCTGCGAATTTCTCCTTTAATTCATCATCCACAAATTAAACATGCCAAACAATATTTATTATTGAATAACAAAATGTCATACAACAAGTCATACACAAAATTCTCATATTTCTATTACATCTTTTCTTGCCTAAAATCCGGCAGCATAACCGCTAAGCTTCATCTGTACAAAGAACTGAACTGTACTGATTCATTCTACGTAAGTACAGGAAAGACTGGATGAACCGGCTAGGTCCACTTACTTCCAGCCTCCTTAGACAGCACCTACGTACACAGTACTTATCATATGATGTTCAGTCTTAACTTCGGCAGCATAATGGCGTCTATCAAGATTCTTAAAATTCACTTCAACATAATCTCCCTGTAATGGGTTAGATATGGGGAATGAGATTCGGGGGAATCTCAGTAGTAAATAATCATAACAATATATGTAATGCAGTGTGACAGTGCTTGCTTGTGATTGTGTACAGATAAGTATGCTGCATGCTTCCATACTCAATAACATATGATCATAGCATTACAGTAGAGCTTCAAGCATAACATATAAGACAACAATCCAACCAAACAATAGCACAACAAATCACAAAGACATTACATAAGAGCTAGGATTAGTTACTACCTCAAAAGTTTAGCAGAACTCTACTATCTCTATACTGCTTCCAGCTCCGCCAGAACTTCCTTTCTTCTTTCTTTCTCCTTCTCTCTCTTCTTTCTCTCTCTTTCTTGCCCAAAACCGTGATGCAAATGAATGGGGAGGGGGGTATTTATAGTTTCCTTTAATGGCATTTTCGTAATTTTGAAGCCTTATGAACTTGTGGTCCTGATTTTTCCTGGAATTTCCTATTTTCTTTTATTCCTTTTTACTACATCATCAAGGACACCTCAGTGGACACCTCAGCGGACACCTCAGCAGTACATTTCTCACATGTCTAAATCCCGGGACACCTCATCAGCTGACTCAGCATTTCCAGACAATTCCAGAGTCTTGCACCGAAATCAACGGCTAAGATCGAGCCACATGTCCTTAACTTTTCTTCTTCCTCTAGGATGGCGCCATGTGGCACCTGGAAGGGAACTTTCACGCCTTCCAATTCTATCCAAATAAGTCCCGGACTTTATCTGATCACCTCCTCGGTTATCGTGCCAACCGAGTAACTTTACTTTACTGAAAAGTCACTAAATCATTATTTTAATGCCACTTTTTCTCACATTTATGCTGGGCTACGTTTTTGGGCCTGGGAATATCATCTTGAGTCTCTGATCCAGCCCAAGTACTCTGATGGCATGATTCCCAAGAAACACCCCTTGGCAAATTACCAAAATGCCCTTAGTCTCTCTTTCTTTACTTTACCAGATCTAGGGGTATTATTGTCTTTTCACATCTTACCAGAGTATTTTCTGACCCTGGTCAACTATCCAGATAACCTCTCTGGACTGACTAACCTTAGCCAAATGACCAAAATACCCTTTACTCATTCTTCAGTTATTTTATAACATAAGGGTATTTTCGTCATTTTGCACCTTTTTCCCGGACACCGGCCCTTTTTACCACTGAACTGATATAATAGGCCTGGGCCTTCCCTGGTGTCAATGAAGGCCTTAGAAACACTATACGGCCCCTGGCAACAGTCCAATCATCCCTATCGGGACTGCTTTTCCTTTACCGATTATAACTATAAATTCCCATCTTTCAGAATTTTTACAGAAAAATCGGGATCTCAAATCAAAATTCCGTGACTCCTCATTCAACCCAGAATCCTTTTCTCTATCTCCCGATATTTTCAGATATTTTATCCGGACCGGGTTGTTTTGGCCTGAAAAAGCGCTCACGCGCACACTTTTCCAAAATGACCATTTTACCCCTGGTCACATTTATAATTCTTTCATACACATAGAGACCTCATACGCACATTTCACAGTTCAGTGAAATGATCATCATAATTTTCTCTATTTTTTGGCAAAATATGGTACTCATCGGCTACCAGCCCGATCTTTCCCATAATTACGATTTTGCCCCTGCATTCTCTTTCTGGCATCTTTTCTTATCCTCTTATCCTTCATCTTAAGTTCTAGAAATTCTCTTTCAATAACTCATCCCTTAAACTCTTCGGGAATCATCGTTAATTGAAAGGCTCGACAACCCGCCCATATCAGGTTATCTTACACAGGAGCCCGCCCATATCAAGCTACCTGCAGAATTCCTAGGCTTAAGACTTAGGATATTCCTCACATTCCTCATTTTGAACCTAGGTGAACTGTCCCAATTCTGTAGGTTAAAGACTTAACTCATCTTTAAATCCTAAAGGACTTAACTCATCCCTCGGATTCCTACAAAATACAAGTAAGTAGTCCGCCCATATCAGATTACTACCCTGGGACTACGGGTTTAGCAGCCTGCCCATATCAGACTACCTCCCAGTTCTCCTAGACCAAAAATCGGGATGTTACAAATTTCAGGTTAGACCTTTTCTTGATCTCAAAACAAATTGCCAAACAAGTTTTTTTATTTTTTAAAAACAACAAATTATTTTAAAAATAAGAAAACATTCAAACAAATGAGGGGAAAAGGAACAAACTGAAGAAATTGAAATATTAATTAACTTATCAAATAGCATGCCTCCATGAGACAGAGGCAGTGTTTATCATTTAAGTTCCCCGGGGAAAAAGAAGCACCCATAATAATAACAATAACATCAAATGGTCGCATTCTGCATTTCTCTCAGGGACCTTTCTATCTTATAATTATCGAGGAATGAAACTAGCCGTTCCTCCGTGTCGATCGCCATGAAGCTCACTCTGAAAGCATACCTGTCCTGTACGTGCCAGGACATACTTGGACGTCCCACGACCAGTCATGTATGTGCCAGGACCTAGTTGGACGTGCCAACACTTGCCCGGAACGTGCCAGGACCCTATCCAAGCCTGCCAACACTTGCCTGGACCTTGCACCACCTTGCCCATTCCTTGCCAACACTTGCCAGTACCTTGCACCACCTTGCCCATACCTTGCCCACACTTCCTGACCTTGCCCACATATTGAACAAGCTTGCCCAGCTCTTGCCAACACTTGTCCACACTTGCCCGGACATTGCCTACACTTGCTCGGACGTTTCCCATGCTTGCCCAGACATGGAACAAGCTTGCCCAAGCATTGCACCACCTTGCCCGGACTTGCCACCATCTTGCCAAGACTTGCCTAGTGTAACATCCCTAATTTCTGTACTAAGTTATATGTACAGATTGAATAAAATATATGAGATGTTTAGGAAAATATGTGGCCATGTTTATGTAAAGAAAATGATTAATTGGAAGAGGAAGAAAGTCTAAGAGCCAAAGTGCAAAATTACGAAAATGCCACTGTGATGCCCTAAGAAACCAGAAGTAAATGGAGGGCATTTTGGTCATTTCACACAATGGATGGATATCAAAGGAAATTTGATAGTAAATTATTATAATTAATATGAGAATTTATGGAGTTGACAGAAGTAAAAAAGGAGTCCTGTAGAATTAATTATGGAATTTACGATGAAAAAGGACACCGATAAAGGGTTAAAGGAAACATATGTAATTTTTAACAGAACTTCTGGGTCTCAGAAAATTATGAAACTTTGTAGAGAATTTATTTTATATTAGAATGAATTTCTAAAAATGTTATAACAATTAAAGGAGGTGTTTAGCATTTATTCTAAGATTAGGGTAATTTACGGATATCAGTATGAGGAAAGTACATTGGAATTTGGGCCAGTTAGCTATTGGACCTAAAAGAGGCCTAACATTTCGTCCTAGGACAGCCCAATAAAGCCCAAAAGTTATCTTGGAGCCCAAGTCCAAATAATAAATAATTTATGGATTTTTGAAAAGAAAAAGAGAATAAAGTAAGAATTAGGTGTTGCACATGGTGGGACCCACAAGGACACAAGAATGGCACCCAAAAAGAGGAAGGGTTAGGTGTACCAAGGGAGGCCATGCTAGTGATGTCATGGTGGTAAGGTCTTGAGTGAAAAGTGAAAAGATATTCCAAGATCAAACATTTAACCATTAGATCAAATAGTTTCCAAAGTGATCTTGGCCTTCAAATGGCACATGACTTTTGCTATAAATACCCCCCTTTCCATTCATTCTTCACACCCAAGAGCTCCTTTAGAAAGAGAAGTGAGTTCTAGAGAAAGAATGTGGAAGAAAGCAAGGAAGAAGCAAGGGTCTTGAAGGAGCAAGTAAGGTAAGTTGTCTCCTTGCTTCTACCTTTTGTTCTTATGGTTTGTGCTTGAGTTTAAGTGACTTTTTAGGCTTAAATATTGGGGAAATGCTGCTGGAATTTTTGTGTATATGTGAAAGAAATATGAGTTTTAAGTCATAGATAGTTAAGACAAGCTTAAACAAGTTAGTTACATGCTTGGTTGTTGGATTAAGTTGATGTTCTTGACTTTACCATGGAAGAACATTTCGGTTTGCACTGTTCATGCACTGTTCATGATAGAAGGAAATGGAATTTCAATGATTTAATGCTTCCATTGAGTTTATATGATGATTTTGTGTAGGATTGGAAAGGTTTTGAACCTTGGAAACCATTGGAATTAAAGGTTATAATGTTGAAAATTCCTCACGGTTACTGTTCACTCGCATGAACAGTGATTTGAATTTCATGATTTTGATGCTTCCAATGGTCTTAAAATGAGATTTTGTGTGGGGGAAAAGTGGAGGAAAAAGTATGGGAAGCATTGGAATTAAAATGAGAATTTTTGGAAGATTTATATATGCTTTTCCAAATCTGTACAGAACAGTGTATTCTTGCTGGAATTTGGTTATTTTTAGTTCATAAATGGATTCAAAAGGTAAAATTGTGTAGGGTAAGGTGAAGACATCAATTGATTCAAGGGCCAAGTTAATTGGCAAAGATTAAAGAAAGTTATGTTAGTTAAAGCAAGTTAAAGGTTCAAGAGAGATAGTCTTGAGTAGTATTTGAGTTCATGGTCCTAATGGATTATGTAATGAATATGAATGTGATTAGGACCTTGAAACCTCTAAGAAGATGTTGGGGAATGATTGACCAAAAAGCTTGGGAAGCAAGTGCAAGCATAAGAAAGAGAGCTTAGATCCAAGGTAGTAAACTTACCCTAAACTTGTATGTATTGAATGTTATGCTTGATTGTGCTATGACTTTGTTGAATTGTGTGCATATGTGTATATGATTGAAGCTCTGTTTCTATGATTACCTTGGCCAATTGTATTTCATATGTTACATGGAAGCATGCACATTACACAATGTTTACACTTTCACAAGCAAGCACAAGTATTTACTTTAATGCATGCATTGTTTAGTACCGTTTGCTACTGAGATTCCCCCGAATCTCATCCCCTATTTATAACCCATTACAGAGAGGTTATATCGAAGTGAATTTTGAGAATGCTGTAAGACGCCGTTATGCTGCCGATTTTCAGACTGAACATAAGGAGATGATACGTACTGTGTACGTAGGTACTGTCTAAGGAGGCTGGAAGTGAGTGGACCTAGCCGGTTCATCCAGTCTTTCCTGGGTACTTATGTAGAATGGTAGTTCTCATAGGGAATTACCAAATCAGTACAGTTATTTTCTACCAGAATTTTCGGCAAGAGAGATATAATAAAGTTCAGATTACTTCCGTAAGTGTACTCTGAGATGGTTTAAAGGAGGATGTTTCACCTAGACATTGAACAAGCTTGCCCAGACATTACACCACCTTGCCCAGACTTGCCACCATCTTGCCAAGACTTGCCTACACATTGAACAAGCTTGCCCAGCTTACACTTGCCTGGACATTGCTTACACTTGCCTGAAAGTTGCCCACGCTTGCCCAGACATAGAACAAGCTTGCCCGAGCATTGCACCACCTTGCCCCGGACTTGCCACCATCTTGCTAAGACTTGCCTAGACATTGAACAAGCTTGCCTAGACATTGCACCACCTTGCCCGGACTTGCCACAATCTTGCCAACACTTGTCTACACATTGAACAAGCTTGCCCAGCTCTTGCCAACAATTGCCCACACTTGCCCAGACGTTGCCTACACTTCCCAGACGTTGCCCACACTTGCCCGGACATGGAACAAGCTTGCCCGAGCATTGCACCACACTTGCCCGGACGTTGCCTACACTTGCCCAGACGTTGCCCACACTTGCCCGGACATGGAACAAGCTTGCCCGAGCATTGCACCACCTTGCCCGAACTTGCCACCACCTTGCCAACACTTGCCAAGACATTGAACAAGCTTGCCTAGACATTGCACCACCTTGCTCAGACTTGCCACCATCTTGCCAACACTTGCCTACACATTGAACAAGCTTACCCAGCTCTTGCCAACACTTACCCACACTTGCCCGGACATTGCCAACACTTGCTCGGACGTTGCCCACGCTTGCCCAGACATGGAACAAGCTTGCCCGAGCATTGCACCACCTAGCCCGGGACTTGCCACCACCTTTTTAACACTTGCCTAGACAATGAACAAGCTTGCCAAGATATTGCACCACCTTACCCGAACATGCCACCATCTTGCCTACACATTGAACAAGCTTGCCTAGCTCTTGCCAACACTTGCCCACACTTGCCCGGACATTGCCTACACGGACGTTACCCACGCTTGCCCAGACATGGAACAAGCTAGCCCGAGCATTGCACTACCTTACTCGGACTTGCTACCACCTTGCCAACACTTGCCTACACATTGCACAAGCTTACCCAGACATTGCACCACCTTGACCGGACCTTGCCAACACATTTTTGAACTTACCACCACCTTGCCCACGCTTGCCCGAGCATGCACCACCTTGCCCGGACTTGCCATCACCTTGCCAACACTTGCCTAGACATTGAAAAAGCTTGCCCAGACATTGCACCATCTTTCCCGGACTTGCCACCATCTTGCCAACACTTGCCTACACATTGAACAAGCTTGCACAGCTCTTGCCAACACTTGCCCACACTTGCCCGGATTTTGCGCACGCTTGCCTAGACATGGAACAAGCTTGCCCGAGCATTGCACCACCTTGCCCAGACTTGCCACCACCTTTCCAACACTTGCCTACACATTGAACAAGCTTGCCCAGACATTGCACCACCTTGACCGGACCTTGCCAACATATTTTCGAACTTACCACCACCTTGCCCATGCTTGCCCGGACATGGAACAAGCTTGCCCGAGCATGCACCACCTTACCCAAACTTGCCACCACCTTGCCAACACTTGCCTAGACATTGAAAAAGCTTGCCCAGACATTGCACCATCTTTCCCGAACTTGCCACCATCTTGCCAACACTTGCCTACACATTGAACAAGCTTGCACAGCTCTTGCCCACACTTGCCCGGATGTTGCCCATGCTTGCCTAGACGTGGAACAAGCTTGCCCGAGCATTGCACCACCTTGCCCAGACTTGCCACCACCTTGGCAACACTTACGTACACATTGAACAAGCTTGCCCACACATTGCCAACCCTTTCCCGAACTTGCCACCTCTTTGCCCACGCTTGCCCATATATGGAATAAGCTTGCCCGAGTGTCGCATCCTAATTTTTCCTATCGGTATAATATTGATAGAGGAAATAGGTTTGGAAAGGATTGTGATGATGAATGGAAAAGAAAAGAATGATAAGATGAAGGTTTAAAGAAGATGGAATAAAAGTCCCATGGTGCAAAATGTAAAGTAGACATAATTTTGCATTCAGATTAGACCCAAAATTTTACCAGTAGCTACAAAAAATTATTCCAGTTAGTTTGACGTCATACAAAATTTCGATTTGAAGTCCCGAAAAATTGATATAAATTTTTGAAGTTAGGAGAAATTATTACAATATTTCTCGGATCTCAGAATCAGATGAAACTTTACAATAAATTATTATAATTAATATGAAAATTTATAAAACTGATAGGATCAGAAAAGGAATCCTGTAGAATTTTTAATAGAATTTATAGTAGAATAAAATACCCGATAAATATTTTTGGGAGAAGTTTCTTGGGATTTATGCCATAAAGGTAGTGGACCATACAAAGGCCCAAAATGGCATCCCAGAGGCCCAGTAAGGTAACTAAGTAGTTATGTGGGCTAGTGTCCAGAGGAACCCCGAAAAAGTGTGAAATTACGAAAATGCCCTGCATTGTAATAATGTACAAGAGATGAATAGAGGGTATTTTAGTCATTTTAGATAGGCCAAAATGCCAAGGAAAGTACAGGAATGACTAATTAGAGTCAGTACATGCCCTGATCAGGTATAAAGAGGTGTGAAATGATAGTTATGCCCTTAGGGTTAAAATAGTGCAAGAAAGGGCACCAAGGGTATTTTTGTCATTTCTTAAGGGATCTGTAATTAAGTTTAGACCCAGTACAAGAATATCAATGGTAGGAAGAATCTGGATACTGAATTTAAAGTTAGAAAAAATATTATGGAATCTAAGAAAAATTAGATTCAGAAAACAGTCTGGTTTTTGGAAAATCGTACTGAGTCGGTACCTGATTGGACTGAAATTTTTTCAGATGCTATCTCCCTTCACAATTTTGTCACATGGGCTATGAGGTGTCCCTTGATGATGTCATGAAGATGATGTCATCATTTCTTGGTGGGCAAGACAAGATTCAAGGTGCAATCTTGGCCATTAGATCAAATAGTGCACAAAGTGATCTTGGCCATCCATTTTCCATTGGATTTCTCTATAAATACCCCCATTTTTCTGATGCAAAATCGTGGCATGAGAACCCTTGGGGAAACTATGGCAAAAATGAAAACTCAAGCTAAGACAAAGAAGAATTCAACGTCCAAAGTTCAAGCAAACTAGAGATTAAAGGTAAGCAATCTATCCTAGCTTATTTTCCTTTGATTTGGGAGCTTGATCTTAGGGTTTTCGTGGAAGAAAGTTGAGTTTTCTCTAAGGTGTAGATGCTGTCCAAAACCTTAGATGAAAGGAGAAAGAAGAAATTAAAGTTAGAGTTATGAGATTAAAGCTTAAACAAGCTAGTTAGATGATTGGTTGTTGAATCAAGTTGATATTCTTGACCTTGCCATGGATGAAACAATTCGGTTTGCACTGTTCATGATATAAGGAGATAGAATTTCAATGATCTAAGGCTTCCATTGAATTTATATGATGATTTTGTGTAGGATTTGATAGGTTTTGAACCTTGGAAACATTGGAATTGAAAGTTGTAATGTTTGAAGTTCTTTTATGTTACTGTTCACTAGCATGAACAGTGATTGGAATTTCATGATTTTGATGATTCCAATGGTTTTAAAATAAAAAATTGTGTGGGATAAAGTAGAGAAACAAGTATAGTAAGCATTAGAATGAAAATGAGAATTTTTGAAAGAAAAGAGGGAGTTATGTAATTCTGTATGGAACAGTGTATAGTTGCTGGAATTTGGTTATTTTGAGTTCATAAATGGATTCAAAAGGCCAAATTGTATAGGGTAAGGTCAAGACATCAATTGATTCAAAGGCCTAAGTCTATTGGTAAAGGTTAAAGGGAGTTATGTTAGTTAAAGTAAGCTTAATGCTCAGAGAGTTAGATGGTAATGAATTGATGATTATGTGATGTTAGGATTTGGTTTTGTTCTCCAAAGAGGCAGCCATACATCAAGGAGAAGTAAGAAGAAAGAGCAAAGTTGAAGTGAAAGAAATCAAGTATATGAGGTAGTAAACTTACCCTAAACTTGTATGTATTGAATGTTATGCTTGAATGTGCTATGGCTTTGTTAAATTGTGTGCATATGTGTAGATGATTGAAGCTCTGTTTCTATGTTTACTTTGGCCAATTGTATTTCATATGATACATGGAAGCATGCTCATTACACTATGGTAACACTTTCACAAGCAAGCACATGCAATTACATTAATACATGCATTGTTTAGTATCGTTTGCTACTGAGATTTCCCTCAAAATCTCACCCCATCCATGTAATCCCAATCCCCACAGGTTTATGAATGAGGAAAGAAGATGAAGAAGAATGAAGAGGAGTTAGGGATTGGTCAATGTAAATGTTATATGATGTTATGTAAAGAATTCTTGCAAGTAATGATGCTGTATGCATAGTTTAAGCAATAATGTTTATGATGTGAGGAAAAATAGTAAATGATGGAATAAATGTATGAACTTTTATAGACATTTAGTTAACATGTCAAGCTTCGTTTTGACACCAAGAACACCTTATTTTGATATCTGTACAAAGAGAACCAATTTTCCAAAGATGGGGACCAGAATCTGTTTTCAGAATTTTTGTCCAAATGAACAGTAAATTTAACGAATAAACTGTATCAATGTGCTAAGCATTTGGTTAGGAAACTATTTTTCCCTTAAACTTTAAAGATGTTATATTCGAGTAGAATTTTGAACAATTTCATTGCAATTTTTCTATAATTAATTATGATTTATTGAAGTTCATCACCGAATCTGGAATACCATATGAACATTAACTTGCTAAGAGTAAAAATTCCAAATTTGGCTAATGGACTTCATATGTCATGTAAGTGGTTCTAAATGCTACCGAATGGTCCCTAAGACGTACGAAAGTAAGGATGTTACACTGAGCATTGCACCACCTTGCTTGAACTTGTCACCACCTTGCCAACACTTGCCTACGCATTGAACAAGCTTGCCCAGAATTGCACTACCTTCGCCGGACCTTGCCAACACTTTCTCGAACTTACCACCACCTTGCCCACGCTTACCTGGACATGGAACAAGCTTGTCCGAGCATTGCACCACCTTGCCCGGACTTGCCACCACCTTAACAACACTTGCCTACACATTGAACAAACTTGCCCAGACATTGCACCACCTTGCCCGGACTTGCCACCATCTTGCCAACACTTGCCTACACATTGAACAAGCTTGCCCAGCTCTTGCCAACATTTGCCCACACTTGTCCGAACATTGTCGACACTTGCCCAAACATTGCCCACGCTTGCCCAGACATGGAACAAGCTTGTCCGAGCATTGCACCACCTTGCCCGGACTTGCCACCACCTTGCCAAGACTTGCCTAGACGTTGAACAAGCTTGCCCAGATATTGCACCACCTTACCCGGACTTGCCACCATCTTGCCAACACTTGCCCGAACATTGCCTACACTTGTCTGGACGTTGCCCACAATTGCCTAGACATGGAACAAGCTTGCCCGAGCACTACATCACCTTGCCCGGACTTGCCACCACCTTGCCAACACTTGTCTAGACATTGAACAAGCTTGCCCAGACATTGCACCACCTTGCCCGGACTAGCCACAATCTTGCCAACACTTGCCTACACATTGAACAAGCTTGCCCAGCTCTTGCCAACACTTGCCCACACTTGCCCGAACATTGCCTACACTTGCCCGGACGTTGCCCACGCTTGCCCAGACATGGAACAAGCTTGCCCGAGCATTGCACCACCTTGCCTGGAATTGCCACCACCTTGCCAACACTTGCGTACACATTGAATAAGCTTGCCTAGACATTGCACCACCTTGGCCGGACCTTGCCAACACTTTCCCGAACTTACCACCACCTTGACCACGCTTGCCTATACATGGAACAATCTTGCCCAAAAATTGCACCACCTTGCCCGGACTTGCCACCATCTTGCCAACACTTGCCTACACATTGAACAAGCTTGCCTAGCTCTTGCCAACACTTGCCCACACTTGAGCAGACATTGCCTACACTTGCCCAGACGTTGCAAACGCTTGCCCAGACATAGAACAAGCTTGCCCGAGCATCGCACCACGTTGCCCGATCTTGCCACCGCCATGCACATGGGTGCCTGTATCATGCCTACACTGCCTGTACCTTACCAACGCTTGAAAAGATTGCACAACTGAAGCCTCATGGCCACGTTTCCCATAAAAATAGCTTTCCCTTCTTAGGACGGACTTAACGCCCCTGCCCATATTGGTAGGACCTTTCCCAAGGGTTCGCGCACGTGCCTTGAGCACCTTGGTACTTGCACACGTGCAACCGCACGTGTAAATGTGCAAAGTACTAAGTGCGTGTATGAGTGCGTGGACTTGCATGCGCGTGAGCGTGTGGTGAGGAATTCCCCCACTGGAGTCAATATACGCAGGGGCGTACCCACCTTAGTTCACACTCGTAAGGTAAAAGAACCCCTAGGCACGTGCCACCATACGTCCCGTTTGAAATCCCACACATTTTAGGGTCCACCGGAGAGTTCACTGGAAAAGTCACCGATGGTCACCCCCTCGACGGCCAGCCATCGCCCCACCACCGCCGCCAGCCACCGTGGTGGTGGAGGCAGGTGGTCAAGGTGGTAGGGCCCCAACAACCCACACAATACTAATCGAAGGGACATAGGCTGCCTTGGGCGTGTGGGCCATTGGGGGGGAGGGGGTGCCCGCTATAATAGCAATATGAGCCTCTTCTAGTCTGTCTCCAACGGATATACTTTTTTACAAAATGACAGCAGTCCTTTCAGGAACCTAGAGATCAAATTTTTCCGCAATTTTTTACAGCAATCTTTGGCATGGTTAGAGGAGGCCAAACACCATTTCATAATTTTTGGACACCCGTGGAATATATTTGGAATTTTTAGTTTCCACACTTATGCGCCCTTAATAACTTAATCCGGGAGGAACCACGGGTGGCCGAACCTCCTAACATGTGGGAGGGGTCATGTATTGGTCAATCAAAGTATTAGATCACAAATGTAATAGGTTTTTGGAATGGGCTGTGAAACATCCTCCCTTAGACCCCTCAGAGTACACTTGCGGAAGCAATATTAGCTTGATTATATCTTAACTTAAGCCCAGAAATTCAAAATTTCACTCTTAAGTTCCTTATTCTAAACCTTTACTTTGAGAATTGGTTTATCTCATTCTACACATCCAAACAAGGCTTATTACCTATCCACGTAATGCCCCAGATGTGTACGACTGGCCTGCCAAATTTCGTAGCCAAACTCCTTCGTTTACTAGGTCAAACTGAGGTCAAAACACTGCTACCTCAGGACCTGCGAATTTCTCTCTTACTTTCCTCATACACAAGTTTAACATGCCAAACAATATTTATTATTAAATAATAAAATGTCATACAGCATGGCATACACAACAAGACATACATCAAACTCTCATATTTCTATTACATCTCTTTCTGCCTAAACTCCGGCAGCATAACCGCTATGCTTTATCTGTACAAAGAACTGAACTGTACTGATTCGGTAATCCCCTCATGAGAACTACCATTCTACGTAGTACCCAGGAAAGACTAGATGAACCGGCTTGGTCCACTCACTTCTAGCCTCCTTAGACAGCACTACGTACACAGTACTTATCATATACTGATGTTCAGTCTTTACTTCGGCAGCATAACGGCGTCTCCTAGGATTCTCAAAATCCACTTCAGCATAACCTCCCTGTAATGGGTTATGGATGGGGATGAGATTCGGGGGAATCTCAGTAGCAACGATCATAACAATATATGGAATGCAGTGTGATAGTGCTTGCTTGTGATTGTGTACAGATAAGTATGCTGCGTGCTTCCATACTCAATAACATATGATCATAGCATTGCAGTAGAGCTTCAAGCATAACATATAAGACAACAATCCAACCAAACAATAGCACAACAAATCACAAAGCCATTACATAAAAGCTAGGATTAGTTACTACCTCAAAAGCTTAGCAGAGCTCTACTATCTCTATTCTGCTTCCAGCTCCGCCAGAACTTCCTTTCTTTCTTTCTTCCTCTCACTTTCTCTCTCTAGCACCTCCTCCTCTCTCTAAAAGGCTCAAAACCGTGGGATGCATGAAATGGGAGGGGGAGGGGTATTTATAGTTTCCTTCAATGGCATTCCTGTAATTTTGAAGCCATATGAACTTGTGGTCCTGGTTTTTCCTGGAATTTCCTATTTTCTTTTATTCCTTTTTACTGCATCATGCATGACATCATCCAGGACACCTCACCGGGACACCTCAGCGCCACATTTATCACATGTCTGAAATCCTGGACACCTCAGCAGCTGACTCAGCATGCTGACTCACCGGTCCAGTCTCTTGCCTCGTAAAGCGTGTCCTCAGCTTTATCTGCTTTCTCCAGACTAATGCCATGTGGCGCCTGGAAGAGACCTTGCACGCTTCCCAATGCTATCCAGATAAGTCCCAGACTTATCTGATCACCTCCTCGGTTTTCGTGCCAACCGAGTAACTTTACTCTACTGAAAGGTCATTAAATCATTATTTTAATGCCACTTTTCCCCCTGAATCACTGGGCCTGCGTTTTTGGGCCTGGAAATATCATCTTGGGTCTCTGATCCAGCCCAAGTACTCTGATGGCACGATTCCCAAGAAACACCCCTTGGCAAAATACCAAAATGCCCTTAGTCTCTCTCTTTACTTTATTAGGTCTAGGGGCATTATTGTCTTTTCCCATCTTACCAGAGTATTCTTTGACCCTGGTCAACTATCCAGATAACTTCCCTGGACTGTCTAACCTTAGGCAAATGACCAAAATACCCTTTACTCATTCTTCAGCTGTTCTATAACATAGGGGCATTTTCGTCATTTCGCACCTTTTCCCCGGACACCGGCCCCTTTTACCACTGGACTGATCTAATGGGCCTGGGCCTTCCCTGGTGTCACTAAAGGCCTTAGAAACACTATACGGCCTCCTGGCCACAGTCCGATTATCCCTATCGGAACTGCTTTTCCTTTACCGATTATAACTGTAAATTCCCATCTTCTGGAATTTTTACAGAAAAATCGGGACCTCAAATCAAAATTCTGTGACTCCTCATTCAACCCGGAATCCTTTTCTCTATCTCCCGGTATTTTCAGATATTTTATCCGGACCGGGCTGTTTTGGCCTGAAAAAGCACTCACGCGCACACTTTTCCAAAATGACCATTTTACCCCTGGTCATATTTCTAATTCTTTCATACACATAGAGACCTCATATGCACATTTCACAGTTCAGTGAAATGATCAGCATAATTTTCTCTATTTTCTGGCAAAATATGGTACTCATCGGCTACCAGCCCAATCTTTCCCATAATTACGATTTTGCCCCTGCATTCTCTTTCTAGCATCTATTCTCATCTTCTTATCCTTCATCTTAAGTTCTAGAAATTCTCTTTCAATAACTCATCCCTTAAACTCTTCGGGAGTCATCATTAATTGAAAGGCTCGACAACCCGCCCATATCAGGTTATCTTACACAGGAGCCAGCCCATATCAAGCTACCTGCAGAATTCCTAGGCTTAAGACTTAGGATATTCCTCACATTCCTCATCTTGGACCTAGATGAACTGTCCCGATCTCCTAGACCAAAAATGGGGATGTTACAATTCTCCTCCCCTTTTAAAAATTTCGTCCTCGAAATTTCAAGGGATACCTCATCTTTCCTGAAGAGAACTTCTTACTGATCTATACAGCTATGTGATTCTTATAACACAGTCATATATATAACCAGTAAGATCATCCCTCTCTGTCTTATCCTCACTCTAGTGATGGTCTAGAGGAGCAACAGCTTGGTCCCAGACCTTCCACATGGATTCTTAGCAACTAACATCTCTCATTATAGTTGCTTACAGCTATCCATGTCCTAACCCCTCATACAGCACCCTCATCACTGAGTTTAAGACAGATTTATTATCTTACTAATTATTTCTCATGACTCGTTATAATGACCACATTCTCTAGATCAGAAAAGAACTCTTCGTCCACATTATCATCTAGGCATATAGTTCCTTACAGCTCAGTCGCCCTTACAGCTATGGTTCTTCTTAACCATTCTTAGGGTCGACCTCAGGTTATTTGGAGACTTTGTCTGTGGTAGCAAACACCTTTCCTAGGATGTCAGCATTCGTAGGCAACTCTCGCCAAGTGGCCTTTCTCTCACCACTGCATTGCCCTGCTCGACACTCCTATGTGCCATGGCTCACCACTTTGACATCTCTGCTCTCCAACCTGATCTTCTCCTTGATCAGTCCCCTGCCTGAACTATTGCCTCTTGCTCTTGCTATTGGCTTCACAACTGAGCTACCTCCCAGAGTGCTCTTAGCCAATGCTTCCCTACCTCTTTCTCTTGATCCTAGCGAACTTCAGTCGCATGGATCTCATTCATCATCTCTTACTATCATTTCTATCCTCTAGGGTACTCTACCCTAGGTCTATCACTTCTCTGTGATGGAATCCCTCTTCTTAGGGAACATCAGCCCATCACATCTCTAGCCTTAGGCCATGTCCTAGGATCATTCCTAGACAAATCTCATTCTAGCTATCTCATTATAGCTCATCAATCTTTTATCATCTATTTATCTGCTTATGCTTATGGACAACTTACTGGACTTGTGAGTAGTGTCCATTTCTTTCATATCTTACCCCATCTTGACGTAATTCCGGGGTCTACCTTATCTCACTTTCTCATTTAAGAGCTTTACCTCCACTGGGCTTTTCTAAACCTTTATGTACTCTAGGGAAATAACATTTCTAAATCAGAGCATCACTGAGCCAGAACCTTCTGTTCTGTGCCAGAATCTTATGCTCTGAACCAGAATCCTTTCTGGTCTATGCCAGAACCTATTGCTCTGATACCAAAATGAAACATCCTCCCTTAGACCCCTCAGAGTACACTTGCGGAAGCAATATTAGCTTGATTATATCTTAACTTAAGCCCAGAAATTCAAAATTTCACTCTTAAGTTCCTTATTCTAAACCTTTACTTTGAGAATTGGTTTATCTCATTCTACACATCCAAACAAGGCTTATTACCTATCCACGTAATGCCCCAGATGTGTACGACTGGCCTGCCAAATTTCGTAGCCAAACTCCTTCGTTTACTAGGTCAAACTGAGGTCAAAACACTGCTACCTCAGGACCTGCGAATTTCTCTCTTACTTTCCTCATACACAAGTTTAACATGCCAAACAATATTTATTATTAAATAATAAAATGTCATACAGCATGGCATACACAACAAGACATACATCAAACTCTCATATTTCTATTACATCTCTTTCTGCCTAAACTCCGGCAGCATAACCGCTACGCTTTATCTGTACAAAGAACTGAACTGTACTGATTCGGTAATCCCCTCATGAGAACTACCATTCTACGTAGTACCCAGGAAAGACTAGATGAACCGGCTAGGTCCACTCACTTCTAGCCTCCTTAGACAGCACTACGTACACAGTACTTATCATATACTGATGTTCAGTCTTTACTTCGGCAGCATAACGGCGTCTCCTAGGATTCTCAAAATCCACTTCAGCATAACCTCCCTGTAATGGGTTATGGATGGGGATGAGATTCGGGGGAATCTCAGTAGCAACGATCATAACAATATATGAAATGCAGTGTGATAGTGCTTGCTTGTGATTGTGTACAGATAAGTATGCTGCGTGCTTCCATACTCAATAACATATGATCATAGCATTGCAGTAGAGCTTCAAGCATAACATATAAGACAACAATCCAACCAAACAATAGCACAACAAATCACAAAGCCATTACATAAAAGCTAGGATTAGTTACTACCTCAAAAGCTTAGCAGAGCTCTACTATCTCTATTCTGCTTCCAGCTCCGCCAGAACTTCCTTTCTTTCTTTCTTCCTCTCACTTTCTCTCTCTAGCACCTCCTCCTCTCTCTAAAAGGCTCAAAACCGTGGGATGCATGAAATGGGAGGGGGAGGGGGTATTTATAGTTTCCTTCAATGGCATTCCTGTAATTTTGAAGCCATATGAACTTGTGGTCCTGGTTTTTCCTAGAATTTCCTATTTTCTTTTATTCCTTTTTACTGCATCATGCATGACATCATCCAGGACACCTCACCGGGACACCTCAGCGCCACATTTATCACATGTCTGAAATCCTGGACACCTCAGCAGCTGACTCAGCATGCTGACTCACCGGTCCAGTCTCTTGCCTCGTAAAGCGTGTCCTCAGCTTTATCTGCTTTCTCCAGACTAATGCCATGTGGCGCCTGGAAGAGACCTTGCACGCTTCCCAATGCTATCCAGATAAGTCCCAGACTTATCTGATCACCTCCTCGGTTTTCGTGCCAACCGAGTAACTTTACTCTACTGAAAGGTCATTAAATCATTATTTTAATGCCACTTTTCCCCCTGAATCACTGGGCCTGCGTTTTTGGGCCTGGAAATATCATCTTGGGTCTCTGATCCAGCCCAAGTACTCTGATGGCACGATTCCCAAGAAACACCCCTTGGCAAAATACCAAAATGCCCTTAGTCTCTCTCTTTACTTTATTAGGTCTAGGGGCATTATTGTCTTTTCCCATCTTACCAGAGTATTCTTTGACCCTGGTCAACTATCCAGATAACTTCCCTGGACTGTCTAACCTTAGGCAAATGACCAAAATACCCTTTACTCATTCTTCAGCTGTTCTATAACATAGGGGCATTTTCGTCATTTCGCACCTTTTCCCCGGACACCGGCCCCTTTTACCACTGGACTGATCTAATGGGCCTGGGCCTTCCCTGGTGTCACTAAAGGCCTTAGAAACACTATACGGCCTCCTGGCCACAGTCCGATTATCCCTATCGGAACTGCTTTTCCTTTACCGATTATAACTGTAAATTCCCATCTTCTGGAATTTTTACAGAAAAATCGGGACCTCAAATCAAAATTCTGTGACTCCTCATTCAACCCGGAATCCTTTTCTCTATCTCCCGGTATTTTCAGATATTTTATCCGGACCGGGCTGTTTTGGCCTGAAAAAGCACTCACGCGCACACTTTTCCAAAATGACCATTTTACCCCTGGTCATATTTCTAATTCTTTCATACACATAGAGACCTCATATGCACATTTCACAGTTCAGTGAAATGATCAGCATAATTTTCTCTATTTTCTGGCAAAATATGGTACTCATCGGCTACCAGCCCAATCTTTCCCATAATTACGATTTTGCCCCTGCATTCTCTTTCTAGCATCTATTCTCATCTTCTTATCCTTCATCTTAAGTTCTAGAAATTCTCTTTCAATAACTCATCCCTTAAACTCTTCGGGAGTCATCATTAATTGAAAGGCTCGACAACCCGCCCATATCAGGTTATCTTACACAGGAGCCAGCCCATATCAAGCTACCTGCAGAATTCCTTGGCTTAAGACTTAGGATATTCCTCACATTCCTCATCTTGGACCTAGATGAACTGTCCCGATCTCCTAGACCAAAAATGGGGATGTTACAATTCTCCTCCCCTTTTAAAAATTTCGTCCTCGAAATTTCAAGGGATACCTCATCTTTCCTGAAGAGAACTTCTTACTGATCTATACAGCTATGTGATTCTTATAACACAGTCATATATATAACCAGTAAGATCATCCCTCTCTGTCTTATCCTCACTCTAGTGATGGTCTAGAGGAGCAACAGCTTGGTCCCAGACCTTCCACATGGATTCTTAGCAACTAACATCTCTCATTATAGTTGCTTACAGCTATCCATGTCCTAACCCCTCATACAGCACCCTCATCACTGAGTTTAAGACAGATTTATTATCTTACTAATTATTTCTCATGACTCGTTATAATGACCACATTCTCTAGATCAGAAAAGAACTCTTCGTCCACATTATCATCTAGGCATATAGTTCCTTACAGCTCAGTCGCCCTTACAGCTATGGTTCTTCTTAACCATTCTTAGGGTCGACCTCAGGTTATTTGGAGACTTTGTCTGTGGTAGCAAACACCTTTCCTAGGATGTCAGCATTCGTAGGCAACTCTCGCCAAGTGGCCTTTCTCTCACCACTGCATTGCCCTGCTCGACACTCCTATGTGCCATGGCTCACCACTTTGACATCTCTGCTCTCCAACCTGATCTTCTCCTTGATCAGTCCCCTGCCTGAACTATTGCCTCTTGCTCTTGCTATTGGCTTCACAACTGAGCTACCTCCCAGAGTGCTCTTAGCCAATGCTTCCCTACCTCTTTCTCTTGATCCTAGCGAACTTCAGTCGCATGGATCTCATTCATCATCTCTTACTATCATTTCTATCCTCTAGGGTACTCTACCCTAGGTCTATCACTTCTCTGTGATGGAATCCCTCTTCTTAGGGAACATCAGCCCATCACATCTCTAGCCTTAGGCCATGTCCTAGGATCATTCCTAGACAAATCTCATTCTAGCTATCTCATTATAGCTCATCAATCTTTTATCATCTATTTATCTGCTTATGCTTATGGACAACTTACTGGACTTGTGAGTAGTGTCCATTTCTTTCATATCTTACCCCATCTTGACGTAATTCCGGGGTCTACCTTATCTCACTTTCTCATTTAAGAGCTTTACCTCCACTGGGCTTTTCTAAACCTTTATGTACTCTAGGGAAATAACATTTCTAAATCAGAGCATCACTGAGCCAGAACCTTCTGTTCTGTGCCAGAATCTTATGCTCTGAACCAGAATCCTTTCTGGTCTATGCCAGAACCTATTGCTCTGATACCAAAATGAAACATCCTCCCTTAGACCCCTCAGAGTACACTTGCGGAAGCAATATTAGCTTGATTATATCTTAACTTAAGCCCAGAAATTCAAAATTTCACTCTTAAGTTCCTTATTCTAAACCTTTACTTTGAGAATTGGTTTATCTCATTCTACACATCCAAACAAGGCTTATTACCTATCCACGTAATGCCCCAGATGTGTACGACTGGCCTGCCAAATTTCGTAGCCAAACTCCTTCGTTTACTAGGTCAAACTGAGGTCAAAACACTGCTACCTCAGGACCTGCGAATTTCTCTCTTACTTTCCTCATACACAAGTTTAACATGCCAAACAATATTTATTATTAAATAATAAAATGTCATACAGCATGGCATACACAACAAGACATACATCAAACTCTCATATTTCTATTACATCTCTTTCTGCCTAAACTCCGGCAGCATAACCGCTACGCTTTATCTGTACAAAGAACTGAACTGTACTGATTCGGTAATCCCCTCATGAGAACTACCATTCTACGTAGTACCCAGGAAAGACTAGATGAACCGGCTAGGTCCACTCACTTCTAGCCTCCTTAGACAGCACTACGTACACAGTACTTATCATATACTGATGTTCAGTCTTTACTTCGGCAGCATAACGGCGTCTCCTAGGATTCTCAAAATCCACTTCAGCATAACCTCCCTGTAATGGGTTATGGATGGGGATGAGATTCGGGGGAATCTCAGTAGCAACGATCATAACAATATATGAAATGCAGTGTGATAGTGCTTGCTTGTGATTGTGTACAGATAAGTATGCTGCGTGCTTCCATACTCAATAACATATGATCATAGCATTGCAGTAGAGCTTCAAGCATAACATATAAGACAACAATCCAACCAAACAATAGCACAACAAATCACAAAGCCATTACATAAAAGCTAGGATTAGTTACTACCTCAAAAGCTTAGCAGAGCTCTACTATCTCTATTCTGCTTCCAGCTCCGCCAGAACTTCCTTTCTTTCTTTCTTCCTCTCACTTTCTCTCTCTAGCACCTCCTCCTCTCTCTAAAAGGCTCAAAACCGTGGGATGCATGAAATGGGAGGGGGAGGGGTATTTATAGTTTCCTTCAATGGCATTCCTGTAATTTTGAAGCCATATGAACTTGTGGTCCTGGTTTTTCCTGGAATTTCCTATTTTCTTTTATTCCTTTTTACTGCATCATGCATGACATCATCCAGGACACCTCACCGGGACACCTCAGCGCCACATTTATCACATGTCTGAAATCCTGGACACCTCAGCAGCTGACTCAGCATGCTGACTCACCGGTCCAGTCTCTTGCCTCGTAAAGCGTGTCCTCAGCTTTATCTGCTTTCTCCAGACTAATGCCATGTGGCGCCTGGAAGAGACCTTGCAAGCTTCCCAATGCTATCCAGATAAGTCCCAGACTTATCTGATCACCTCCTCGGTTTTCGTGCCAACCGAGTAACTTTACTCTACTGAAAGGTCATTAAATCATTATTTTAATGCCACTTTTCCCCCTGAATCACTGGGCCTGCGTTTTTGGGCCTGGAAATATCATCTTGGGTCTCTGATCCAGCCCAAGTACTCTGATGGCACGATTCCCAAGAAACACCCCTTGGCAAAATACCAAAATGCCCTTAGTCTCTCTCTTTACTTTATTAGGTCTAGGGGCATTATTGTCTTTTCCCATCTTACCAGAGTATTCTTTGACCCTGGTCAACTATCCAGATAACTTCCCTGGACTGTCTAACCTTAGGCAAATGACCAAAATACCCTTTACTCATTCTTCAGCTGTTCTATAACATAGGGGCATTTTCGTCATTTCGCACCTTTTCCCCGGACACCGGCCCCTTTTACCACTGGACTGATCTAATGGGCCTGGGCCTTCCCTGGTGTCACTAAAGGCCTTAGAAACACTATACGGCCTCCTGGCCACAGTCCGATTATCCCTATCGGAACTGCTTTTCCTTTACCGATTATAACTGTAAATTCCCATCTTCTGGAATTTTTACAGAAAAATCGGGACCTCAAATCAAAATTCTGTGACTCCTCATTCAACCCGGAATCCTTTTCTCTATCTCCCGGTATTTTCAGATATTTTATCCGGACCGGGCTGTTTTGGCCTGAAAAAGCACTCACGCGCACACTTTTCCAAAATGACCATTTTACCCCTGGTCATATTTCTAATTCTTTCATACACATAGAGACCTCATATGCACATTTCACAGTTCAGTGAAATGATCAGCATAATTTTCTCTATTTTCTGGCAAAATATGGTACTCATCGGCTACCAGCCCAATCTTTCCCATAATTACGATTTTGCCCCTGCATTCTCTTTCTAGCATCTATTCTCATCTTCTTATCCTTCATCTTAAGTTCTAGAAATTCTCTTTCAATAACTCATCCCTTAAACTCTTCGGGAGTCATCATTAATTGAAAGGCTCGACAACCCGCCCATATCAGGTTATCTTACACAGGAGCCAGCCCATATCAAGCTACCTGCAGAATTCCTTGGCTTAAGACTTAGGATATTCCTCACATTCCTCATCTTGGACCTAGATGAACTGTCCCGATCTCCTAGACCAAAAATGGGGATGTTACAATTCTCCTCCCCTTTTAAAAATTTCGTCCTCGAAATTTCAAGGGATACCTCATCTTTCCTGAAGAGAACTTCTTACTGATCTATACAGCTATGTGATTCTTATAACACAGTCATATATATAACCAGTAAGATCATCCCTCTCTGTCTTATCCTCACTCTAGTGATGGTCTAGAGGAGCAACAGCTTGGTCCCAGACCTTCCACATGGATTCTTAGCAACTAACATCTCTCATTATAGTTGCTTACAGCTATCCATGTCCTAACCCCTCATACAGCACCCTCATCACTGAGTTTAAGACAGATTTATTATCTTACTAATTATTTCTCATGACTCGTTATAATGACCACATTCTCTAGATCAGAAAAGAACTCTTCGTCCACATTATCATCTAGGCATATAGTTCCTTACAGCTCAGTCGCCCTTACAGCTATGGTTCTTCTTAACCATTCTTAGGGTCGACCTCAGGTTATTTGGAGACTTTGTCTGTGGTAGCAAACACCTTTCCTAGGATGTCAGCATTCGTAGGCAACTCTCGCCAAGTGGCCTTTCTCTCACCACTGCATTGCCCTGCTCGACACTCCTATGTGCCATGGCTCACCACTTTGACATCTCTGCTCTCCAACCTGATCTTCTCCTTGATCAGTCCCCTGCCTGAACTATTGCCTCTTGCTCTTGCTATTGGCTTCACAACTGAGCTACCTCCCAGAGTGCTCTTAGCCAATGCTTCCCTACCTCTTTCTCTTGATCCTAGCAAACTTCAGTCGCATGGATCTCATTCATCATCTCTTACTATCATTTCTATCCTCTAGGGTACTCTACCCTAGGTCTATCACTTCTCTGTGATGGAATCCCTCTTCTTAGGGAACATCAGCCCATCACATCTCTAGCCTTAGGCCATGTCCTAGGATCATTCCTAGACAAATCTCATTCTAGCTATCTCATTATAGCTCATCAATCTTTTATCATCTATTTATCTGCTTATGCTTATGGACAACTTACTGGACTTGTGAGTAGTGTCCATTTCTTTCATATCTTACCCCATCTTGACGTAATTCCGGGGTCTACCTTATCTCACTTTCTCATTTAAGAGCTTTACCTCCACTGGGCTTTTCTAAACCTTTATGTACTCTAGGGAAATAACATTTCTAAATCAGAGCATCACTGAGCCAGAACCTTCTGTTCTGTGCCAGAATCTTATGCTCTGAACCAGAATCCTTTCTGGTCTATGCCAGAACCTATTGCTCTGATACCAAAATGAAACATCCTCCCTTAGACCCCTCAGAGTACACTTGCGGAAGCAATATTAGCTTGATTATATCTTAACTTAAGCCCAGAAATTCAAAATTTCACTCTTAAGTTCCTTATTCTAAACCTTTACTTTGAGAATTGGTTTATCTCATTCTACACATCCAAACAAGGCTTATTACCTATCCACGTAATGCCCCAGATGTGTACGACTGGCCTGCCAAATTTCGTAGCCAAACTCCTTCGTTTACTAGGTCAAACTGAGGTCAAAACACTGCTACCTCAGGACCTGCGAATTTCTCTCTTACTTTCCTCATACACAAGTTTAACATGCCAAACAATATTTATTATTAAATAATAAAATGTCATACAGCATGGCATACACAACAAGACATACATCAAACTCTCATATTTCTATTACATCTCTTTCTGCCTAAACTCCGGCAGCATAACCGCTACGCTTTATCTGTACAAAGAACTGAACTGTACTGATTCGGTAATCCCCTCATGAGAACTACCATTCTACGTAGTACCCAGGAAAGACTAGATGAACCGGCTAGGTCCACTCACTTCTAGCCTCCTTAGACAGCACTACGTACACAGTACTTATCATATACTGATGTTCAGTCTTTACTTCGGCAGCATAACGGCGTCTCCTAGGATTCTCAAAATCCACTTCAGCATAACCTCCCTGTAATGGGTTATGGATGGGGATGAGATTCGGGGGAATCTCAGTAGCAACGATCATAACAATATATGAAATGCAGTGTGATAGTGCTTGCTTGTGATTGTGTACAGATAAGTATGCTGCGTGCTTCCATACTCAATAACATATGATCATAGCATTGCAGTAGAGCTTCAAGCATAACATATAAGACAACAATCCAACCAAACAATAGCACAACAAATCACAAAGCCATTACATAAAAGCTAGGATTAGTTACTACCTCAAAAGCTTAGCAGAGCTCTACTATCTCTATTCTGCTTCCAGCTCCGCCAGAACTTCCTTTCTTTCTTTCTTCCTCTCACTTTCTCTCTCTAGCACCTCCTCCTCTCTCTAAAAGGCTCAAAACCGTGGGATGCATGAAATGGGAGGGGGAGGGGTATTTATAGTTTCCTTCAATGGCATTCCTGTAATTTTGAAGCCATATGAACTTGTGGTCCTGGTTTTTCCTGGAATTTCCTATTTTCTTTTATTCCTTTTTACTGCATCATGCATGACATCATCCAGGACACCTCACCGGGACACCTCAGCGCCACATTTATCACATGTCTGAAATCCTGGACACCTCAGCAGCTGACTCAGCATGCTGACTCACCGGTCCAGTCTCTTGCCTCGTAAAGCGTGTCCTCAGCTTTATCTGCTTTCTCCAGACTAATGCCATGTGGCGCCTGGAAGAGACCTTGCAAGCTTCCCAATGCTATCCAGATAAGTCCCAGACTTATCTGATCACCTCCTCGGTTTTCGTGCCAACCGAGTAACTTTACTCTACTGAAAGGTCATTAAATCATTATTTTAATGCCACTTTTCCCCCTGAATCACTGGGCCTGCGTTTTTGGGCCTGGAAATATCATCTTGGGTCTCTGATCCAGCCCAAGTACTCTGATGGCACGATTCCCAAGAAACACCCCTTGGCAAAATACCAAAATGCCCTTAGTCTCTCTCTTTACTTTATTAGGTCTAGGGGCATTATTGTCTTTTCCCATCTTACCAGAGTATTCTTTGACCCTGGTCAACTATCCAGATAACTTCCCTGGACTGTCTAACCTTAGGCAAATGACCAAAATACCCTTTACTCATTCTTCAGCTGTTCTATAACATAGGGGCATTTTCGTCATTTCGCACCTTTTCCCCGGACACCGGCCCCTTTTACCACTGGACTGATCTAATGGGCCTGGGCCTTCCCTGGTGTCACTAAAGGCCTTAGAAACACTATACGGCCTCCTGGCCACAGTCCGATTATCCCTATCGGAACTGCTTTTCCTTTACCGATTATAACTGTAAATTCCCATCTTCTGGAATTTTTACAGAAAAATCGGGACCTCAAATCAAAATTCTGTGACTCCTCATTCAACCCGGAATCCTTTTCTCTATCTCCCGGTATTTTCAGATATTTTATCCGGACCGGGCTGTTTTGGCCTGAAAAAGCACTCACGCGCACACTTTTCCAAAATGACCATTTTACCCCTGGTCATATTTCTAATTCTTTCATACACATAGAGACCTCATATGCACATTTCACAGTTCAGTGAAATGATCAGCATAATTTTCTCTATTTTCTGGCAAAATATGGTACTCATCGGCTACCAGCCCAATCTTTCCCATAATTACGATTTTGCCCCTGCATTCTCTTTCTAGCATCTATTCTCATCTTCTTATCCTTCATCTTAAGTTCTAGAAATTCTCTTTCAATAACTCATCCCTTAAACTCTTCGGGAGTCATCATTAATTGAAAGGCTCGACAACCCGCCCATATCAGGTTATCTTACACAGGAGCCAGCCCATATCAAGCTACCTGCAGAATTCCTAGGCTTAAGACTTAGGATATTCCTCACATTCCTCATCTTGGACCTAGATGAACTGTCCCGATCTCCTAGACCAAAAATGGGGATGTTACAGGCTGGAACCTGCTCGGACCAGTCTAGGGTAGTCCTAGCACGTACAAGACTGGTCCTGGGCAGTCTTGGCACGTACAAGACTGGTAAGATCAAGACATCAATTGATTCAAAGGTCAAGTCAATTAGTAAAGATTAAAGGAAGTTATGTTAGTTAAAGTAAGCTTAATGTTCAGAGAAGTTAGATTGTAATTAATGGATGATTATGTGATGTTAGGATTTGATTGTGGACTCAAAGGAGGCAACCACATATCAAGGAAAAGTAAGAAGGAAGAAGCAAAGTTAAAGTGAAAGGAAGTAAAGCAATAAGGTAGTAAACTGACCCTAAACTTGTATGTATTAGATGTTATGCTTGATACTGCTATGGCTTTGTTGAATTGTGTGCATATGTGTAGATGTTTGAAGCTCTGTTTCTATGATTACCTTGGCCAATTGTATTTCATATGATACATTGAAGCATGTACATTATACAATGTTAACACTTTCACAAGCAAGCTATTAATACATGCATTGTTTAGTATCGTTTGCTACTGAGATTTCCCTCAAAATCTCACCCCATCCATGTAATCCCAATCCCCACAGGTTTATGAATGAGGAAAGAAGATGAAGAAGAATGAAGAGGAGTTAGGGATTGGTCAATGTAAATGTTATATGATGTTATGTAAAGAATTCTTGCAAGTAATGATGCTGTATGCATAGTTTAAGCAATAATGTTTATGATGTGAGGAAAAATAGTAAATGATGGAATAAATGTATGAACTTTTATAGACATTTAGTTAACATGTCAAGCTTCGTTTTGAAACCAAGAACACCTTATTTTGATATCTGTACAAAGAGAACCAATTTTCCAAAGATGGGGACTAGAATCTATTTTCAGAATTTTTGACAAAATGAACAGTACAATTTAACGAATAAACTATATCAATGTGCTAAGCATTGGGTCAGGAAATTATTTTCCCTTAAACTTCAAGATGTTAGCTTCGAGTAGAATTTTGAACCACTTCATTCTGAATTTTCTATAATTAATTATGATTTTTCAAAGTTCGTCACCAAATCTGGAATACCATATGAACAGTAACTCGCCAAGAGTAAACATTCCAGATTTAGCTAATGGACTTCAAATGTCATGTAAGTGGTTCTAAATGCTACCGTATGGTCCCTAAGACGTACGAAAGTAAGGATGTTACATTTTGGTATCAAAGCAGAAGTTCTAGCATACACGAGGTTTATTGGTAATAAGTATGTTGTTAAGTTAGGGTATTTATTGGGATAGTTAGTCTTGATCATTAAAGCAAATCATGCAGTAGTATACACGAGGTTTTATAAAGTTAAGTCTGATCCATCAGTTAATCAGGGAGACTCCCGACCAGTAATGATATATGAAGATGATATACATCCAAACTTTGATTCTTCAGACTGTGAAGAGAGTTTAGACGATAGTATAGGGAACCAGTCAGGAAGGTCTACAGTAGAATATTCCATAGATGTTTCTGTAAACTCAAACCTGCAGTCTAGAGATTATGTAGAGATTCAGCCTGATGTTGTTCATGCACCAGATGATCATGAATCTAGCAATTCTGTACAATATGAGTTTTTTGGAGTGCCATCTAACCCTGATGTAAGCTCTATTCCTCTGATGAGAGGACATATTACGGCTGAGGAAGCTAAGTGCTGGTACTAGATTATAGGTAGACCAGATATTATTCCTCCTCCACCAGAGTTTGAGGATAGATGTGATATGAGTAACATACAACATTTCCTTAATCCAGAGATCCAGTCACAACCTGTGACAGTCCCTTCCTATTCTCGCAGTCCAGGAATATATTGTGTTATAAATAAAGATCAGTGGGATGTTCCTGGTCCTAGTCAACCCCAGCCTTCATTACGAAAGATAGATAATGTTGACTATATCAGTCTCAAGAATGCTGTGGAGAATGAATTACTCAGTTTAGGTCAAGGGATGGATAGAAGTAGAGATCAAGAGTAGTCATTCTATCTGCATTTCCTCAATGCCATAGCAAGGATGATAAACTAATATACAGTAGAGGGCATTGACCTAAATCAGGTTTACATTCTAGAAGATTGGCATGAGATGGTTGTAAGTCAGATATTGCCATATACTCCTACATGGCATGTAGAGCTAAGTGAGTTTCTGGAAAATGATCCACCAACTGATATACAAGGGTGGCATTTTCGTATGCAGAAGTATTTGTAGTTTACGATTCCCTAGAAAAGTATGTAAACAGGGAAGAGGGGTAATGTAAATATGTAAACAGTGTAAAGTAAAGTAATTACGTAAATGTATAATAGTTATGACTTACCCCATATTTGTAATGGACATGTATTTGATGTATGTACAAATGTTATGGTGATATGAAATATGAGTTTTTGATGTGATATAATGAAATGATAGTTGGTTGAACATCTATGTGAATATGTTCCCTATTTAATTCAATTATGATAGATACATATGGATGAGTTTTAAATTACTCAAGCTCATCAAAGTTAAGAACAAGGATTCGCCATTGCTAGAGTAAAGACTGGACAAGAACAGTAGAAGGGAATGTTCAGAGAAAGCTGTGTCCAAGTCACGATATGAAGTAGTCTAGGTCGCGACTAGAAGCTTCAGAGAAGTTAAGTCGCGACTAGTTAAGCCACGGGTCGCGATGAATATTTACAAATATGTTTTGGTCACGACGAGAGAAGACCTGTGGTCGCGACTAAAGATCACAGAGCTGTCAAGTCGTGACGAGTAGAATGAGAAGGTCGCGACTAAAGTTTACAGAGAGTTTGAGTCATGACAAGTCAATACTCAGGTCATGACTAGGATGCACAAAGACCTAATGATGAATGAAGATACCAACCTCACTGAAGTTTATCAGTTAGAGGTTTAGCACAAGATGCAGGCAAGGTAAACAGTATGAGATATAAAGATACAAATCGGTTTAAAAAGATGTTCAGAAGTAGATCCTCTATGTGATCATCAGGAGTAGATCTATATTATGGAACAAGTTGTTCAGTTAGTCTTTCCTGAACAAAAGAATTAAAAGTTAGAATGAGACTTACCTGAGAATGAGTCTAACACATGGTTTAAAGTTAGAAGCGTGATGGTTAACAGTTAGAGAGCTAATATTCCCAAGACAGAGGGATTCCATCACAAAGAAACAGTAACTTAACAGACCTAGGGTAGAGCACCCTAGAGAACAGAAGTAATAGTGCTAGTTGATGAATGAGATCCATGCGACTTAAGTTTGCTAAGATAAAGAAGAAGACTAGAAAGGAACCATAGTCCGTTCAAGAGAAGACTAGGACTGATATACACAAAAAGAGTTAAGAGATAGTAGAAAGATGCAGAAGTTACTCCATAGAGATGGAGATTGATCCGCTCACCTGAGAAGTTTTCTCGAGTAAGTATATGAAAGCATTCCTCTGATGAATACTTAGCCGTGGAGATTGATCGGTTAGATAGAGATGAGCGTGAGGCTAAGGGCTAAAGTAGAGAAATAGAAATCCTGTGATGAATACTTAGCCGAGTTCATCTATATGAACAGGGAGAGTGAAACATCCTCCCTTAGACTCCTCAGAATACACTTACGGAAGCGATATTAGCTTGATATATCTTAACTTAAGCCCAGAAATTCAAAATTTCACTCTTAAGTTCCTTATTCTGGACCTTTAATTTGAAAATTAATTTATCTCGTTCTACACATCCAAATAAGGCTTATTACCTATCCACGGAATGCCCCAGATGTGTACTATTGGCTCACCAAATTTCATAGCCAAACTCCTCCGTTTACTAGGTCAAACTGAGGTCAGAACACTGCTACCTCAAGACCTGCGAATTTCTCCCTTAATTCCCCATTCACAAATTGAACATGCCAAACAACATTTATTATTAAATAATAAAATGTCATACAACAAGGCATACAGCAAATTATCATATTTCTATTACATCTTTTCCTGCCTAAAATCCGGCAGCATAACTGTTACAATTCTTCTTTAGAAAGTAACCGATGTTGTACCGATTCGGTAATTCCCTCATGAGAACTACCATTCTACGTAGTACCCAGGAAAGACTGGATGAACCTGCTGGGTCCACTCACTTCCAGCCTCCTTAGACAGCACTACGTACACAGTACGTATCAGTTCCTTTCCCTGTTCCTGCTTCCATGCCGGAATTTCAGCAGCATAACGGCGTCTCTTAAAATTTCCAGATTTTATTTTGACAGAACCTCCCCTGTAATGTTATATATGGGAATGAGATTCGGGGGAATCTCAGTAGTAATAATCATAACAATATATGTAATGCAGAGTGACGGTGCTTGCTTGTGATTGTGTATAGATAAGTATGCTGCGTGCTTCCATATTCAATAACATATGATCATAGCATTGTAATAGAGCTTCAAGCATAACATATAAGACAACAATCCAACCAAACAATAGCACAACAAATCACAAAGACATTACATAAGAGCTAGGATTAGTTACTACCTCAAAAGTAGAACTCCAGAACTTCTATACTGCTTCCAACTCCACCAGAACTTCCTTTCTTTCTTTCTTTCTCCTTCTCTCCTTTCTCTCTCTTTTCTTGCCAAAAACGTGGGATGCATAAAATGGGAGGGGAAGGGGGTATTTATAACCTCCTCCAATGGCAATCTCATAATTTCCATGAACTTTGATCCTGCGGTCCTGTTTTTTCCTATTTTTCTTAATTCCTCCTTTACTGCATCATGCATGACATCATTGGGACACCTCACCAGGACACCTCAGCGCCACATTTATCACATGTCTGAAATCCTGGACACCTCAGCAGCTGACTCAGCATGCTGACTCACCGGTCCAGTATCTTGCCTCGTAATACGTGTCCTCAACTTTTTCTTCTGCCTTTAAGATTATGCCATGTGGCACCTGGAAGGGACCTTTCACGCCTTCCAATGCTATCCAGATAAATCCAGGACTTTATCTGATCGTCTCCTCGGTTATCGTGCCGACCGAGTAACTTTACTTTATTGAAACGGCATTAAAATAATATTTTAATGCCACTTTTTCCCACATACTTCATAGGCTACGTTTTTGGGCTCTGGGAATGTTGTCTTGGATCCTGATCAAGCTCAAGTACTCTGATGGCTCGATTCCCAAGAAACAGCCCTTGGCAAATTACCAAAATACCCTTGGGTGCCCTTTCTTGCACTATTTTAACCCTAAGGGTAAAATCGTCATTTCATACCCTTCTGTACTCTGTCAGGGCATATACTGACTCTAAGTAACTTTATCTGTATGTGCCTTGGCTCCTGGGCCTGTCCAGAATGACCAAAATGCCCTCATACATCTACTACCCCTTTAGTACAACACAGGGGCATTTTCGTAATTTCGCACTTTTCCGGGGTTCTGCCGGACACTGGCCCACCTATCAGTCCAAGTATCTTACTGGGCCTCTGTTGGTGCCATTATTGGGCCTTTCTGGGTCCAATATCCTCATGGCATGCATTACGAGGAATCTTCCCCCGTTAATAATTATTGAATATTTTATCTATTATTCACCGTTTATACACTTATCCGGACATCGGCTCCTTCTGTCCGATACATTGGCCTGCGGTGTTCAGGCATCCCTGTGAGTCATATCAGTCATCTGACTGAGGTCATCCGAACTCATTCAGTCCCTTTTTAAATACCGATAAATCTCCCTATCGGATACCCGGAGGCCTCACACTCCCGTCTGGATTTTCTAATCTGCGAATAACTTTTTCTACAGGCCTCCTATCGGTATTCTGTCAGTTTCCCGACATCCGTCCCATAAGGACATATCATCCTGTATTTTCTCACCTAGATCTGAATTCTATGATATCCGGTATGAATTTTTATAACTTTTGGATGATCAGTCCATTTCTGGCTATCTGGAGTCTTCAAAAATTCCTGTATTAAGCCAGATTACCGAGCGTCACTTGCTCTCTCTACCGGTGAAATCTGGGACTGAAATGCTTTCGGACAGTCCAAACCACTTCCGGCCTGACTTTCTTTAATTACAATTTAGCCCCAGGGAACTTTTCTTCTTTTCATTTAAGTCCCTTTTTACTTGGCTAAAATTACACTTAAGGACCCCACATTTTTGTCTACTTTCCTTCTTGGCCTTGAAACTTTCCATAATTGCACTTAAGTCCTTTCATTTCCTTTACTAGGTCTAGGGGCATTATTGTCTTTTCATATTTTACCAGAGTATTCTCTGGCCCTGGTCAACTATCCAGATACCCCTTCTTGACTATCTAACCTTAGCCAAATGACCAAAATACCCTTTACTTATTCTTCAGTTATTCTATAACATAAGGGCATTTTTGTCATTTTGCACATTTTTCCCGGACACCGGCCCCTCTTACCACTGAACTGATATTATGGGCCTGGGCCTTCCCTGGTGTCACTACGGGCCTTAGACAACACTGTATGGCCTCTGGCCATAGTCCGATCATCTCTATTCGGACTGCCTTTCCTTTACCGATTATAACTGTAATTTCCCATCTTCGAGAATTTTTACAGAAAAATCGGGACCTCAAATCAAAATTCTGTGTTACGTCATTCAATCCGGAATCCTTTTCTCTATCTTCCGGTATTTTCAGATATTTTATCCGGACCGGGCTATTTTAGCCTGAAAGTACGCTCCCGCGCACACTTTTCCAAAAATGACCATTTTACCCCTGGTCACATTTCTAATTCTTTCATACACATAGAGACCTCATATGCACATTTCACAGTTCAGTGAAATGATCAGCATAATTTTCTCTATTTTCTGGAAAAATATGGTACTCATCGGCTACCAGCCCGATCTTTCCCATAATTACGATTATGCCCTTGATTTCTCTTTCTGGCATCTCTAGGCCTAAAAATTAGGGTGTTACATTTCTACCCCCCTAAAATAAATTTCGTCCTCGAAATTTACTTGGCATCTTAGTCAACGATCCTGGATATAGCTCTTCTGTATATCCTTTCCTGGTTTATGACTAAGGCTTGGGGCATTCATCCTCTTATACTTATGGACAACTCATTACACTTGTGAGTAGTGTCCATTTCTTTCATATCTTATTCCTTAGAATTTTTATGTAATTCTGGGGTCTACTTCACTCTTCTTACACTTTGCTAATCTCTCAGGAGAAATATTATTCTTCTGACTTCCTTTCTCCTGATACGAGATCATAACCCAGATAACTTCTCTGACTTTTCTTAACTGTTCTCATAACTTCATGCATATATGCCAAACCTTTGTAGCATTTGCACTTTCTTATCCCTTCTTAGGGCTTACATATCATTAGGCTACTCTTGCCTTAGCACCTTTCAATTTAACGTGCTACTGGGTTAGGGCTAGATTACTCTTTATATAGCTTTAGGCCCTAGCAATCTCTTTCTTATAGAACTACGTTCTATCTTTGCTTTGCCTTAGACCCTCTTCTCTAGGTCTCTCTGGCCTTTTATTACCATTTCCTTTAGATCAGAAAAGAACTCTTCATTATCCACATCATTATCTAGGCCTATAGTTCCTTACAGCTCAGTCGCCCTTACCGCTATGGTTCTTCTTAATCATTCTTAGGGTCGACTTCAGGGAATATTGAAGACTGTGTCTGGGGTAAGAGCAAATACCTTTCCTAGGGATGTCAGCATTCTTAGGGCAACCTCTTACAAAGTGGCCTTTCTTACCACAATTGCTTTACCCTGCTCGACATTCCCAGGTGCCATGGCTCTTTCCACCACATTGACATCTCTGCTCTCCAATCTGATCATTACCCTGATCAGTCCCCTGTCTGAACTATTGCCTCTTTCTCTTACTATTGGCTTTACAACTTGAGCTACCTCCCAGAGTGCTCTTAGCCAATGCTTTTCTATTCTCAACAAATAGAAGATTCCATTCTTTACTTCTCAGGCATACTTCTACCAAACTTTGAATATCAGTACTCAGATTCGAATTTGGACTCCGTCTTCGTTTAAGGAAAAACTAAGTTTAGTCTGTATAATAGAGGCTCTCTGGGAAAACAATTTTAAATAATTTTTCTGGATGAGTGTATCAACTAGTGAAGCTTCCTTACCTTAACTTCGTCTTTGGCATTCATCTTCAAAGAGATACTACATTGTACTCATATCTCATGGCTCATTACTTTCCTTAGGCTAGGTCTAACTACGACCTCGGGATCTAACTACGATCAACCATTAGCCTCTTCAGAATCCAACTGCGACTCTGAAGCTGTTAGGATCTATCTGCGATCCTGGAGCCATGCTAGGATCTAACTGTGACCCTCCAGAATCTAATTGCGATTCTGTTGTACTGTATATCTCCCAAGATTTTAAACCAACAGACTAAGTTATAAGGTTAACTGCTTCCACCTATTGATAACTCCATAAATAAACATTTGAAAATTTTATAGCCTCATATCATTTACCCAGACTTTACTTACTTCCTCTTTTACTCAGGAGTTCCTTCTCATCTTTCAACCTGTGCTCTAACTGCGAGCCATTTGAATTATGTTCTAACTGTGAGCATTCTACATCAGATCCAACTCTTATCTGAAGAGTGATCTATACTCATCTGAATCTAGCTCTATCTGAGAGCCACCTGTTTCAGATCCAACTCTTATCTGAAGAGTGATCTAGAAACAATCCCTTTACCGTTATCTGTATACCATTCCGCTTAATAGAAATGGCCCTGAGTACTGTATTCACAAGCCTATAGAAATACCTGAGTAACCTCAATCATATCTGAGTAACCTCAATCATACATCATGTCTGAGTATCATATCATAACTTATCGTCCCATAACTGAGACTATCTATCATCCTCAAAACAATCATATCATCCTCATATCATATGGCATGGGAGCAACCTACTTTCTCATAACTTTCTTATCTCATATATGTACTCATATATACTCTACCCTGCATGCACTGCAAAAGGGGAGTATCCATTCATCATAGCATACTCTAACATGCATGTCATCCTTTGACAACTGCAATGGAATGCAACTATCATAACTTATGGCACATAAGCCATATCATCATCATATTTTGCTCAACCATCCATTAAATATCATAACAATCCAAGTAAGCCTCAAAACATATTTTCTTGATCATATTATTTGTCAGATCATCATCTGATCATACTATCTATCGCATTATCTGTCAGATTATCAATCACATGATCAGAATCTGACAGGCACCTCTGTCTATCTTACTTAGGCTGCCACACTACCCTCTTACCAGGGTATAGACTCAACCCTTCACTACTTTATCTTATATAGGGAATTGGGGAGTCACTTTATCTCTTAACTGTGGCTATCTCTTTACTATCTTTCAACTTCTTCTATCTATCCATTAGTCCTAGTCTATTCTTGACCGGACTATGATTACTTATTGGCCTTTCATTTGATCCTTAATCCTCATGGATCTCATTCATCATCTTTCCCTATTACTTCTGTTCTCTAGGGTATTCTTCCCTAGGTCTACTACTTCTTTGTGATGGAATCCCTCTGCTCAGGGAACACTTAGCTCTTTATCTATTAACCATCACGTCTCTAACCTTAGGCCATGTGCTAGGATCATTCCTAGGCAAATCTCAATCTAACTTTTAGGTCTTCTATTCAGAGCAACTGAATAAAACCTCTGTAATGCAGATCTACTCTTAGTTATCACATGGAGGATCTACTTTAAACCTTGTCTTAAACTAATCTTTCGTACCTTAGTACCTTTGTACTGTCTGGCTTACCATATGCTATACCAATCCTCTAGCTGGTGGACTTCAGCGAGTTTGGTACCTTCATTCTCTTCATCATATGGCCTCTGCCAATTATAGTCGCGACTTGAGAACTTCATAGTCGCAACTCACATGCTCTGTGACTTTTAGTTGCAACTGTCGCACACTACTCGTCACGACCTGGCAGCTTTGCGTCCTTTAGTCGCAACCTATAACATCGCTACCTGAACTCCTTTATACACTGGTCGCGTACTGCAATATTACTCATTGCGACCTGAGGTCTTCTTACGTCGCAACATCAACTTATCTGTACATATTAGTCACGACATAAGACTCCTCTTTTCTACTTCCTACTTTTAAAACATGTAGTCATACTCATCCTCATACAACGGCAACATACTAGGTATAGGGTAGCTCAATAGTGTGCATACTGGACAATACAATCCAATCACATTCAGGATTTATCCGTTCATTAGCCAGTGGAAACAGAACACAAATAAACTCGTACCTTAGTTTGGTACAGGAGACTTTCTTATCCCGTTGCCAGTCAGGTATATACTCTTCCCTGAGTCGGGTATCTTTCGCCCGTTGTGTTCTATGGACACTCCCTGGCATAATGTCCAGGCTTTCCTCACCTATAGCATAACCCTTGACCTACTGGACAAGGCCTCGTACCATAGTCTCGACCACAGTTCCTACATACATTAGGCCTTGGTTGCCTGCTAACTTCTTTTGGCCCACTACCTAGCCTACTTCCCTGTTTCTTATTAACTTCTGACCCATATGCTGGCCCATTTCTCTTCTTACTGTTCCTTCTCAAGGAACCTGGTGGCATCACTTTCAGTGGTACTGATGGAGTAGGCTCACTCTTTGCTGGTTATTGCACCTTCTTTTCTGGCTTGTAAACTACCAGCTGGGTCTTTCTTTCAGTGGGACATTCTAAAACCTTAAAGATTTTCTCTAACTAGCTTACCCAATCCTCAGCTGCTTGAGTGTCAAAAGTCCCTTCAACATGGGTGGATCAAATTTATGGAATCATTCCATCCATGTTTGCAGACTTTCCTGGTCATTATTATTTCCTATAGACCCCTGACGTCTATTCATTCCAGTCTGCTCATGATCTGGCTGAGGTTCAGGTTCTACATCATTTTCTAGTACTACCTACTTCCCAGACTGCTGTAATCTTGCAACCGCAGCAGCAACCGCCGTAGTGATAGCAGAATCTCGCTCTTGATCTTGGCGAGCCTGGGCTGCCCGCATCTCATCGTGACTTATGACTTAACTTGTTGTAACTTGGATATCTGGCATCCTCACCATAGTATCTGGTTACAACACGATACCTCTAGCTACTATTTGCAGCTTCCTTAGTCGTGAACTGATCAGCTTCTGCCTCTATCCATAGAGAAAACTGCTTCTTAAACATTATTCTGCTTAGTCCAGCCATATTGTGTTAATAAACACGAGACCTCGACTGTGTCGGCTGACTAAGATTAGCCCATCATAACCATATCCTTCGTAAGACTATAAAGCTCGGGGTACAGCCTCATTCATCTGGGTGTCACTGTCTTCTGTCTAAACCTTTCCAAGCAGTGAACACCATCCCTATATCCTACTCTAGGGAGAGGACCACTCAAACTTCTCATTTGTTTAAGGAATCAAACTAACTAAACCAGAGCATCATTGAGCCAGAACCTTCTGTTCTGTGCCAGAATCTTATGCTCTGAGCTAGAACCCTTTGTTCTGTGCTAACTTTATTCTGTACTAACACCATAAATTATCTGTTCAGAGCATTTTCTAAGCCAGAATCCTTTGCTCTGATACCAAAATGAAACATCCTCCCTTAGACTCCTCAGAGTACACTTAAGCCCAGAAATTCAAAATTTCACTCTTAAGTTCCTTATTCTGGACCTTTAATTTGAAAATTAATTTATCTCGTTCTACACATCCAAATAAGGCTTATTACCTATCCACGGAATGCCCCAGATGTGTACTATTGGCTCACCAAATTTCATAGCCAAACTCCTCCGTTTACTAGGTCAAACTGAGGTCAGAACACTGCTACCTCAAGACCTGCGAATTTCTCCCTTAATTCCCCATTCACAAATTGAACATGCCAAACAACATTTATTATTAAATAATAAAATGTCATACAACAAGGCATACAGCAAATTATCATATTTCTATTACATCTTTTCCTGCCTAAAATCCGGCAGCATAACTGCTACAATTCTTCTTTAGAAAGTAACCGATGTTGTACCGATTCGGTAATTCCCTCATGAGAACTACCATTCTACGTAGTACCCAGGAAAGACTGGATGAACCTGCTGGGTCCACTCACTTCCAGCCTCCTTAGACAGCACTACGTACACAGTACGTATCAGTTCCTTTCCCTGTTCCTGCTTCCATGCCGGAATTTCAGCAGCATAACGGCGTCTCTTAAAATTTCCAGATTTTATTTTGACAGAACCTCCCCTGTAATGTTATATATGGGAATGAGATTCGGGGGAATCTCAGTAGTAATAATCATAACAATATATGTAATGCAGAGTGACGGTGCTTGCTTGTGATTGTGTATAGATAAGTATGCTGCGTGCTTCCATATTCAATAACATATGATCATAGCATTGTAATAGAGCTTCAAGCATAACATATAAGACAACAATCCAACCAAACAATAGCACAACAAATCACAAAGACATTACATAAGAGCTAGGATTAGTTACTACCTCAAAAGCAGAACTCCAGAACTTCTATACTGCTTCCAACTCCACCAGAACTTCCTTTCTTTCTTTCTTTCTCCTTCTCTCCTTTCTCTCTCTTTTCTTGCCAAAAACGTGGGATGCATAAAATGGGAGGGGAAGGGGGTATTTATAACCTCCTCCAATGGCAATCTCGTAATTTCCATGAACTTTGATCCTGCGGTCCTGGTTTTTCCTATTTTTCTTAATTCCTCCTTTACTGCATCATGCATGACATCATTGGGACACCTCACCAGGACACCTCAGCGCCACATTTATCACATGTCTGAAATCCTGGACACCTCAGCAGCTGACTCAGCATGCTGACTCACCGGTCCAGTATCTTGCCTCGTAATACGTGTCCTCAACTTTTTCTTCTGCCTTTAAGATTACGCCATGTGGCACCTGGAAGGGACCTTTCACGCCTTCCAATGCTATCCAGATAAATCCAGGACTTTATCTGATCGTCTCCTCGGTTATCGTGCCGACCGAGTAACTTTACTTTATTGAAACGGCATTAAAATAATATTTTAATGCCACTTTTTCCCACATACTTCATAGGCTACGTTTTTGGGCTCTGGGAATGTTGTCTTGGATCCTGATCAAGCTCAAGTACTCTGATGGCTCGATTCCCAAGAAACAGCCCTTGGCAAATTACCAAAATACCCTTGGGTGCCCTTTCTTGCACTATTTTAACCCTAAGGGTAAAATCGTCATTTCATACCCTTCTGTACTCTGTCAGGGCATATACTGACTCTAAGTAACTTTATCTGTATGTGCCTTGGCTCCTGGGCCTGTCCAGAATGACCAAAATGCCCTCATACATCTACTACCCCTTTAGTACAACACAGGGGCATTTTCGTAATTTCGCACTTTTCCGGGGTTCTGCCGGACACTGGCCCACCTATCAGTCCAAGTATCTTACTGGGCCTCTGTTGGTGCCATTATTGGGCCTTTCTGGGTCCAATATCCTCATGGCATGCATTACGAGGAATCTTCCCCCGTTAATAATTATTGAATATTTTATCTATTATTCACCGTTTATACACTTATCCGGACATCGGCTCCTTCTGTCCGATACATTGGCCTGCGGTGTTCAGGCATCCCTGTGAGTCATATCAGTCATCTGACTGAGGTCATCCGAACTCATTCAGTCCCTTTTTAAATACCGATAAATCTCCCTATCGGATACCCGGAGGCCTCACACTCCCGTCTGGATTTTCTAATCTGCGAATAACTTTTTCTACAGGCCTCCTATCGGTATTCTGTCAGTTTCCCGACATCCGTCCCATAAGGACATATCATCCTGTATTTTCTCACCTAGATCTGAATTCTATGATATCCGGTATGAATTTTTATAACTTTTGGACGATCAGTCCATTTCTGGCTATCTGGAGTCTTCAAAAATTCCTGTATTAAGCCAGATTACCGAGCGTCACTTGCTCTCTCTACCGGTGAAATCTGGGACTGAAATGCTTTCGGACAGTCCAAACCACTTCCGGCCTGACTTTCTTTAATTATAATTTAGTCCCAGGGAACTTTTCTTCTTTTCATTTAAGTCCCTTTTTACTTGGCTAAAATTACACTTAAGGACCCCACATTTTTGTCTACTTTCCTTCTTGGCCTTGAAACTTTCCATAATTGCACTTAAGTCCTTTCATTTCCTTTACTAGGTCTAGGGGCATTATTGTCTTTTCATATTTTACCAGAGTATTCTCTGGCCCTGGTCAACTATCCAGATACCCCTTCTTGACTATCTAACCTTAGCCAAATGACCAAAATACCCTTTACTTATTCTTCAGTTATTCTATAACATAAGGGCATTTTTGTCATTTTGCACATTTTTCCCGGACACCGGCCCCTCTTACCACTGAACTGATATTATGGGCCTGGGCCTTCCCTGGTGTCACTACGGGCCTTAGATAACACTGTATGGCCTCTGGCCATAGTCCGATCATCTCTATTCGGACTGCATTTCCTTTACCGATTATAACTGTAATTTCCCATCTTCGAGAATTTTTACAGAAAAATCGGGACCTCAAATCAAAATTCTGTGTTACGTCATTCAATCCGGAATCCTTTTCTCTATCTTCCGGTATTTTCAGATATTTTATCCGGATCGGGCTATTTTAGCCTGAAAGTACGCTCCCGCGCACACTTTTCCAAAAATGACCATTTTACCCCTGGTCACATTTCTAATTCTTTCATACATATAGAGACCTCATATGCACATTTCACAGTTCAGTGAAATGATCAGCATAATTTTCTCTATTTTCTGGCAAAATATGGTACTCATCGGCTACCAGCCCGCTCTTTCCCATAATTACGATTATGCCCTTGATTTCTCTTTCTGGCATCTCTAGGCCTAAAAATTAGGGTGTTACAGAGAGAGCTTAATGACTGAAAAGTTAATTCACAGATTGAATTCCATGCTACAAAGAATTTTTCTCAGGTAGGCACAGAAGTTCAATAGAGCGATAGATGTATACAAGATTAGAAATAGAAATATATGATACCTAGAGAGAGATAGGTAGCCACAGTCTTAAAGATAGAGTGACTCCCCTATCCTCTATGTAAGAAAGAGTAGTAAAGGGTTGAGTCTGTACCCTAGAAAGAGGGTAACGTGGCAGCCTTAGTAAATGAATATTCATCTCAAGTTCATGAATGAATGATCAGGATTTGGTAGATAATGTGATAAAGGGACAGAATGTTTATAAAGGTTACCTAGCAAATAGTTTAATTGCAATATGCTTATAATGGATGGTTGAGAAAATTATATGATGATGATATGGCTTTTGTTGCCATAAGTTATGATAATCAGTTGCATCTCCTTGTAGTTATCATATGATGATATGTATGTTAGAGAATGCTTAAATAATTGCATCTCCTTGCATATTATTCATGTTAGAGTATGCTATGATGAATGAATACTCTCTTCTGTAGTACATATGAGGTAGAGTATATATGATAAGAAAGTTATGTTGCTCCCATACCATACAACACGCAATAAGATAATTTAACTTGATAATGATAATAAAGCAATAGAAAAGTGAAAAACGAGATAGTTAGCCAGTCAATCCCTAAAGTTTAGAATGAGAATCTAAGACAGACAGTGATAACCAGTTTGACAGAGAATGAGGTTGGAGATGAATGTTGATGACAATCCTATAGATATATGATTACGATACTCAGGATATATCCCTTCAGTAGGGGATGAGATATGTAAATGATGTTCATTGAACATGAAATGAGACACGGTTATGAAAGATGATGCAGCTTTGAGAAGGAGCATCATCTATTTGATAGAAGTTAAAGCTCTCGCAGAAGAGCCAGATTGATCTTGCGATAGAGTCAGGTTGCTCATGAGAGAGAGATGAAAGCATGGACAATGAAGCTCATGATAAAGCCATGTCCATCAGACGAGATAGACAGATTATGATAGATATGTGCATGATAGAGCATTTGTAGCTCTCTGCAGTACTAGATATAGTAAAGTTATGAAAGATAAGATTGAAATGAGAAATTCCTGAATGATAGAGAAAATGAGTAAAGTCTTAATATATAATATGGGCTTCTACGAATAGTCTTGGGGAAATATCTGTTGAGTTAGCAACTACGTGGAAGTAACTAACCTTGTAACTTAGTTCGTTGGTTTAACTCTTCCAGAGATAAGAATACAGTACAATGGGACTGCAATAGATTCCAGAGGATCATAGTTAGATCCTAGTATGGCTCACAGAGAAAAGAATTCCAGGGTTGCAGTTAAATCCTGAAGAGGCTGACGGTTGATAGTAGTTAGATCCTAAGGGTCGCAGTAGACCTAGCCTAGAGAAAGAAAATGAATGAGCCATGAGTACAGTATTTCTTTGGAAGGACAAATACCAAGGATAAAGTTTAAGTTAGAGAAGCTTCACAAGTTGTTAGCTCATACCGATGTTAGTTTCAGATAGCCTTATTATTATAGACTGAACTTAGAATCTTCTTACATGAAATATGAAGTGAAGTTAATAGAGGTTCCTAAGATAAGAATCAAGAGAATGAGGATGAAAGCTAGATAGATCTTCCAGGTGAGGACAAAAAGGTTAAAAAGCTAAAGAGATGTATAGAAAAGGTTCTAAGATAGTAAAGTACTAGGGTTGGATCCTGTTAGCACCAGTGCTTCAGATTTTTATCAGCATTTTCCAGTTAAATGTGCTCAGGCAAGAGTAGCCTAATGATGGGTGACCCTGGGAAGTAATGAGAAAAGAGTGGAAATGCCACAGAAGTTTGGCATATGTGAACAAAGTTATGTAAAATGATAAAAAGAGTTATGAAAAGTTAGAAAGGGTTATGAACAGTAAATGATTAGAACCCTTCTGTCAAGTCCAAATAGAGTGGATTTGCAATGAAAGATTTAAATTATGACTTTGTACAGGAGAAAGAGAAACAAAAGAGCAATATTCTCTTGAGAGGCTGACAAAGTTATAAGTTAAAGAAAATGTTAGACTTATGGTATCTCAGGATACGTCATGATAAGATAAGATAAGTCATGAAAGGGTGAGATACACCATGATACAGCATGAGAAGTACGTAATGAGATACAGTATGATAAACATGTAATGTGGCACATAATGAGAAATGTGTAGTGAAAATGATAGTAAGAAGTAACTTTATAAACAGATAGAGAGGCTCCCTCTTTGAAAGGGATAAGATGTTGAATGTTTATGTTACAGATGAAAGTGAGAACTTTCATTCTTTGCATGAAATGCCAGGCACTATGTTATGTTTGTAAAATATGCTAAAGCTCTGATTGTTAGAGCTGTGCATACTCAGGAAAGGAATGCTTGAGCTCCGATGTTAGAGCTTTGCATTCATGAGCAGGCATGCAATCCTACAATATATTGGCCAGGCATTATGCATGTTAGAGTATGTGCTCCTACTTAGCAGTAAAGTAAAGAAAAGAATAACTGCATAAGTCCTCTCTCTGTATCATGCTGAATTATTGAAAATAATAAGAGCAACAATAAAGTGATAAGAGTTTCTAAGAAAAAGGAATATGATTATACGAAAAGAGAGATGAAGCTTTGCGGATGCTAAGGAGTTCCGTGAGATACTAAGAGAAGTAATAAGAGATAAGTGCTAGAAAGTATGATGAGTAATTGATGGAAACTCCCGAATACTGTAATATTCGAGAGAGTTTGATATGAAAGAAATGGACACTACTCACAAGTCTAGTATAATGAGTTGTCCATAAGCAAATAGATGCATAGAAAGTGAGCAAGTACCAAAATGAAGTAAAGTTCAACTCTAATTGAGTTGATTCAGATAAGAAGAGTAATGACAGTAAGGACATAAAACAGATAGTGAAAGCACTCCGCTAGATGAGAAGATAAAGGATAAGAGATAGATACCCTAATCCTTAGTCATAAAGCAGAAAAAGACATCTATCCGAGATAATTGACTAAGGTACCAAGTAAATTTTGAGGACAAAATTTATTTTAAGGGGGGTAGAAATATCATATCCTAATTTTTCCCTATCTATATAATACTGATAGAGGAAAGAGATTTGGAAAGGACTATGATAATGAATGGAAAAGAAAAGAATGATTAGATTAAGGTTTAAAGAAGAAGGACTAAATTGAAAAGTATAAAAGTTCCATGGTGCAAGATGTAAAGTAGACATAAACTTTGGGCCATTAAGTGTAATTATGAAAAGTTGAGGGCCTAAAGTGTATTTTTCAAAAGTTTAAGGACCTAAATGTAATTTATTAAAAGTTCAAGGCCGTATCCCACATCGACAGGTATTTATGTTATAGACATTCATCTCTCTACTTCCACTATATGGGTATTAGATACTGCATGTGGTTCTCACATTTGTACAAATGTGCAGGGCCTAAAGGACAGTAGAAAGCTGAAGAAGGGCGAAGTTGACCTACGAGTTGGAAACTAAGCAAGGGTTGCTGCTTTAGCTGTAGGCACTTATGAATTAGTTCTGCCCACTGGGCTTTTGTTAGTTTTGAACAATTGCTATTATGTTCCTGCTTTGAGTAGTAACATTGTTTCTCTTTCTTATTTGGATAAGGAAGGTTACACTTCCATTACTGGGAATGGTAAATGTTCCATTTATCGTAATGATGTTTTCTATGCTTATGGTGATTGGCATGTTGATCATTACATATTAAAATTGGAACAACCCAATCATGGAAATATCTATAACATAACCGCCAAAAGGGTCAAACCAAACGATTTGAATCCGACATACCTCTGGCATTGTCATCTGGGCCATATAAATGAGAAACGCATTTCTAAACTCCATCAAGATGGATTTCTCAACTTATTTGATTTTGAATCATATGATACTTGTGAATCTTGTTTGTTAGGTAAGATGACAAAGTCACCTTTCACTGGGCACAGTGAAAAGGCCACTGATTTGTTGGGCCTCATACATATAGATGTGTGTGGACCGATGAATACAAATGCTAGAGGAGGTTATTCGTACTTCATCACATTCATAGATGATTTCAGTAGATATGGCTACGTCTATCTAATGAAACATAAATCCGAATGTTCAAGATATTTCAAAATGAAGTACAAAATCAGCTTGGCAAAACAATTAAAGCCCTTGATCTAATTGAGGCGGTGAATATTTGAGCCAAGAGTTCATCGATCATCTTAGGAATTGTGGGATAGTCTCACAATTGACTCCTCCAAGAACACTAAAACATCCTTCCTTTCATACATCTTAGGGACCATTTGGTAGCATTTAGAACCACTTTCAAGGTCATTGAAGTCCAACTTCTCAATCTGGAGTTTTACTCTTATCGAGTACTGTTCACTATGAAAATTCCAGACGAGTGACCTGACTTCGAAAAATCATAACTAATTCTAAAAAAATTGAAATGAAGTGGTTCAAATTGATACATGAATATAACTCAATTATATTTCAGGAAAAAATAACTCGTTGACCATGCATTCACCGAGTCAACGTCAGTCAACGTTTCTACTTTACTGTTCATCCAGCATTTTTCTCCTAAATCCAGCATTCTGGTCCCAACTTTGATAATTTATATCTCCATGTGTAGACATCCAAATGAGGCATTCTTTATATCTAATCGAATCTTGGTATGTCTACTATTGACCCTAAAAATATCATACATTTATTCATTCATTTACTATTTTCAATTATGGGACAAACATCATTGGGTCACCACGAGTTACTGTTCACAGTGACAATTTCCAGCACTCAACTTTGCAAACATATGCATACATCCATCATATATCAGTCAAACATGCCAAACAACACTTATTATTAATTAATAAGTTATTTTACATCGGGGTATGAACAAAATTTCCCATATCTCTATTACATCTTTTCCTGCCTGAAATCCGGCAGCATAACCACTACGCTTCATCTTCAGAAAGTAACTGATCTTCTACCGATTCGGTAATTCCCGTGAGAACTACCATTCTACTTAAGTACCCAGGAAAGACTGGATGAACCGGCTAGGTCCACTCACTTCCAGCCTCCTTAGACAGTACCTACATACACAGTACGTATCAGCTGCTTTCCTTATCTTGTCATAATTTCGGCAGCATAACGGCGTCTCTTAAAATTTCCAAAATTCACTTCGAAATAACCTCCACTGTAATGGGTTATTTATTGGGATGAGATTCGGGGGAATCTCAGTAGCAACAATCATAACAATATATGTAATGCAGAGTGACAGTGCTTGCTTGTATTGTGTACAGATAAGTATGCTGCGTGCTTCCATACTCAATAACATATGATCATACCATTGCAGTAGAGCTTAAAGCATAACATATAAGACAACAATCCAACCAAACAATAGCACAACAAATCACAAAGCCATTACATAAAAGCTAGGATTAGTTACTACCTCAAAGGCTTAGCAGAACTCTAGAATCCCTATACTGCTTCCAGCTCCGCCAGAACTTCCTTTCTTTCTTTCTTCCTCTCACTTTCTCTCTCTAGCACTTCCTTCTCTCTCTTTTCTTTCCCAAAACCGTGATGCAAATGAATGGGGAGGGGGGTATTTATAGCTTCCTTCAATGGCATTCCTGTAATTTCTAAGAACTCTGATACTGTGGCTACGGTTTTTCCTGGAATTTCCTATTTTCTTTTATTCTCTTTTACTGCATCACCCAGGACACCTCAGTGGACACCTCAGCATGCACATTTCTCACATGTCACAATTCCTGGGACACCTCATCAGCTGACTCAGCATTTCCAGTCCAATCCAGTACCGGTCCGGTCCGATTTCCCACAAACTGGACTCACCGGCTAAGATTATGCCACATGTCCTTAACTTTTTCTTCCTCCTCTATGTTGGCGCCATGTGGCATCTTACTGGAACCTGTCATGCCATCCAATGCTATCCAGATAAGTCTAGGACTTTATCTGATCATCTCCTCGGTTATCGTGCCAATCGAGTAACTTTACTTTATTGAAACAGCATTAAAATAGTATTTTAATGCCACTTTTTCCCACATACTTCATGGGCTACGTTTTTGGGCTCTGGGAATGTTATCTTGGATCCTGATCAAGCTCAAGTACTCTGATGGCTCGATTCCCAAGAAACATTCCTTGGCAAATTACCAAAATACCCTTGGTGCCCTTTCTTGCACTATCTTAACCCTAAGGATAAAATCGTCATTTTACACCCTTCTGTATCCTGTCAGGGCATATACTGACCTGGTTAACCTTACCTGGGTATGTCTCGGCTCCTGTGCCTATCCAGAATGACCAAAATGTCCTTCATTCATCTGTTACCCTTTAGTACAACACAGGGGCATTTTCATAATTTCACACTTTTCCAGGGTTCTGCTAGACACTGGCCCACCTATCAATCCAAGTGTCTTACTGGGCCTTTGATGGCGCCATTATTGGGCCTTTCAGGGTCCATTACCTTCATGGCACGTATCACGAGGAATTTTCCCCCGACACAGTTCCTCGAATATTTTAACTATTATACACCGTTTATACACATCTTTGGACACCGGTTCCTTCTATCAGATACACTGGCCTGCTGTGTTCAGGCATCCCTGTGAGTTATAACAGTCATCTGACTGAGGTCATCCGAACTCATTCAGTCCCTTTTCAAATACCGATAAATCTCTCTATCGGATACCCGGAGGCCTCACACTCCCGTCTGGATTTTCTAATTTGCGAATAACTTTTTCTACAGGCCTCCTATCGGTATTCTGTCAGTTTTCCGACATCCGCCCCATCAGGACGCATCATCCTATATTTTCTCACTTATATCTGAAATCTAGGATATCCGGTAGGAATTTTTATAACTTTAGACTATCAGATCAATTCTAGCTATCTGGAGTCTTGAAAAATTCCTGTATTAAGCCAGATTACTGAGCATCACTTGCTCTATCTACTGGTGAAATCTGGGACTGAAATGCTTTCGGACAGTCCAAACCACTTCCGGCCTGACTTTCTTTAATTATACTTTAGCCCCAGGGAACTTTTCTTCTTTTTAATTAAGTCCCTTTTATTTGGCGAAAATTACACTTAAGGACCCCACCTTTTTGTCTACTTTTCCTTTTTGGCTTTAAACTTTCCATAATTGCACTTAAGCCCCTTCATTTTCTTTCTTTTGCAATTTAATCCCTTTCTTTGCATAAATGGCCATCATATCCCTAGGGACTTCCACTATTTACATATAAGTCCCTGGACTTTCACTTATTTGCAGTTTAGTCCCTAAAAACTCTCTGTATGTTTCAGGGACTTCTGCTCAAAGGGATATATCTATTTCAGGCTACTTCCTAAGTCTCTGGCCTAAAAATTGGGATGTCACAAACACCACAATGGAATGGCATTTGTGAACGGAGGAATTGAACACTATTAGATATGGTTCAATCCATGATGAATCGAACAGATCTTCCAACATCCTTTTGGGGCCACGCCCAAGAGACAGTTGTGTTCACACTGAATCATGTTCCATCTAAGGCAATTGAAAAGACTCCGTATGAGATATGGACTGGGAGGAAACCTAGTTCGTCTTTTCTCAAGATCTGGGGATGTGAGGTCTATGTTAAGCAACAAGCCTCAGATAAGTTAGCGTCCAAATCCTCAAAGTGCCTTTTTGTGGGATATCCTAAGGAAACCAAGGGATATTATGTCTATAACCCCACTGATAACAAAGTGTTTGTTGTCAGAAATGGTATCTTTCTCGAACGAGAATTTATCTATAAAAAAACCAGTGGGAGTAAGGTACACCTCGAAGTAGTTCGAGAGCCAAAAGACACCACAGAACTAGAGATGGAAAATAGAGAAGACTCACAACAAGTTGTTGAGACTCCTCTAGTCACGCAAGGCCCACGGCGATCTAATAGGGCACGACTTCAGCCTCAGAGATATGGATTTCTGATTTCTGACAATCGTGATGTGTTGCTCATTGAGCATAATGAGCCAACTACCTATCGAGAAGCTGTAGTGGGACCAAACTCTGAAAAATGGCTAAATGCCATGAAGTCTAAGATGCAATCCATGTACGGCAATAAGGTATGGACCTTAGTCGACCCACCTGAAGGTGTAAAAACCGTCGGGTGCAAGTGGATTTTTAAAGAGAAAACTGACATGGATGGCAATGTAAATGTCTTCAAGGCACGACTCGTTGCAAAAGGATTTACTCAAACGCATGGTGTGGACTATGATGAGACCTTTTCCCCATTTGCAATGGCCAAATCAATCAGAATCCTCCTTGCCATTGCAGCATATTATGACTATGAAATATGGCAGATGGACGTCAAGACAACCTTCCTTATTGGAAAGCTCCTTGAGGATATGTACATGACACAACCTGAAGGGTTTTTGCGGTCTGAGGACTCTGGTAAAGTGTGCAAGCTTCAAAGTTCCATTTATGGACTGAAGCAAACATCTCGGAGTTGGAATCATCGTTTTGATGAAGTAGTCAAAGAGTTTGGATTTCTTCAAAACATTGATGAACCTTGTGTGTACAAGAAGGTTAGTGGGAGCACAGTTGTTTTTTGGTACTCTATGTCGATGACATCCTACTTATTGGGAATGACATTCCTACCTTGCAGATTGTCAAGTCTTGGTTAGGAAAGTCTTTCTCGATGAAAGACTTGGGTGAAGCCACCTACATCTTAGGAATTAGGATCTATAGAGATAGATCTAAAAGACTTCTAGGACTCAGTCAGAGCACATATATAGACAAGATACTGCATAGGTTTAGTATGCAGGAATCAAAGAGGGGTTTCATACCCATGTCTCATGGTATTTACCTCAGCAAGGATTTGTGTCCTAGTACACCTGATTAGTAAGGTAGCATGAGTAAGGTTTCATATGCCTCGGCCATAGGATCTATCATGTATGCCATGTTATGTACTCGACCGGATATCTCGTTTGCCTTAAGTATGACTAGCAGATATCAACAGGACCCCAGTGAGGGCCATTGGACTATTGTCAAGAATATCCTTAAGTACTTGAGAAGGACTAAGGACTTATTCTTAGTCTATGGTGGATTGGATGATGAGCTCTGTGTAACTAGTTACACAGATGTAAGTTTCCAAACTGACCAGGACGACCAGAAATCGTAATCTGGATATGTATTCCTCCTGAATAATAGAGCAGTAAGCTGGAAGAGCTCTAAGCAGAGCACTGTAGCAGATTATGTAATGGAAGATGAGTATATAGCAGTATCTGATGCAGCTAAGGAGGCCCTTTGGATCAGGAAGTTCATTACTGAACTAGGGGTGATACCTATCATCTCAGATCCAATAACTTTGTTCTGTGATAATAGTGGTGCCATTACACAGGCCAAAGAGCCTAGGTCACATCAAAGGACCAAGCATATACTCAGGTGATTTCATCTCATCAGAGAAATCAATGATAGAGGTGATATAAAAATATGCAAGGTAGAAGGAGATGACAATGTTGCCGATCCTCTAACAAAGTCGCTTGTGCAAGCAAAGCATGAGTGTCAAGTTAGGTCAATGGGAATTAGGCAAATTAATGATTGTACCTAGTGCAAGTGGGAGGATGTTGGAGATTGTGCCCTATGGGCCAATCATTGTATTATGAACATTGTTGATTTATGAGTTTCTTAATTATGTTATCACATTATTTGCATGTTTACTGTGATGACCATCCTTGGATAACTCATGATCTTATCCTAAATGTCCCTGGTCGGTCATCTATGTGGGAGCAGAGATGAAATAAGACCAATATGACTTTGAAGATATATAGAGATATAAATCAAAGTCATAGGCACATGTAAGAGTACAAGGTGTTGGACTGACCCGCTATGAGAGAGCTACATGGGTCAAGTCATAAGCTTCTCTCATATACAAACCATATCACTATGCCCTTTGACCTGAGATCATCATGGATTCCTACATGACAAACGCTCAGCTTTGACCTAGTCAAAAGTCACTTTTGACCGAGTGATCATAAAGGCTATGTTCGGGCTTAGTGGTTTTTCATGCAGAGGAATGTGAATGGTCAAGATGGGATTTGTCCCTCACATTCGTAGAGAGATATTACTGGGCCCCTCAATGAGTGAGTTTGAGAAATGTATGGCCATACTGTAGTTTGAGAAATGTATGGCCATACTGTAATGGAAAGGTAGTTCCATTTCTATAGTCAGACTACTCAGGGATAGAGAAAGTAACGGTCAGGAACAGGAGGATGACATTCTCCATGCCTCATCTATGACTAAAATATCGTGTGACAAAAGGGAAGTGATGTGGTTGTATGAAAGGTAACATCGTTTATCGATCCTCATATGATTTGGGTAGTCGTAATGTCTTGCTAGAGACCGCTTGCGACTTGTGGTCAGTATAGAAACTGGCCCACTACCAACTTCATATGGGCCTACAGGGTCGCACACAAAATAGCCCAACACGAGCTATGATGTCCAGATTCATTGAATCTAAGACATGTCTAGATTCAATGAATAATCTAGGGTAGATATATATATATATTACATATATATAAATTCGTATATATATATTATATATAATATAAGAGATATTTGCAAGATTTAATTTATAAGGATAAATTAAATCTCTATCACTTTTGAATTTGAATTTAAATTGATATGATCTATTTGAATTTAAAATTTAAATTGATAAGATATCTCAGATTTGATTTATGAGAATAAATCAAATATAATTTCGTCTTATCTTTACTTTAAATTAAATAAATAGGTGAATTAAATCTGTGGGACGGATTTAATATAAACCATATTTATTTAATTAGTTTCTTATCAAATTATGTAATATATGATATTGATTAATTTGAGAATTAATATAAGATTAATTCTGAAGCCCAACCCAATTAGAACACCGATAATATCCTATATATTTGACATTAGGGACTAGGGTTCTGGAAGAGACAAAAAAAAGAGGAAAAGGGGGCAAGGAGAGTGCAAAAGGTTTGCAGATAAGAAACGGCCAAAATAGAGACGGTGAGGATGGAATCTTGAGAAAGCCCTAGAGGGACAAGAGGCGCTAGCACGTCGTTCGTGATTGGAACGCTGTTCGTGTGGATACCGGTAGAGGAAGCCGATCTAAGTTGTCGACTTCTTGCAATCAAAAAAGAGTGCCAGGTATAACGACAAGTCGCGACCAGTTGACACAGAGGTCGCGACTAAATAGGCATCTGAACGTCAGAAATCCGAAAAGAGATGACAGGTCACGACTAGAAGCTGAGGAAGTCGCGACTTACAACTCTAGAGGCTACAGGTCGCGACTAGTAGTTGTGGAGGTTGAAACATCCTCCCATACAGCCCTCAGAGTACACTTGCGGAAGCTATACTAGCTCTTCTTCTGCCTAAACTCCGGCAGCATAACCGCTACACTTCATCTGTACAAAGAACTGAACCGTACTGATTCGGTAATTCCCTCATGAGAACTACCATTCTACGTAGTACCCAGGAAAGACTAGATGAACCGGCTAGGTCCACTCACTTCTAGCCTCCTTAGACAGCACTACGTACACAGTACTTATCATATACTAATGTTCAGTCTTTACTCCGGCAGCATAACGGCGTCTCTTAGGATTCTCTAAATCCACTTCAGCATAACCTCCCTGTAATGGGTTATGGATGGGGATGAGATTCGGGGGAATCTCAGTAGCAACAATCATAACAATATATGTAATGCAGTGTGACAGTGCTTGCTTGTGATTGTGTACAGATAAGTATGCTGCGTGCTTCCATGCTTAATAACATATGACCATAGCATTACAGCAGAGCTTCAGACATAACATATAAGACAACAATCCAACCAAACAATAGCACATCAAATCACAAAGCCATTACATAGAAGCTAGGATTAGTTACTACCTGGCTAGCTCAGCAGAACCCTACTATCTCTATTCTGCTTCCAGCTCCGCCAGAACTTCCTTTCTTCCTTTCTCCTTTCTCTCTTCCTTTCCTTCCCTTTCCCTCTCTTCTTTCTCTCTCATTCTCCTCTCCATGCGTGATGCAAGAATGGAATGAGGGGAGGGGGTATTTATAATAGGCTTCAATGGCAATTCTGTAATTACCATGAACTTTGATCCTGCGGTCCTGGTTTTTCCTGGATTTTCCTATTTTCCTTAATTCCTTTTTTTACTGCATCATCGTGCCAACTCACCGGAACACCTCAGCACCACATTTATCACATGCTTGAATTCCTGGGACACCTCAGCATGCTGACTCATCATGCTGACTCACCGATCCAGTCTCTTGCCTCGTAATGCGTGCCCTCAACTTTATCTGCTTTCTGCAGACTAATGCCATGTATCGACTGGAAGAGACCTTGCACGCTTCCCATTGCCACCCAGATAAGTCCCTGACTTTATCTGATCATCTCCTAGGTTATTGTGCCTCCTCAGTTTTTGTGCCAACCGAGTAACTTTATTCTACTAAACCATTACTTTAATGCCATGTGGCATCTTGTGGGACCCATGAGTATACCTTATCAGTTTACTTCATGGTTTCCAGATAACCTTTCCTGTATCTGATATCCTGCCTCCGGTCTATCTCCAACCGGGTAACTATCTCTCTTGGACCTTCACCACTCTTGGCCCGTACGCTTAGCGCCACTTTAGTCACTAGTCGCGACCTCAACATCATCTTGTCGCGACCTTACAATTCTGTGTACATTAGTCGCGACCAAAACATCTTCTCGTCGCGACCAAAACATTCTATCGTCGCGACCACAACACATTTTAGTCGCGACCATAACACTTTTTAGTCGCGTCTAAGGCTTTCTGCCACTATTAGTCGCGATATCACTGCTTTCTAGTCGCGACCATACTTCTTTTACGTCGCGACCATAATGCTTTCTTGTCGCGTATAGCTCTTTCTGTAACCACTAGTCGCGACCATGCTTTACTCTAGTCGCGACCAGAACGGTCAGCTCGTAACTCTTCAACCTTGGACCTTTACATCACCCCAAATGGCCATTCTACCCCTTGGGACTTCCACTGTTTGCACATAAGTTCCCGTACCTTTACTTACTCGCAGCTTAGTCCCTAAAAACTCTCTTATGTCTCTGGGACTTCTGCTCAAAAGGGGTCTGGTAGCCTCTCATTCTCAGGCTATTTCCGTGTCTCAAGGCCTGAAAATTGGGATGTTACATTTCTACTCCCCTTTAAATAAATTTCGTCCTCGAAATTTAATCAGTACCATAGCCAAATTAACTTAACATCTGGCAAAGTACTCATCATAACTTTACATCTCTTCGTAACATGCCTTTCTTTCTCTGGGTTAATCCAATCAGAGTTGAAATCTACTTTCCTCTTATAGACCACTTACTGCACTTATGAGTAGTGTCCATTTCTTTCATATGAAATTCTCTCGAATATTACTGTATTCGGTAATTTCTTCTAACTACTCATCATACTTTAAGCATCATATTCTTACTACTTCTCTTGATATCTCGCAGACTGCTTTAAAATCTGCAACATTTCATCTTTCTTTGCACTTAACATCATACAGAGAGAGGACTTACGCAGCTATTCTTTCTTTACTTTGCTGCTAAACAAAAGCACCTACTCTAATATGCATAATGCTTGGCCAACATACTGCAGGACTGCATACCTGCTTATGAATGCAAAGCTCTAACATCGGAGCTTAAGCATTCCTGTTCTAACTAGGCACAGCTCTAACACTCAGAGCTTGCATAGTTTTAGCATAACATTAAGCCTGACATCTCATGCAAAGAGTGAAAGCTCTCATTTTCTATTCTCTTTCATAGCATAACATTCAAACATCTGATTCCTACCAAACAGGGAGCCTCTCTGTCTGTTCATACAATGCACATCTCTAGGTGCGTGTCATATTACACGTTTACTACCGTGTATCTCATTACATGCCTTTGATACGTTATCATGGCATATCTAGCCCACTCTAGCTATCTCATGGTGTATTTCACCCTTTCATAACTTATCTTGTCTTATCACAAGACTAACATAAGACTGGCTTTCTCTTTTTCATAGAACTGTGTTCTATCTCAGCTTTGCCTTAGACCCTCTTCTCTAGGTCTTCTCTAGCCTTTTAATCTCTTTACCCCTCATCTGGGTAATCTTTATCTACTCATACTTTTCTATTCTTATTACATTGAGGATTTTCTGCTTCTCAGAGGATTCTCTTCTCTGCTTCTTATTACACAGAGGATTCTCTTCTCTGCTTCTCAGGCATACTTCTACAAAACTTTGAATCTCAGTACTCAGATTTAAACTTGGACTCCATCTTCGTTTAAGGGAAAGCTAAGTTCAGTCTGTAGACTAGAGGCTACCTGAGGAAAATCATTATAAAACAATTTCTCTGGGTCAGCTTATCAACTAGTGAAACTTCCTTACCTTAACTTAGTCTTTGGCATTCATCTTCCCAAAGAGATACTACATCGTATTCATGTCTCATGGCTCATTACTTTCCTTAGGCTAGGTCTAACTGCGACCTCGGGATCTAACTACGATCAACCGTTAGCCTCTTCAGAATCTAACTGTGACTCTGGATCTGTTAGGATCTAACTGCGACCCTGGAGCCATGCTAGGATCTAACTGTGACCCTCCAGAATCTAACTGCGATTCTGTTGTACTGTATATCTCCCGAAGATCTTAAACCAACAGACTAAGTTATAAGGTTAACTGCTTCCACCTGTTGATAACTCCATAAAAATTTTATAGCCTCACATCATTTACCCAGACTTTACTTACTTCCTCTCTTACTCAGGAGTTCCTTCTCATCTTTCTTACTTTACTGTGGCTTACCATTGGCTTGTGCCATCATGGTCTAACCACCTGCCATTGCATTCTACTGCTATGGCCTCATCATAACTCATCTGTGCTCTAACTGTGAACCATTTGAACTATGCTCCAACTGCGAGCATCCTGTATCAGATCCAACTCTTATCTGAAGAGTGATCTATACTCATCTGAATCTAGCTCTATCTGAGAGCCATCTATTTCAGATCCAACTCTTATCTGAAGAGTGATCTAAAAACAATCTCTTTACTCTTATCTGCTTTCTTTCTGTCTACCATTCTTTTCAACAGAAATGGTCCTGAGTACTATATTCATAAGTCTGCAGAATTACCCGAGTAACTTCAAACATATCTGAATATCATAACTTATTGTCCTATGAATTGAGACTATCTATCATCCTCAATACATATCTCATTACATGTCATATGGTATGGGAGCAACATACTTTCTCATCTCATATATACTCTACCCTTCATGCACTGTAAAAGGGAGTATTCATTCATCATGGCATACTCTAACATGCATGTCATCATATGACAATTGCAAGGAGATGCAACTATCATAACTTATGGCATCATAAGCCATATCATCATCATACTTTGCTCAACTATCCATCAGACTAACTAAACCTCAAGACATATTTTATTTATCATATTGCCTATCATATCTTGGTCAGTCATCCTGAAACATCTGTCTATCTCAGGCTGCCACGCTACCCTCTTATTAGGGTACAGACTCAACCCTTCATCACTCTTTCTTACATAGGGGAGTCACTGTATCCCGTAATCTGTGGCTACCTTCTACTATCTCATTTCTTCTTTTGTCTATCTATCAGTCTCAGTCTATTCTTGACCAGACTGTGGTTCCTTATCGGCCTTTACTGTAACAGCCTAGAACCCCTTTACAAAGATATTATCCGCTTTCCCCTTAGGTAGGCTTGGTGCCCACATGAGGTCACGGTTTTGTTTTCTAGACACACGAGCCACAGCCCTTAAGCACCTGAAAATGCATCTTTCTCTTAATCCTAGCGAACTTTAGTCGCCTAGATCTCATTCATTATCTTTTACTATTATTTCTATTCTTTAGGGTACTCTACCCTAGATCTCTGTGATGGAATCCCTTTGCTTAGGGAATTTTAACTCTTTACCTATTAACCATCACGTCCTTAGCCTTAGCCTTAGGCCATATCAAACATCATCACATCTCTAGCCTTTAGGCTATGCCCTAGGATTACTCCGAGGCAAACTTCATACTAGCTATCCCATTCTAGCTCTCAGGTCTTTTATTCAACTAGGTTGAATAAGACTTTTACCATGTAGATCTACTCCTCGTAATCACATGGAGGATCTGTCTCATTCTAGCTATCTCATCTAGCTAGCTCATCTTAACTTATCATTATCATCCTTTGCGGCCTATCCTACCTAGCAAGGATGACTTGCTTATTGGAGTTGCCAACTTCCTCTATGCATGGCTTCTCCACTCAAGCTCTATGTTCATGCTTTGTGTTCACCTGTCTTTTCCTTTACAACGAAACATGAACACCTCTTATTCCATCTAGGAGCTTTATCTCCACGGGCTCTTCTAAACCCATAATAGTCCCGATCTGAATCTTCTAATGTCATACCAGGACATCTCTGTCATTCCGTCGCGATATGAGTATTGGGTAATCGCTATTCATAGCCTCTATGATTCTTCATTACCCTTAACTCCTCACGACTTATCATTTCTATTCTTTAGTCGTGACCTACAGCTTCAGACGTCGCGTCCTTAACATTTTCTGTCTTCTAGTCGCGACCTAAATCTTCTGTCGTCGCGACCTTAACCTTTCTATGTCGCGACTCAACTCCTCTACCGTCGCGACCAGGATATTTTCTCGTCGCGACTTATGTCTCTTCACGTCGCAACCATAGCCATTTCTAGTCGCGACATTAAACTTTTCTCGTCACAACCTTAGCTCTCTGTTAAATAACGTCGCGACCTAGGAACATACTCGCCGCGACCAAATCTTTCTGTGAATAACCGTCCCGACCTATAAACTTATGCGTCGCGACTAAACCTCTCATTGAGGCTACCCGTCGCGACATAAACCACGTTAGTCGCGACCGGAGTGCTATTCTGTCGTACACAAGGGCTAAATCAGAGCATCACTGAGCCAGAACCTTCTGTTCTGTGCCAGAATCTTATGCTCTGAACCAGAGTCCTTTCTGGTTGGTGCCAGAACCTCTTGCTCTGATACCAAAATGAAACATCCTCCCATACAGCCCTCAGAGTACACTTGCGGAAGCTATACTAGCTCTTCTTCTGCCTAAACTCCGGCAGCATAACCGCTACACTTCATCTGTACAAAGAACTGAACCGTACTGATTCGGTAATTCCCTCATGAGAACTACCATTCTACGTAGTACCCAGGAAAGACTAGATGACCGGCTAGGTCCACTCACTTCTAGCCTCCTTAGACAGCACTACGTACACAGTACTTATCATATACTAATGTTCAGTCTTTACTCCGGCAGCATAACGGCGTCTCTTAGGATTCTCTAAATCCACTTCAGCATAACCTCCCTGTAATGGGTTATGGATGGGGATGAGATTCGGGGGAATCTCAGTAGCAACAATCATAACAATATATGTAATGCAGTGTGACAGTGCTTGCTTGTGATTGTGTACAGATAAGTATGCTGCGTGCTTCCATGCTTAATAACATATGACCATAGCATTACAGCAGAGCTTCAGACATAACATATAAGACAACAATCCAACCAAACAATAGCACATCAAATCACAAAGCCATTACATAGAAGCTAGGATTAGTTACTACCTGGCTAGCTCAGCAGAACCCTACTATCTCTATTCTGCTTCCAGCTCCGCCAGAACTTCCTTTCTTCCTTTCTCCTTTCTCTCTTCCTTTCCTTCCCTTTCCCTCTCTTCTTTCTCTCTCATTCTCCTCTCCATGCGTGATGCAAGAATGGAATGAGGGGAGGGGGTATTTATAATAGGCTTCAATGGCAATTCTGTAATTACCATGAACTTTGATCCTGCGGTCCTGGTTTTTCCTGGATTTTCCTATTTTCCTTAATTCCTTTTTTTACTGCATCATCGTGCCAACTCACCGGAACACCTCAGCACCACATTTATCACATGCTTGAATTCCTGGGACACCTCAGCATGCTGACTCATCATGCTGACTCACCGGTCCAGTCTCTTGCCTCGTAATACGTGCCCTCAACTTTATCTGCTTTCTGCAGACTAATGCCATGTATCGACTGGAAGAGACCTTGCACGCTTCCCAATGCCACCCAGATAGGTCCCAGACTTATCTGATCACCTCCTTGGTTTTCGTGCCAACCGAGTAACTTTACTTTATTGAATCATTACTTTAATGCCATGTGGCATCTTGCAGGACCCATGAGTATATGTCGCGACAGAAAACTCCAGAGGCGACAGGTCGAGACTAGAAACTTAGTAGGTCGTGACTGAAATCTCCAAAGGCGAAGAGTTACGACTAGTAGATACTGAGGTCGCGACTATAGCTCGAATACCGAAGGTAAACTTCTTTCTCCTTGACTTAAGGAATGAAATTTTTTTTAAAGTTAATTTCCGCTGCGTGTCTTCCAATTCCCTTCACAATGTAAATGCTATATGATGTTATGTGAAGAATTCTTGCAAGTAATGATGCTGTATGGCCAGTTTGAACAATAATGTTTATGATGTAATACAAAATAGTAAATGATGGAATAAAAGTATGAAATTTTATAGACATTTAGTTAACATGTCAAGCTTTGTTTTGACACCAAGAACACCTTATTTTGATGTCTGTACAAAGAGAACCAATTTTCCAAAGATGGGGACCAGAATCTGTTTTTAGAATTTTTGTCCAAATGAACAGTAAATTTAACGAATAAACTGTATCAATGTGCTAAGCATTTGGTTAGGAAACTATTTTTCCCTTAAACTTTAAAGATGTTAGCTTCGAGTAGAATTTTGAACCACTTCATTTCAATTTTTCTAAAATTAATTATGATTTTTTGAAGTTCATCACCGAATCTAGAATACCATATGAACAGTAACTCGCCAAGAGTAAAAATTCCAGACTTAGCTAATGGACTTCAAAGGTCATGTAAGTGGTTCTAAATGCTACCGAATGGTCCCCAAGATGTACGAAAGTATGGATGTTTCATTTTGATATCAGAGCAGAAGTTTCTGGCATCAGATAGGATAATTCCAAGACCCTAACTCTAAGTAATAAGTATTTAGTTAAGCTAGGGTATTTATTGGGATAGTTAGCCTTGCTTATTAAAGCAAATTTTGCAGGAGTAGACATGAGGTTTTATAAAGTTAAGTCTAAGCCACGAGTTAATCAGGGAGATCCCCGACCAGTAGTGATATATGAAGATGATATACATCCAGACTTTGATTCTTTAGATAGTGAAGAGAGTTCAGACGATAGTATAGGGAATCAGTCAGGAAGGTCTATAGTAGAGTATCCCATAGATGTTTCTGTAGACTCAAACCTATAGTCTGGAGATTATGTAGAGATTCAGCCTGATGTTGTGCATGCACCAGATGATGATGAGTCTAGTAATTCCATACAATATGAGTTTGTTGGAGTGCCCTCTAACCCTAATGTAAACTCTATTCCTCCCATGAGAGGACAAATTACGGCTGAGGAAGCTAAGTACTAGCACTGGATTACAGGTAGACCATGAAACATCCTCCCTTATAGCCCTCAAGTACACTAGCGGAAGCAATATTAGCTTAAAATGGCTTAACTTCATCATTCATAAATTGAACATGCCAAACAATATTTATTATTAAATAATAAAATATCATACAACAAGGCATACACAACAAGACATATACATAATCTTGCTATCTCTATTACATCTCTTTCTGCCTAAACTCCGGCAGCATAACCGCTACGCTTCATCTGTACAAAGAACTGAACTGTACTGATTCGGTAATCCCCTCATGAGAACTACCATTCTACGTAGTACCCAGGAAAGACTAGATGAACCGGCTAGGTCCACTCACTTCTAGCCTCCTTAGACAGCACTACGTACACAGTACTTTATCATATACTATGACGTTCAGTCTTAACTTCGGCAGCATAACGACGTCTCTTAGCATTCTCAAGATCCACTTCATCATAACCTCCCTGTAATGGGTTATGTATGGGGGATGAGATTCGGGGGAATCTCAGTAGCAACAATCATAACAATATATGTAATGCAGTGTGATAGTGCTTGTTTGTGATTGTGTACAGATAAGTATGCTGCGTGCTTCCATGCTTAATAACATATGATCATAGCATTACAGCAGAGCTTCAGACATAACATATAAGACAACAATCCAACCAAACAATAGCACATCAAATCACAAAGCCATTACATAAAGCTAGGATTAGTTACTACCTGGCTAGCTTAGCAGAACTCCACTATCCTTATTCTGCTTCCAGCTCCGCCAGAACTTCCTTACTTCTTTTTCTCCTTTCTCTCTTCCTTCCTTCTCCTTCTCTCTCTTCTTTCTCTCCCTTCTCCCTTGCCCATGCGTGAATGCAAGAATGAGCCAAGGGGGGGTATTTATAATTGCCTCCAATGGCAATTCCGTAATTACCATGAACTTTGATCCTGCGGTCCTGGTTTTTCCTGGATTTTCCTATTTCTTTAATTCCTCATTTACTGCATCATGCATGACATCATCGGGACACCTCAGCGCCACATTTATCACATGCTGCAAATCTGGGACACCTCAGCAGCTGACTCACCGGTCCAGTCTCCTGCCTCGTAATACGTGCCCTCAACTTTATCTGCTTTCTGCAGACTAATGCCATGTGGAGACTGGAAGAGACCTTGCACGCTTCCCAATGCCACCCAGATAGGTCCCAGACTTATCTGATCACCTCCTCGGTTTTCGTGCCAACCGAGTAACTTTACTTTATTGAATCATTACTTTAATGCCATGTGGCATCTTGCAGGACCCATGAGTATACCTTATCAGTTTACTTCATGGTTTCCAGATAACCTTTCCTGCATCTGATATCCTGCCTCCGGTCTATCTCCAACCGGATAACTATCTCCTTTGGACCTTCACAACTCTTGGCCCATACGCTTCGCATCACTTTAGTCACTAGTCGCGACCTCAACATCATCTTATCGCGACCTAACGCTTCTGTGTGCATTAGTCGCGACCACAACATCTTCTCGTCGCGTATGGCTCTTTCTGTAACCATTAGTCGCGACCAAACTCTATTATAGTCGCGACCGTAACGGTCAACTCGTAACTCTCAATCTTTGCTCTTTACATCATCCCAAATGGCCATTCTACCCCTTGGGACTTCCACTGTTTGCACATAAGTCCCCGTACCTTTACTTACTCGCAGCTTAGTCCCTAAAAACTCTCTTATGTCTCTGGGACTTCTGCTCAAAAAGGGGTCTGGTAGCCTCTTAATCTCAGGTTATTTCTACGTCTCAAGGCCTGAAAATTGGGATGTTACAGACCAGATATTATTCCTCCTCCACTAGAGTTTGAGGATAGATTTGATATGAGTAACTTACAGCAGTTCCATAATCTAGAGATCCAATCACAATCTATGACAGTCCCTTCCTATTCTCGTAGTCCAGGAATATATGATGTTATAGATAAAGATAAGGTGGATGTTCCTGGTCCTAGTCAACCCTATCCTTCTTTACCAAAAACATATACTGTTGACTATATCAGTCTTAAGAAAGCTATGGAGAGTGAACTACTCAGTTTAGGTCAAGGGATGGATAGAAGTAGAGATCAAGAGCAGTCAGAGTATCTGTATTTCCTTAATGTCGTAGCAAGGATGATAAACCAATATACGATAGAGGGCATTGACCTTAATCAGGTCTACAATCCAGAAGATTAGCATGAGATAGTCGTAAGTCAGATATTGCCATATACTCCTACATGGCATGTAGAGCTAAGTGAGTTTCTGGAAAATGATCCACAAGTTGATATACAAGGGTGACATTTCCGTATGTAGAAGTATTTGCAGTTTATGATTCCCTAGAAAAGTATGTAAATAGGGATGAGGGGTAATGTAAATATGTAAACATTGTAAAGTAAAGTAATTACGTAAATGTCTAATAGTTATGACTTACCCCATATTTGTAATTGACATGTATGTGATGTATGTACAAATGTTATGGTGATATGAAATATGAGTTTTGATGTGATATAATAAAATGATAGTTGGTTGAACATCTATGTGAATATGTTCCCTATTTAATTCAATTATGATAGATGTGGATGAGTTTCAAATTACTCAAGCTCATTAAAGATAAGAACAAGGATCGGCCATTGCTAGAGTAAAGACTGGACAAGAACATTAGAAGGGAATGTTTAGAGAAAGCTGTGTCCAGGTCACGATATGAAGTAGTTTAGGCCGCGACTAGAAGTTCTAGAGAAGTTAAATCGTGACTAGTTAAGCCACGGGTCGCGACGAATATTTACAAATGTGTTTTGGTCATGACGAGTAAAGACCATTAGCCGCGATGAAAAGTTATAGAGTTATTAGGTTGCAATGAGTCAGGTCATAGGACGCGACTAATGTGCACAGAGCAGTTTAAGTCACGACGAGATAAGACCTGAGGTCGCGACTAAAGTTCACAGAGAATATGAGTTGCGACAAGCCAATACTAAGGCCTCGTCTAGAAAGCACAGAGACCTGATGATGAATGAAGATACCAACCTCATTAAAGTTTATCAGTTAGAGGTTTAGCATGAGATGCAGGCAAGCTAAACAGTATGAGATACAGAGATATATATCAGTTTAAAAAGATGCTCAGAAGTAGATCCTCTGTATTACCATCAGGAGTAGATCTACATTACGAAAGAAGTTGTTTAGTTAGTCTTTCCTGAACAAAAGAATTAAAAGTTAGAATGAGACTTGCCTAAGAATGAGCCTAACACATGGCTTAAAGTTAGAAACGTGATGGTTAACAGTTAGAGAGCTAATATTCCCAAGACAGAGGGATTCCATCACAAAGAAACAGTAACTAAGCAGACCTAGGGTAGAGCACCCTAGAGAATAGAAGTAATAGTGCTAGTTGATAAATGAGATCCATGCGACTTAAGTTCGCTAAGATAAAGAAGAAACTAGAAAGGAACCATAGTCCGGTCAAGAGCAGACTAGGACTGATATACATACAAAAAGAGTTAAAAGATAGTAGAGAGATGCAGAAGTTACTCCATATAGATGGAGATTTATCCACTCACCTGAGAAGTTTTCTCGAGTAAGTATATGAAAAGTATTCCTCTCAGTTAGATAGAGATGAGCGTGAGGCTAAGGGTTAAAGTAGAGAAAGAGAAACCCTTTGATGAATATTTAGCCGAGTTCATCTATATGAACAGAGAGAGTTGAATGATTGAAAAGTTAATTCACAGAATTGAATTCTGTTCTATAAAGAATTTTTTTCTCAGGTATTCACTGAAGTTTAATAGAGCGGTAGATGTATACAAGATTAGAAATAGAAATGTATAATGCCTAAAGACTGAAAGGTAGCCACAATTTTAAAGATAGAGTGACTCCTGATGGAGGTTGTCAGATTGTCGTCGTCCGGCCCATCATAATAAAGTAATTACACCCAATATAATGTAGTATAAGGCACAACCCTATCGTTCTTCTCAATCCTTAAACATAGAATGAAAACCCTATATCTAGCAGCAATAATGACATGTTAATGAATAAAAATTAGAACAGTAAAAACTCCCCGTTTCAATCCGTGAGCTCAAGATATTAGATCCATCATCAAGAGACTAAAGGTTTAGCCTCTCATGACTTCTACTGCACTGCAATCGCTATTCAGATGTGATGCCATGAAGAAACGATGAAGAGATGAAGGGTGAATGGTGTAGAGATGTGTAGAAAGATGAAAGATGAGGAGAAAGTGTGTAGAGAGCGCTCGAGTACTGCTTCTTAGCCTAATCAGGTCCAAAAACCAACCTCCCCTCTGACGGCAGCCTCCGTCTCTTCTTATAACAGCATGACCTAATTTAAAATGCGCAGTTTCAGCGATTTCATATTTTAGTCGCGACCATATCCATGTTTTGGTCGCTACCTATGAATATTGAGAATCTTCCAGAAGAATTATGGGTCGCGACCGGAGGATCCTTTGGTCGCGACTAAATAGCACAGAAGAGTGATTTGACTTTCATTGACTTGTGATTCCTTTCCTGGTCCTTGCTCTCTTCCAAAGTACCTGCAATTCAATATAAAAGCTCACTGTAAAAGTCCAAATCAGTAAATAACAGAATATATGCAGTTTGGAAGGTTAATTTACCATTTTACCCTTTAATTAGCACATTACCACGCACAATCATGTAATACACAAAAGTACAATTTAAGACATGAAATGAATGGAAAAGTCATAATAAAACTCATAAAAACATTGCAGAAACCATATACAAAATATGTCTTATCAATTCCCCCACACTTGAACCTTTGTACTCCTAGACAAATAAATTAATTACACCTAGAACAATACTATTAAATCCAAGATAACGACATAATCCATAGTGTGACCTGAAAACAATTAATCCACCATCATTTGGGAATCAGAAGTGATAATGTGAGCAATGCCAAGTAATCAACTACTAAATGAAATCAACCTCAACTGTATGAGCGCAATAGATTCTCTCTAAGGATGTAAGTGTTTAGCTCTCTCTATCCTCTCATTGTTAGGGTTCTTTCACTCAGATTTAACTTGGAAAACATCCTATCATATGCTTGTAATGGCTCTAAATCTCAGCAACTATATAGCACTTATGCAAAGAATCAAGAGGTCTTTTAGGGTTGTAACGATGGAGATAGGTCACATGGAATGGAATATGAAGAATAGAAAGTTCTATATGCATTTAACTATGAATATGTAGCATGAATTCATGTCTCTAGAGATCTAGAAGTGATAATTGTGCTAATAAGAGTTAATAATAGTGCCTTCTTCATTTCTCTTTTCTTTTCTTTTTCTTTTCTTTTCTTTCATCTTTTCTTGCATCTTTTCTTGCACTGTCCTCTTTTTTTTATCCTCTATGTAAGAAAGAGTGAAGGGTTGAGTCGGTACCCTAGAAAATGGTAACTTGGCAGCCTTAGTAAATAAATGAATATTCATCTCAAGTTCATGAATGAATGATCGGGATCAGGCAGATAAGGTGATAAAGGGACAGAATGCTTAAAAAGGTTACCTTGTTAATTGTTTAATTGTAGTATGAGTATAATGGATGGTTAAGCAAATTATGTAATGATGATATGGCTTTTGTTGCCATAAGTTATGATGATCAGTTGCATCTTGTTGCAGTGTCATGTGATGACATGCATGTTAGAGAATAAGTAAATAATTGCATCTCCTTGCATATTATGCATGTTAGACTATGCTATGATGAATGAATACTCTCCTTCGTAATACATGTGAGGTAGAGTATATATATGATAAGAAAGTTATGTTGCTCCCATACCATACAACACGCAATAAGATAATTTAACTTGGTAATGATAATAAAGCAATAGAAAAGTGATAAACGAGATAGTTAGCCAGTCAATCCCTAAAGTTTAGAATGAGAATCTAAGACAGACAGTGATAGCCAGTTTGACAGAGAACAAGATTAGAGATGAATGTTGATGACAATCCTATAGACATATGATTATAATACTCAAGACATATCCCTTCAGTAGGGGATGAGATATGTGAATGATGTCCCTTGGACATGAAATGAGATGTAGCTATGAAAGTTGATGCAGTTCCAAGAAAGCAACGTCTATGTGGTAGAAGTTAACGCTCTTGCAATAGAGCCAGATTGCTCTTGCGATAGAGTCAAGTTACTCATGAAATAGAGCTGAAAACACAAATAATGAAGCTTATGATAAAACCATATCCATCAGATGAGATAGACAGATTATGATAGATATGTGCATGATAGAGCATTTGTAGCTCTCTGCAGCACTAGATATAGTAAAGTTATGAAAGGTGAGAATGAAATAAGAAATTCCTGAGTAATATAGGAAATGAGTAAAGTCTTAATAAATAATATTGGCTTCTATGATCATTTTGGGGAATTATCTGTTGAGTTAGCAACTAAGTGGAATTAACTAACCTTGTAAGTCTTCCAGAGATAAGAATATACTACAACAGAATCGCAGTAGATTCTAGAGGATCACAGTTAGATCCTAGTATGGTTCATGGAGAAAAGAATTCCAGGGTCGCAGTTAGATCCTGAAGAGGCTGACGGTTGATCGTAGTAGATCCCGAGGGTCGTAGTAGACCTAGCCTAGAGAAAGAAAATGAATGAGCCATGAGTACAGTGTTTCTTTGGAAGGACAAATACCAAGGATAAAGTTTAAGGTAGAGAAGCTTCACAAGTTTAAACTCATAGCAAAGAGAGTACCCACGATGTTAGTTTCAGATAGCCTTATTATTATTATAGACTGAACTCAGAATCTTTTTACATGAAAAATAAAGTGAAGTTAGTAGAGAGTCCTAAGATATTAATCAAGAGAATGAGGATGAAAGCTAGATAGGTCCTCCAGGTGAGGACAAAAAGGTTAAAAAGCCAAAGAGATTTATAAAAAGGGTCTAAGATATTAAAGTATCAGGGTTGGAGCCTATTAGTACCAGTTCTTCAGATTTTTATTAGCACTCTTCAGCTAAATGTGCTCAAGCAAGAGGAGGTCAATGACGGTTAACCCCTGGAAAGTAATAAGAAAAGAGTGCAAATGCCACAAAAGTTTGGCATATATGCACAAAGTTATGTAAAATGATAAAAAGAATTATGAAAGGTTAGAAAGGGTTACGAACAGTAAAGGATTAGAACCCTTAAGTCAAGTCCAAATAGAGTGGATTTGAAATGAAAGATTTAAATTATAACTTTGTTCAGGAGAAAGAGAAGCAAAAGAGCAATATTCTCCTAAGAGGTTGACAAAGTTATAAGTTAAAGAGAATGTTAGACTTATGGTATCTCACGATATGTAATGATAAGGCAAGATAAGTCATGAAAGAGTAAGATACACCATGATTTAGCCAGATTTGGCTAGATATGCCATGATACAGCATGGGAAGTATCTAATGAGATACATAATAAGAAATATGTGCTGAAAAGTAACTTTATGATCAGATAGAGAGGCTCCCTTTTTGAAAGGGATAAGATGTTTGAATGTTATATTACAAATGAAATTGAGAGCTTTCACTCCTTGCATGAAATGCTAGGCACTATGTTATGTTTGTAAAATATGCTAAAGCTCCCAGTACTAGAGCTGTGCATATTCAGGAAAGGAATGCTAGAGCTCCGATGTTAGAGCTTTGCATTCATAAACAGGTATGTAGTCCTACAATATGTTAGCCAGGCATTATGCATGTTAGAGTATGTGCTCATATTTAGCAGTAAAGTAAAGAAAAGAATAACTGCATAAGCCCTCTCTCTGTATGATGTTGAATTATTGAAGATGATAAGAGAAACAATAGAGTGATAAGAGTTTCTAAGAAAAAGAAATATGATTATACGAAAAGAGAGATGAAGCGTGACAGATGCTAAGGAATTCCAAAAGATGCTAAGAGAGGTAATAAGAGATAAGCGCTAGAAAGTATGATGAGTAATTGATGAAAACTCCCGAATACAGTAATATTCGAGAGAGTTTGATATGAAAAAAAGGGATACTATTCATAAGTCTAGGACAATGAGTTATCCATAAGCAAATAGATGCATAACAAGTGAGCAAGTACCGTAATGAAGTAGAATGAAACTCTAATTGAGTTGACTCATATAAGAAGAGTAATGACGGTAAGGACATAAAGCAGATATTGAAAGCACTCCGCTAGATGAGAAGATAGCAGATAAGAGATAGATACCCTAATCCTGAGTCATAAAGCAAAAGAGATATATAGAAGATATATATTCAAGATAGTTGACTAAGGTACCAAGTAAATTTTGAGGACGAAATTTATTTTAAGGGGGTAGAAATGTCATATCCTAATTTTTCCCTATCTGTATAATACTGATAGAGGAAAGAGGTTTGGAAAGGATTGTGATGTTGAATGAAAAATAAAAGAATGATTAGATGAAGGTTTAAACAAGAGGGACTAAATTGAAGAGTGTAAAAGTTCCATGGTGCAAAATGTAAAGTAGACATAAACTTTGGGCCATTAAGTGTAATTATGAAAAGTTAAGGGCCTAAAGTGTAATTTTCAAAAGTTTAAGGACTTAAATGTAATTTATTAAAAGTTCAAGGGGCAAAAGTGTAATTATGAGAGCCAAAAAAGCCCAAAAATGCCCAGAATCAGTTCAGTCCCAAATTTTACCAGTAGATAGAGAAAATTATTCCGGTTAGTATGACGCAACACAGAATTTCGATTTGAGGTCCCGAAAAATTGATATAAATTTTTGAAGTTAGGAGAAATTATTACAGTATTTTTTGGACCCCAGAATCAGATGAAGCTTTACAGTAAATTCTTATAATTAATATGAAAATTTATAAAACTGACAGGATCAAAAAAGGAATCCTGTAGAATTTTTAATAGAATTTACAGTGTAATAAAATACCCGATAAATACCCTCGGGAGAGGTTTCTCGAGATTTATGCCATAAAGGTAGTGGATCATATAAGGGCCCAAAATGGTATCACAAAGGCCCAATAAGGTAACTGAACAGTTATGTGGGCCAGTGTCCAGAGGAATCCCAGAAAAATACAAAATTATGAAAATGCCCCTAGGTGATAATAATGTACAAGAAATGAACGGAGGGCATTTTGGTCATTTTGGACTAGCCAAAATGACAAAGCAAGTGCAAGAATGAGTACTCAGAGTCAGTATATGCCCTGATAAGGTATAAAGAGGTGTGAAATGACAATTATGCCCTTAGGGTTAATATAGTGCAAGAAAGGGCACCAAGGGTATTTTGGTAATTTGCCAAGGGATCTGTAATTAAGTTTAGAACCAGAACAAGAATTTCAATGGTAGGAAGAATCCAGATACTAGATTTAAAGTCAGAAAACATATTATGGAATCTCAGAAAAATTAGATTCAGAAAATAGTCTGGTTTTTGGGAAATCGGACTGAGCGAGAACCGGATTGGACTGAAATTTTTCCAGAAGCTTCTTCCCTTAGAAATTTTGCCACATGTCCTATGAGGTGTGAAACATCCACCCTTAGATTCCTTAGAGTACACTTACAGAAGTGATATTGGCTCGATTATATCTTAACTTAAGCCCAGGAATTAAAATTTTACTCTTAAGTTCCTTATTCTGAACCTTTATTTGAAAACTGATTTATCTCATTCTACACATCCAAATGAGGCTTATTACATATCCACGTAAATCCCTAGATGTATGCTAGTGGCTCATCAAATTTCGTGGCCAAACTCTTTCGTTTACTAGGTCAAACTGAGATCGGAACACTGCTGCCTCAGGACCTGCGAATTTTTCTCTTAATTTCTTATACACAAGCTGAACATGCCAAACAATATTTATTATTAAATAATAAATTGTTATACAACAGGGCATGAACAAAAACCTCATATCTCTATTACATCTTTCTGGCCTAAAATTTGGCAGTATAACTACTATACTCCATCTTTTAAAAATAACTGATCTGTACTGATTCAGTAATTCCCGTGAGAACTACCATTCTACGTAAGTACCCAGGAAAGACTGGATGAACCGGCTAGATCCACTCACCTCTAGACTCCTTAGACAGTACCTACGTACACAGTACGTATCATCTCCTTTCTTCATTACTGACATTCTGTCATAATTTTGGCAGCATAACGGCGTCTTTTAGCAATCTCAAAATTCACTTTTACATAACCTTCCTGTAATGGGTTATACATAGGGGATGAGATTCGGGGGAATCTCAGTAGTAACAACCATAACAATATATGTAATGCAGTGTGATAGTGCCTGCTTGTGATTGTGTACAGATAAGTATGTTGAGTGCTTCCATACTTAATAATAACATATGATCATAGCATTATATAATGGAGCTTCAGACATAACATATAATACAACAGTCCAACCAAACAATAGCACATCAAATCACAAAGCCATTACATAAAAGCTAAGGTTAGCTACTACCTCACTAGCTTAGCAGAACTCTAATATCTCTATACTGCTTCCGGCTACGCCAGAATTTCCTTCTTTCTTTCTTTTCTTCCTTCCTCTCACTTTCTCTCTCTAGAACTCACTTCTCTCTCTAAATTGGTGCTCTTGGACGTGAATGGAATGGCAAGGGGGTGGGGTATTTATACTTGAGGCAAGGTGGAATGAACGGCTTAGATTGATTCACGATGAATGGCTCAGATCACTTGCTTCCTCAAGAAGCTTCGCTTGCGTCATCGTGATGACATCATCCTCCATAATGACTCATCAAAAGTGACATCATCATGGGATACCTCACATGCTAGGTGGCGCAATGGTGGGTGTAACATCCCTAATTTCTGTACTAAGTTGTATGTACAGATTGAATAAAATATATGATATTTTTTCAGGAAAAGATGTGACCATATTTATGTAAAGAAAGGGATTAATTGGAAGAGGACGAAAGTGTAAGAGCCAAAGTGCAAAATTACGAAAATGCCCCTGTGATGCCCTAAGAAACCATAAGTGAATGGAGGGCATTTTGGTCATTTTACAATGGATGGAGATCAGATGAAATTTGATAGTAAATTATTATAATTAATATGAGAATTTATGGAGTTGACAGAAGTCAAAAAGGAGTCCTGTAGAATTAATTATGGAATATACGGTGAAAAAGGACACCGATAAAGGGTTAAAGGAAATGTATGTAATTTTTATCAGGACTTCTGGGTCTCAGAAAATTATGAAACTTTGTAGAGAATTCATTTTATATTAGAATGAATTTATAAAAATGTTATAACAATTAAAAGAGGTGTTTAGCATTTATTCTAAGATCAGGGTAATTTAAGGATATCGGTATAAGGAAAGTACATTGGGATTTGTGCCAATTATCTATTGGACCTAAAAGAGGCCCAACATTTCGTCCTAGGCCAGCCTAATAAGTTTTAAAAGTTATCTTGGATCCCAAGTCCAATAATAAATAATTTATGGATTTTTGAAAAGAAAAAAAGAGAGAATAAAGTAAAAATTAGGGTTTGCACATGGTGGGACCCACAAGTACTTCACAAATGGCGCCAAAGAGGAGGCTTAGGTGTGACAAGTGATGTCATGTTAGTGATGTCATGGTGATGATGTCATGAGTTAAAAGAGAAAAGACATTCCAAGATCAAACCTTTAACCATTAGATCAAATAGTTCCCAAGGTGATATTGGCCTTCAATTTTCCCAAGATTTTGCTATAAATACCCCCTCATTCTAAGCCAAAACCGTGGAGGAGAAAGTGTAGGGAACCTCTTGCAAAATATTTTCTCAAGCAAGGAAGAAGCAAGGATCTTGAAGAAGCTTGTAAGGTAAGTTGCTCCCTTGCTTCTAGACTTTGTTCTCATAATTTCTTCTTGAGTTTAAGTTGGTTTTTAGGCTTGAATCTTGGGGAAATGCTGATGAAATTTCTGTGGATATGTGATAGGAACATGTGTTTATGTTCTATATAGTTTGCACAAGCTTAAACAAGCTTGAATCACATGATAATGGCTTAGGAATCCATGTGTGCTTGTGAATCCATAAGGTGTTCTGTTCTGTACAATACGAAATCACTGTTCATATGTTGGAATTTCATGGTTTTGATGCTTCCAATGGGTTTACAATGGAATTTTGTGTGGGGTTATAGTAGGAAAACAAGTATTGGAAGCATTGGAACCAAAATGGGAATTTTTGGAAAAAGGGAGCCACTTTTCAGTTTTCTGTACAGAACTTTGGGAAGCAATTGAATTCTGGAATTTTTGAATACATATTTAGATTCTACATGAAAAATTATGTGGAAATGAACCATGAGAGTTTAGTTTAGAAAGATATAAACATATGTCACAAAGTAGAGAAAGAAAGGGGCATATTGAAGCCTAGACTTGGAATTTGTTTGGAATGGAGTTGTAATTTGGTAATTGTCTTGTAATGTCTAGATTTTGACATTTGTGGCAAGGAAAGATCACTTCAAGAAGGGAAGGACAAGGATCCTTAAGAGGTAGCAAGAATACCTAACTATAAACTTATGTGCTTTGATTGATTTGCTTACTTGTTATGCATGAAGGTTTGGTTGAGCATGGAATATTGTGTGATGATGTTTATGATGATGATGATGTGCTATGAATATGTGCCACTCCTTGCAATATATGTCATGACAATATGCATGTTAGAGTTTGCTTATGTATAAGCATGAATTAGCTCCCATTGCATGATAACATGTTAGGCATTTAATCAAACATGTATAACCTTATAGTTTATATTACTTGCTATTGAGATTTCCATGAAATCTCATTCCTTCCATGTCAATAAATATTACTCTAGGTGCTGGAACTTCACAAGGAGGAAGGTAATGGGAATGAACAATGTGTATATGACTTGAAAAGCATGCCTTTAATTGAGATGAAGACGTATTGGTATGTATAATGTATGCATGCACTGGATCCGAGTTGAGGGAGTGACCTTCCAGCGATAGTTTGAGTGACTTATCCATTTCGGTTTCACGTGAAATTTGGCATGAACATATTTAAGATCTAGAGCTTCAATTGGACACCAAGAACGCCTAATTTGGTTAAGTTTTCAAATTGATATGATTTTTTAAAATTGGACTTAAACTCTGGATCAATATAAAACAAGTCATTCGATACAGTAAGGTTCCAACGCGATTTTCATATAGCAAATGAATGAGTTTTTCCGTCATTTTTGGTGAGCTTAAAGTAAACATTCTTATATTTAAATCCATAGGTAATTAGACTCAATTGGATAAGTATACAAGGAGAAATGAATTTTTGAAAATGGGGCAAAGAAACTAGAACTTCCAGATTTACCAAATGAACAGTAAAGTTCAACGAATAAACTGATTTGATCTGGACAAGGAAACCTCATTTTCATATTTTTCTCTAAAATTTAAATGAAGGAGATTTCATTAGAAATTGGAATCACCTGAAAACGAATTTTCTAGATTTAATTATGAATTTTCAAAATTTAGGCTGTAATCTGGAATTACCCAAAGAACAGTGACAGTGAACATTACCAAAAGCCTAACTCTTGGAAATTCATGTTTTTAAGGTTAAGAGGTATTCCAATGATCTAAGATAATTCCAATTGAGTATATGTAAGGTTAAGATTTAAAGATATTTACTAGAAAATACCGTTGTGCTGGTAGACTATACAGAGTACTGTGTACGTAGGTGCTGTCTAAGGAGGCTGGAAGTGAGTGGACCTATGTAATATCCTTAATTTTCTGTACTGATTTCTATGTACAGATTAAACGGAATTTATGAGTTCTTTTTCAGGAAAAAGATGTGGTCCTTTATGTAAAGAAAAGGATTAAATTGCAAACGAAAGGAAATGAAAGGACTTAAGTGTAATTATGGAAAGTTTAAGGTTAGGAAAGAAAGTGTAATTTTAGCCAAATAAAGGGACTTAAGTGCCAAGAAGAAAAAGTTCCCTGGGGCTAAAGTATAATTAAAGGAAATTAGGCCAGAAGTTGTTTGGACTACCCGACAGCATTTCAGTCCCAGATTTTACCAGAAGATAGGGCAGGTGACACTGGGTAATCCAGCCTAATACCAGAATTTTTGAAGACTCCAGATAGCCAAAAATGGACTGATCGTCCAACAGTTATAAAAATTCATACCAGATACCCTAGATTTCAGATATAAGTAAGAAATTACAGGATGATGCACCCTTATGGGGCGGATGTTAGGAAACTGACAGAATACTGATAGGAGGTCTGTAGAAAAAGTTATTCACAAAATAGCAAATACAGACGGGAGTGTGAGGCCTCCAGGTATCCGATAGGGAAATTTATCGGTATTTAAAAAGGGGCTGAATACGATCTGATGACCTCAGTCAGATGACTGTTATGACTCCCAAGGATGCCTGAACACAGTAGGCCACTGTATCTGGAAAAAGGAGCCGGAGTCCAAAAATGTGTATAAACGGTGAATAATAATTAAAATATTCAATGAACTGTGCCAGAGGAAGATTCTTCGTAATGCGTGCCATAAAGTTAATGGACCCAGAAAGGCCCAATAATGGTGCCATCAAAGACTCAGTAAGACTCTTGGACTGATAGGTGGGTCAGTGTCCAGCAGAACCCCGGAAAAGTGCAAAATTATGAAAATACCCCTGTGTTGTACTAAAAGGGGTAGTAGATGTATAAAGGGCATTTTGGTCATTCTGGATAGGCACAGGAGCCAAGGCACATACAAATAAAGTTTCTCAAAGTCAGTATATGCCCTGATAGAGTACAAAAGGGTGTAAAATGACGATTTTACCCTTAGGGTTAAAATAGGATAAGAAAGGGCACCAAGGGCATTTTGGTCATTTCGCAGGAATTGAGTTTGGACCCAGTATAAAAATGTTAATGATATAAAGGGTCTAGATACTAAACGTAAGGTCAGAAGACATAATATAGGTTTTCAGAAAAATTAGATTCAGAAAACGGTCTAGTTTTCGAGGTGACAGACAAGGCCGGTACCGGATTGGACCGAAAAGCTTCCAGAAGGTTTCTCTCCTCTCCAAATTGTGCCATGTGAAGAATGTGGGTGGTGAGGTGTCCCATGAGGTGTCCATGGTGATGCAGTAAAAGGGAATAAAAGAAAAATAGGAAATTCCGGAAAAACCAGGACCACAAGTTCATATGGCTTCAAAATTACAAGAATGCCATTGAAAGAAACTATAAATACCCCCCCTTGCTCTTCATTCCCACGGCCTAAGGTGGATTTAGAGAGATAAGGAAGTTCTTGAGAGAGAAAGTGAGAAAAAGAAGGAAGAAAGGAAGTTCTGGTGGAGTTGGAAGCAGTAGAGAGGTTCTAGAGTTCTGCTTTTAAGGTAGTAACTAATTCTAGCTTTTATGTAATGTATTTGTGATTTGTTGTGCTATTGTTTGGTTGGATTGTTGTCTTATATGTTATGCTTAAAGCTCTATTACAATGCTATGATCATATGTTATTGAATATTGAAGCATGCAGCATACCTATCTGTACACAATCACAAGCAAGCACTGTCACTCTGCATTACATATATTGTTATGATTGTTGCTACTGAGATTCTTTTGAATCTCATTCCCATATATAACATTACAGGGGAGGTTATGTCAAAATAAAATTTGGAAATTTTAAGAGACGCCGTTATGCTGTCGAAATTCTGGCAACAAAGCAGGAACAAAGAAAGGAACTGATACGTACTGTGTACGTAGGTGCTATCTAAGGAGGCTGGAAGTGAGTGGACCTAGCAGGTTCATCCAGTCTTTCCTTGGTACTTACGTAGAATGGTAGTTCCTACGGGAATTACCGAATCGGTACAAGATCGGTTACTTTCTACAGAAGAAATGTAGCAGTTATGCTGCCGGATTTTAGACAATGAAAAATGTAATAGAAATATGAGGATGTTAATCATACACTGATGTATAACAGTTGATTATTTAATAATGATTGTTATCTGGCATGTTTGACTGATATGTGATGTATGTATGCACTAATATGTAAGGTTGGTTGCTGAAAAATGACTTTGTGAACAGTAATCCGTGGAGACCTATTGATGTTTGATAAATCATTAAAAATAGTAAACGGTTGAATAAATGTATGATATTTTTATGGTAAATAGTAGACATACTAATATTTAATTTGATATATAGAATTCCTCATTTGGATGTATACAAGAAAATATATAAATTGTTAAAGTTGGGACCAGAATGCTGGATTCAGGAGAAAATCACTGGATGAACAGTAAAGTTGAAACGTTGACCCCCGTTGAATTTGTCAAGGAATGGTCAACCAATGATTTTTCCCTAAAATATAATTAAGTTATCTTCATGTATCAATTTGAACCACTTCATTTCTATTTTTCTATAATTAGTTATGATTTTTTAAAGTCAGGTCACTCATCTAGAATTTGCCACAGTGAACAGTACCCGATAAGAATAAAATTCCTGATTATGAGTTTAGACTTCAATGACCCTGAAAGTGGTTCTAAGTGCTACTGAATGGTCCTTAAGATGTATAAAAATAAGGATATGACAACCTAGCTGGTTCATCCAGTCTTTCCTGGGTACTTACGTAGAATGGTAGTTCTCATGGGGAATTACCGAATCAGTACAGTTATTTCTGCCAGGATTTCCGGCAAGAGAGATATAATTCAGTTGCGAGTGCTATAGTAAGAATACTCTGAGATATATAAAGAAGGATGTTTCATTTTGGTATCAGAGCAAAAGATTCTGGATTAGGAAATGCTCTGAATAGATAATTTATAGATAGATACCCATTAGTAAAGCTGTCATAAATGACACTAAGTTAATATTTGCAGGATGGCTAGAGGTAGAACCAGATCAGAAACCACTGTAAACCAAGGAGACCCTAGACCAGATGTCTATGACTTGGATAGTTATGGATCGGAGGAGGAGGAAGAGATACTAGACAGTGATTTTGATATATGGACTCCTCCTATTATTAGTGATGCTAAAGAAGTTAGTTTCGCAGTAGGGTCCAATATTCTTACCAGGATACCAGAAGGGATACAGGAAGAACCTATCCCAGCTATGCCTGTAACTACAATATGCGCAGCTATAGCAGGTACATATATGGAGACCAATCAGGGAGCCCAATCAGGACAGCCTAATGATCAGTATTCCCAGGTTGGAGGTACAGTGGGATATACTCTGAGACAGTCAGTAGACCCAAATGTCCTAGGACCTAGCAGAGTGCCTGATCAGATAAACATCCCAGGTCCTAGTAGACCCAGACTAACCATGGTAGAGTTATATCTGGGAAATCTAGTTATAGAGCTATCACCAGCAGGGCATCTGAGTGAATAGCACTTTGAGAGAGCTGTGGAGTTAGCCCAGCAGTTGTACAGTCTTAGAGGACTTTTAGACAGGAGCAGGGATCAGGACCATACAGTTTATTAGGATTTTATTACCAGAGTAAGAAATGCCTATCAAGCCTTCCAACCAGATACATTGACACTGGATGATTGGACAGATATTATGGATGAAATTCTGCCAACCACCCCTACTTAGAGAACGGGATTAGATGAATACTTTGAAGAAGATCCTTACGAAGACATACCCGATTGGATTTATCTGATTGAAGAATTTATTAGAATCAAGTTTAAGAAGGACTAGGGTATGTTTAGAAATAATGATGTTCTCCATGTAGTTATGTTATGTATAAAGACCAGTATGGCACTATATGTATGACTTTTAATGACTGTATGTATATGACATGTTTTGAATGGAATATAAATTATGTTGTTTATCGTATTCCTCTTCTGTTAGATTTTCTACTAGACAGTAAAGCAAAATGGTTCGAACAAGAAGAACCGTTACGACAGAGGAACCAGAGAACACCAGGGATATTAATCAGCTAATCTTAGAGAGGCTGGAGCAACAACAGAAAATGATTGAAGAGATGCGTACGACACAAGCACGAAGTGAGCAGGAAAGAGATATTGCCATTACAGCAGCAGTAGCGAAAGCAGTAAACAACATGAGGCGTCTAGAGCCTTCTGGGACAATCAATAGAGAACCTGAAAGAGTACAGCAACAACCAGTACGGCCGCAGAGAAGGGCTGAGCAGAGAGATGATGTGGTTAGCATCCAGCAGTGGATGGTCAGGTTCTGCCAGCATAATCCTCTTGTATTTGAAGGAACATTTGATGTTCAGGTAGCGGAGGATTGGATTAGTAGATTGGAAAAGATTTTTAAAGTTCTGGATTGCCTAACGGAGACGAAGGCTTAGATGGCCATCTACCAGCTGGAGAAGGATGCTGATAGGTGGTGAAAAAATACAGAACTGCTCATGCAAGCAAGAAACATTCCAGTCACTTGGAAAGTGTTTCTTGAACAATTCTATGCGTAGTATTTTCCTCAGTCTGTGAGGGATGAAAGAGAAGCAGAATTCCTTGTGCTGAGACAAGGAGAAAGAGAAACCTTTGATGAGTACTTGGCCAAATTCATCCGTCTGTCTCAGTATTCAACATATTTACGCCAAGTAGATGATGAGAGGTGGATGACCGAGAGGATGATCAGAGGATTGAACTCTATGTTGAAGGAGAAGCTGACTCCTCAACAGTACAATCAGTTCAACAAAGCTGTAGAGGCATGCCGTATAGTAGAGAACAGCTTGAATCACAGGATGCTGTATAGGCCTGTAAGCAAGGAACAAACAATTCCTGAGAGGGCCGGTCGAAGCCAAGATGCTGCAAGAAGTAGCAACTATAGAAAAAGGAAGCAACCATGGCAGAATAGGAGACCTGGTAGAGGAAATTACCGAGGAGGGCCGAGTAACAGAGACACAAGCGCCCGAGTGTGCAACAAATATGGGAAAAATCATGGGGATAGGCCTTGTCCGGTGGGCCAAAATGTCTGCTATACTTGTGGAAAGCTGGGACATTTTTCTCAGGAATGTCCTCAGGCAGCAGCTAATCAAAGGACACGTATTTGCACTTTCCAGAAAAGATGCATAGAAATCACCTGAGCTGATTCAAGGTACAATCTATATTAATGATCACTCAGTGATTGCTCTGTTTGATTCTGGTGCAAGTCATTCTTTTATTTCCTATGATTGTGCTAGACGTCTAGGCCTGGTGGTTAGTAAATTGCATTATGACATATATGTGACAACTCCCACAAGTGCTAGGGTAGTTACCTCCGATGCTTGTTTGAATGTTATTGTGCGGTATGAGCACTGTTATACAACCCTAGACCTAATATGCATGCCTTTCCGAGAGATTGAGGTTATACTTGGTTTAAATTGGTTGTCCTCCAATAATGTAATGCTGGACTGCAAAAACAAGACGCTAGTTCTTGGTTCGACGATAGCAGATCTGAGTCCAGAAGTATGACTGAATTTCATAACGGAGGCATAAGCAGATAAATGCTTGAGGAAAGGATGTCAAGGATACATGGTTTTCCTCTCTGTTCAAGCAGAAGTCGAAGAAGGAATTGAGACGATTGCAGTAGTTAATGAATTTCCTGAAGTCTTTCCAAAGGAAATTCAAGGATTGCCTCCGAAATGAGAAGTGGAGTTTGCAATCGATATTGTGCCTGGAGCGGGACCAGTATCCAAAGCCCCATATCCGATGGCTCCTAATGAAATGAGTGAGCTGAAGAAGCAGATTGAGGAGCTTTTAGAGAAGGGTTTCATACGACCTAGTGTTTCTCCCTGGGGTGCTCTAGTGTTATTTGTTAAAAAGAAAGATGGCAGCTTAAGACTGTGTATTGACTACAGAGAGCTGAACAAGATCACGGTTAAGAACAAGTACCCTCTCCCCAGAATTGACGATTTGCTAGAACAATTGGTTGGAGCGAGTCTATTCTCCAAGATTGATTTACGATCTGGCTATCATCAGTTGAGAATTAAGTCAAATCACATTTCAAAGACTGCTTTCAGAACACGTTATGGGCATTTTGAGTTTTTGGTTATGCCTTTTGGTCTGACTAATGTGCCTGCAATTTTCATGGATTATATGAACCGGATCTTCAGGCCTTATTTAGATCAGTTTGTGGTGGTCTTCATAGATGATATTCTGGTTTACTCCAAGTCTGCTGAGGAGCATGAAAGGAATTTGAGAATTATTTTGGTACCCTTAAAGAGAGGCAACTCTACGCTAAGCTTAGTAAATGTGAGTTTTGGCTTTCAGAAGTCAAATTTCTTGGTCACGTCATATCCCAAGTGTTGGAGATTGTGCCCTAGGGGCCAATCATTGTCTTATAAACATTATTGTTTTATGAATTTCTTAATTATGTTATCATATTATTTGCATGCTTACTATGATGACAATCCTTGGATAACTCGTGATCTTATCCTAAATGTCCTTGGTCGGTCATCTATGCGGGAGCAGAGATAAAATAAGACCAGTATGACTTTGAAGATATATAGAGATATAAATCAAAGTCATAGGCACATGTAAGAGTACAGGGTGTTGGACCGACCCGCTATGAGAGAGCTACATGGGTTAAGTCATAAGCTTCTCTCTTATACAAACCATGTCACTATGCCCTTTGACTTGAGATCATCATGGATTCCTACATGACAAACGCTCAGCTTTGACCTAGTCAAAAGTCACTTTTGACCGAGTGATCATAAAGGCTATGTTCGGGCTCAGTGGTTTTTCATGCGGAGGAATGTGAATGGTCAAGATGGAATTTGTCCCTCACATTCTTAGAGAGATATTACTGGGCCCCTCAATGAGTGAGTCTGAGAAATGTATAGCCATACTGTAATGGAAAGGTAGCTCCATTTCTATAGTCAGACTACTCAGGGATCGAGAAAGTAACGGTCAGAAACAGGAGGATGACGTTCTCCATACCTCATCCATGACCGAAATATCGTGTGACAAAAGGGACGTGATATGGTTATATGAAAGGTTACATCGTTTATCGATCCTCATATGATTTGGGTAGTCATAATGTCTTGCTAAAGACCGCTTACGACTTGTGGATCAGTATAGTAACTGCCCCACTGCTAACTTCATATGGGCCTACAGGGTCGCACACAAAATAGCCCAACTCGAGCTGTGATGTCTAGGTTCATTGAATCTAAGACATGTCTTGATTCAATGAATAATCTAGGGTGAATTTATATATTTTATATATATAAATTTGTGTATATATATTATATATAATATAAGAGATATTTGCAAGATTTAATTTATGAGGATAAATTAAATCTCTATCACCTTTTAATTTGAATTTAAATTGATATTATCTATTTGAATTTGAAATTTAAATTGATAAGATATCTCAAATTTGATTTATGAGAATAAATCAAATATAATTCCGACTTATCTTTATTTTAAATTAAATAAATAGGTAAAATAAATCTGTGGGACGGATTTAATAAAAACCATATTTATTTAATTAGTTTCTTATCAAATTATGCAATATATGATATTGTATTAAGTTCAGAATTAATATAAGATTAATTCTGAAGCCCGGCCCAATAAGAAGCCCGATAACATCCTATATATTTGACATTAGGGGCTAGGGTTCTACACACGAGAAAAAGGGGCAAGAAGAGTGCAAAAGGTTTGCAGATAAGAAACTGCCAAAATAGAGACGGTGAGGACAGATTCTTGAGAAAGCCCTAGAGGAACAAGAGGCACTAGCACGTCGTTCGTGGTTGGAACGCTATTCGTGTGGATACCAGTAAAGGAAGCCGATCTGAGTTGTCGACTTCTTGCGATCAAGAAAAGAGCACTAGGTACGATGAAGTCGCGACCAGTTGACACATAGGTCGCAACTAAATTGGCATCTGAACGTTAGAAATCTGAAAAGAGACAACAGGTCACGACTAGAAGCAGAGGAAGTCGCGACTGCAAACTACAGAGATGACAGGTCCCTACTAGAAGCTGAGTTGGTCGCGACTGCAAACTCCAGAGGCGACAGGTCGCGACTAGAAGCTGAGTTGGTCGCGACTGAAAGTTCCAGAGGCGAAGAGTCGCGACTAGTGGATACGGAGGTCGCGACTACAGCTCGAATACCGAAGGTAACACTTCTTTCTCCTTGACTTAAACACATCTGGTAGATCCTGGCTGGGAATGAAAAATTTTTAAAGTTAATTTCCGCTGCGTGTCTTCCAATTCCCTTCACCAAGATAGGGTATCTGTGGATCCTAGCAAAGTTGAAACTGTTTTAAGCTGGGAGCAGCCAATGATAGTGACAGAGATCAGAAGTTTCTTGGGCTTAGCAGGGTATTACAGAAGATTCATCCAGGACTTTTCTCGAATTGCCTTGCCACTAACCAAGCTTACCAGAAAGAATCAGCAGTTTAAGTGGGACGAGAAGCGCGAGGATAGTTTTCAAGAGTTAAAGCAAAACTTAACCACTACTCCCGTGCTGATTATTCCAGACCCAACTCAGACTTATGTAGTCTACACTAATGCTAGTAAACAGGGGTTGGGATATGTACTGATGCAGCAAGGTAGAGTAGTAGCCTACGCCTCTCAACAGTTAAAGCCGCATGAATAGAATTATCCCACTCATGATCTGGAGCTTGCAGAGGTGGTTTATGCTCTGAAGATATGGAGGCATTATTTATATGGAACTATAATTGAATTGTACTGTGACCACAAAAGCCTGAAGTATCTGCAGGATCAGAAAGAGCTGAATATGAGACAACGACGATGGATGGAATTGTTAAAGGATTACGATTTTCAAATTAAATACCATCCAGGAAAAGCCAATGTAGTGGCCGATGCTCTGAGCAGAAAGGTGGTGCAGGTAGCATATTTGATGATCAAAGAATTAAAGTTGATTGAGGATATGCGAGATTGGAGCCCTTTGTATCAGATGCAAGTGATGGAAAGTTCCTACGGGGGAGTACATGTCAAAGCTTATATAGAAGATGAGATTAAAGAGGCTCAAGAACATGATAAGCTCACAATGATTTTTAAGGACAAGCTGGAGAGAGGGCAGACTAAGAATTTTGAGATTTCCTCAGATGGATTATTGCAGTTTAGAGGAAGACCCTACATCCCTAATGGTAGGGGACTATGGGAGAAAATTCTGGATGAAGGACACAAAAGCCGATATACAGTGCATCCAGGTATGACCAAGATGTACCATGATGTTAAAAGATTATTTTGGTGGCCTGGACTGAAGAAAGATGTGGTGGCTTATGTGTCTAAGTGCTTGACATGCCAGAAAGTGAAGATTGAGCATCAGAAGCCAGCAGGAACATTGCAACCTCTAGATGTTCCTAAATGGAAGTGGGACAGTATTGCCATGGACTTTGTAGAAGGACTACCCATGACCCCAACCAAGCATGATGCGACATGGGTGGTGATTGATCGGTTGAAAAAGTCAGCTCATTTCCTGGCAATAAATAAGAGGGATTCTCTAGAGAAGTTGGCAAAATTGTACATAAAGGAAATTGTTAGACTGCATGGAATCCCAAGCAGTATTGTGTCTGACAGAGACCCTCGATTCACGTTAAATTTCTGGAGGGCTTTGCAGCAAGAAATGGGTACTACTCTCAGATTCAGCACAGCTTATCATCCTCAAACCGATGGTCAGTCTGAGAGAACAATCCAGACACTAGAAGATATGTTGAGAGCATGTGTCTTGGATTTTAAAGGCAGTTGGGATACTCATCTACCGTTGATAGAATTTGCATACAATAATAGCTATCAAGCTAGTATTCAGATGGCCCCATTCGAAGCTCTTTAAGGATGAAAGTGTAGATCTCCCTATGCTTGCTTGAGTTAAGTGAGAGAAGAATGTATGGTCCTGATATTATGGATCAGACTGCTGAGCAGATTGCGATGATCAGAAAACGGATGATGACGGCTCAAAGTCGACAGAAGAGTTATGCATATGTCAGACGAAAGCTGAAACATCCTTACTTTCATATGTCTTATGGACCATTTGGTAGCATTTAGAACCACTTTCAGGGTCATTGAAGTCCAATTTCTCAATCTGGACTTTTACTCTTATCGAGTACTGTTCACTTTGAAAATTCCAGATGAGTGACCTGACTTCGAAAAATCATAACTAATTCTAGAAAAATAGAAATGAAGTGGTTCCAATTGATACATGAAGCCAACTCACTTATATTTTAGGGAAAAATAATTCGTTGACCATTAGTTGACCGAGTCCACGCCAGTCAACGTTTCAACTTTACTGTTCATCCAGCGTTTTTCTCCTGAATCCAGCATTCTGGTCCCAACTTTGATAATTTATATCTCCTTGTGTAGAAATCCAAATGATACGTTTTATATATCAAATTAAACCTTGGTATGTCTAATATCTACCATAAAAATATCATACATTTATTCATCCATTTACTATTTTTAATTATGGGTCAAACATCCTCATGTCACCACGGGTTACTGTTCATAGCGTTAATTTTCAGCATTTCTACTTTGCATACATATACATACATCCATCATACATCAGTCAAACATGCCAAACAATATTTATTATTAATTAATAAGTTGTTTTACATCAGGGTATGTACATAAACTCTCATACTGCTATTACATCTTTTTCTGCCTGAAATCCGGCAGCATAACCGCTACGCTTCATCTGTACAAAGAACTGAACCGTACTGATTCGGTAATCCCCTCATGAGAACTACCATTCTACGTAGTACCCAGGAAAGACTAGATGAACCGGCTAGGTCCACTCACTTCTAGCCTCCTTAGACAGCACTACGTACACAGTACTTATCATATACTGATGTTCAGTCTTTACTTCGGCAGCATAACGGCGTCTCTTAAAATTCCCAGAATTCATTTTGACATAACCTCCCCTGTAATGGTTTACTTATTGGGATGAGATTCGAGGGAATCTCAGTAGCAACAATCATAACAATATATGTAATGCAGAGTGACAGTGCTTGCTTGTGATTGTGTACAGATAAGTATGCTGCGTGCTTCCATGCTTAATAACATATGATCATAGCATTACAGCAGAGCTTCAGACATAACATATAAGACAACAATCCAACCAAACAATAGCACAATAAATCACAAAGCCATTACATAAAAGCTAGGATTAGTTACTACCTCAAAGGCTCAGCAGAGATCTACTATCTCTATTCTGCTTCCAGCTCCGCCAGAACTTCCTTACTTCCTTTTCTCCTTTCTCTCTTCCCTTCCTTCTCCTTCTCTCTCTTCTTTCTCTCCCTTCTCCCTTCCATGCGTGAATGCAAGAATGGAATGGAGGGGGGGTATTTATAATTGCGCTCAATGGCAATTCTGCAGTTTCTATGAACTTTGATCCCGCGGTCCTGGTTTTTCCTGGATTTTCCTATTTTCTTTAATTCCTCCTTTACTGCATCATGCATGACATCATCAGGACACCTCACCGGGACACCTCAGCGCCACATTTATCACATGTCTGAAATCCTGGACACCTCAGCAGCTGACTCAGCATGCTGACTCACCGGTCCAGTCTCTTGCCTCGTAATACGTGTCCTCAACTTTTTCTTCTGCCTTTATGTTGGCGCCATGTGTCATCTTACTGGAACCTGTCACGCCTTCCAATGCTATCCAGATAAATCCAGGACTTTATCTGATCACCTCCTCGGTTATCGTGCCAACCGAGTAACCTTACTTTATTGAAACAGCATTAAAATAGTATTTTAATGCCACTTTTTCCCACATAACACTGGGCCTACGTTTTTGGGCTCTGGGTATGTTATCTTGGATCCTGATCAAGCCCAAGTACTCTGATGGCTCGATTCCCAAGAAACAGCCCTTGGCAAATTACCAAAATACCCTTGGGTGCCCTTTCTTGTACTATTTTAACCCTAAGGGTAAAATCGTCATTTCATGCCCTTCTGTACTCTGTCAGGGTATATACTGACTCACAGTAACTTTACCTGTATGTACCTTGGCTCCTGGGCTTGTCCAGAATGACCAAAATGCCCTTCATTCATCTGTTACACTTTTGTACAACACAGGGGCATTTTCGTAATTTTGCACTTTTCCGGGGTTCTGCTGGACACTGGCCCGCCTATCAGTCCAAGTGTCTTACTGGGCCTCTGTTGGCGCCATTATTGGGCCTTTCTGGGTCCAATACCTTCATGGCACGTATTACGAGGAATCTTCCCCCGTTAATAATTATTGAATATTTTATCTATTATTCACCGTTTATACACATATCCGGACACCGGCTCCTTCTGTTCGAAACACTAGCCCGCGGTGTTCAGGCATCCCTGTGAGTCATATCAGTCATCTGACCGAGGTCATCCGAACTCATTCAGTCCCTTTTCAAATACCGATAAATCTCCCTATCGGATCCCCAGAGGCCTCACACTCCGTCTGTATTTTCTAATTTGCGAATAACTTTTTCTACAGGCCTCCTATCGGTATTCTGTCAGTTTCCCGACATCCGCCTCATAAGGACGTATCATCCTGTATTTTCTCACTTAGATCTGAATTCTAGGATATCCGGTATGAATTTTTATAACTTTTGGACGATCAGTCCATTTCTGGCTATCTGGAGTCTTCAAAAATTCCTGTATTAAGCCAGATTACCGAGCGTCACTTGCTCTCTCTACCGGTGAAATCTGGGACTGAAATGCTTTCGGACAGTCCAAACCACTTCCGGCCTGACTTTCTTTAATTACAATTTAGCCCCAGGGAACTTTTCTTCTTTTCATTTAAGTCCCTTTTTATTTGGCTAAAATTACACTTAAGGACCCCACATTTTTGTCTACTTTCCTTTTTGGCCTTGAAACTTTCCATAATTGCATTTAAGTCCTTTCATTTCCTTTGCTAGCTCTAGGGGCATTATTGTCTTTTCATATTTTACCAGAGTATTCTCTGGCCCTGGTCAACTATCCAGATACCCCTTCTTGACTGTCTAACCTTAGCCAAATGACCAAAATACCCTTTACTCATTCTTCAGTTATTCTATAACATAAGGGCATTTTCGTCATTTTGCACATTTTTCCCGGACACCGGCCCCTCTTACCACTGAACTGGTATTATGGGCTTGGGCCTTCCCTGGTGTCACTACGGGCCTTGGACAACACTGTATGGCCTCTGGCCATAGTCCGATCATCTTTATTCGGACTGCTCTTCCTTTACCGATTATAACTGTAATTTCCCATCTTCGAGGATTTTTACAGAAAAATCGGGACCTCAAATCAAAATTCTGTGACTCCTCATTCAATCCGGAATCCTTTTCTCTATCTCCCGGTATTTTCAGATATTTTATCCGGACCGGGCTGTTTTGGCCTGAAAAAGCACTCACGCGCACACTTTTCCAAAATGACCATTTTACCCCTGGTCATATTTCTAATTCTTTCATACACCTAGAGACCTCATATGCACATTTCACAGTTCAGTGAAATGATCAGCATAATTTTCTCTATTTTCTGGCAAAATATGGTACTCATCGGCCACCAGTCCGATCTTTCCCATAATTACGATTATGCCCTTGAATTCTCCCTCTGGCATCTCTAGGCCTAAAAATTGGAGTGTTACATTTCTACCCCCCTTAAAATAAATTTCGTCCTCGAAATTTACTTGGCATCTTAGTCAACGATCCTGGATATAGCTCTTCTGTATATCCTTTCCTGGTTTATGACTAAGGCTTGGGGCATTCATCCTCTTATACTTATGGACAGTTCATTACACTTGTGAGTAGTGTCCATTTCTTTCATACCTTATCCATCAGAATTTTGATATAATTCTGGGGTCTACATTACTCCTCTTATACTTTGCTAATCTCTCAGGAGAAATATTGTTCTTCTAATTTTCTTTCTCCTGATACGAGATCATAACCCAGATAACTTCTCTGACTTTTCTTAACTGTTCTCATAACTTCATGCATCTATGACAAACCTTTGTGGCATTTGCACTTTCTTATCCCTTCTTAGGGCTTACATATCATTAGGCTACTCTTGCCTTAGCACCTTTTAATTTAACGTGCTACTGAGTTAGGGCTAGATTACTCTTTATATAGCTTTAGGCCCTAGCAATCTCTTTCTAGAACTACGTTCTATCTTTGCTTTGCCTTAGACCCTCTTCTCTAGGTCTCTCTGGCCTTTTAATCTCTCATGACTTGTTATCATGTCCACTTTCTTTATATCCGAAAAGAACTCTTCATCATCCATATCATCATCTAGGCATATAGTTCCTTACAGCTCAGTCGCCCTTACAGCTATGGTTCTTCTTAACCATTCTTAGGGTCGACCTTAGGGAATATTGAAGACTCCGTCTAGGGTAAGAGCAAATACCTTTCCTAGGGATGTCCGCATTCTTAGGCAACCTCTTGCAAAGTGGCCTTTCTTACCACAACTGCTTTGCCCTACTCGACACTCCCATGTGCCATGGCTCTTTCCACCACATTGACATCTCTGCTCTCCAATCTGATCATTACCTTGATCAGTCCCCCTGCCTGAACTATTACCTCTTTCTCTTGCTATTGGCTTTACAACTTGAACTACCTCCCAGAGTGCTCTTAGCCAATGCTTTTCTATTCTCAACACATAGAGAATTCTGTTCTTTTCTGCTTCTCAGGCATATTTCTACAAAACTTTGAATATCAGTACTCAGCTTTGGACTTGAACTCCGTCTTTGCTAAAGGAAAGCTAAGTTTAGTCTGTATACTAGAGGCTACCTGAGAAAACCATTATAAAATAATTTCTCTGGGTGAGTTTATCAACTAGTGAAGCTTCCTTAACTTCGTCTTTGGCATTCATCTTCCCAAAGAGATACTACATTGTACTCATATCTCATGGCTCATTACTTTCCTTAGGCTAGGTCTAACTGCGACCTCGGGATCTAACTGCGATCAACCGTTAGCCTTTTCAGAATCTAACTGCGACTCTGAAGCTGTTAGGATCTAACTGCGACCCTGGAGCCATGCTAGGATCTAACTGTGACCCTCCAGAATCTAACTGTGATTCTGTTGTACTGTATATCTCCCGTAGATATTAAACCAACAGACTAAGTTATAAGGTTAACTGCTTCCACCTGTTGATAACTCCATAATTAAACATTTGAAAATTTTATAGCCTCATATCATTTACCCAGACTTTACTTACTTCCTCTTGTACTCAGGAGTTCCTTCTCATCTTTCAACCTGTGCTCTATCTACGAGCCATTTGAACTATGCTCTAACTGCGAGCATTCTGTACCTGATCCAACTCTTATCTGAAGAGTGATCTATACTCATCTGAATCTAGAAACAATCCCTTTACCGTTATCTGTATACCATTCCGCTCAATAGAAATGGCCCTGAGTACTGTATTCACAAGCTTATAGAAATACTTGAGTAACCTCAATCATCAATCATATCATAATCTCATATCATAACTTATCGTCCCATAAACTGAGACTATCTATCATCCTCAATACATGTCGTATCATTCTCATATCATATGGTATGGGAGCAACATACTTTCTCATAACTTTCTTATCTCATATATGTACTCATATATACTCTACCCTGCATGTACTGCAAAAGGGGAGTATCCATTCATCATAGCATACTCTAACATGCATGCCATCATATGACAACTGCAAGGAGATGCAACTTTCATATCTTATGGCAACATAAGCCATATCATCATCATATTTTGCTCAACCATCCATTAGACATCATAATAGTCTAAATAAGCCTCAAACGCATTTCCTTTATCATATTATTTGTCAGATCATCATCTGATCATACTATCTATCGCATTATCTGTCAGATTATCAATCACATACTCAGGATCTGACAAGCACATCAGTCTATCTTACTTAGGCTGCCACACTACCCTCTTACCAGGGTATAGACTCAACCCTTCACTACTTTATCTTACATAAGGAATAGGGGAGTCACTTTATCTCTTAACTGTGGCTACCTCTTTACTATCTCTTAACTTCTTCTATCTATCCATCAGTCCCTATCAGTCCTGGTCTATTCTTGACCGGACTATGGTTCCTTATTGGTCTTTCTTTTTATCCTAGCGAACTTGAGTCGCATGGATCTCATTCATCATCTTTTACTATTACTTCTATTCTCTAGGGTATTCTCCCCTAGGTCTACTACTTCTTTGTGATGGAATCCCTCTGCTCAGAGAACATTAAGCTCTTTATCTATTACCCATCATGTCTCTCACCTTAGGCCATGTGCTAGGATCATTCCTGGGCAAATCTCATCCTAGATTTTAGGTCTTCTATTCAGATTAGCTGAATAAAACCCCTGTAATATAGATCTACTCTTAGTTACCACATAGAGGATCTACTTTTTCACATTGTCTTAAACTGATCTTTCGTACCTCAGTACCTTTGTACTGTCTAGCTTACCATATGCTATTCCAATCCTCTAGCTGGTGGACTTCAGCGAGTTTGGTACTTTCATTCTCTTCATCATATGGCCTCTGCCAATTATAGTCGCGACTTGAGAACTTCATAGTCGCAACTCACATGCTCTGTGACTTTTAGTCGCAACCGTCGCACACTACTCGTCACGACCTGGCATCTCTGCATCCTTTAGTCGCAACCTATAACATCGCTACCTGAACTCCTTGTACACTGGTCGCGTACTGCAATATTACTCATTGCTACCTGAGGTCTTCTTACGTCGCAACATCAACTTATCTGTACATATTAGTCGCGACATAAGACCCCTCTTCTCTACTTCCTACTTTTAAAACATGTAGTCATACTCATCCTCATACAACGACAACATACTAGGTATAGGGTAGCTCAATAGTGTGCATACTGGACAATACAATACAATCACATACAGGATTTATCCGTTCATTAGCCAGTGGAAACAGAACACCCATAGACTCGTACCTTAATTTGGCGCAGGCGACTTTCTTATCTCGTTGCCAGTCAGGTATATACTCTTCCCTGAGTCGGGTATCTTTTGCCTGTTGTGTTCTGTGGACACTCCCTGGCAAAATGTCCATACTTTCCACACCTATAGCGTAACCCTTGACCTACTGGACAAGGCCTCATACCATGGTCTCGACCACAGTTCCTACATTCATTAGGCCTTGGTTGCCTACTAACTTCTCTTGGCCCACTACCTGGCCTACTTCCTTGCTTCTTATTAAGTTTTGACCCATATGCTGGCTCATTTCTCTTCTTACTGTTCCTTTTCAAGGAACCTGGTGGCATCACTTTCAGTGGTACTGATGGAGTAAGCTCACTCTTTTCTGGTTATTGCATATTCCTTTGTAAACTGCCAGCTGGGTCTTTCTTTCAATGGAACATTCTAAAATCTTAAAGATTTTCTCTAACTGGCTTACCCAATCCTCAGCTACTTGGGTGTCAAAAGTCCCTTCAAACATGGGCGGATTAAACTTATGGAATCGTTCCATCCATGTTTGCAGACTTCCCTGGTTATTGTCATTTCCTATAGACCTCTGATGTCTATTCATTCCAGTCTGCTCGTGACCTGGCTGAGGTTCAGGTTCTATATCATTCTCTGGTACCACCTCCTGTTGGAAATTGTGCCCTAGGGGCCAATCATTGTATCATGTTATCATATTATTTGCATGTTTACTATGATGACAATCCTTGGATAACTAGTGATTTTATCCTAAATGTCCCTGGTCAGTCATCTATGCGGGAACAGAGATGAAATAAGACCAGTATGACTTTGAAGATATATAGAGATATAAATCAAAGTCATAAGCACATGTAAGAGTACAGGGTGTTGGACCGACCCGCAATGAGAGAGCTGCATGGGTCAAGTCATAAGCTTCTCTCATATACAAGCCATGTCACTATGCCCTTTGACCTGAGATCATCATGGATTCCTACATGACAAACGCTCAGCTTTGACCTAGTCAAAAGTCACTTTTGACCGAGTGATCATAAAGGCTATGCTCGGGCTTAGTGGTTTTTCATGCGGAGGAATGTGAATGGTCAAGATGGAATTTGTCCCTCACATTCGTAGAGAGATATTACTGGGCCCCTCGATGAGTGAGTCTGAGAAATGTATGGCCATACTGGAATGGAAGGGTAGTTCCATTTCTATATTTAGACTACTCAGGGATCGAGAAAGTAACGGTCAGAAACAGGAGGATGACGTTCACCATGCCTCATCCTTGACCGAAATATCGTGTGACAAAAGGGACGTGATATGGTTGTATGAAAGGTTACATCGTTTATCGATCCTCATATGTTTTGGGTAGTCGTAATGCCTTGCTAGAGACCGCTTACGACTTGTGGGTCAGTATAGTAACTGGCCCACTGCCAACTTCATATGGGCCTACAGGGTCGCACACAAAACAGCCCAATCCGAGCTATGATGTCCAGATTCATTGAATCTAAGAGATGTCTAGATTCAATGAATAATCTAGGGTGGATATATATTTTATATATATATATATAAATTAGTTTATATATATATTATATAAATAATATAAGAGATATTTGTAAGATTTAATTTATAAGGATAAATTAAATCTCTATCATTTTTGAATTTGAATTTAAATGGATATGATCTATTTGAATTTGAAATTCAAATTGATAAGATATCTCAAATTTGATTTATGAGAATAAATCAAATATAATTCTGTCTTATCTTTATTTTAAATTAAATAAATAGGTGAATTAAATCTGTGGGACGGATTTAATATAAACCATATTTATTTAATCAGTTTCTTATTAAATTATGCAATATATGATATTGTATTAATTCAGAATTAATATAAGATTAATTCTGAAGCCCGGCCCTATTAGAAGCCCGATAGCTTCCTATATATTTGACATTAGGAGCTAGGGTTCCACACACAATAAAGATCTCTTCACACACATTCAGTCGTGAGAAAAGGGGGCAGGGAGAGTGCAAAAGGTTTGCAGATAAGAAACTGCCGAAATAGAGACGGTGAGGACGGAATCTCCAGAAAGCCCTAGAGGGACAAGAGGCGCTAGCACGTCATTCGCAATTGGAACGCTGTTCGTGTGGATACCGGTAGAGGAAGCCGATCTGAGCTGTCGACTTCTACGATACGGCCAGACACGAAGAAAGGTCGCGACCAGAACACACTTAGGTCGCGACCAAACGGGCATCTGAACGTCAGAAATCCGAAAAGAGGAGACAGGTCGCGACGTGAAGTTGAAGAGGTCGCGACTAAAAGCTCCAGAGGCGACAGGTCGCGACTAGAAGCAGAGTAGGTCGCGACTACAAACTCCAGAGGCGACAGGTCGCGACTAGAAGCTGAGGAGGTCGCGACTGAAAGTTCCAGAGGCGAGGAGTCGCGACTAGTGGACACTGAGGTCGTGACCAAAGCTTGAAACCGAAGGTAACACTTCTTTCTCCTTGACTTAAACACATTCGGTAGATCCTGGCTGGGAATGGAAAAATTTTTAAAGTTAATTTCCGCTGCGTGTCTTCCAATTCCCTTCAGTGGTATCAGAGGCATGCCGTTTTGTGTTTAAGTTAGGTTTGATTGTTGATACATGTGATGTATGTTAGACTTCTTAGCTGATTATATGATAACATGCGAGATATGTATGACATATATGGAATCTGTTTATGTATGACATATACGGAATCTAAAAGGAAACTGAAATCGGTGGTGTATGTTAATTGATTTGATCAATTAATATTGATGGGGTCTAAGGAAAAAGAATTAAGATTCTTGATTATTTATCAAAAAAAATTCTATTGGGGCGCTGCCCCACACCCCGCCCGCTAACCGGCTAGCGGGACCGCCGTGGCTATTTAATCGTAGCGCAACATAATCGTAATATGTATTGACTTTCCTGATATATGAATGTTTTGAAACATTTATTGCCCTTCAAATAGTATGAATTTTGATTCTTGAATGTTTGGGTATGGTGAACAATATGGCTCTAGATTACAAGTGTTGTAATTTTTCTAAATACGGCCTGCGTGTCGTGCCTTCCTCTAATGACTCTCGTTGTACATTCTCTTCTCATCTCACTCCCCTCGAATGTTAAAACGAGGTTTCCTTATGTAATTTTCCTATTCTAATTAGACAGCTTCTCTCATTGGCTTGAGGGGACTTAGGATAGGTGAGCCATATTGTGTCACGTTTAAGATTATGCATCTTTTGATTAGATCACTGCATGTATGTTTTATATGCATAATACTTGTATGAGATACAACCGCGATACATGCATCTTATAAACCAGATAATTAATTAAACCCTCTAAAAGAAATCTTAAGTCATATGCCGTCAATTAATGGACACTTGTCAAAACCTCGATCGCTCATTTGTAGGTCCACCAAAGTGGGTGCATTTGAGTTACCTTGGGGAGATAAGCAAGAGTAATGGTGCTACTCTTATGTTTGTTATTGTTTGACTTAATTGAGATTATCAAAACGGTTTTGGGTCTCAAGGCATTAGATGGGATTAAAACATGCCGGATCATATGATGATGGAATCCCATAAATATCTAAGAATTACATTTGATGTAATTGGTAAAGTTGTTACCTACCTAAATAACTTAAAGTTGAGCGTCCAGCCAAAGCGGACTCAAGTTTAAGCCAAATATGGATCTTAGCCCACTAATTATTACATTGAGGGTTGTTTTATTCAGTGGGAGATTGCTAATTCGCTTGCATATTTTAATTGTAGAATCATGACGACTAGTAATACTGCTACATTATCGTTGCGATCTGTCCTTGAGAAGGACAAACTCAATGGGACAAACTTTCTTGACTGGTTCAGGAACTTGAGAATTGTTCTCAAGCAGGAAAGAAAGGTATATGTCCTAGATCAACCCATTCCTGAGGAGCCAGCAGCCAATGCTCCTAGAGCTCAGAGAGATTCTTATGCGAAGCATAAGGAAGACTCTGTTGATGTGGGATGCTTGATGCTTGCCACTATGGTTCCGGAGCTTCAAAGAGATTTGGAACACATGGAGGCTTATGAGATGATTGTGCATCTTAAGGAAATGTTCCAGCAACAAGCAAGGCAAGAGAGGTATGAGACCACTAAGGCCTTACATTCCTGCAAGATGGCTGAAGGTGCATCAGTGAGTACTCATGTCTTAAAGATGAAAGGGTACATAGATCACCTTGAGAGGCTTGGATTTCCCATGAGCCAGGAGTTAGCTACAGATTTGATCTTAAACTCACTCCCGGAAAGTTATGACCAGTTTGTCATGAATTACAACATGAACAACATGGAGAAATCTATTTCTGAACTGCATGGGATGCTTAAAACTGCTGAGCCGACTGTTAAGAAGAAGCCCAGTACTGTTTTGATGGTTCACAAAGGAAAGGGTATGAAAAAGAAAGGCAAGGGTAAGGGGAAGGGTCACGGCTCATCTGGTAAGACCAAAGAGTCAGGCAAGCCCGAAACCAAGCCTGCACCAAAGAAGGTAAAGCCTCCAAAGGAAGGAGTTTGCTTCTTCTGCAATGAACCGGGACATTGGAAGAGGAATTGCAAACTCTACCTTGAAGATCTGAAAAAGAACAAGAAGGATAGCGGGGCTATCGCTTCAGGTATTTATGTTATAGACATTCATCTCTCTACTTCCACTACATGGGTATTAGATACTGCATGTGGTTCTCACATTTGTACAAATGTGCAGGGCCTAAAGGACAGTAGAAAGCTGAAGAAGGGTGAAGTTGACCTACGAGTTGGAAACAGAGCAAAGGTTGCTGCTCTAGCTGTAGGCACTTATGAATTAGTTCTGCCCATTGGGCTTTTGTTAGTTTTGAACAATTGCTATTATGTTCCTGCTTTGAGTAGTAACATTGTTTCTCTTTCTTATTTGGATAAGGAAGGTTACACTTCCATTTCTGGGAATGGTAAATGTTCCATTTATCGTAATGATGTTTTCTATGCTCATGGTGATTTGCATGTTGATCATTACATATTAAACTTGGAACAACCCAATCATGGAAATATCTATAACATAACCGCCAAAAGGATCAAACCAAATGATTTGAATCCGACGTACCTCTGGCACTGTCGTCTAGGCCACATAAATGAGAAACGCATTTCTAAACTCCATCAAGATGGATTTCTCAACTCATTTGATTTTGAATCATATGATACTTGCGAATCTTGTTTGTTAGGAAAGATGACAAAGTTGCCTTTCACTGGACACAGTGAGAGGGCCACCTATTTGTTGGGCCTCATACATACAGATGTGTGTGGACCGATGAATACAAATGCCAGACGAGGTTATTCGTACTTCATTACATTCATAGATGATTTCAGTAGATATGGCTACGTCTATCTAATGAAACATAAATCCGAATCTTTTGAAATGTTCAAGATATTTCAAAATGAAGTACAAAACCAGCTTGGTAAAACAATTAAAGCCCTTTGATCTGATCAAGGTGGTGAATATTTGAGCCAAGAGTTTATCGATCATCTTAGGAATTGTGGAATAGTCTCACAATTGACTCCTCCAGGAACACCACAATGGAATGGGGTTTCTGAACGGAGGAATCAAACACTATTGGATATGGTTCGATCCATGATGAGTCGAACAGATCTTCCACCATCCTTTTGGGGCCACGCCCTAGAGACAGCTGCGTTCACACTGAATCGTGTTCCATCTAAGGCAGTTGAAAAGACTCCGTATGAGATATAGACTGGGAGGAAACCTAGTTTGTCTTTTCTCAAGATTTGGGGATGTGAGGTCTATGTTAAGCAACAAGCCTCAGATAAGTTAGCGCCCAAATCTTCAAAGTGCCTTTTTGTGGGATATCCTAAGGAAACCAAGGGATATTATGTCTACAACCCCACTGATAACAAAGTGTTTGTTGTCAGAAATGGTATCTTTCTAGAACGAGAATTTATCTCTAAAAGAACCACTGGGAGAAAGGTACACCTCGAAGAAGTTCGAGAGCCACAAGACGCCACAGAACTAGAGATGGAAAGTAGAGAAGACTCACAAGAAGTTGTTGAGACTCCTCAAGTCACGCAAGGCCCAAGGCGATCTAATAGGGCACGACTTCAGCCTCAGAGATATGGATTTCTGATTTCTGATAGTCGTGATGTGTTGCTCATTGAGCATAATGAGCCCACTACCTATCAAGAAGCTATAGTGGGACCAAACTCTGAAAAATGGCTTAATGCCATGAAGTCTGAGATGCAATCCATGTACGACAATAAGGTATGGACCTTAGTCGACCCGCCTGAAGGTGTAAAAACCGTCGGGTGCAAGTGGGTTTTTAAAGAGAAAACTGACATGGATGGCAATGTAAATGTCTTCAAGGCACGACTGGTAGCAAAAGGATTTACTCAAACTCATGGTGTGGACTATGATGAGACCTTTTCCCCAGTTGCAATGGCCAAATCAATCAGAATCCTCCTTGCCATTACAGCATATTATGACTATGAAATATGGCAGATGGACGTCAAGACAGCCTTCCTTAATGGAAAGCTCCTTGAGGATGTGTACATGACACAACCTGAAGGTTTTGTGCGTTCTGAGGACTCTAGTAAGGTGTGCAAGCTTCAAAGGTCCATTTATGGACTGAAGCAAGCATCTCGGAGTTGGAATCATCGTTTTGATGAAGTAGTCAAAGAGTTTGGATTTCTTCAAAACATTGATGAACCTTGTGTGTACAAGAAGGTTAGTGGGAGCACAGTTGCATTTTTGGTACTCTATGTCGATGACATCCTACTCATTGGGAATGACATTCCTACCTTGCAGATTGTCAAGTCTTGGTTAGGAAAATCTTTCTCGATGAAAGACTTGGGTGAAGCCACCTACATCCTAGGAATTAGGATCTATAGAGATAGATCTAAAAGGCTTTTAGGACTGAGTCAGAGCACATATATAGACAAGATACTGCATAGGTTCAGTATGCAGGAATCAAAAAGGGGTTTCATACCCATGTCTCATGGTATTCACCTCAGCAAGGATTTGTGTCCTAGTACACCAGATCAGCGAGGTCGCATGAGTAAGATTCCATATGCCTCGGCCATAGGATCTATCATGTACGCCATGTTATGTACTCGACCGGATATCTCGTTTGCCTTAAGTATGACTAGCAGATATCAACAGGACCCTGGTGAGGGCCATTGGACTGCTGTCAAGAATATCCTTAAGTACTTAAGAAGGACTAAGGACTTATTCTTGGTCTATGGTGGATTGGAAGACGAGCTCTATGTAACTGGTTACACAGATGCAAGTTTCCAAACTGACCAGGATGACCAAAAATCGCAATCTGGATACATATTCCTCCTGAATAATGGAGCAGTAAGCTGGAAGAGCTCTAAGCAGAGCACTGTAGCAGATTCTGCAATGGAAGCTGAGTACATAGCAGCATCTGATGCAGCTAAGGAGGCCGTTTGGATCAGGAAGTTCAATACAGAACTAGGGGTGGTACCTACCATCTCAGATCCAATAACTTTGTTCTGTGACAATAGTGGTGCCATTGCACAGGCCAAAGAGCCTTGGTCACATCAAAGGACCAAGCATATACTCAGGCGATTTCATCTCATCAGAGAAATCAATGATAGAGGTGATATAAAAATATGCAAGGTAGCAAGAGAAGACAATGATGCTGATCCTCTAAACCGCTTGTCCAGGCAAAACATGAGCGTCAAGTTAGGTCAATAGGATTGAGACAAATTAATGATTGTTCCTAGTGCAAGTGGGAGGATGTTGGAAATTGTGCCCTAGGGGCCAATCATTGTATCATGTTATCATATTATTTGCATGTTTACTATGATGACAATCCTTGGATAACTAGTGATTTTATCCTAAATGTCCCTGGTCAGTCATCTATGCGGGAACAGAGATGAAATAAGACCAGTATGACTTTGAAGATATATAGAGATATAAATCAAAGTCATAAGCACATGTAAGAGTACAGGGTGTTGGACCGACCCGCAATGAGAGAGCTGCATGGGTCAAGTCATAAGCTTCTCTCATATACAAGCCATGTCACTATGCCCTTTGACCTGAGATCATCATGGATTCCTACATGACAAACGCTCAGCTTTGACCTAGTCAAAAGTCACTTTTGACCGAGTGATCATAAAGGCTATGCTCGGGCTTAGTGGTTTTTCATGCGGAGGAATGTGAATGGTCAAGATAGAATTTGTCCCTCACATTCGTAGAGAGATATTACTGGGCCCCTCGATGAGTGAGTCTGAGAAATGTATGGCCATACTGGAATGGAAGGGTAGTTCCATTTTTATATTCAGACTACTCAGGGATCGAGAAAGTAACAGTCAGGAACAGGAGGATGACGTTCACCATGCCTCATCCTTGACCGAAATATCGTGTGACAAAAGGGACGTGATATGGTTGTATGAAAGGTTACATCGTTTATCGATCCTCATATGTTTTGGGTAGTCGTAATGCCTTGCTAGAGACCGCTTACGACTTGTGGGTCAGTATAGTAACTGGCCCACTGCCAACTTCATATGGGCCTACAGGGTCGCACACAAAATAGCCCAATCCGAGCTATGATGTCCAGATTCATTGAATCTAAGAGATGTCTAGATTCAATGAATAATCTAGGGTGGATATATATTTTATATATATATATAAATTAGTTTATATATATATTATATAAATAATATAAGAGATATTTGTAAGATTTAATTTATAAGGATAAATTAAATCTCTATCATTTTTGAATTTGAATTTAAATGGATATGATCTATTTGAATTTGAAATTCAAATTGATAAGATATCTCAAATTTGATTTATGAGAATAAATCAAATATAATTCTGTCTTATCTTTATTTTAAATTAAATAAATAGGTGAATTAAATCTGTGGGACGGATTTAATATAAACCATATTTATTTAATCAGTTTCTTATTAAATTATGCAATATATGATATTGTATTAATTCAGAATTAATATAAGATTAATTCTGAAGCCCGGCCCTATTAGAAGCCCGATAGCTTCCTATATATTTGACATTAGGAGCTAGGGTTCCACACACAATAAAGATCTCTTCACACACATTCAGTCGTGAGAAAAGGGGGCAGGGAGAGTGCAAAAGGTTTGCAGATAAGAAACTGCCGAAATAGAGACGGTGAGGACGGAATCTCCAGAAAGCCCTAGAGGGACAAGAGGCGCTAGCACGTCATTCGCAATTGGAACGCTGTTCGTGTGGATACCGGTAGAGGAAGCCGATCTGAGCTGTCGACTTCTACGATACGGCCAGACACGAAGAAAGGTCGCGACCAGAACACACTTAGGTCGCGACCAAACGGGCATCTGAACGTCAGAAATCCGAAAAGAGGAGACAGGTCACGACGTGAAGTTGAAGAGGTCGCGACTAAAAGCTCCAGAGGTGACAGGTCGCGACTAGAAGCAGAGTAGGTCGCGACTACAAACTCCAGAGGCGACAGGTCGCGACTAGAAGCTGAGGAGGTTGCGACTGAAAGTTCCAGAGGCGAGGAGTCGCGACTAGTGGACACTGAGGTCGCGAGCAAAGCTTGAAACCGAAGGTAACACTTCTTTCTCCTTGACTTAAACACATTCGGTAGATCCTGGCTGGGAATGGAAAAATTTTTAAAGTTAATTTCCGCTGCGTGTCTTCCAATTCCCTTCACCTCCTTCCCAGACTGCTGTAATCTTGCAACCGCAGCAGCAACCGTCGTAGTGATAGCAGAATCTCGCTCTTAATCTTGGCGAGCCTGGGTTGCCCACATCTCATCGTGACTTATGACTTAACTTGTTGTAACTTGGATATCTGGCATCCTCACCATAGTATCTGGTTACAACACGATACCTCAAGCTACTCTTTGCAGCTTCCTTAGTCATGAACTGATCAGCTTCTGTCTCTATCTCTGGAGGAAACTGCTTCTTAAACATTGTTCTGCTTAGTCCATCCATATTGTGTTAATAAACACGAGACCTCGACTGTATTGGCTGACTAAGATTAGCCCATCATAATCATATCCTTCGTAAGACTATAAAGCTCGGGGTCCAGCCTCATTCATCTGGGTGTCAATGTCTTCTGTCTAAACCTTTCTAAGCAGTGAACATCGTCCTTATATCATACTCTAGGGAGAGGACCACTCAAACTTCTCATTTGTTTAAGGAATCACTGACTAAACTAGAGCATCACTGAGCCAGAACCTTCTGTTCTGTGCCAGAATCTTATGCTCGGAGCCAGAACCCTTTGTTCTGCGCTAACCTTATTCTGTACAAACACCATAAATTATCTATTCAGAGCATTTCCTAAGCCAGAATCCTTTTCTCTGATACCAAAATGAAACATCCTTACTTTCATATGTCTTATGGACCATTTGGTAGCATTTAGAACCACTTTCAGGGTCATTGAAGTCCAATTTCTCAATCTGGAGTTTTACTCTTATCGAGTACTGTTCACTTTGAAAATTCCAGATGAGTGACCTGACTTCGAAAAATCATAACTAATTCTAGAAAAATCGAAATGAAGTGGTTACAATTGCTACATGAAGCTAACTCACTTATATTTCAGGGAAAAATAATTCGTTGACCATTCGTTGACCGAGTCCACGCCAGTCAACGTTTCAACTTTACTGTTCATCCAGCGTTTTTCTCCTGAATCCAGCATTCTGGTCCCAACTTTGATAATTTATATCTCCTTGTGTAGAACTCCAAATGATACGTTTTATATATCAAATTAAAGCTTGGTATGTCTACTATCTACCATAAAAATATCATACATTTATTCATCCATTTACTATTTTTAATTATGGGTCAAACATCCTCATGTCACCACGGGTTACTGTTCATAGCGTTAATTTTCAGCATTTCTACTTTGCATACATATACATACATCCATCATACATCAGTCAAACATGCCAAACAATATTTATTATTAATTAATAAGTTGTTTTACATCAGGGTATGTACATAAACTCTCATACTGCTATTACATCTTTTTCTGCCTGAAATCCGGCAGCATAACCGCTACGCTTCATCTGTACAAAGAACTGAACCGTACTGATTCGGTAATCCCCTCATGAGAACTACCATTCTACGTAGTACCCAGGAAAGACTAGATGAACCGGCTAGGTCCACTCACTTCTAGCCTCCTTAGACAGCACTACGTACACAGTACTTATCATATACTGATGTTCAGTCTTTACTTCGGCAGCATAACGGCGTCTCTTAAAATTCCCAGAATTCATTTTGACATAACCTCCCCTGTAATGGTTTACTTATTGGGATGAGATTCGAGGGAATCTCAGTAGCAACAATCATAACAATATATGTAATGCAGAGTGACAGTGCTTGCTTGTGATTGTGTACAGATAAGTATGCTGCGTGCTTCCATGCTTAATAACATATGATCATAGCATTACAGCAGAGCTTCAGACATAACATATAAGACAACAATCCAACCAAACAATAGCACAATAAATCACAAAGCCATTACATAAAAGCTAGGATTAGTTACTACCTCAAAGGCTCAGCAGAGATCTACTATCTCTATTCTGCTTCCAGCTCCGCCAGAACTTCCTTACTTCCTTTTCTCCTTTCTCTCTTCCCTTCCTTCTCCTTCTCTCTCTTCTTTCTCTCCCTTCTCCCTTCCATGCGTGAATGCAAGAATGGAATGGAGGGGGGGTATTTATAATTGCGCTCAATGGCAATTCTGCAGTTTCTATGAACTTTGATCCCGCGGTCCTGGTTTTTCCTGGATTTTCCTATTTTCTTTAATTCCTCCTTTACTGCATCATGCATGACATCATCAGGACACCTCACCGGGACACCTCAGCGCCACATTTATCACATGTCTGAAATCCTGGACACCTCAGCAGCTGACTCAGCATGCTGACTCACCGGTCCAGTCTCTTACCTCGTAATACGTGTCCTCAACTTTTTCTTCTGCCTTTATGTTGGCGCCATGTGTCATCTTACTGGCACCTGTCACGCCTTCCAATGCTATCCAGATAAATCCAGGACTTTATCTGATCACCTCCTCGGTTATCGTGCCAACCGAGTAACCTTACTTTATTGAAACAGCATTAAAATAGTATTTTAATGCCACTTTTTCCCACATAACACTGGGCCTACGTTTTTGGGCTCTGGGTATGTTATCTTGGATCCTGATCAAGCCCAAGTACTCTGATGGCTCGATTCCCAAGAAACAGCCCTTGGCAAATTACCAAAATACCCTTGGGTGCCCTTTCTTGTACTATTTTAACCCTAAGGGTAAAATCGTCATTTCATGCCCTTCTGTACTCTGTCAGGGTATATACTGACTCACAGTAACTTTACCTGTATGTACCTTGGCTCCTGGGCTTGTCCAGAATGACCAAAATGCCCTTCATTCATCTGTTACACTTTTGTACAACACAGGGGCATTTTCGTAATTTTGCACTTTTCCGGGGTTCTGCTGGACACTGGCCCGCCTATCAGTCCAAGTGTCTTACTGGGCCTCTGTTGGTGCCATTATTGGGCCTTTCTGGGTCCAATACCTTCATGGCACGTATTACGAGGAATCTTCCCCCGTTAATAATTATTGAATATTTTATCTATTATTCACCGTTTATACACATATCCGGACACCGGCTCCTTCTGTTCGAAACACTAGCCCGCGGTGTTCAGGCATCCCTGTGAGTCATATCAGTCATCTGACCGAGGTCATCCGAACTCATTCAGTCCCTTTTCAAATACCGATAAATCTCCCTATCGGATCCCCAGAGGCCTCACACTCCCGTCTGTATTTTCTAATTTGCGAATAACTTTTTCTACAGGCCTCCTATCGGTATTCTGTCAGTTTCCCGACATCCGCCTCATAAGGACGTATCATCCTGTATTTTCTCACCTAGATCTGAATTCTAGGATATCCGGTATGAATTTTTATAACTTTTGGACGATCAATCCATTTCTGGCTATCTGGAGTCTTCAAAAATTCCTGTATTAAGCCAGATTACCGAGCGTCACTTGCTCTCTCTACCGGTGAAATCTGGGACTGAAATACTTTCGGACAGTCCAAACCACTTCCGGCCTGACTTTCTTTAATTACAATTTAGCCCCAGGGAACTTTTCTTCTTTTCATTTAAGTCCCTTTTTATTTGGCTAAAATTACACTTAAGGACCCCACATTTTTGTCTACTTTCCTTTTTGGCCTTGAAACTTTCCATAATTGCATTAAGTCCTTTCATTTCCTTTGCTAGGTCTAGGGGCATTATTGTCTTTTCATATTTTACCAGAGTATTCTCTGGCCCTGGTCAACTATCCAGATACCCCTTCTTGACTGTCTAACCTTAGCCAAATGACCAAAATACCCTTTACTCATTCTTCAGTTATTCTATAACATAAGGGCATTTTCGTCATTTTGCACATTTTTCCCGGACACCGGCCCCTCTTACCACTGAACTGGTATTATGGGCTTGGGCCTTCCCTGGTGTCACTACGGGCCTTAGACAACACTGTATGGCCTCTGGCCATAGTCCGATCATCTTTATTCGGACTGCTCTTCCTTTACCGATTATAACTGTAATTTCCCATCTTCGAGGATTTTCACAGAAAAATCGGGACCTCAAATCAAAATTCTGTGACTCCTCATTCAATCCGGAATCCTTTTCTCTATCTCCCGGTATTTTCAGATATTTTATCCGGACCGGGCTGTTTTGGCCTGAAAAAGCACTCACGCGCACACTTTTCCAAAATGACCATTTTACCCCTGGTCATATTTCTAATTCTTTCATACACCTAGAGACCTCATATGCACATTTCACAGTTCAGTGAAATGATCAGCATAATTTTCTCTATTTTCTGGCAAAATATGGTACTCATCGGCTACCAGTCCGATCTTTCCCATAATTACGATTATGCCCTTGAATTCTCCCTCTGGCATCTCTAGGCCTAAAAATTGGGGTGTTACAAAAGCCGTTGGATTTTAAAGAAGGAAAGCATGTATTTCTTAAGTTAACTCCAACTACGAGAGCCGGATGATCAATCAAGGTGAAGAAGTTGCATCCTAGATACATCGGACCATTTCAGATTCTCTCAAGCATAGGATCAGTGGCCTACAAGTTGGCACTTCCTCCAAATCTCAGCCAGATACATGATGTATTCCATGTTTCCCAGCTAAAGAAGTATGTTCCAGATCCAACGCATGTAATTGAACAAGATGAAGTTGCGCTGCGAGATGACCTGACCTATAAAGTTGGACTAGTACAAATAGTTGATCGAAAGGTCAAGCAACTGCGTAATAAGTAGATTCCTATAGTCAAAGTGATCTGGAAATGCTTAACAGAGAATGAAGCTACCGGGGAACAGAAGAAAAGATGAGGGAGATGTACCCTGATTTATTTCGGAAGAGTGTATATGTTATAAATTTCGAGGACGAAATTTATTTTAAGGGGGAGAGAAATGTAACATCCCTAATTTCTGTACTAAGTTGTATGTACAGATTAAATAAAATATATGAGATTTTTTCAGGAAAAGAAGTGACCATATTGATGCAAAGAAAGGGATTAATTGGAAGAGGAAGAAGGTGTAAGAGCCAAAGTACAAAATTACGAAAATGCCCCTATGATGCCCTAAGAAACCAGAAGTGAATAGAGGGCATTTTGGTTATTTCACAATGGATGGATATCATATGAAATTTGATAGTAAATTATTATAATTAATATGAGAATTTATGGAGTTGACAGAAGTCAAAGAGGAGTCCTGTAGAATTAATTATGGAATTTACAGTGAAAAAGGACACCGATAAAGGGTTAAAGGAAATATATATAATTTTTATCAGGACTTCTGGGTCTCAAAAAATTATGAAACTTTGTAGAGAATTTATTTTATATTAGAATGAATTTCTAGAAATGTTAGAACAATTAAAAGAGGTGTTTAGCATTTATTCTAAGATCAGGGTAATTTAAGGATATCAGTATAACATTGGGATTTGTACCAATTAGCTATTGGACCTAAAATAGGCCCAACATTTCATCCTAGGCCAGCCCAATAAGTCCCAAAAGTTATCTTGGAGCCCAAGTTCAATAATGAATAATTTATGGATTTTTGAAAAGAAAAAAAGAGAGAATAAAGTAAAAATTAGGGTTTGCACATGGTGGGACCCACAAGGACTTCACAAATGGCGCCAAAGAGGAGGCTTAGGTGTGCCAGGTGATGTCATGGTGGTGATGTCATGAGTTAAAAGAGAAAAGACATTCCAAGATCAAACCTTTAACCATTAGATCAAATAGTTCCCAAGGTGATCTTGGCCTTCAATTTTCCCAAGATTTTGCTATAAATACCCCCTCATTCTAAGCCAAAACTGTGGAGGAGAAAGTGTAGGGAACCTCTTGCAAAATATTTTCTCAAGCAAGGAAGAAGCAAGGATCTTGAAGAAGCTTGTAAGGTAAGTTGCTCCCTTGCTTCTAGACTTTGTTCTCATAATTTCTTCTTGAGTTTAAGTTGGTTTTTAGGCTTGAATCTTGGGGAAATGCTGCTGAAATTTCTGTGGATATGTGATAGGAACACGTGTTTATGTTCTATATAGTTTGCACAAGCTTAAACAAGCTTGAATCACATGATAATGGCTTAGGAATCCATGTGTGCTTGTGAATCCATGAAGGTGTTCTGTTCTGTACAATACGAAATCACTGTTCATATGTTGGAATTTCATGGTTTTGATGCTTCCAATGGGTTTAGAATGGAATTTTGTGTGGGGTTATAGTAGGAAAACAAGTATTGGAAGCATTGGAACCAAAATGGGAATTTTTGGAAAAAGGGAGCCACTTTTCAGTTTTCTGTACAGAACTTTGGGAAGCAATTGGATTCTGGAATTTTTGAATACATATTTAGATTCTACATGAAAAATTATGTGGAAATGAACCATGAGAGTTTAGTTTAGAAAGATATAAACATATGTCACAAAGTAGAGAAAGAAAGGGGCATATTGAAGCCTAGACTTGGAATTTGTTTGGAATGGAGTTGTAATTTGGTAATTGTCTTGTAATGTCTAGATTTTGACATTTGTGGCAAGGAAAGATCACTTCAAGAAGGGAAGGACAAGGATCCTTAAGAGGTAGCAAGAATACCTAACTATAAACTTATGTGCTTTGATTGATTTGCTTACTTGTTATGCATGAAGGTTTGGTTGAGCATGGAATATTGTGTGATGATGTTTATGATGATGATGATGTGCTATGAATATGTGCCACTCCTTGCAATATATGTCATGACAATATGCATGTTAGAGTTTGCTTATGTATAAGCATGAATTAGCTCCCATTGCATGATAACATGTTAGGCATTTAATCAAACATGTATAACCTTATAGTTTATATTACTTGCTATTGAGATTTCCATGAAATCTCATTCCTTCCATGTCAATAAATATTACTCTAGGTGCTGGAACTTCACAAGGAGGAAGGTAATGGGAATGAACAATGTGTATATGACTTGAAAAGCATGCCTTTAACTGAGATGAAGAAGTATTGGTATGTATAATGTATGCATGCACTGGATCCGAGTTGAGGAGTGACCTTCCAGCGATAGTATGAGTGACTTATCCATTTCGGTTTCACGTGAAATTTGGCATGAACATATTTAAGATCCAGATCTTGAATTGGACACCAAGAAAGCCTAATTTGGTTAAGTTTTCAAATTGATATGATTTTTTAAAATTGAACTTAAACTCTGGATCAAGATAAAACAAGTCATCCGATACAGTAAGGTTCCAACGCGATTTTCATATAACAAATGAATGAGTTTTTCCGTGATTTTTGGTGAGCTTAAAGTAAACATTCTTATATTTAAATCCATATGTAATTAGACTCAATTGGATAAGTATACAAGGAGAAATGAATTTTTGAAAATGGGGCAAAGAAACTGGAACTTTCAGATTTACCAAATGAACAGTAAAGTTTAACGAATAAACTAATCTGATCTAGACAAGGAAACCTCATTTTCATATTTGTATCTCAAAGTTAAATGAAGGAGCTTTCATTAGAAATTAGAATCACCTCAAAACAAATTTTCTATATTTAATTATGAATTTTCAAAGTTCAGGCTGTAATCTGGAATTACCCAGTGAACAGTGACAGTGAACATTACCGAAAGCCTAACTCTTGGAAATTCATGTTTTTAAGGTTAAGAGGTATTCCAATGATCTAAGATAATTCCAATTGAGTATATGTAAGGTTAAGATTTAAAGATATTTACTAGAAAATACCGTTGTGCTGGTAGACTATACAGAGTACTGTGTACGTAGGTGATGTCTAAGGAGGCTGGAAGTGAGTGGACCTAGCCGGTTCATCCAGTCTTTCCTGGGTACTTACGTAGAATGGTAGTTCTCATGGGGAATTACCGAATCAGTACAGTTATTTCTACCAGGATTTTCGGCAAGAGAGATATAATCCAGTTGAGAGTGCTATAGTAAGAGTACTCTGAGAGATATAAAGAAGGATGTTTCAGTGGGGCCCTTGGGACACCTCACCATGTGACTCAGCGTTTCCAGATAATTCCAGAGTCTTATACCGGAATCAACGGCTGAGATTGTGCCACGTGTGCTTAGATTTTCCTTCTCCCTCTAGATTAGTGCCATGTGGCATCTTGATGGCACCTTTCACGCCATCCCATGGCTACCAGATAAGTCCAGAACTTTATCTGATCAATTCCCCGATTATCACTTCGACCGGGTAACTCCACTTTATGGAAACAACACTAAAATAGTATTTTAATGCCACTTTAACCCACATATTCCTTGGCTACATTTTTGGACTCTGGAAATGCTATATTGGGTCTCAGATCCAGCCCAAGTACTCTGATCCCTCAATTCCCAAGAACCATCCCTTGATAAATTACCAAAATGCCCTTGGTTCCTCTTTATTTACTTTAATGAATCTAAGGGCATTATTGTCTTTTCATATCTTTACCAGAGCATTCCCTGACCCTAGTCAACTATCCAGATAACCTTTCTTGACTGTCTATCCTTAGTCAAATGACCAAAATACCCTTTACTCATTATTTAACTATTTTATAACATAGGGGTATTTTCGTCATTTTGCACCTTTTTCTGGACACTGGCCCCTTTTACCACTAAACTGATATCATGGGCCTGGGCCAACCTTGGTGTCACTATGGGCCTCTGAATGATGACATCGGGGCTCATTCAGTCCCAATTTATTTACTGCTAAATTTCCTTATCGGATCCCAAGAGCTCACAAACTCCCGTTTAAATTCACTAAAAAGTAAATAACTTTTTCTACAGAACTCCTTTCGGAACTCTGTCAGCTCCCTGACCTCAGGCTTTACAGGACACATATTCCTGTAACTTTTTACTCATATCTGAGGTCCAGGAGATCTGATAAAAATTTTAAATAACTTTTAGACTATTAGATAAATTTCAGCTATCTACAGCTCTGATAAAATTCCTATATTAAGCCAGATTAACCAGCATCATTTCCTCTATCTACTGATGAAATTTAGGACTGAAATGCTTCCGGGCAGTTCTAAGCGACTTCCGGCTCAACTTTCTATAATTACCATTTTGCCCTTGGAAACTTTTCTTCTTTTCAATTAAGTCCCTAACTTTTCATAATTATTACATACTCATACAGACCTCATATGCATATTTCACAGTGCAGTGAAATGATCAGTATAATTTTCTCTATTTTATGGTATAATATGGTACTCATCGGCTACCAACCCGATCTTTCCCATAATTACGATTATGCCTATGTATTCTCTTTCTGACATCTTTACTTATCTTCTTATCCTTTATCTTAAGTTCTCAAAATTCTCTTTCAACAACTCATCCCCTGAACTCTTCGAGAGTTATTGTTAATTGAAAGGTTCGACAACCTGCCCATATCAGGTTATCTTACTCAGGAGCCAGCCCATATCTAGCTACCTGCAGAATTCCTAGGCTTAAGACTTAGGATATTCCTTACATTCCTCTTTTTGAACCTAGGTGAACTGTCCCTATTTTGTAGGTTAAAGACTTAACTCACCTTTAAATCCTGAGGGACTTAGCTCATTCCTTGGATTCCTACAAAATATAGGTAAGTGATCTGCCCATATCAGATTACTACCCTGGGACTACGGATTTAGCAGCCTGCCCATATCAGACTACCTCCCAGTTCTCCTAGACCCAAAAATCGGGATGTTACAAGGTATCCCTTGATGATGTTATGGATGATGACATAATTAGCTTTTAAGAAAAGTTAAATCCAAGAATAAATGTGAGCCATTAGATCAAATAGAGCACAAAGTAATCTTGGCCATCCATTTTCCATTGGATTTCTCTATAAATACCCCCAAATTCTGATTCAAAACCGTGGCATGAGAACCCTTGGGGAAACTATGGAAAAATGAAAACTCAAGCCAAGACAAAGAAGAATCCAAGGTCCAAAGTTCAAGCAAGCTAGAGATTAAAGGTAAGCAATCTATCCTAGCTTATTTTCCTTTGATTTGGGAGCTTGAACTTAGGATTTTCATGGAAGAAAGTTGAGTTTTCTCTAAGGTGTAGATGCTGTCCAAAAACTTAAATGAAAGGAGAAAGAAGAAATTAAAGTTAGAGTTATGAGATTAAAGCTTAAACAAGCTAGTTAGATGATTGGTTGTTGAATCAAGTTGATATTCTTTACTTTGCCATGGTTGAAATATTTCAATTTGCACTGTTTATGATAGAAGGAGATGGAATTTCAATGATCTAATGCTTCCATTGAATTCATATGATGATTTTGTGTAGGATTGGATAGGTTTTGAACCTTGGAAACATTGGAATTGAAAGTTGTAATGTTTAGAATTCTTCTCTGTTACTGTTCACTCACATAAACAGTGATTGGAATTTCATGATTTTGATGCTTCCAATGGTTTCAAAATGAAAAGTTGTGTGGGATAAAGTAGAGAAACAAGTATGGGAAGCATTGGAATCAAAATGAGAATTTTTGAAACAATTATGCATGTTTTTCAAATCTGTACAGAACAGTGCATGGGAGTTAGAATTTCATGATTCTAAGCTCATAAATGGATTCAAAAGATGGAATTGTGTAGGGTAAATTCAAGAAATCAATTGGTTCAAAGGCCAAGTCTATTGGTAAAGATTAAAGGAAGTTATGTTAGTTAAAGTAAGCTTAATGTTCAAGAGAGTTAGATGGTGATGAATGGATGATTATGTGATGTTAGGATTTGGTAGTGTGCTCTAAAGAGGCAGCCACACATCAAGGATAAATAAGAAGAAAGAGCAAAGTTGAAGTGAAAGAAAGTCAAGTGCATGAGGTAGTAAACTTACCCTAAACTTGTATGTATTGGATGTTATGCTTGATAGTGCTATGGCTTTGGTCAGTTTGAACAATAATATTTATGATGCAATGAAAAATAGTAAATGATGGAATAAAAGTATGAAATTTTACAGACATTTAGTTAACATGTCAAGCTTCGTTTTGACACCAAGAACACCTTATTTCTATATCTTTACAAAGAGAACAAATTTTCCAAAGATGGGGACCAGAATCTGTTTTCAGAATTTTTGACCAAATGAATAGTAAATGTTAAAGAATAAACTGTATCAATGTGCTAAGTATTTGGTCAGGAAACCATTTTTCCCTTAAACTTTAAGATGTTATCTTCGAGTAGAATTTTGAACCACTTCATTTTGATTTTTTTAGAATTAATTATGATTTTTCAAATTTTATCGCCGAATCTGGAATACCATATGAACAGTAACTCGTCAAGAGTAAAAATTCCAGATTTAGCTAATAGACTTCAAATGTCATGTAAGTGGTTCTAAATGCTACCAAATGGTCCCTAAGACGTACGAAAGTATGGATGTTTCAGATGACATCATCCATGACATCATCAAGGGACACCTCATAGCCCATGTGACGAAATTGTGAAGGGAGGAAGCATATGGAAAAATTCCAGTCTAATCCGGTACCGGCTCAGTCCGATTTTCCAAAAACCAGACTATTTTCTGAATCTAATTTTTCTGAGATTCTATAATATGTTTTCTGACTTTAAATCTAGTATCCAGATTCTTCCTACCATTGACATTCTTGTAGTCTAAACTCAATTACATATCCCTTGGCAAATTACCAAAATACCCTTAATGCCCTTTCTTGCCTATATTAATCCTAAGGGCATAATTGTCATTCCACACCTCTTTATACCTTATCAGGGCATATACTGACTCTGGGTAATCATTCCTGTACTCACCTTGGCATTTTTGGCCTCTCCAAAATGCCCTCCATTCACCTCTTATACAATAGTACAACCTAGGGGCATTTTTATAATTTTATATTTTTCTGGGTTCCTCTAGACACTGGCCCACATATCTGTCCGATTACCTTATTGGGCCTCTGTGACGCTATTTTGGGCCTTTATATGGTCCACTATCTTTATGGCACAAATCTCGAGAAACCTCTCCTGAAGGTATTTATCGGGTATTTTATTCTACTATAAATTCCATTAAAAATTCTACAGGATTCCTTTTTTGATCCTGTCAATTTTATAAATTCTCATATTAATTATAAGAATTTACTCAAAAGTTCATCTGATTCTGAGGTCCGAAAAATACTGTAATAATTTCTCCTAACTTCAGAAATTTATATCAATATTTTGGGACCTCAAATCGAAATTCTGTGTTGCGTCAAACTAACCGGAATAATTTTCTCTAGCTACTGGTAAAATTTGGGACTGGACTGATTTCGGGTATTTTTAGGCCTTTTTCGGCTCAACTTTCTCATAATTACACTTTTGCCCCTTGAACTTTTAATAAATTACATTTAGGTCCTTAAACTTTTGAAAATTACACTTTAGGATCTTAACTTTTCATAATTACACTTAATGGCCTAAAGTTTATGTCAACTTTACATTTTGCACGATGGAACTTTTATACTCTTCAATTTAGTCCCTCTTCTTTAAACCTTCATCTAATCATTCTTTTCTTTTTCATTCACCATCACAATCCTTTCCAAACCTCTTTCCTCTATCAGTATTATACAGATATGGAAAAATTAGGATATGACATTTCTACCCCCTTTAAAATAAATTTCTTCCTCAAAATTTACTTGGTACCTTAGTCAACTATCTTTGATATATATCTTCTATATATCTCTTTTGCTTTATGACTCAAGATTGGGGTATCTATCTCTTATTTGCTATCTTCTCATCTAGCAGAGTGCTTTCAATATATGCTTTATGTCCTTACCATCATTACTCTTCTTATATGAGTCAACTCAATTAGAGTTTCATTCTACTTCATTACGGTACTTGCTCACTTGCTATGCATCTATTTGCTTATGGACAACTCATTATACTAGACTTATGAGTAGTGTCTATTTTTTTCATATCAAACTCTCTCGAATATTACTGTATTCGGGAGTTTTCATCAATTAATCATCATACTTTCTAGCACTTATCTCTTATTACTTCTCTTAGCATCTCGTGGAATTCCTTAGCATCCGCAAAGCTTCATCTCTCTTTTCGTATAATCATATTTCTTTTTCTTGGAAACTCTTATCATATTCTTTTCTTTACTTTACTATTAAGTAGGAGCACATACTCTAACATGCATAATGCCTGGCCAACATATTGCAGGACTATATGCCTGCTCATGAATGCAAAGCTCTAACATCGGAGCTCAAGCATTTCTTTCTTGAATATGCACAGCTCTAACACTCGGAGCTTTAGCATATTTTACAAATATAATATAATGCCTGGAATTTCATGCAAGGAGTGAAAGCTCTCACTTTCATCTGTAACATAACATTTAAACATCTTATCCCTTTCAAAAAGGGAGCCTCTCTATCTGTTCATAAAGTTACTTCTTACTATACTCTTCAATACACATCTCTCATTATGTGCCATGTAATATCCTTAATTTTCTGTACTGGTTCCTATGTACAGATTAAACGGAATATATGAGTTCTGTTTCAGGAAAAAAAATGTGGTCCTTTATGTAAAGAAAAGGATTAAATTGCAAAAGAAAGGAAATTAAGGGACTTAAATGCAATTATGGAAAGCTTAAAGTTAGGAAAGAAAGGTAGACAAAAATGTGGGGTCTTAAAGTGTAATTTTAGCCAAATAAAGGGACTTAATTACAAAGAAGAAAAAGTTCCCTTGGCTAAAGTGTAATTAAAGAAAAATAGGCCAGAAGTGGTTTGGACCGCCCGACAGCATTTCAGTCCCAGATTTTACCAGAAGATAGGGCAGGTGGCGCCGGGTAACCCAGCCTAATACCGGAATTTTTGAAGACTCTAGATAGCCAGAAATGGACTGATCGTCCAAAACTTATAAAAATTAATACCGGATACACTAGATTTCAGATATAAGTGAGAAAATACAGGATGATGCGCCTTTATGGGGCGGATGTCGGGAAACTGACAGAATACCGATAGGAGGTCTGTAGGAAAAGTTATTCACAAAATAAAAAATCCAGACGGAGTGTGAGGCCTCCGGGGATCCGGGTAGGAGATTTATCGGTATTTTTAAAGGGGCTGAATGCGATCGAATGACTTCAGTCAGATGACTGTTATAACCCACAGGGATGCCTGAACGCAGTAAGACACTGTATCTGGGAAAAGGAGCCGGTGTCCGAAAAAGTGTATAATCGGTAAATAATAATTAAAATATTAGGTAAATTGTGGCAGAGGAAGATTCCTCGTAATGCGTGCCATACAGGTAATGGACTCAGGAAGCCCAAAAATGGCACCATTAGAGGCCCAGTAAGGCTCTTGGACTGATAGGTGGGCCAGTGTCCAGCAGAACCCCGGAAAAGTGTGAAATTACGAAAATGCCCCTGTGTTGTACAAAAAGGGCAGTAGATGAATGGAGGGCATTCTGGTCATTTTGGACAGGCCTAGAGGCTAATACATATCTAAATAGGGTTGACTAGAGCCAGTATATGTTTTGACCAGGTTCAGAAAGGTATAAAATGACGATTTTGCCCTTAGGGTTAAAATAGGACAAGATAGGGCATCAAGGGCATTTTTGTCATTTTGCAGGGGATCTGTAACTGAGTCTGGACCCAGTATTAAAAATTTAATGATATAAAGGGTCTAGATACTAAATGTGAGGTCAGTAGACATAAAAAGGATTTTCAGAAAAATCAGATTCAGAAAACAGCACGTTTTTCGAGGAGACGGCCCGGGCCGGTACCGGCTTGGACCGGAAAGCTTCCAGAAGGCTCTAGCTCTCTCCAAATTGCGCCATGTGAAGAATGTGGGTGGTGAGGTGTCCCATGAGTTGGCATTGAGTGATGTCATGCATGATGCAATAAAAAGGAATAAAAGAAAATAGGAAATTCAGGAAAAACCAGGACCACAGGATCATAAGTCTTCCAAATTACAAGATTGCCATTGCTCAACACTATAAATACCCCCCTAGCTCTTCATTTCGGCACAAGCAAGAAAGATAGGAAGAAAGAAGTTCTTGAGAGAGAAAGTGAGAGAAAGAAAGAAGTAAGGAAGTTCTAGTGGAGTTGGGAGTAGTAGAGAAGTTCTGAAGCTCTGCTTTTGAGGTAGCAACTAATCCTAACTCTTATGTAATGTCTTTGTGATTTGTTGTGCTTTTGTTTGGTTGGATTGTTGTCTTATATGTTATGCTTGTAGCTCTATTCCAATGCTATGATCATATGGTATTGAATATGGAAGCATGCAGCATACTTATCCGTACACAATCACAAGCAAGCACCGTCACTCTGCATTACATATATTGTTATGATTATTGCTACTGGGATTCTTTTGACTCTCATTCCCAAATATAACATTACAGGGGAGGTTCTATCAAAATAAAATATGGAAATCTTAAGAGACGCCGTTATGCTGCCGAAATTCCGGCAAGGAAGCAGGAACAGGGAAAGGAACTGATACGTACTGTGTACGTAGTGCTGTCTAAGGAGGATGGAAGTGAGTGGACCCAGCAGGTTCATCCAGTCTTTCCTGGGTACTACATAGAATGGTAGTTCTCATGAGGGAATTACCGAATCGGTACAACATCGGTTACTTTCTAAAGAAGAATTGTAGCAGTTATGCTGCCGGATTTTAGACAATGAAAGATGTAATAGAAATATGAGGGGGTTAATCATGCACTAATACATAACAGTTGATTATTTAATATTAATTGTTATCTGGCATATATGACTGATATGTGTTGGTTGTATGCATGTGTATGTAAAGACTAGATGCTGGAAATAGGCTCAGTGAACAGTAACTCGTGAAGACCTGTTCATGTTTGATAAACAATTAAAAATATCAAATGATTGAATTAATGTACTAAATTTTTAGGGTACAAAGTAGACATACTAAGCTTTAATTTGATATATATAATGCCTCATTTGGATGTATACACGAAAAGATATAAATTGTTAAAGTTGGGACTAGAATGCAGGATTCAGGAGAAAGTCATTGGATGAACAGTAAGATTGAAAGGTTGACCCACGTTAAATTTGTCAAGGATTGGTCAACCAATGATTTTTCCCTAAAATATATTTGAGTTTTATTCAGGTAGCAATTTGAACCACTTAATTTAGATTTTTCTAGAATTAGTTATGAATTTTCAAAATCAGGTCACTCATCTGGGAATTGCCACAGTGAACAGTACCCGATATGAATAAAATTCCAGATTAAGTGTTTAGACTTCAATGACCCTGAAAGTGGTTCTAAGTGCTACTGAATGGTCCCTAAGATGTATAAAAATAAGGATGTGACATGCCACATTACATGTTTATCATAGTGTGTCTCATTAGATACTTCTTATGTCGTATCCTGACATATCTTGCCAAATCTGGCTACATCATGGTGTATCTTACTCTTTCATGACTTATCTTGCCTTATCATTACATATCGTGAGATACCATAAGTCTAACATTCTCTTTAACTTATAACTTTGACAGCCTCTTAGGAGAATAATACTCTTTTGCTTCTCTTTCTCCTGAACAAAGTTATAATTTAAATCTTTCATTTCAAATCCACTCTATGTGGACTTGACATAAGGGTTCTAATCCTTTACTGTTCGTAACCCTTTCTAACTTTTCATAATTCTTTTTATCATTTTACATAACTTTGTGGATATATGCCAAACTTCTGTGGCATTTGCACTCTTTTTCATTACTTCCAAGGGTCACCCATCATTGGGCTACTCTTACCTGAGCACTTTTAACCAGAAAGTGCTAATAAAAATCTGAAGCACTGGTTCTAACAGGCTCCAACCCTAGTACTTTACTATCTTATACCCTTTTCTATACATCTCTTTAGCTTTTTAACCTTTTTGTCCTCACCTGGAGGATCTATCTAGCTTTCATTCTCATTTTCTTGATTCTTATCTTAGGAACTTCTATTAACTTCACTTTATATTTCATGTAAGAAGATTCTGAGTTCAGTCTATAATAATAATAAGGCTATCTGAAACTAACATCATGGGTACTATCTCTACTATGAGTTAACAACTTGTGAAGCTTCTCTACCTTAAACTTTATCCTTGGTATTTGTCCTTCCACATAAATATTGTACTCATAGCTCATTCATTTTCTTTCTTTAGGCTAGGTCTACTACGACCCTCGAGATCTACCGTGATCAACCGTCAGCCTCTTCAGGATTTAACTGTAACCCTGGAATTCTTTTCTCTATGAGCCATACTAGGATCTAACTATGATCCTCTGGAATCTACTGCGATCCTGTTGTACTGTATTCTTATCTCTGGAAGACTTAAACCAACGGACTAAGTTACAAGGTTAGTTACTTTCACTTAGTTGCTAACTCAACATATAATTCCCCAAGACTGTTCATAGAAGCCCATATTATATATTAAGACTTTACTTATTTTCTCTATCATTCAGGAATTTCTCATTTCATTCTCATCTTTCATAAATTTACTATATCTAGTATTTCAGAGAGCTACAAATGCTCTATCATGCACATATCTATCATAATCTGTCTATCTCGTCTGATGGACATGGCTTTATCATGAGCTTCATTGTCCATGCTTTCATCTCTATTTCATGAGCAACTTGACTCTATCGGAAGAGCAATCTGGCTCTATTGCGAGAGCATTAACTTCTATCACATAGACGTTGCTCTCTTGGAACTACATCATCTTTCAAAGCTACCTCTCATTTCATTTCATATTCATGGTACATCATTCATATATCTTATCCCCATTGAAGGGATATATCCGGCGTACTGTAATCACATGTCTATAGGTTTACCATCAACATTCATATCTAATATCGATCTCTATCTAACTGACTATCACTGTCTGTCTTAAATTCTCATTCAAAACTTTAGGGATTGACTGGCTAACTATCTCGTTTATCACTCTTCTATTGCTTTATTATCATTACCAAGTTAAACTATCTAATTGTATGTCATATGGTATGGGAGCAACAAAACTTTCTCATCATATAGACTCTACCTCACATGTACTATAAAGGAGAGTATTCATTCATCATAGCATACTCTAACATACATAATATGCAAGGAGATGCAATTATTTAAGCATTCTCTAACATGCATGTCATCATATGACAACTGCAAGGAGATGCAACTGATTATCATAACTTATGGCAACAAAAGCCATACCATCATTGAAACATCCTCCCTTACCGCCCTCAGAGTACACTAGCGGAAGCAATATTAGCTTAAAATAGCTTAACTTCATCATTCATAATTTGAATATGCCAAACCATATTTATCATTGAATCATAAAATGTCATACAATGTGGTATATACAACAAGACATATACATAATCCTCATTTCTCTATTACATCTCGTTCTGCCTAAACTTCGGCAGCATAACCGCTACGCTTCAGCTGTATAAAGAACTGAACTGTACTGATTCGGTAATCTCCTCATGAGAACTACCATTCTACGTAGTACCCAGGAAAGACTAGATGAACCGGCTAGGTCCACTCACTTCTAGCCTCCTTAGACAGCACTACGTACACAGTACTTATCATATACTATGACGTTCAGTCTTAACTTGGGCAGCATAACGGCGTCTCCTGGCTTTCTCAAAATCTACTTCAACATAACCTCCCTGTAATGGGTTATGGATGGGGATGAGATTCGGGGGAATCTCAGTAGCAACAATCATAACAATATATGTAATGCAGTGTGACAGTGCTGGCTTGTGATTGTGTACAGATAAGTATGCTGCGTGCTTCCATGCTTAATAACATATGACCATAGCATTACAGCAGAGCTTCAGACATAACATATAAGACAACAATCCAACCAAACAATAGCACATCAAATCACAAAGCCATTACATAGAAGCTAGGATTAGTTACTACCTGGCTAGCTCAGCAGAACCCTACTATCTCTATTCTGCTTCCAGCTCCGCCAGAACCTCCTTTCTTCCTTTCTCCTTTCTCTCTTCCTTTCCTTCCCCTTCTCTCTCTTCTTTCTCTCTCATTCTCCTCTCCATGCGTGATGCAAGAATGGAATGAGGGGAGGGGGGTATTTATAATAGGCTTCAATGGCAATTCTGTAATTACCATGAACTTTGATCCTGCGGTCCTGGTTTTTCCTGGATTTTCCTATTTTCTTTAATTCTTCATTTACTGCATTATCGTGCCAACTCACCATGCTGACTCAGCGCCTCATTTTTCACATGCTTGAATTCCCGGGACACCTCAGCATGCTGACTCACCATGCTGACTCACCGGTCCAGTCTCCTGCCTCGTAATGCGTGCCATCAACTTTATCTGCTTTCTGCAGACTAATGCCATGTGGCGACTGGAAAAGACCTTGCACGCTTCCCAATGCCATCCAGATAAGTCCCAGACTTATCTGATCACCTCCTCGGTTTACGTGCCTCCTCGGTTATCACGCCAACCGAGTATCTTTATTCTACTAAACCATTACTTTAATGCCATGTGGCATCTTGTGGGACCCATGAGTATACCTTATCAGTTTACTTCATGGTTTCCAGATAACCTTTCCTGTATCTGATATCCTGCCTCCAGTCGATCTCCAACCGGGCAACTATCTCTCTTGGACCTTCACCACTCTTGGCCCGTACGGTTAGCGCCACTTTAGTCACTAGTCGCGACCTCAACATCATCTTGTCGCGACCTTACAATTCTGTGTACATTTGTCGCGACCAAAACATCTTCTTGTCGCGACCAAAACATTCTATCGTCGCGACCACAACATTCTATCGTCGCGACCACAACATTCTATCGTCGCGACCACAACTCATTTTAGTCGCGTCTAAGGCTTTCTGCCCCTATTAGTCGCGATATCACTGCTTTCTAGTCGGACCATACTTCTTTTACGTCGCGACCATAATGCTTTCTTGTCGCGTATAGCTCTTTCTGTAACCACTAGTCGCGACCATGCTTTACTCTAGTCGCGACCATAACGGTCAGCTCGTAACTCTTCAACCTTTGACCTTTACATCACCCCAAATGGCCATTCTACCCCTTGGGACTTCCACTGTTTGCACATAAGTTCCCGTACCTTTACTTACTCGCAGCTTAGTCCCTAAAAACTCTCTTATGTCTCTGGGACTTCTGCTCAAAAGGGGTCTGGTAGCCTCTCATTCTCAGGCTATTTCCGTGTCTCAAGGCCTGAAAATTGGGATGTTACAATCATCATATAATTTTCTCAACCATCCATTATAAGTACTGTAACATCCCAATTTTTGAGTGTAGTTGAACTGGGAGGTAGTCTGATATGGGCAGGCTGCTAAACCCGTAGTCCCAGGGTAGTAATCTGATATGGGCAGATTACTTACCTATATTTTGTAAGGATGCGAAGATGAGCAATGAGGCCAGAAAGAGAATGCAGGGGCATAATCGTAATTATGGGAAAGATCGGGCTGGTAGCCGATGACTACCATATTTTGCCAGAAAATAGAGAAAATTATGCTGATCATTTCACTGAACTGTGAAATGTGCATACGAGGTCTCTATGAGTATGAAAGAATTATGGAAAGTTTAAGGACAAAAAGGTGGGGTCCTTAAGTGTAATTTTAGCCAAATAAAAAGGGACTTAAATGAAAAGAAGAAAAGTTCCTTGGGGCTAAAGTGTAATTAAAGAAAGTCAGGCCGGAAGTGGTTTGGACTGTCCGACAACATTTCAGTCCCAGATTTCACCGGTAGAGAGAGCAAGGGACGCTCGGTAATCTGGCTTAATACAGGAATTTTTGAAGACTCTAGATAGCCAGAAATGGACTGATCGTCTAAAAGTTATAAAAATTCATACCGGATATCCTAGATTTCAGATCTAGGTGAGAAAATACAGGATGATGTGTCCTTATGGGGCGGATGTCGGGAAACTGGCAGAATACCGATAGGAGGCCTGTAGAAAAAGTTATTCGCAAATTAGAAAATCCAGACGGGAGTGTGAGGCCTCCGGGTATCCGATAGGGAAATTTATCGGTATTTGAAAAGGGACTGAATGAGTTCGGATAACCTCGGTCATATGACTGATATGACACACAGGGATGCCTGAACACCGCAGGCCAGTGTATCGGACAGAAGGAGCCGGTGTCCGGATATGTGTATAAACGGTGAATAATAGATAAAATATTCAATAAACATTAAAGGGGGAGATTCCTCGTAATGCGTGCCATGAAGGTAATGGACCCTGAGAGGCCCAATAATGGCGCCAACAAGGCCCAGTAAGACACTTGGATTGATAGGTGGGCCAGTGTCCGGCAGAACCCCGGAAAAGTGTGAAATTACAAAAATGGCCCTGTGTTGTACTAAAGGGGTAGGAGATGAATGAGGGCATTTTGGTCATTCTGGATAGGCCCAGAAGCCAGGGCACATACAGATAAAGTTACTTAGAGTCAGTATATGCCCTGACAGAGTTCAGAAGGGTGTAAAATGATGATTTTACCCTTAGAGTTAAAATAGTGCAAGAAAGGGCACCCAGGGGTATTTTGGTAATTTGCCGAGGGATGTTTCTTGGGAATCGAGCCATCAGAGTACTTGAGCTTGATCAGGATCCAAGATAACATACCCAGAGCCCAAAAACGTAGCCCATGAAGTATGTGGGAAAAAATGGCATTAAAATACTATTTTAATGCTCTTTCAATAAAGTAAAGTTACTCGGTCGGCACGATAACCGAGGAGGTGATCAGATAAAGTCCGGGACTTATCTGGATAGCATTGGAAGGCGTGAAAGGTCCCTTCTAGGTGCAACATGGCGCAATCTTAGAGGCAGAAGAAAAGTTGAGGGCACGTATTACGGTGCAAGACTCTGGACCGGTACTGGATTGGACTGAACTACTGAGTCAGCTGATGAGGTGTCCAGGAATTGTGACATGTGAAGAATGTGGCGATGAGGTGTCCCGGTGAGGTGTCCTGGAGGATGTCATGCATGATGCAGTAAAAAGGAATAAAGAAAAATAGGAAAATCCAGGAAAAACCAGGACCACATGTTCAGATGGCTTCAAAATTATAGAAATGCCATCCATTAAAGCTATAAATACCCCCTTCCCCTCCCATTTTATGCATCCCACGTTTTTGGTAAGAAAAGAGAGAGAAAGAAGAGAGAGAAGGAGAAAGAAAGAAAGAAAGAAAGAAAGGAAGTTTTGGTGGAGTTGGAAGCAGTATAGAAGTTCTGGAGCTCTGCTTTTGAGGTAGTAACTAATCCTAGCTCTTATGTAATGTCTTTGTGATTTGTTGTGCTATTATTTGGTTGGATTGTTGTCTTATATGTTATGCTTGAAGCTCTATTACAATGCTATGATCATATGTTATTGAATATGGAAGCACGCAGCATACTTATCTATACACAATCACAAGCAAGCACCGTCACTCTGCATTACATATATTGTTATGGTTATTACTACTGAGATTCCCCCGAATCTCATTCCCATATATAACATTACAGGGGAGGTTCTGTCAAAATAAAATCTGGAAATTTTAAGAGACGCCGTTAGGCTGCCAAAATTCTGGCAACGAAGAAGGAACAAAGAGAGGAACTGATACGTACTGTGTACGTAGGTGCTGTCTAAGGAGGCTGGAAGTGAGTGGACCTAGCCGGTTCATCCAGTCTTTCCTGGGTACTTACGTAGAATGGTAGCTCCTACGGGAATTACCGAATCGGTACAAGATCGGTTACTTTCTACAGAAGGAATGTAGCAGTTATGCTGCCGAATTTTAGACAGGAAGAGATGTAATAGAAATAAGAGAATTTGGTGTATGCTTTGTTGTATGACATTTTATTATTTAACAATAAATATTGTTTGGCATGTTCAATTTGTGGATGACGAATTAAGGGAGAAATTCGCAGGTCCTGAGGTAGCAGTATTTTGACCTCAGTTTGACCTAGTAAACGAAGGAGTTTGGCTACGAAATTTGGCAGGCCAGTCGTACACATCTGGGGCATTACGTGGATAGGTAATAAGACTTGTTTGGATCTGTAGAATGAGATTAATTAATTTTCAAATTAAAGGTCCAGAATAAGGAACTTAAGAGTAACATTTTGAATTTCTGGGCTTAAGTTAAGATATAGTCAAGCTAATATTGCTTCTGCAAGTGTACTCTGAGGAGTCTAAGGAAGGATGTTTCACCCTTCCCCTCCCATTTTATGCATCCCATGTTTTTGGCAAGAAAAGAGAGAGAAAGAAGAGAGAGAAGGAGAAAGAAAGGAAGTAAGGAAGTTCTGGTGAAGTTGGAAGTAGTAGAGAAGTTCTGAAGCTCTGCTTTTGAGGTAGTAACTAATCCTAGCTTTTATGTAATGGCTTTGTGATTTGTTGTGCTATTGTTTGGTTTGATTGTTGTCTTATATATTATGCTTGAAGCTCTATTACAATGCTATGATCATATGTTATTGAATATGGAAGCACGCAGCATACTTATCTGTACACAATCACAAGCAAGCATTGTCACTCTGCATTGCATATATTGTTATGATTATTACTACTGAGATTCCCCCGAATCTCATTCCCATATATAACATTACAGGGGAGGTTCTGTCAAAATAAAATCTAGAAATTTTAAGAGACGCCGTTAGGCTGCCAAAATTCTGGCAACGAAGAAGGAACAAAGAGAGGAACTGATATGTACTGTGTACGTAGGTGCTGTCTAAGGAGGCTGGAAGTGAGTGGACCTAGCCGGTTCATCCAGTCTTTCCTTGGTACTTACGTAGAATGGTAGTTCCTACGGGAATTACCGAATCGGTACAAGATCGGTTACTCTCTACAGAAGGAATGTAGCAATTGTGCCGCCGGATTTTAGGCAGGGAAAGATGTAATAGAAATATGAGAATTTGATTTATGCCTTGTTGTATGATATTTTATTATTTAATAATAAATATTGTTTGGCATGTTCAATTTGTGAATGATGAATTAAAAGAGAAATTCGCAGGTCCTGAGGTAACAGTGGTTTGACCTCAGTTTGACCTAGTAAACGAAGGAGTTTGGCTATGAAATTTGGCTGGCCAGTCGTACACATCTGGGGCATTATGTGGATAGGTAATAAGACTCATTTGGATGTGCAGAACGAGATAAATTAATTTTCAAATTAAAGGTCCAGAATAAGGAACTTAAGAGTAAAATTTTGAATTTCTGGGCTTAAGTTAAGATATAATCAAGCTAATATTGCTTCCGCAAGTGTACTCTGAGGAGTCTAAGGAAGGATGTTTCAAGTACACTGCAATTAAACCATTTGCTAGGTAACCTTTTTAAGCATTCTGTCCCTTTATCACATTCTTTACCAAATCCCGATCATTCATTCATGAACTTGAGATGAATATTCATTTACTAAGATTTCCATGTTACCCTCTTTCTAGGGTACAGACTCAACCCTTAACTAATGTAACATCCCAATTTTTAGGCCTAGAGACGTGAAAATAGCCTAGGATTGAGAGGCTACTAGACCCCCTTTGAGCAGAAGTCTCAGAGACACAAAGAGTTTTCAGGGACTAAGCTATGAATAAGCGAAAGTACGGGGACTTATGTGTAAACAGTGAAAGTCCCAAGGGGATAGAATGGTCATTTGGGATGATGTAAAGGGCAAAGGTTGCGAGCTGACCATTTTGGTCGCGACTAGAGAGAAGTTTGGTCGCGACTAATGGTTACAGAAAGAGCTATACGCGACGAGAAAATATTATGGTCGCGACGAGGAAGTAGTATGGTTGCGACTAGAAAGTAGTGATGTCGCGACTAATATTGGTAGAAATTCCTAGATGCGACGTGAAGATGTGTGGGTCGCGACTAATAGGTAAATAAGCTTGGTTGCGACTAAAATGGTAAAGTCGCGACTGAAAAGTGATGTGGTCGCGACGAAAAACTGTTATGGTCGCGACTAATGTACACATAAGTGTTATGTCGCGACGATATGATGATGAGGTCGCGTCTAGTGGCTAAAGTGGTACTAGCGGTATGGGCCAAGAGTTATGAAGGTCCAAAAGAGATAGTTACCCGGTTAGAGATAGACCGGAGGTAGGAGGTCAGATAAAGGAGAGGTTATCTGGAAACCATGAGGTGGACTGATAAGTTGTACTCATGGGACCCACAAGATGCCACATGGCATTAATGTAATGATTCAGTAGAGTAAAGTTACTCGGTTGGCACAAAAACCGAGGAGGTGATTAGATAAGTCTGGGACTTATCTGGATGGTATTGGGAAGCGTGCAAGGTCTCTTCCAGTCGCCACATGGCATTAGTCTGGAGAAAGCAGATAAAGCTGAGGGCACGCATTACGAGGCAGGAGACTGGACCGGTGAGTCAGCATGCTGAGTTAGCTGCTGAGGTGTCCAGGGAATTTAGGCATGTGGAAAATGTGGCGATGAGTCAGCTGCTGAGGTGTCCCCTGAGGTGGCACTGATGATACAGTAAAAGGAAATTAAAGAAAATAGGAAAATCCAGGAAAAACCAGGACCGCAGGATCAGATGGCATGGAAATTACGATTATGCCATTGAGGGAGGTTATAAATACCCCCCTTGCCTTCATTTCCATTCACGCATGGGCAAGGGAAGGGAGAGAAAGAAGAGAGAGAAGGAGAAGGAAGGAAGAGAGAAAGGAGAAAAGGAAGAAAGGAAGTTCTGGCGGAGCTGGAAGCAGAATAAGGATAGTGGAGTTCTGCTGAGCTAGCCAGGTAGTAACTAATCCTAGCTTTTATGTAATGGCTTTGTGATTTGATGTGCTATTGTTTTGTTGGATTGTTGTCTTATATGTTATGTCTGAAGCTCTGCTGTAATGCTATGATCATATGTTATTAAGCATGGAAGCACGCAGCATACTTATCTGTACATAATCACAAGCAAGCACTGTCACTCTGCATTACATATATTGTTATGATTGTTGCTACTGAGATTCCCTCGAATCTCATCCCAATAAGTAAACCATTACAGGGGAGGTTATGTCAAAATGAATTCTGGGAATTTTAAGAGACGCCGTTATGCTGCCGGAGTAAAGACTGAACATCAGTATATGATAAGTACTGTGTACGTAGTGCTGTCTAAGGAGGCTAGAAGTGAGTGGACCTAGCCGGTTCATCTAGTCTTTCCTGGGTACTACGTAGAATGGTAGTTCTCATGAGGGAATTACCGAATCAGTACGGTTCAGTTCTTTGTACAGATGAAGCGTAGCGGTTATGCTGCCAGAGTTTAGGCAGGAGAAGCTGTGATACAGCCAGTATAGCTTCCGCAAGTGTACTCTGAGGCGTCTAAGGGAGGATGTTTCAACTACTCTTTCTTACATAGAGGATAGGGGAGTCACTCGATCTTTAAGACTGTGGCTACCTATCTCTCTCTAGGTATCATATATTTCTGTTTCTAATCTTATATACATCTACCGCTCTATTGAACTTCTGCGACTACTTGAGAAAAATTCTTTGTAGCATGGAATTCAATCTGTGAATTAACTTTTCAGTCATTCAGCTCTCTCTCTATTCATATAGATGAACTCGGCTAAGTATTTATCACAGGATTTCTCTTTCTCTACTTTAACCCTTAGCCTCACGCTCATCTCTATCTAACTGAGAGGAATGCTTTTTACATATACTTACTCAAGAAAACTTCTCAGGTGAGCGAATCAATCTCCATCTCTATGGAGTAACTTCTCCATCTCTCTACTATCTCTTAACCCTTTCTAACTTCTCAGTCTTCTCTTGATCAGATATGGTTCCTTTCTGGCCTTCTTCTACCAATCCTGACTAACTTAAGTCACATGGATCACATTCATCATCTAGCACTATTACTTCTATTCTCTAGGGTGCTCTACCCTAGGTCTGCTAGGTTACTGTTTCTTTGTGATGGAATCCCTCTGTCTTAGGAATATTAGCTCTCTAACTATTAACCATCACGCTTCTAACTTTAAGCCATGTGTTAGGCTCATTCTCAGCAAGTCTCATTCTAACTTTTAATTCCTTTGTTCAAGAAAGACTAATTGAACAACTTGTTTCGTAATGTAGATCTACTCCTAATGGTCACATAGAGGATCTACTTCTGAACATCTTTTAAACCGATCTGTATCTCTGTATCTCATACTGTTTACCTTGCCAATATCTCATTATGACCAAAACACATTTGTAAATATTCGTCTTGACCCGTGGCTTAACTAGTCACGATATAACTTCTCTAGAACTTCTAGTCGCGGCCTAAACTACTTCATATCGTGACCTGGACACAGCTTTCTCTAAACATTCCCTTCTAATGTTCTTGTCCAGTCTTTACTCTAGCAATGGCCGATCCTTGTTCTTAACTTTATTGAGCTTGAGTAATTTGAAACTCATCCACATCTATCATAATTGAATTAAATAGGGAACATATTCACATAGATGTTCAGCCACTATCATTTCATTATATCACATCAAAACTCATATTTCATATCACCATAACATTTGTACATACATTACATACATGTCAATTACATATATGGGGTAAGTCATAACTATTATACATTTACGTAATTACTTCACTTTATATTGTTTACATATTTATATTACCCCTTATCCCTTTTTACATTCTTTTCTAGGGAATCGTAAACTGCAAATACTTTTGCATATGGAAATGCCACCCTTGTATATCAGTTGGCGGATCATTTCCCAAAAACTCACTTAGCTCTACATGCCATGTAGGAGCATATGGCAATATCTGACTTACGACCATCTCATGCCAATCTTCTAGAATGTAAACCTGATTTAGGTCAATTCCCTCTATTGTATATTGGTTTATCATCCTTGCTACGGCATTGAGGAAATGCAGATAGACTGACTGCTCTTGATCTCTACTTCTATCCATCCCTTGACCTAAACTGAGTAGTTCACTCTCCACAGCATTCTTGAGACTGATATAGTCAACATTATCTGTCTTTCGCAATGAAGGCTGGGGTTAACTAGGACCAGGAACATCCCACTGATCTTTATTTATAACACCATATATTCCTAGACTACGAGAATAGGAATGGACTATCATAGGTTATGACTGGATCTCTAGATTATGGAACTATTGTAAGTTACTCATATCAAGTCTATCCTCAAACTCTAGTGGAGGAGGAATAATATCTGGTCTACCTGTAATCCAGTGCCAGTACTCAGCTTCCTTAGCCATAATTTGTCCTCTCATCGGAGGAATAGAGTTTACATCAGGGTTAGAGGGCACTCCAACAAACTCATATTGTATGGAATTACTAGACTCATCATCATCTGGTGTAGCATCATCTGGTGCATGCACAACATCAGGCTGAATCTCTACATAATCTCCAGACTGTAGGTTTGAGTCTACAGAAACATCTATAGGATATTCTACTGTAGACCTTCCTGACTGATTCCCTATACTATTGTCTAAACTCTCTTCACTATCTGAAGAATCAAAGTCTGGATGTATATCATCTTCATATATCACTACTGGTCAGGGGTCTCCCTGATTAACTCATGGCTCATACTTAACCTTATGAAATCCCATATCTACTCCTGTAGAATTTGCTTCAATAATCAAGACTAACTATCTCAATAAATGCCCTAACTTAACAACATACTTATTACCTAGAGTTAGGGTTTGAGAATTATCCTATCTGATGCCAGAAATTTTTGCTCTGATACCAAAATGAAATATCCATACTTTTGTACGTCTTAGGGACCATTCGGTAGCATTTAGAACTACTTACATGGCCTTTGAAGTCCATTAGCTAAATCTGGAATTTTTACTCTTGGCGAATTACTGTTCATATGGTATTCCAGATTCGGCGATAAACTTTGAAAAATCATAATTAATTATACAAAAATTGAAATGAAGTGGTTCAAAATTATACTCAAAGCTAACATCTTGAAGTTTAAGGAAAAAATAGTTTCCTGACCAAATACATAGCACATTGATACAGTTTATTCGTTAAATTTACTGTTCATTTGGTCAAAAATTCTGAAAACATATTCTGGTCCCCATCTTTGGAAAATTGGTTCTCTTTGTACAGATATAGAAATAAGGTGTTCTTGGTGTCAAAACGAAGCTTGACATGTTAAAAAAATGTCTGTAAAATTTCATACTTTTATTCCATCATTTACTATTTTTCATTACATCATAAACATTATTGTTCAAACTGGCCATACAGCATCATTACTTGCAAGAATTCTTCACATAACATCATGTAGCATTTACATTGACCAATCCCTAACTCCTCTTCATGCTTCTTCATCCCATTTTCTCATCCATAAACCTGTTGGGATTGGGATTACATGGATGGGGTGAGATTTCTAGGGAAATCTCAGTAGCAAACAATACTAAACAATGCATGTATTAATGTAATTGCTTGTGCTTGCTTGTGAAAGTGTTAACATTGTATAATGTGCATGCTTCAATGTATCATATGAAATACAAATGGCCAAGGTAATCATAGAAACATAGCTTCAAACATCTACACATATGCACACAATTCGACAAAGGCATAGCACTATCAAGCATAACATCCAATACATACAAGTTTAGGGTAAGTTTACTACCTCATGCACTTGACTTTCTTTCACTTCAACTTTGCTCTTTCTTCTTATTTCTCCTTGATGTGTTGCTGACTCTTTAGAGCACACTACCAAATCCTAACATCACATAATCATCCATTCATCACCATCTAACTCTCTTGAACATTAAGCTTACGTTAACTACATAACTTTCTTTAATCTTTACCAATAGACTTGGCCTTTGAATCAATTGATGTCTTGACCTTACCCTACACAATTCCATCTTTTGAATCCATTTATGAGCTTAGAATCATGAAATTCCAGCTCCCATGCACTGTGCTGTACATATTTGAAAAACATGCATAATTGTTCTAAAAATTCTCATTTTGATTCCAATGCTTCCCATACTTGTTTCTCTACTTTATCCCACACAACTTTTCATTTTAAAACCATTGGAAGCATCAAAATTATGAAATTCCAATCACTGTTCATGTGAGTGAATAATAATAGAGAAGAATTCTAAACATTACAACTTTCAATTCCAATGTTTCCAAGGTTCAAAACCCATCCAATCCTACACAAAATCATCATATGAATTCAATGGAAGCATTAGATCATTGAAATTCCATCTCCTTCTATTATAAACAGTACATTAACAGTGTAAATCGAATTGTTTCATTCATGGCAAAGTCAAGAATATCAACTTGATTCAACAACCAATCATCTAACTAGCTTGTTTAAGCTTTAATCATATAACTCTAACTTTAATTTCTTCTTTCTCATTTCATCTAAAGTTTTGGACAACATATACACCTTAGAGAAAACTCAATTTCTTCCATGAAAATCCTAAGTTCAAGCTCCCAAATCAAAGGAAAATAAGTTAGGATATATTGCTTACCTTTAATCTCTAACTTGCTTGAACTTTGGACCTTGGATTCTTCTTTGTCTTGTCTTGAGTTTTCATTTTGCCATAGTTTCCCCAAGGGAGAATGCTTCACAGTTTTGAGCAGAAATAGTGGGGGTATTTATAGAAAAATCCAATGGAAAATGGATTGCCAATATCACTTTGTGCACTATTTGATCTAATGGCTCATATTTGCTCTTGGATTAGCTTGCCCTAGAAGCCAATGAGATGACATCATCCATGACATCATCAAGGGACACCTCATAGCCCATGTGACGAAATTGTGAAGGGAGGAAGCATATGGAAAAATTCTAGTCCAATCCGGTAATGGCTTAGTCCGATTTCCCAAAAACCAGACTGTTTTCTGAATCTAATTTTTCTGAGATTCCATAATATGTTTTCTGACTTTAAATCTAGTATCCAAATTCTTCCTACCATTTACATTCTTGTACTGGGTCTAAACTCAATTACAGATTCCTTGGCAAATTACCAAAATACCCTTGGTTCCCTTTCTTGCACTATATTAATCCTAAGGGCATAATTGTCATTTCACACCTCTTTATACCTTATAAGGACATATACTGACTCTACGTAATTATTCCTGTACTCACCTTGGCATTTTTGGCCTGTCTAAAATGACAAAAATACCCTCCATTCACCTCTTATACAATAGTACAACCTAGGGGCATTTTCGTAATTTTACATTTTTCGGGTTCCTCTGGACACTGGCCCACATATCTGTCCGATTACCTTATTGGGCCTCTGTGATGCCATTTTGGGCCTTTATATGGTCCACTACCTTTATAGCACAAATCTCGAGAAACCTCTCCCGAAGGTATTTATCGGGTATTTTATTCTACTGTAAATTCCATTAAAAATTCTACAGGATTCCTTTTCTGATCCTGTCAGTTTTATAAATTATCATATTAATTATAAGAATTTACTCTAAAGCTTCATCTAATTCTGAGGTCCAAAAAATACTGTAATAATTTCTCCTAACTTCAGAAATTTATATCAATTTTTCGGGACCTTAAATCGAAATTCTATGTTGCGTCAAACTAACCGGAATAATTTTCTCTATCTACTGGTAAAATTTGGGACTGAACTGATTCCGGGCATTTTTGGGCCTTTTTCGGCTCAACTTTCTCATAATTACACTTTTACCCCTTGAACTTTTAATAAATTACATTTAGGTCCTTAAACTTTTGAAAATTATACTTTAGGCCCTTAACCTTTCATAATTAAACTTAATTGCCCAAAGTTTACGTCTACCTTACATTTTGCACCATGGAACTTTTATACTTTTCAATTTATTCCCTCTTCTTTAAACGTTCATCTAATCATTCTTTTCTTTTTCATTCATTATCACAATCCTTTCCAAACCTCTTTCCTCTATCAGAATTATACAGATAGGGAAAAATTAGGATATAACACTCGTGGCCTCGTTGTTGAACATGGAACTCTCGTGGGATCGGACTCCTAAAACAAACTCACGGAAAGGCCTCTGTTCTCATCTTTTTGCTCCCGGTTGCTTAGTAAGCTTGGGCATGGCTTGATAATTGACCTCGGGCGGACCGTGCGATACACGTTTGGTACTCGCCCTAATGCATCTCCTTTGACTTCATAAACATGGTCCGTATGATCATGGCTTTTGTTTCCCCTCGACCTTCCGCCAAGCATCCTCTCGATGTATGCTCTCGATGTATCCTTTTGATGTAGCCCCTTCTATTGCTTGGCATTACGGGCGAGATGGGAACCCTTTGGCATGGAGCAAAAAAGCGGTCGAAAAGCCCCGGGCAACTCTAATATGATGCATGGGTTGCCCTGGCACAACAGCTTGTATCGCTGCGGTCGGTTTTATGTTTTCCATGCCTAGCGGTGTCGGGCTGGCGCCTCCGTCTCTTCCATTTGCTAGCTTGACCCTTAGGCTTGCGGGGTGTGGTTCCCACGGTGGGGTTGGTCCGCGTGAACATGCGGGCGTGTGAGTGTTTTCCGATTGCCTACATCGGCTGGCTCCTTGCTCTAGTCCACCAAACTGTCGACGGCCAATCTCCTCGCCTGTTACGGCGTGTAACAACGCCTTGGTTTGTCTCGATGTGGTTCCTATGTTGCCTACCCGTTCGAAGGAAATGGATCCCTAGAAATTGACCCTCTACCCGTCGTCTTGTATAGGGCGTCGGGGGACCCCGAAGCGCTCCTTGTGTTCCACCGGGCTATCGCAGGTCGTGTGGCCTACGGGGACGCGCTATCCTCTCAGACCCAGTGCATATACTTGTCATGGACGTGAGGACTACCCCAAAGTCCCAATTGAATACTTCGGTCTCTAGTACAATCATGCTCGCCCCACAAATGCTCTGACGGATCGCGACCGATGCACGTCATCGCGAAGGGTTGCTACTTGGTTGATCCTTCCAGTAGTCATATGCTTGTCTCAAAGATTAAGACATGCATGTGTAAGTATGAACTAATTCAGATTGTGAAACTACGAATGGCTCATTAAATCAGTTAAAGTCATCAGCTCGCATTAACTACGTCCCTGCCCTTTGTACACACCGCCTGTCGCTCCTACCGATTGAATGGTTCGGTTAAGTGTTCGGATCGCGTGACGTGGGCGGTCCACTGTCGGCGACGTCATGAGAAGTCCACTGAACCTTATCATTTAGAGGAAGGAGAAGTCGTAACAAGGTTTCCGTAGATGAACCTGTGAATCGGTTGCAGAAGCACTGGGCGAGGGGCCGCCAAAGGTGTCCTCCCCCGCGCGCTGTGGGCACAGCCTGCGCTGACGCGGAGGCCCAGCACCCAGCCCCAACAACCAATCCCGGTGCCACAGGCACCAAGGAAGAGCAACGAAGCGAGCACGCCGCTGGACGATAAAGTAATAAAGTATAGTTACCCGGTTGGAGATAGAACTGGGGAAAGGATCAGATAAAGTAAAGGTTGATCCAGAGCCATGAGGTGGCATGAAAGGTACCCACGAGATGCCACATGGAAAGAGTTAGAGGAAAGAGGAAAAGTTAGAAAAAGGTAAAGGACACGTGGCACGATCTCAGCCATTCATTCCAGGAAAAGACTCTAGAATTCTTTGGAAATGCTAAGTCAGCATACGAGGTATCCCAAGGGCCCCACCAAGGCACCACCTAGGCGTGTGAGGTGTCCCTTGATGATGAGTCATTAGGGATGGTTATGTCATCACGATGATATAGGCGAAGCTTCTTGAGGAAGCAATCGATCTAAGCCGTTCCTAGTGATTCAATCTGAGCCATTCATTCCACTTTTCCTCCACTATAAATAAAGGCACTACCCCTTCCCATTTCATTCATAATTCGGTGAAGCAAGAGGAAGAGAGAGAGAAGGAGAAAGAGAAAGAAAGAGGGAAAGAAAGGAATAGAAGGAAGAAGTTCTGATATAGCTAGGAGCAGTCCAAAGAGCTTGGGAATAAGGTAAGTAAGTTATTCTAGTCCCTCCTCTAATACAGTAGAGGATTGTTCTTAGTAGTTAAGATAGAGAAATGTCTTCCTTTTTCTAAAGTTAGCTCTGGAAGGATTGTTCGAGCAAGGATTAAGGTTAAGGAGAGGCTTCTTGTCAGGTAGTAAACTATCATAAACTTGTATGTATTAGATGTTATACTTGATTGTGATTTGTCTATGTTGAATTATGTACATGATTGATGCTCTGTGCTATGATTATCTTGGCCAATTGTATTTCATATGTTACATGAAAGCATGCATCTTACACTTTCACAAGCAAGCACAAGTATTTACATTAATGCATACTGTGTTTATGGTTCCGTTTGCTACTGAGATTTCCCCAGAAATCTCACCCCCTACTTTTTCCAAACATAACAGGGTACTGGTTTGGAGAAGATGAAGCTAGGAAAGTGAGGATGTTTCATTTTGATATCAGAGCAAGAGGTTCTGGCATAGACCAGAAAGGGCTCTGGCTCAGAGTATAAGATTCTGGCATAGAACAGAAGGTTCTAGCTCAGTGATGCTCTGAAATAGTTAGATTGATATTTAAGTGAGTTAAAGGTATGAATTAGAAAGGTTATTTTCCCTAGAGTACGGGATAATGATGCTAAAAGTCACGATGATTATGGGTGTTAGTCGCGACAATTATTCACAGAGAGCTAAGGTCGCAATGAGTATGTTACTAGGTTGCGACTAGTAGTGACAGAGAACTAAGGTTGCGACAAGAAGGGTCTTATGTCGCGACTAAATATGTACAGAAGATTTAAGGTTGCGACATAAGAAGACCTATAGTCACGATGAGTAATGTTGTAGCACGCGACTAGTGTGCACAAAGAAGTCCAGGTCGCGACGGTATAAGAGTTAGGTCGTGACTAAAGGACACAGAAAAGTTAGGTCATGACTAGTAGAGTATCTTGGTCGCGACTAAAAGTCACAGAGCATGTTAGTCGCGACTATGAAGTGCTTAGGTCGCGACGATAGCTAACAGAGGCCATATGATAATGAGTTAAGATGAGATAGCTTGAATGAGATTTGCCTAGGAGTGATCCTAGCACATGGCCTAAGGCTAAAGACGTGATGGTTAATAGATAAAGAGCTAATGTTCCCTAAGCAGAGGGATTCCATCACGAAGAAGTGGTAGACCTAGGGTAGAGTACCCTAGAGAACAGAAGTAATAGTAAGAGATGATGGATGAGATCTATGTGACTCAAGTTTGCTAGGGTTAAGAGATAGATCAGAAAGGAAGCCACAGATTAAAATATAAGGAGACTCCCCTATGTAAGAGAGATAGAGTGATGAAGGGTTGAGTCAATACCCTAGTAAGAGGGTAGCATGGCAGCCTAAGTGAGATAGACAAATGTTCTTGTCAGATCCTAATCAGATAAAGTGATAGATAATCTGACAGATAATGTGATAAAGGAAATAATGTTTTGAGCAAATTATGATGATGATATGGCTTTTGTTGCCATAAGTTATGATGAATAGTTACATCTCCTTGCAGTGGTCATATGATGACATGAATGTTAGAGTATGCTATGATGAATGAATACTCCCATTTTGTAGTACATGCAGGGAAGAGTATGAGATGAGAAAGTTATATTGCTCCCATACCATATGACATGCAATAAGGAATGTATTGAGGATGACAGACAGTCTCAGTGAGTGAGACAGTTAGTTACAGCAGGACTAGGGGTTACTCAGGTATTTCTATAGGCTTGTGAATGCAGTACTCAGGGCCATTTCTATCGAAAGGAATGGTATATAGAAAGAGCAGTAAAGATATTGTTTTAGATCACTCTTCAGATAAGAGTTGGAACTGAAATAGATGGCTCTCAGATAGAGCTAGATTCAGATGAGTATAGATCACTCTTCAGATAAGAGTTGGATCTGACACAGATTGCTAGCAGTTAGAGCAATAGTTCAAATGGATCGCAGTTAGAGCATAGTTTAAATGGCTCACAGTTAGAGCACAGATTGAAATGAGAAAGTTGTGATGAAGCCATAGAAACAGAATGCAATGCCAGGTGGTTAAACCAGAAATGGTAAGCCACAGTAAAGTAAGAAAGATGAGAAGAAACTCCTAAGTAAGAGAAAAAGTAAGTAAAATCTTGGTAAATAATATGAGGCTTTTAACATTTTTATTGAGTTATCAACAAGTGGAAGCAGTTAACCTTATAACTTGGTCTATTGATCTTCCAGAGATAATGATATAGTATAACAGAATCGCAGTTAGATTCTGAAGGATTATAGTTAGATCCTAATAGCTTCAGAGTCGTAGTTAGATTATGAAGAGGCTAACGGTTGATCGCAGTTAGACCTAGCCTAAGAAAAGTACCCATGAAGATATGAGTACAATGTAGTTAAGGTAAGGAAAGCTTCACTAGTTGATAAACTCATCTAGAAAAATTATTTTATAATGGTTTTCCTCATAAAGCCTCTATTATATACAGACTGAACTTAGTTTTCTTTGAATGAAGACGGACTCCAAAGTTCAAGCCTGAGTGCTGATATTCAAATATTTGTAGAAATATGCCTGAGAAATAGAGAAAAGAACCCTATATGTTTTGAGAATGGAAAAGTATGATTAGATAGATCCTCTAGATGAGGATAAAGAGCTTAAAAGGCTAGAGAGACCTAGGAAAGAGGGTCTAAGGCAGAGCAAAGATAGAACATAGTTCTATGAGCTAGAAAATGCTAAGGCTTAGAACCATATGAAGGGTAGCCTAGCCCTAACCCAGAAAGATGATTAGGCAAGAGTAGCCTAAGAATGAGTAATTTTCTGGGAGTAATAAGAAAGGGTCCAAATGCCATAAAAGTTTGGCATAGATGGACAAGTTAAAGAAAAGTAAAATAGTGAGATAAAGTAAGATAGGGTAGACCCTAGAATTACACCAAGATTATGAGGGGTAAGATATGAAAGAAATGGACACTACTTATGAGGGCAGTAAGTTGTCCATAAGAGGGAAATTAGATAGATGAATAGAAAAAAGTAGATTTCAACTTTGACTGAGTTGAGAAAAGAAAAAAGAGTTTAAAGTTTTATGATAAAGTACTCTGCCAGATATTCAGATAATTTGGCTATGGTACTAATTAAATTTTGAGGATGAAATTTATTTAAAGGGGAGGAGAAATGTAACGTCCCAATTTTTGGGCCTAGAGACGCAGAAAATAGCCTAAGATTGAGAGGCTACTAGACCCCTTTTTGAGCAGAAGTCCCAGAAACATACAGAGGGTTTTTAGGGACTAAACTACGAGTAAGTAAAGGTATAGGGACCTATGTGTAAATAGTGAAAGTCCCTAGGGGTATAATGACTATTTTGGGAAATGTAAAGGTTAAAAGTTGCAGAGTCAAGGGTCGAGACTAATAGACTAAAAAGATATGAGGTCGCGACTAAATAATGTTGAGGTCATGACTAATGAAAATAGAAGGTGTTAAGTTGCCATGGTAGGATAGTTAGGTCGCGACTATGTAATGAAAAGATGTTAAGACGTATGGAATCAAGTGGGCCAAGAGTTATGAGGGTCCAAGAGAGATTGAATGATATTTTAATAAAGATAGTTACCCGGTTGGAGATAGAACTAGGGAAAGGATCAGATAAAGTAAAGGTTGATCCAGAGCTATGAGGTGGCATGAAAGGTACCCACTAGATGCCACATGGCAAGAGTTAGAGGAAAGAGGAAAAGTTAGAAAAAGGTAAAGGACACGTGGCACGATCTCAGCCGTTCATTCCAGGAAAAGACTCTGGAATTCTTTGGAACAACTGAGTCAGCATGCGAGGTGTCGCAAGGGACCCACCAAGGAACCACCTAGGCGTGTGAAGTGTCCCTTGATGATGAGTCATTAGGGATGGTGATGTCATCACGATGATGTAGGCGAAGCTTCTTGAGGAAGCAAGCGATCTAAGCCGTTCCTCGTGATTTAATCTGAGCCATTCATTCCACTTTGCCTCCACTATAAATAGAGGAACTCCCCCTTCCCATTTCATTCATAATTCGGTGAAGCAAGAGGAAGAGAGAGAGAAGGAGAAAGAAAGGAATAGAAGGAAGAAGTTCTGATCAAGCTAGGAGTAGTCCAAAGAGCTTGGGAATAAGGTAAGTAAGTTATTCTAGTCCCTCCTCTAATACAGTAGAGGATTGTTCTTAGTAGTTAAGATAGAGAAATGTCTTCCTTTTTCTAAGGTTAGCTCTGGAAGGATTGTCCGAGCAAGGATTAAGGTTAAGGAGAGGCTTCTTGTCAGGTAGTAAACTATCATAAACTTGTATGTATTAGATGTTATACTTGATTGTGCTTTGGCTATGTTGAATTGTGTACATGATTGCTGCTATGTGCTATGATTACCTTGGCCAATTGTATTTCATATGTTACATGAAAGCATGCATCTTACACTTTCACAAGCAAGCACAAGTATTTACATTAATGCATACTATGTTTATGGTTCCGTTTGCTACTGAGATTTCCCCAGAAATCTCACCCCTACTTTTTCCAAACATAACAGGGTACTGGTTTGGAAAAGATGAAGCTAGGAAAGTGAGGATGTTTCAGCGCACGACCTATACCTGGCCGTCGGGGCAAGTACCAGGCCCCGATGAGTAGGAGGGCGAAGCGGTCGTCGCAAAACTTGGAGCGCGAGCCCGGGCGGAGTAGCTGTCGGTGCAGAATTTGGTGGTAGTAGTAAATATTCAAATGAGAACTTTGAAGGCCGAAGAGGGGAAAGTTTCCATGTAAACGGTACTTGCACATGGGTTAGTCGATCTTAAGAGACGGGGGAAGCCCGTCTGATAGCGTGCGACACGCGTACTTTGAAAGGGAATCGGGTTAACATTCCTGAACTGGGACGTGGCGGCTGACGGCAACGTTAGGGAGTCCGGAGACGTCGGCTGGGCATAGGGGTCCTAGCCCCGAACCCGTCGGCTGTTAGTGGACTGCTCGAGCTGCTCCAGCAGCGAGAGCGGGTCACCACATGCCGGCTGGGGGACGGACTGGGAACGGGCCTTTTGGGGTCCCTTGCCTAGGCGTCGAACAGTTGACTCAGAACTGATACGGACTCAGAACCAGTCCTGGATGTGCCAGGACTGCCCAGGACTCGTCAGGCAGGTTCCAGCACAGTCCAAAAACTTCACACCTGTACCAAAATTAAATTTACCCATTACATTTGTGATCTAACACTTTGGTTGACTAACACATCACCCCTCCCATATGTTCGGAGGTCCGGCCACCCGTGGTTTGAAACATCCTTCTTTATATCTCTCAGAGTACTCTTACTATAGCACTCTCAACTGGATTATATCTCTCTTGCCAAAAATTCTGGTAGAAAATAACTGTACTGATTCGGTAATTTCCCATGAGAACTATCATTCTTCGTAAGTACCCAGAAAAGACTGGATGAACCGGTTAGGTCCACTCACTTTCAGCCTCCTTAGACAGCACCTACGTACACAGTACTCTGTATAGTCTACCAGCACAACGGCATTTTTCTAGTACACATCTTTAAATTTTAACCTTAAATCTTGCCCTTAACCTTAACGTTACATATACTCAACTGGAATTATCTTAGATCATTGGAATACCTCTTAAGCTTAAAAACATTAATTTCCAAGAGTTGGGCTTACGCATACTGTTCACTATCACTATTCACTGGGTAATTCCAGATTACAGCCTGAACTTTGAAAATTCATAATCAAATCTAGAAAAATCGTTTTGAGGTGATTCAAATTTCTAATGAAATACATTTCATTCAACTTTGATAGAAAAATATCAAAATGAGGTTTCCTTGTCTATATCAAATTAGTTTATTCGTTGAACTTTACTGTTCATTTGGTAAATCTGGAAGTTCCAGTTTCTTTGCCCCATATTCAAAAATTCATTTCTCCTTGTATACTTATCCAATTGAGTCGAATTACATATGGATTTAAATCTCAGAATGTGTAATTTAATATCATAAAATTTTGTGAAAGAACTCATTCATTTACTATATGAAATTAGCGCATGAACCTTACTGCCTCTGAGTAGTCGTATTATCTTATTCCAGATTTTAACTCCCGACTTTGAAAAATCATAACAATTCGAGTTCTTAACCAAATGAGGTGTTCTTGGTGTCCAATTAAAGATATAGATCTTATATATATTCATACCAAATTTCAAGTGAAACCTAATAGAATAAGTTACTCAAACTATCGCGGGAATTGACATGCCTCAGCTCGGATCCAGTGAGTAAATTCATTATACATACCAATATATCATCACATAAATTAAAGGCATGCTTTCCAAGTCATACACCATTCATACATCCACAATTACCTCCTTCCTTGTGATGTTCCAGCACCTAGATCATGGTTATGGGGGGTGAGATTCGGGGGAATCTCAGTAGCAAATAGTACCAAACAATGCATGTATTAATGTAAAGACTTGTGCTTGCTTGTGACAGTGTTATCATAGTGTGATGAGCATGCTTCCATGTATCATATGAAATACAATTGGCCAAAGAAATCATAAAATAACAGAGCTTCAATCATCTACCATATACACACAATTCAACCAAGCCATAGCACAATCAAGCATACATTACATACATACAAGTTTAGGGTAAGTCCACTACCTTGGATTTAAGCTTTCTTTCTTATGCTTGCACTTGCTTCCCAAGCTTTCCAATCATGAAGCTTTTTGGTCAATCATTCCCCAACACCTTCTTAGAGGTTTCAAGGTCCTAAATACATTCATATTCATTACATAATCCATTAGGACCATGAACTCAACACTACTCAAGACTACCTCTCTTGAACCTTTAACTTGCTTTAACTAACATAACTTTCTTTAATCTTTGCAAATTAACTTGGCCTTTGAACCAATTGATGTCTTGACCTTACACTACACAATTTCACCTTTTGAATCCATTTATGAACTCAAAATAACAAATTCCAGCAAGAATATACTGTTCTGTACAGATTTGGAAAAGCATACATAAATCTTCCAAAAATTCTCATTTTGATTCCAATGCTTCCCATACTTGTTCCTCCACTTTTCCCCCACACAAAATCTCATTTTAAGACCATTGGAAGCATCAAAATCATGAAATTCAAATCACTGTTCACGCGAGTGAACAGTAACGGTGAGGAATTTTTAACATTATAACCTTTAATTCCAATGGTTTCCAAGGTTCAAAACCTTTCCAATCCTACACAAAATTATCATATAAACTCAATGGAAGCATTAAATCATTGAAATTCCATTTCCTTCTATCATGAACAGTGCATGAACAGTGCAAACCGAAATGGTAAAGTCAAGAACATCAACTTAGTTCACAACCAAGCATGTAACTAGCTTGTTTAAGCTTGTCTTAACTATCTATAACCTAAAACTCATATTCCTTTCACATATACACAAAATTCCAGCAGCATCTCCCCAAGATTTGAGCCTCAAAAACCACTTAAACTCAAGCACAAACCATAAGAACAAAGGGTAGAAGCAAGGAGACAACTTACCTTACTTGTTTCTTCAAGATCCTTGCTTCCTCCAAGCTTGAGAAATATTTTGCAAGAGCTTCCTTCTCCTTTCTTGCTCATTGTTTTGGACTTGTAAATGGGGGTATTTATAGCAAAAGTCATGGGCCATTTGAAGGCTAAGATCACCTTGGAAACTATTTAATCTAATGGTTAAAGGTTTAATCTTGGAATATCTTTTCTCTTTTCACTCATGACATCACCACCAAGCCAAGTTGAGATAACATGACATGACAAAAATCAGCTCCTCCTCTTGTCTTGTACGCCATGTGCAATGTCCTTGTGGGTCCCACCATGTGCAAACTCTAATTCTTACTTTATCTCTTTTGTTTCTTTTAAAAAAAATCTATAAATTATTCATTCTTGGGCTTGGGCTCCAAGATAACTTTTGGGACTTATTAGGCTGGCCCAGGACAAAAATGTTGGGCCTCTTTTAGGTCCAATAGCTAATTGGCCCAAATCCCAATGTACTTTCCTCATACCGATATCCGTAAATTACCCTGATCTTAGCATAAATGCTAAACACCTCTTTTAATTGTTCTAACATTTTTAGAAATTCATTCTAATATAAAATGAATTCTCTAATAAATTTTATAATTTTCTGAGGCCCAGAAGTCCTGTTAAAAATTACATATGTTTTCTTTAACCCTTTATCGGTGTCATTTTTCACCGTAAATTCCATAATTAATTCTACAGGACTTCTTTTTGACTTCTGTCAACTCCATAAATTCTCATATTAATTATAATAATTTACTATCAAATTTCCTCTGATATCCATCCATTGTGTGAAATGACCAAAATGCCCTCCATTTACTTCTGGTTTCTTAGGGCATCACAGTGGCATTTTCGTAATTTTGCACTTTGGCTCTTAGACTTTCTTCCTCTTGCAATTAATCCATTTTTTTACATAAATATGGCCACATCTTTTCCTGAAAAATCTCATATATTTTATTCAATCTGTACATACAACTTAGTACAGAAAATTTAGGATGTTACATGGTTCCTCCCGGATTTAGTTATTAAGGGCGCACAAGTATGGAAACTGAAAAATTCTAAATATATTCCACTGGTGTCCAAAAATTATGAAACTTGGTATTTGGGCTCCTTTAACCATGCCAAAGATTACTGCAAAAAATTGCAAGAAAATTTGATCTCTAGGTCCCCGAAAAGATTGTTGTGGTTTCGTAAAAAAATATGTCCGTTGGAGACAGACTAGAAGAGGCTCATATGGCTATTATATGGGGCACCCCCTCCCCCTGCCCCCCAATGGCCCACACTCCCAAGGTAGCCTATGTCCCTTCGATGAGTATTGTGTGGGTTGTTGGGGCCCTACCACCATGAGCACCCGCCTCTACCACCATGGTGGCCGGCGGCGGTGGCTAGCCGTGGAGGGGCAGCCGCCGCCGACTTTTCCGACGAACTCTCTGGTGGACCCTAAAATATGTGGGATTTCAAACAGGACGTATGGTGGCACATGCCTGGGGGTTCTTTTACCTTACGAATGTGACCCGAGGCGGGTACGCCCCTGCGTATAATGACTCCGGTGGGGGAATTCCTTACCACGCACGCGCGAGCACACGCACTTTGCACGTTTGCACGTGCGTGTGTGCAAGTACCAAGGTGCTCAATGCATGTGCGATGAAACATCCTACTTTTAACACCTCAGAGTACGTATTCGGAAATATATTTGATTAGCGGAAGCATTACATTAGCCCAAAAATTAAAATTTTAAAACTTACTTCTCTGGTACTGTTCATTATGTAATTTCCAGATTGACAATCCAACTTTAAAAATTCATAACTAATTGTAGAAAAATTGTATGGATGTGATACAAATTTCTAATTGAATCTATTTCATAAATATTTAAGGGAAAAATATAAATCTGGACATTTACCTTGCCAATTGATACAGTTAAATCGTTACTTTTTACTGTTTATATGGCAAATTCTGGAAATTCCAGATTCTGTTTCTTAACTTTGGAAATTCGTTTCTATTGATATACACATCCAATTGAGGCATATTACCTATGCATTTAAAGACCTGGATGTATACTACATGATCAGAAAATTTTGTGAATTAATTCCTTGATTTACTAGGTCAGACTGAAGCCAAAACAAAACTGCTTTAGGACATACATTGTTACCATTTCAGTTTCCTTTCTTCAATTCTCAATAATTGTTCCAGCATGCATAAACCTTCACTTTGCCTCCCATGTATTCATATACATCATGAGGTTATGCCATAATTAATTCATACATATTCTTTACATATAATGGCATATTACATAACCTTACATACATGGAAATTCATGGCATCTACTAGGACATCCATTACTTCATTTTCTTTCTCCCATTCTTTAGCTCTTCTTCATGCATACATTTCCTTCATGCTTGACCTAAATTGGTTGGTTGTGGGAGGGTGAGATTCTAGGGAATCTCAGTAGCAAACATTACCACTTAAATATGCAAGATGGATGCTAATGCATGATATGTAATTTCATTAAACTTTCTTTAATTAGTGACATGCCATCATGCTATATACTTTTCATAACAATGCATGGCCATGGGAAACATGTTATTCATAACATATTCAACATCATTTATCATGTCACAACATCATTCAATAATCATATACATATCAACACATAAGCATACCACATCAAGCACATAAAGAGGTAAGTCCACTACCTTGAACTTAAGCTTTCTTCCTTATTCTTGCACTTGATCCCTAAGCTTTCCAACCATGAAACCTTTCGGTCAACCCCTTCTCAACATCTTCTTGGATGTTTCAAGGTCCTAAACACATTCATATTCATCACATAATTCATTAGGACCATGAACTCAAGCATTATTCAAGACTATCTCTCTTGAACATTTAACTAACATAACTTTCTTTAATCTTTACCAATAGACTTGGCCTTTGAATCAATTGATGTCTTGACCTTCACCTACACAATTTCACCTTTTGAATCCATTTATGAGCTTAGAATTACAGATTTGAAAAACATGCACAACTCTTCCAAAAATTCTCATTTTGGTTCCAATGCTTCCCATACTTGTTTCTCCACTTTATCCCACACAACTTTTCATTTTAAAATCATTGGAATCATCAAAATCATGAAATTCAAATCACTGTTCATGCGAGTGAACAGTAATAGAAAAAACTTCAAACATTACAACTTTCATTTCCAATGTTTCCAAGGTTCAAAACCTATCCAAACCTACACAAAATCATCATATGAGCTCAATGGAAGCATTAGATCATTGAAATTCCATCTCCTTCTATCATGAACAGTGAATGAACAGTGTAAACCGAATTGTTTCATCCATGGCAAGGTCAAGAATATCAACTTGATTCAACAACTAATCATCTAACTAGCTTGTTTAAGCTTTAATCTCATAATTCTAACTTTAATTTCTTCTTTCTCCTTTCATCTAAGATTTTGGACAGCATGTACACCTTAGAGAAAACTCATCTTTCTTCCATGGAAACCCTAAGTTCAAGCTCCCAAATTAAAGGAAAATAAGCTAGGATAGATTGCTTACCTTTAATCTCTAGCTTGCTTGAACTTTGGCCCTTGAATTCTTCTTTGTCTTGGCTTGAGTTTTCATTTTGCAAGAGGTTCCCCAAGGTTGCCAAGAGCCACGGTTTTACATCAGAAATTGGGGGTATTTATAGAGAAATCCAATGGAAAATGGATGGCCAAGATCATTTTGTGCACTATTTGATCTAATGGCTCACATTTATTCTTGGATTTAACTTTTCTTAAAAGCTAATTATGACATCATCAAGGGACACCTCATAGGGACATGTGGTGTAATTCCAAGGGAGAAAAGTTTTTGGAAAAATTCTAGTCCAATCCGGTACCGGCTCAGTCCGATTTCTCAAAAACTAGACTATTTTCTGAATCTAATTTTTCTAAGATTCCATAATATGTTTTCTGACCTTCAATCTAGTATCTGGATTCTTTCTATCATTGACATTCTTATATTGGGTCTAAACTTAATTACAGATCCCTTAGAAAATGACCAAAATACCCTTGGTGCCCTTTCTTGCACTATATTAACCCTAAGGGCAAAATTATCATTTCACACCCCTTTGCACCTTATCAGGGCATATACTGACTTTGGGGAATCATTCCTGTACTTGCCTTGGCATTTTGGCCTGTCGTGAATGACCAAAATGCCCTCCATTCATCTCTTGTACATTATTATAACACAGGGGCATTTTCGTAATTTTGCACTTTTCCGGGGTTCCTCTAGACACTGGCCCACATATTTCTTAGGTACCTTATTGGGCCTCTGGGATGCCATTTTGGGCCTTTATATAGGTCCACTACCTTTTATGGCACAAATTCCAAGAAACCTCTCCCGAAGGTATTTATTGGGTATTTTATTCTACTGTAAATTTCATTAAAAATTCTACAGGATTCCTTTTATGATCCTGTTAGTTCTATAAATTCTCATATTAATTGTAGGAATTTACTGTAAAGTTTCATCTGATTCTGAGGTCTGAAAAATACTTTTATAATTTTTCCTAACTTCAGAAATTTATATCAATTTTTTGGGACCTCAAATCGGAATTCTGTGTTGTGTCAAACTAACCGGAATAATTTTCTTTATCTACTGATAAAATTTGGGACTGATCTGATCCCGGGCATTTTTGGCCTGTTTCTGGTCCAATTTCTTCATAATTACACTTTTGCCCCTTAAACTTTTGAGAAATTATATTTAGGTCCTTAAACTTTTGAAAATTACACTTTAGGCCCTCAACTTTTCATAATTACACTTAATGGACCAAAGTTATGTCTACTTTACATTTTCACCATGGAACTTTCTTATTTTTTAATTTAGTCCCTCTTCTTTAAACCTTTATCTAATCATTATTTTCTTTTCCATTCATCGTCACAATCCTTTCCAAACCTCTTTCCTCTATCAATATTATACATATAGGAAAAAATTAGGATGTGACATGTGGGGACCCTTGGGAAAAGTCCTACCAATATGGGCAAGGGCGCTAAGTCTGTCCTAAGAAGTGGAATCTATTTTTATGGGAAACATGGCCCTGAGGCTTCAATTGTGCAATCTTTTCAAGCGTTGGTAAGGTCTGGGCACGTGTAGGCATGATGCAGGCACCCATGTGCATGGCGGTGGCAAGACCAGGCAATATGGTGTGATGTTGGGCAAGCTTGTTTTGAGTCTGGGCAAGTTTCAGGCAACGTGGTACAATGTCTGAGTATGCATGTTCAATGTCTAGGCAAGTTTTGGCAAAGTGGTGGCAAGTCCAAGCAAGGTGGTGCAATGTCTGGGCAAGTTTGTTCAATGTCTAAGCAAGTGTTGGCAAGGTGGTACAATGCTCGGGCAAGCTTGTTCTATGTATGGGCAAGTGTGGGCAAGGTGGTGGTAAGTTCGGGAAAGTGTTGGCAAGGTCCGGCCAAGGTGGTACAATGTCTGGGCAAGCTAGTTTAATGTGTAGGCAAGTGTTGGCAAGGTGGTGGCAAGTCCAGGCAAGGTGGTGCAATGTCTGGGCAAACTTGTTCAATGTGTAAGCAAGTGTTGGCAAAGTGGTGGCAAGTCCGGGCAAGGTGGTGCAATGCTCGGGCAAGCTTATTCTATGTCCGGGTAAGCGTGGGCAACGTCCGGGAAAGTGTAGACAATGTCCGGTCAAGTGTGGGCAAGTGTTGGTAAGAGCTGGGCAAGCTTGTTCAATGTGTAGGCAAGTGTTGGCCAGGTGGTGGCAAGTCTGGGCAAGGTGGTGCAATGTCTGGGCAAGCTTGTTCAATGTGTAGGCAAGTGTTGGCAAGGTGGTGGCAAGTCCGGGCAAGGTGGTGCAATGCTCGGGAAAGCTTGTTCCATGTCTGGGCAAGCATGGGCAACGTCCGGGAAAGTGTAGGCAATGTCCGGGCAAGTGTGGGCAAGTGTTGGTAAAAGCTGGGCAAGCTTGTTCAATGTGTAGGCAAGTGTTGGCAAGGTGGTGGCAAGTCCGGGCAAGGTGGTGCAATGCTCGGGCAAGCTTGTTCCATGTATGGGCAAGCGTGGGCAAGGTGGTGGTAAGTTCGGGAAAGTGTTGGCAAGGTCCGGCCAAGGTGGTGCAATGTCTGGGAAAGCTTGTTCAATGTGTAGGCAAGTGTTGGCAAGGTGGTGGCAAGTTCGGGCAAAGTGGTGCAATGCTCGGCAAGCTTGTTCCATGTCCGGGCAAGCGTGGGCAACATCTGGGCAAGTGTAGGCAAGTGTTGGCAAGAGCTGGGTAAGCTTGTTCAATGTGTAGGCAAGTCTTGGCAAGATGGCGGTAAGTCCGAGCAAGGTGGTGCAATGTCTGGGCTAGCTTGTTCAATGTGTAGGCAAGTGTTGGAAGGTGGTTGAAACATCCTCCTTTAAACCTCTCAGAGTACACTTACGGAAGCAATCTTAACTTTATTAATTCTCTCCTGCCGAGAATCCTGGCAGAAATATAACTATATTGATTCAGTAATTCCCGTGAGAACTACCATTCTACGTAAGTACCCAGGAAAGACTGGATGAATCGGCTAGGTCCACTCACTTCCAGCCTCCTTAGACAACACCTAAGTACACAGTATTTTCTATAATCTGCCAGTACAACAGCAATTTCTAATAAATATCCTTAAATCTCCACCTTAAAATAAACTTGACCTTAACCTTAAACTTACATATACTCAATTGGAATTATCTTAGATTATTGGAATACCTCTTAACCTCAAAAACATGAATTTCCAAGAGTTGGGCTTACGGCACTGTTCACTGTTCACTGTTCACTGTTCACTGGGTAATTCCAGATTACAGCCTAAACTTTGGAAATTCATAATTAAATCTAGAAAAATCTTTTTGAGGTAATTACAATTTCTAATGAAAAATTTTTCATTCAACTTTGATAGAAAAATATGAAAATGAGGTTTTCTTGTCCAGATCAAATCACTTTATTCGTTGAAAACTACTGTTCATTTGGTAAATCTGGAAATTCCAGTTTATTTACCCTATTTTCAAAAATTCATTTCTCCTTGTATACTTATCCAATTGAGTCGAATTACCTATGTATTTAAATCTCAGAATGTGTAATTTATGCTTACCAAATATCACGGAAAAAATCACTCATTTACTATATGAAAATTGCGTAGGAACCTCACTGTATCGCATGAGTTGTTTTATCTTGATCCAGAGATTAAATCCAACTTTGAAAAATCATTTAAAGTCGAAAACTTAAACAATTTATGTGTTCTTGGTGTCCAATTAAAGCTCTGGATCTTATCTATGTTCATACCAAATTTTCCATGAAACTGAATAGAATAAGTTACTCAAACTATCGCTGGAAGTGGTCTGCCTCAGCTCCGATCCAGTGAGTATATTCATTATACATACCAATATATCATCATCTAAGTTAAAGGCATGCTTTTCAAGTCATATACCATTCTTACATCCACAATTACCTCCTTCCTTGTGATGTTCCAGCACCTAGATCATGGTTATGGGGGTTGAGATTCGGGGGAATCTTAGTAGCAAACAGTACCAAACAATGCATGTATTAATGTAAAGACTTGTGCTTGCTTGTGAAAGTGTTATCATAGTGTGATGAGCATGCTTCCATGTATCATATGAAATACAATTGGCCAAAGTAATCATAAAATAACAGAGCATTAATCATCTACCATATATACACAATTCAACCAAGCCATAGCACAATCAAGCATACATTACATACATACAAGTTTAGGGTAAGTTCACTACCTTGGATTTAAGCTCTCTCTTATTCTTGCACTTGCTTCCCAAGCTTTTCAATCATGAAGCTTTTTGGTCAATCATTCCCCAACATCTTCTTAGATGTTTCAAGGTCCTAAACACATTCATATTCATTACATAATCCATTAGGATCATAAACTCAAACATTACTCAAAACTATCTCTCTTGAACATTCAACTTGCTTTAACTAACTTAACTTCCTTTAATTTTTACCAATTGGCTTGGCCTTTGAATCAATTGATGTCTTGACCTTACCCTACATAATTTCACCTTTTGAATCCATTGATGAACTCAAAATAACCAAATTCCAGTAACAATGCACTGTTCTGTACAGATTTGGAAAAGCATACATAATTCTTCCAAAAATTCTCATTTTGATTCCAATGCTTCCCATATTTGTTTCTCCACTTTTCCCCCACACAAAATCTCATTTTAAGACCATTGGACGCATCAAAATCATGAAATTCAAATCACTATTCATGCGAGTGAACAGTATTCAAAAGGAATTTTCAACATTACAACCTTTAATTCCAATGATTTCCAAGGTTCAAAACCTATCCAATCCTACACAAAATCATCATATAAACTCAATGGAAGCATTAAATCATTGAAATTCCATCTCTTTCTATCATGAACAGTGCATGAACAGTGCAAAGCGAAATGTTCTTCCATGGTAAAGTCAAGAACATCAACTTAATCCAACAACCAATCACGCAACTAGCTTGTTTAAGCTTGTCTAAACTATCTATGACATAAAACTCATGTTCCTCTCACATATACATAGAAATTCCAGCAGCATTTCCCCAATATTAAAGCCTTAAAACTAACTTAAACTCAAGAAGAAATCATGAGAACAAAGTCTAGAAGCAAAGGAGCAACTTACCTTACAAGCTTCTTCAAGATCCTTGCTTCTTCCTTGTTTGAGAAAATATTTTGCAAGAGGTTCCCTAAGGTTCTTGCTCACGATTTTGGCTTAGAATGAGGGGGTATTTATAGCAAAATCTTGGGAAAATTGAAGGCCAAGATCACCTTGGGAACTATTTGATTTAATGGTTAAATGTTTGATCTTGGAATGTCTTTTCTCTTTTCACTCATGACATCACCAACATGACATCACATGGGACACCTAAGCTCCTTTTTGACGACATTTTGATGGTGTGAGCTCCAAGAAAAGTTCCAGTCCCATCCAGTCCAATCCGGTACCGGCCCGATCCGATTTTCCGTAAACCGGACTATTTTCTTAATCTAATTGTTATGGGACTTCATAATATATATTTTTTAAATATTTAAATCCTTCATACCATTAACATTCTTATACTGGGTTTAAATTTAATTTTAAATGCCTTGGAAAATTACCAAAATACCCTTAGTGCTTTTCCTTGCACTATATTAAATCCAAGGGCATAATTATCATTTCTCACCTCTTTAGACCTTGTCAAAATATATATTGACTCCGACTAACCTTTCTTGCACTTGTCTTGGTGTTTTGGCCTATCCAAAATGACCAAAATGCCCTCCATTCACTTCTGGTTTCTTAGGGCATCATAGGGGCATTTTCGTAATTTTGCACTTTTCTGAGGTTCCTCTGGACACTGGCCCACCATTAGTCCACTTATTTTATTGGGCCTTAATGACGCCATTTTTGGGCCTTTTAGGGTTCAATACCTTTGTGGCACGAATTCCTAGCAACCTCTCCCGGCAATATTCATCGGGTATTTTATTCCACTGTAAATTCCATTAAAAATTCTACAGGATTCCTTTTCTGATCCTGTCAATTTTATAAATTCTTATATTAATTATAGAAATTTACTGGAAGGCCTCATCTGATTCTGAGATCCGAAAAAATATTGTAATAATTTTATCTAACTTCAAAAATTTATATCAATTTTTCGGGACCTCAAATCAAAATTCTGTGTTGTGTCAAACAACCCGGAATAATTTTCGCTATTTACTGGAAAAATTTGGGTCCGATCAGAACACGGTCATTTTTGGCCTGTTTTCGGTCCAAATTTCCCACAATTACACTTTTGCCCCTTGATTTACCATAAATCATCTTTATGTCCTTATCATTTCAATTTAATCCCTTTCTTTACATAAATGGACACATCTTTTCCTGATAAATCTCATATATATTTTATTCAATCTGTACATACAACTTAATACAGAAAATTAGGGATATTACAGTGGTGGCAAGTCCGGGCAAGGTGGTGCAATACTTGGGCAAGCTTATTCCATGTTCGGGCAAGCGTGGGCATCGTCCGGGCAAGTGTGGGCAAGTATTGGCTGGAGCTGGGCAAGCTTGTTCAATGTGTAGTTAAGTCTTGGCAAGATGGTGGCAAGTCCGGGCAAGGTGGTGCAATGTCTGGGCAAACTTGTTCAATGTGTAGGCAAGTGTTGGCAAGGTTATGGCATGTCCGGACAAGGTGGTGGCATGCTCGGGCAAGGTTGTTCCATGTCCGGGCAAGCGTGGGCAACTTTCGGGAAAGTGTAGGCAATGTCTGGGCAAGTGTGGGCAAGTAATGGCAAGAGCTGGGCAAGCCTGTTCAATAAATGGGCAAGTCTTGGCAAGATGACTGCAAGTCCGGGCAAGGTGGTGCAATGTCTGGGCAAGCTTGTTCAATGTCTAGGCAAGTGTTGGCAAGGTGGTGGAAAGTCCAGGCAATGTGGTGCAATGCTCGGGAAAGCTTTTTCCATGTCTGGGAAAGAATGGGCAATGTCCGGGCAAGTGTGGGAAAGTGTTGGCAAGAGCTGGGCAAGCTTGTTCAATGTGTGGGCAAGGTCCGGCAAGTGTGGACAAGGTATGGGCAAGGGGGTGCAAGGTACTGGCAAGTGTTAGCAAGGAATGGGCAAGGTGGTGCAAGGTCCAGGCAAGTGTTGTCAGGCTTGGACAGGTTCCGGGCACGTCCCGGGCAAGTGTTGGCACGTCCAGGCAGGTCTTGGCACGTACAAGACTGGTCCTGGCATGTCCAGGCAAGTCTTGGCACGTACAGGACTGGTCTTGACACGTCGAGGACTGATCCTGGCACATACAGGACCTGCCTGTCATGTCCTGGACTGATTCTGGCTCGTCCTGGCAGGTCCTGGCACGTCCAGGACCAGTCCTATACATGCCAGGACTGCCCAGGACTGGTCCGGGCAGTTCCTGCGCAGTACAAAAACTTCACCTCCGTACAAAAATGAAATTTACCCGTTACATTTGTGATCTAACACTTTAGTTAACTAATATATGTTCCCCCTACATGTTGGGAGGTCCGGCCAGTCGCGGTTCCTCCCGGATCATGAGATATAAGGCTCATAAAATTGATAATTTTTTTCACTAAAAAATTCATACAATATTCTATGGGTGTCCAAAAATTACGAAACTTGGCGTTTGATCATATTTTATCATGCCAAAGATTACTGCAAAAAATCGCGCGGAAATTTGATCTCTAGGTCCCCAAAAAAATTGTCGTCGTTTGGGAAAAAAATGTGTGTGTTCGTGCCAGAAGGGAAAAGGCTCATATTGCTATTATAGGGGGAACCCCAACCCCCCCATGGGCACTATTCAAAGGGGACCCTCTGCCCTTTTGTCTAGTGAACCATGGGGCCCCACCACCATGTGCACCCGCCACCACTGCCACGGTGGCCGACAGCGGTGGTGGGGCCGGCCACCGGCGACTTTTCCGATGGACCCTAAAATGTGTGGGATTTCAAATGGGATGTATGGTGGCACATACTTGGGGGTCCTTATACCCCCGTGGGCGAGATGCTTAGCCAAACTCGCAGCCGTTATAAAGGTGGTAATTGCCTAGGTTGGGGGGTGGTTGGGCAATTGTAAAATTCTCCTAAAATATAACTATTATTAATTATTTAGACATATTTTATAGCCAATATAATTTAAAAATAATATTATAAATGAATTTCATTTATTTTAAAAGAGCTAACCATGGTAGAAAAGAGTTTTACTAAAATCTAAATGAGCTCTACCATGGTTATAAAAAGACTTTTCTTAAAATATAAATAAAATAATATGATATATGAGTATGCAAAATAAAACCTATTGTGGCAATATACAAGTATTCTACACATACCTTCAAAGGAGAATGCTATACAATCAATATAGCTTTAATCAAGCCTCTGAAGTTTTCCCTGGGGTCCTAAGATGAAACTATCACCTGAAAATGTTATAAAAATAGGGTGAGACTAACGTCTCAGTAACCAGTAGTTCTACTCATCATGAGTACTAACATGTGCTCATGAGGCGTCAAGTGGGACCGATCACAAAATATAATATATATAAAATAACATATTATCATAATAAAATCAAATGAATAACCCACCCAAGTTCCTCCCCTCAAACCAACCGAACCGCCTTATTCCCGCCGACCGAACCCATGGGCTAGCGGTAACTACCCCTCGAACAGCTAACCGATCAAGTGATATGGATAGGCCAAAATCCACAGAGCACCTGACCGGACCATGGGTCCATTCCCCCTCGATAAACAGGTGGGGGTGTCGCAGCCCCTCGGTAAACAGGTGGGGCACGTCCCTCGGTAAACTGGTGGGACAAAAGCCATCCAATGAGCTCCATGGAGGCCTTACCACGTGGTAGAAAACACATCTCCATCATCACCCATCCCCAATGCATAATTCTCAAAATAATCATATTAATCAAAATATCAATATCTTAATAAATATCATAAAAGAGTTTTTCTCAAGATAATAACTTTCTTCAAATTCCAATATCAAGATATAATAAGTCTATTTTCTCAACTCAAACTTTCTAAATTAAACTTTGAATCCCACAAGACGATTTTCAGTAAAAATAATCAAATAAGTTTTCTCAATATAATTATATCAATATCAATAAATTTATATATATCAAAACACTCACAAACATCATATTAACACACACAACGAGTAGAACGCGATTACCTTCTTTAGGAATAGGAAAAGAACTGAGAGATGACTAAAAAGAGAAGAGCCGACTCAATAATCATGTTTGAAGAATAACTCAGGGTCTTAGCTCTATTTATAAAGCCATAATAATAATTTAAAATTCAAATTCATATCTTATCTTTATTAAAATCTTATCAGATATAGTAATTTAGAATTTAAACTATATTTTTAAAATAAGATTGCATATCTAAATCTGAATCCAAATTTAATAAAATTTTAACTAATAGTAACATTCAAATCATAAGATTCTAAATAAGATAAAAATAGGATAATCTATATATTATATCATATTTTATTAAAATAATAAAAATACTAAACTATAATAATTTAATTAGATAATATTTTTAAATTATTGATAAATAATATTTTAAATTTTACTTAAATATAAGGATAAAAATTTGGGATGTTACAATTCTCCCCTCCTTTTAGGAATTTTGTCCCCAAAATTCAGTTTACTTTATAAAGCTTCCTTATTTCATTTTCTAATAGTTTCTCAAATTTTAAATCATTTCTCCCCTCCAAAGGATGTAACCCACCAAAATAGTTAAGTACTATAATATAGACAATTTATAAACTAACAGGGAAAGACATGTGTGAATAATGTATATTGCCACTACTATGTAATGCAACATACAAGAGGATGTCGCCATATCAATTCAAAGTATTAATTATAAAATATGCACCATAACTTTATGAGAATTTTAAAAAAAATTTAAATGATTGCTTTAAACTATATTCCAAACATTTAATAACTTACAAAATAATTTAAAAAGTTCCCAAAAATGTTAAAATATTCAAATCCCATAAATAATTAAAATGGTACGTAAACTAATTTGGTAATCAAATATTCCAAAAAAAAATTTATAAAGTATTTATGGAATAAAATATAATTAAACTAAATAAAATAATTAAATCTTTTATCGGGCAATTTTTTAGTAATTTGATAAAATGGTTCAAAATAAAACAGAGTAACATTTATTTTTAATTTTTGGGTCACAACAAAAGTTACAAAGATTTGAAATTTAATGAATTTTGGTCATCTATAAAGAAAACTTAAACAAAATCCCAAAATATTTTTTTTTAAATTTAACATATTTAATGGCCCGAAAATAAAGCACAAAGACCGTCCATCGTGGGCTCGCATGAGGGCAGGGGTGGCACGTGCCCCCAGGGAAAGCATAGCCATAATACTTCCCCCTCCTTTCTTTTTCACCCACCCCTGGAATCGAACCCCGACGTAAGGCTTTGATACCAAATTGTAAAATTCTCCTAAAATATAACTATTATTAATTATTTAGACATATTTTATAGCCAATATAATTTAAAAATAATATTATAAATGAATTTCATTTATTTTAAAAGAGCTAACCATGGTAGAAAAGAGTTTTACTAAAATCTAAATGAGCTCTACCATGGTTATAAAAAGACTTTTCTTAAAATATAAATAAAATAATATGATATATGAGTATGCAAAATAAAACCTATTGTGGCAATATACAAGTATTCTACACATACCTTCAAAGGAGAATGCTATACAATCAATATAGCTTTAATCAAGCCTCTGAAGTTTTCCCTGGGGTCCTAAGATGAAACTATCACCTGAAAATGTTATAAAAATAGGGTGAGACTAACGTCTCAGTAACCAGTAGTTCTACTCATCATGAGTACTAACATGTGCTCATGAGGCGTCAAGTGGGACCGATCACAAAATATAATATATATAAAATAACATATTATCATAATAAAATCAAATGAATAACCCATCCAAGTTCCTCCCCTCAAACCAACCGAACCGCCTTATTCCCGCCGACCGAACCCATGGGCTAGCGGTAACTACCCCTCGAACAGCTAACCGATCAAGTGATATGGATAGGCCAAAATCCACAGAGCACCTGACCGGACCATGGGTCCATTCCCCCTCGATAAACAGGTGGGGGTGTCGCAGCCCCTCGGTAAACAGGTGGGGCACGTCCCTCGGTAAACTGGTGGGACAAAAGCCATCCAATGAGCTCCATGGAGGCCTTACCACGTGGTAGAAAACACATCTCCATCATCACCCATCCCCAATGCATAATTCTCAAAATAATCATATTAATCAAAATATCAATATCTTAATAAATATCATAAAAGAGTTTTTCTCAAGATAATAACTTTCTTCAAATTCCAATATCAAGATATAATAAGTCTATTTTCTCAACTCAAACTTTCTAAATTAAACTTTGAATCCCACAAGACGATTTTCAGTAAAAATAATCAAATAAGTTTTCTCAATATAATTATATCAATATCAATAAATTTATATATATCAAAACACTCACAAACATCATATTAACACACACAACGAGTAGAACGCGATTACCTTCTTTAGGAATAGGAAAAGAACTGAGAGATGACTAAAAAGAGAAGAGCCGACTCAATAATCATGTTTGAAGAATAACTCAGGGTCTTAGCTCTATTTATAAAGCCATAATAATAATTTAAAATTCAAATTCATATCTTATCTTTATTAAAATCTTATCAGATATAGTAATTTAGAATTTAAACTATATTTTTAAAATAAGATTGCATATCTAAATCTGAATCCAAATTTAATAAAATTTTAACTAATAGTAACATTCAAATCATAAGATTCTAAATAAGATAAAAATAGGATAATCTATATATTATATCATATTTTATTAAAATAATAAAAATACTAAACTATAATAATTTAATTAGATAATATTTTTAAATTATTGATAAATAATATTTTAAATTTTACTTAAATATAAGGATAAAAATTTGGGATGTTACAATTCTCCCCTCCTTTTAGGAATTTTGTCCCCAAAATTCAGTTTACTTTATAAAGCTTCCTTATTTCATTTTCTAATAGTTTCTCAAATTTTAAATCATTTCTCCCCTCCAAAGGATGTAACCCACCAAAATAGTTAAGTACTATAATATAGACAATTTATAAACTAACAGGGAAAGACATGTGTGAATAATGTATATTGCCACTACTATGTAATGCAACATACAAGAGGATGTCGCCATATCAATTCAAAGTATTAATTATAAAATATGCACCATAACTTTATGAGAATTTTAAAAAAAATTTAAATGATTGCTTTAAACTATATTCCAAACATTTAATAACTTACAAAATAATTTAAAAAGTTCCCAAAAATGTTAAAATATTCAAATCCCATAAATAATTAAAATGGTACGTAAACTAATTTGGTAATCAAATATTCCAAAAAAAAATTTATAAAGTATTTATGGAATAAAATATAATTAAACTAAATAAAATAATTAAATCTTTTATCGGGCAATTTTTTAGTAATTTGATAAAATGGTTCAAAATAAAACAGAGTAACATTTATTTTTAATTTTTGGGTCACAACAAAAGTTACAAAGATTTGAAATTTAATGAATTTTGGTCATCTATAAAGAAAACTTAAACAAAATCCCAAAATATTTTTTTTTAAATTTAACATATTTAATGGCCCGAAAATAAAGCACAAAGACCGTCCATCGTGGGCTCGCATGAGGGCAGGGGTGGCACGTGCCCCCAGGGAAAGCATAGCCATAATACTTCCCCCTCCTTTCTTTTTCACCCACCCCTGGAATCGAACCCCGACGTAAGGCTTTGATACCAAATTGTAAAATTCTCCTAAAATATAACTATTATTAATTATTTAGACATATTTTATAGCCAATATAATTTAAAAATAATATTATAAATGAATTTCATTTATTTTAAAAGAGCTAACCATGGTAGAAAAGAGTTTTACTAAAATCTAAATGAGCTCTACCATGGTTATAAAAAGACTTTTCTTAAAATATAAATAAAATAATATGATATATGAGTATGCAAAATAAAACCTATTGTGGCAATATACAAGTATTCTACACATACCTTCAAAGGAGAATGCTATACAATCAATATAGCTTTAATCAAGCCTCTGAAGTTTTCCCTGGGGTCCTAAGATGAAACTATCACCTGAAAATGTTATAAAAATAGGGTGAGACTAACGTCTCAGTAACCAGTAGTTCTACTCATCATGAGTACTAACATGTGCTCATGAGGCGTCAAGTGGGACCGATCACAAAATATAATATATATAAAATAACATATTATCATAATAAAATCAAATGAATAACCCATCCAAGTTCCTCCCCTCAAACCAACCGAACCGCCTTATTCCCGCCGACCGAACCCATGGGCTAGCGGTAACTACCCCTCGAACAGCTAACCGATCAAGTGATATGGATAGGCCAAAATCCACAGAGCACCTGACCGGACCATGGGTCCATTCCCCCTCGATAAACAGGTGGGGGTGTCGCAGCCCCTCGGTAAACAGGTGGGGCACGTCCCTCGGTAAACTGGTGGGACAAAAGCCATCCAATGAGCTCCATGGAGGCCTTACCACGTGGTAGAAAACACATCTCCATCATCACCCATCCCCAATGCATAATTCTCAAAATAATCATATTAATCAAAATATCAATATCTTAATAAATATCATAAAAGAGTTTTTCTCAAGATAATAACTTTCTTCAAATTCCAATATCAAGATATAATAAGTCTATTTTCTCAACTCAAACTTTCTAAATTAAACTTTGAATCCCACAAGACGATTTTCAGTAAAAATAATCAAATAAGTTTTCTCAATATAATTATATCAATATCAATAAATTTATATATATCAAAACACTCACAAACATCATATTAACACACACAACGAGTAGAACGCGATTACCTTCTTTAGGAATAGGAAAAGAACTGAGAGATGACTAAAAAGAGAAGAGCCGACTCAATAATCATGTTTGAAGAATAACTCAGGGTCTTAGCTCTATTTATAAAGCCATAATAATAATTTAAAATTCAAATTCATATCTTATCTTTATTAAAATCTTATCAGATATAGTAATTTAGAATTTAAACTATATTTTTAAAATAAGATTGCATATCTAAATCTGAATCCAAATTTAATAAAATTTTAACTAATAGTAACATTCAAATCATAAGATTCTAAATAAGATAAAAATAGGATAATCTATATATTATATCATATTTTATTAAAATAATAAAAATACTAAACTATAATAATTTAATTAGATAATATTTTTAAATTATTGATAAATAATATTTTAAATTTTACTTAAATATAAGGATAAAAATTTGGGATGTTACAATTCTCCCCTCCTTTTAGGAATTTTGTCCCCAAAATTCAGTTTACTTTATAAAGCTTCCTTATTTCATTTTCTAATAGTTTCTCAAATTTTAAATCATTTCTCCCCTCCAAAGGATGTAACCCACCAAAATAGTTAAGTACTATAATATAGACAATTTATAAACTAACAGGGAAAGACATGTGTGAATAATGTATATTGCCACTACTATGTAATGCAACATACAAGAGGATGTCGCCATATCAATTCAAAGTATTAATTATAAAATATGCACCATAACTTTATGAGAATTTTAAAAAAAATTTAAATGATTGCTTTAAACTATATTCCAAACATTTAATAACTTACAAAATAATTTAAAAAGTTCCCAAAAATGTTAAAATATTCAAATCCCATAAATAATTAAAATGGTACGTAAACTAATTTGGTAATCAAATATTCCAAAAAAAAATTTATAAAGTATTTATGGAATAAAATATAATTAAACTAAATAAAATAATTAAATCTTTTATCGGGCAATTTTTTAGTAATTTGATAAAATGGTTCAAAATAAAACAGAGTAACATTTATTTTTAATTTTTGGGTCACAACAAAAGTTACAAAGATTTGAAATTTAATGAATTTTGGTCATCTATAAAGAAAACTTAAACAAAATCCCAAAATATTTTTTTTTAAATTTAACATATTTAATGGCCCGAAAATAAAGCACAAAGACCGTCCATCGTGGGCTCGCATGAGGGCAGGGGTGGCACGTGCCCCCAGGGAAAGCATAGCCATAATACTTCCCCCTCCTTTCTTTTTCACCCACCCCTGGAATCGAACCCCGACGTAAGGCTTTGATACCAAATTGTAAAATTCTCCTAAAATATAACTATTATTAATTATTTAGACATATTTTATAGCCAATATAATTTAAAAATAATATTATAAATGAATTTCATTTATTTTAAAAGAGCTAACCATGGTAGAAAAGAGTTTTACTAAAATCTAAATGAGCTCTACCATGGTTATAAAAAGACTTTTCTTAAAATATAAATAAAATAATATGATATATGAGTATGCAAAATAAAACCTATTGTGGCAATATACAAGTATTCTACACATACCTTCAAAGGAGAATGCTATACAATCAATATAGCTTTAATCAAGCCTCTGAAGTTTTCCCTGGGGTCCTAAGATGAAACTATCACCTGAAAATGTTATAAAAATAGGGTGAGACTAACGTCTCAGTAACCAGTAGTTCTACTCATCATGAGTACTAACATGTGCTCATGAGGCGTCAAGTGGGACCGATCACAAAATATAATATATATAAAATAACATATTATCATAATAAAATCAAATGAATAACCCATCCAAGTTCCTCCCCTCAAACCAACCGAACCGCCTTATTCCCGCCGACCGAACCCATGGGCTAGCGGTAACTACCCCTCGAACAGCTAACCGATCAAGTGATATGGATAGGCCAAAATCCACAGAGCACCTGACCGGACCATGGGTCCATTCCCCCTCGATAAACAGGTGGGGGTGTCGCAGCCCCTCGGTAAACAGGTGGGGCACGTCCCTCGGTAAACTGGTGGGACAAAAGCCATCCAATGAGCTCCATGGAGGCCTTACCACGTGGTAGAAAACACATCTCCATCATCACCCATCCCCAATGCATAATTCTCAAAATAATCATATTAATCAAAATATCAATATCTTAATAAATATCATAAAAGAGTTTTTCTCAAGATAATAACTTTCTTCAAATTCCAATATCAAGATATAATAAGTCTATTTTCTCAACTCAAACTTTCTAAATTAAACTTTGAATCCCACAAGACGATTTTCAGTAAAAATAATCAAATAAGTTTTCTCAATATAATTATATCAATATCAATAAATTTATATATATCAAAACACTCACAAACATCATATTAACACACACAACGAGTAGAACGCGATTACCTTCTTTAGGAATAGGAAAAGAACTGAGAGATGACTAAAAAGAGAAGAGCCGACTCAATAATCATGTTTGAAGAATAACTCAGGGTCTTAGCTCTATTTATAAAGCCATAATAATAATTTAAAATTCAAATTCATATCTTATCTTTATTAAAATCTTATCAGATATAGTAATTTAGAATTTAAACTATATTTTTAAAATAAGATTGCATATCTAAATCTGAATCCAAATTTAATAAAATTTTAACTAATAGTAACATTCAAATCATAAGATTCTAAATAAGATAAAAATAGGATAATCTATATATTATATCATATTTTATTAAAATAATAAAAATACTAAACTATAATAATTTAATTAGATAATATTTTTAAATTATTGATAAATAATATTTTAAATTTTACTTAAATATAAGGATAAAAATTTGGGATGTTGCAATTCTCCCCTCCTTTTAGGAATTTTGTCCCCAAAATTCAGTTTACTTTATAAAGCTTCCTTATTTCATTTTCTAATAGTTTCTCAAATTTTAAATCATTTCTCCCCTCCAAAGGATGTAACCCACCAAAATAGTTAAGTACTATAATATAGACAATTTATAAACTAACAGGGAAAGACATGTGTGAATAATGTATATTGCCACTACTATGTAATGCAACATACAAGAGGATGTCGCCATATCAATTCAAAGTATTAATTATAAAATATGCACCATAACTTTATGAGAATTTTAAAAAAAATTTAAATGATTGCTTTAAACTATATTCCAAACATTTAATAACTTACAAAATAATTTAAAAAGTTCCCAAAAATGTTAAAATATTCAAATCCCATAAATAATTAAAATGGTACGTAAACTAATTTGGTAATCAAATATTCCAAAAAAAAATTTATAAAGTATTTATGGAATAAAATATAATTAAACTAAATAAAATAATTAAATCTTTTATCGGGCAATTTTTTAGTAATTTGATAAAATGGTTCAAAATAAAACAGAGTAACATTTATTTTTAATTTTTGGGTCACAACAAAAGTTACAAAGATTTGAAATTTAATGAATTTTGGTCATCTATAAAGAAAACTTAAACAAAATCCCAAAATATTTTTTTTTAAATTTAACATATTTAATGGCCCGAAAATAAAGCACAAAGACCGTCCATCGTGGGCTCGCATGAGGGCAGGGGTGGCACGTGCCCCCAGGGAAAGCATAGCCATAATACTTCCCCCTCCTTTCTTTTTCACCCACCCCTGGAATCGAACCCCGACGTAAGGCTTTGATACCAAATTGTAAAATTCTCCTAAAATATAACTATTATTAATTATTTAGACATATTTTATAGCCAATATAATTTAAAAATAATATTATAAATGAATTTCATTTATTTTAAAAGAGCTAACCATGGTAGAAAAGAGTTTTACTAAAATCTAAATGAGCTCTACCATGGTTATAAAAAGACTTTTCTTAAAATATAAATAAAATAATATGATATATGAGTATGCAAAATAAAACCTATTGTGGCAATATACAAGTATTCTACACATACCTTCAAAGGAGAATGCTATACAATCAATATAGCTTTAATCAAGCCTCTGAAGTTTTCCCTGGGGTCCTAAGATGAAACTATCACCTGAAAATGTTATAAAAATAGGGTGAGACTAACGTCTCAGTAACCAGTAGTTCTACTCATCATGAGTACTAACATGTGCTCATGAGGCGTCAAGTGGGACCGATCACAAAATATAATATATATAAAATAACATATTATCATAATAAAATCAAATGAATAACCCATCCAAGTTCCTCCCCTCAAACCAACCGAACCGCCTTATTCCCGCCGACCGAACCCATGGGCTAGCGGTAACTACCCCTCGAACAGCTAACCGATCAAGTGATATGGATAGGCCAAAATCCACAGAGCACCTGACCGGACCATGGGTCCATTCCCCCTCGATAAACAGGTGGGGGTGTCGCAGCCCCTCGGTAAACAGGTGGGGCACGTCCCTCGGTAAACTGGTGGGACAAAAGCCATCCAATGAGCTCCATGGAGGCCTTACCACGTGGTAGAAAACACATCTCCATCATCACCCATCCCCAATGCATAATTCTCAAAATAATCATATTAATCAAAATATCAATATCTTAATAAATATCATAAAAGAGTTTTTCTCAAGATAATAACTTTCTTCAAATTCCAATATCAAGATATAATAAGTCTATTTTCTCAACTCAAACTTTCTAAATTAAACTTTGAATCCCACAAGACGATTTTCAGTAAAAATAATCAAATAAGTTTTCTCAATATAATTATATCAATATCAATAAATTTATATATATCAAAACACTCACAAACATCATATTAACACACACAACGAGTAGAACGCGATTACCTTCTTTAGGAATAGGAAAAGAACTGAGAGATGACTAAAAAGAGAAGAGCCGACTCAATAATCATGTTTGAAGAATAACTCAGGGTCTTAGCTCTATTTATAAAGCCATAATAATAATTTAAAATTCAAATTCATATCTTATCTTTATTAAAATCTTATCAGATATAGTAATTTAGAATTTAAACTATATTTTTAAAATAAGATTGCATATCTAAATCTGAATCCAAATTTAATAAAATTTTAACTAATAGTAACATTCAAATCATAAGATTCTAAATAAGATAAAAATAGGATAATCTATATATTATATCATATTTTATTAAAATAATAAAAATACTAAACTATAATAATTTAATTAGATAATATTTTTAAATTATTGATAAATAATATTTTAAATTTTACTTAAATATAAGGATAAAAATTTGGGATGTTGCAATTCTCCCCTCCTTTTAGGAATTTTGTCCCCAAAATTCAGTTTACTTTATAAAGCTTCCTTATTTCATTTTCTAATAGTTTCTCAAATTTTAAATCATTTCTCCCCTCCAAAGGATGTAACCCACCAAAATAGTTAAGTACTATAATATAGACAATTTATAAACTAACAGGGAAAGACATGTGTGAATAATGTATATTGCCACTACTATGTAATGCAACATACAAGAGGATGTCGCCATATCAATTCAAAGTATTAATTATAAAATATGCACCATAACTTTATGAGAATTTTAAAAAAAATTTAAATGATTGCTTTAAACTATATTCCAAACATTTAATAACTTACAAAATAATTTAAAAAGTTCCCAAAAATGTTAAAATATTCAAATCCCATAAATAATTAAAATGGTACGTAAACTAATTTGGTAATCAAATATTCCAAAAAAAAATTTATAAAGTATTTATGGAATAAAATATAATTAAACTAAATAAAATAATTAAATCTTTTATCGGGCAATTTTTTAGTAATTTGATAAAATGGTTCAAAATAAAACAGAGTAACATTTATTTTTAATTTTTGGGTCACAACAAAAGTTACAAAGATTTGAAATTTAATGAATTTTGGTCATCTATAAAGAAAACTTAAACAAAATCCCAAAATATTTTTTTTTAAATTTAACATATTTAATGGCCCGAAAATAAAGCACAAAGACCGTCCATCGTGGGCTCGCATGAGGGCAGGGGTGGCACGTGCCCCCAGGGAAAGCATAGCCATAATACTTCCCCCTCCTTTCTTTTTCACCCACCCCTGGAATCGAACCCCGACGTAAGGCTTTGATACCAAATTGTAAAATTCTCCTAAAATATAACTATTATTAATTATTTAGACATATTTTATAGCCAATATAATTTAAAAATAATATTATAAATGAATTTCATTTATTTTAAAAGAGCTAACCATGGTAGAAAAGAGTTTTACTAAAATCTAAATGAGCTCTACCATGGTTATAAAAAGACTTTTCTTAAAATATAAATAAAATAATATGATATATGAGTATGCAAAATAAAACCTATTGTGGCAATATACAAGTATTCTACACATACCTTCAAAGGAGAATGCTATACAATCAATATAGCTTTAATCAAGCCTCTGAAGTTTTCCCTGGGGTCCTAAGATGAAACTATCACCTGAAAATGTTATAAAAATAGGGTGAGACTAACGTCTCAGTAACCAGTAGTTCTACTCATCATGAGTACTAACATGTGCTCATGAGGCGTCAAGTGGGACCGATCACAAAATATAATATATATAAAATAACATATTATCATAATAAAATCAAATGAATAACCCATCCAAGTTCCTCCCCTCAAACCAACCGAACCGCCTTATTCCCGCCGACCGAACCCATGGGCTAGCGGTAACTACCCCTCGAACAGCTAACCGATCAAGTGATATGGATAGGCCAAAATCCACAGAGCACCTGACCGGACCATGGGTCCATTCCCCCTCGATAAACAGGTGGGGGTGTCGCAGCCCCTCGGTAAACAGGTGGGGCACGTCCCTCGGTAAACTGGTGGGACAAAAGCCATCCAATGAGCTCCATGGAGGCCTTACCACGTGGTAGAAAACACATCTCCATCATCACCCATCCCCAATGCATAATTCTCAAAATAATCATATTAATCAAAATATCAATATCTTAATAAATATCATAAAAGAGTTTTTCTCAAGATAATAACTTTCTTCAAATTCCAATATCAAGATATAATAAGTCTATTTTCTCAACTCAAACTTTCTAAATTAAACTTTGAATCCCACAAGACGATTTTCAGTAAAAATAATCAAATAAGTTTTCTCAATATAATTATATCAATATCAATAAATTTATATATATCAAAACACTCACAAACATCATATTAACACACACAACGAGTAGAACGCGATTACCTTCTTTAGGAATAGGAAAAGAACTGAGAGATGACTAAAAAGAGAAGAGCCGACTCAATAATCATGTTTGAAGAATAACTCAGGGTCTTAGCTCTATTTATAAAGCCATAATAATAATTTAAAATTCAAATTCATATCTTATCTTTATTAAAATCTTATCAGATATAGTAATTTAGAATTTAAACTATATTTTTAAAATAAGATTGCATATCTAAATCTGAATCCAAATTTAATAAAATTTTAACTAATAGTAACATTCAAATCATAAGATTCTAAATAAGATAAAAATAGGATAATCTATATATTATATCATATTTTATTAAAATAATAAAAATACTAAACTATAATAATTTAATTAGATAATATTTTTAAATTATTGATAAATAATATTTTAAATTTTACTTAAATATAAGGATAAAAATTTGGGATGTTACAATTCTCCCCTCCTTTTAGGAATTTTGTCCCCAAAATTCAGTTTACTTTATAAAGCTTCCTTATTTCATTTTCTAATAGTTTCTCAAATTTTAAATCATTTCTCCCCTCCAAAGGATGTAACCCACCAAAATAGTTAAGTACTATAATATAGACAATTTATAAACTAACAGGGAAAGACATGTGTGAATAATGTATATTGCCACTACTATGTAATGCAACATACAAGAGGATGTCGCCATATCAATTCAAAGTATTAATTATAAAATATGCACCATAACTTTATGAGAATTTTAAAAAAAATTTAAATGATTGCTTTAAACTATATTCCAAACATTTAATAACTTACAAAATAATTTAAAAAGTTCCCAAAAATGTTAAAATATTCAAATCCCATAAATAATTAAAATGGTACGTAAACTAATTTGGTAATCAAATATTCCAAAAAAAAATTTATAAAGTATTTATGGAATAAAATATAATTAAACTAAATAAAATAATTAAATCTTTTATCGGGCAATTTTTTAGTAATTTGATAAAATGGTTCAAAATAAAACAGAGTAACATTTATTTTTAATTTTTGGGTCACAACAAAAGTTACAAAGATTTGAAATTTAATGAATTTTGGTCATCTATAAAGAAAACTTAAACAAAATCCCAAAATATTTTTTTTTAAATTTAACATATTTAATGGCCCGAAAATAAAGCACAAAGACCGTCCATCGTGGGCTCGCATGAGGGCAGGGGTGGCACGTGCCCCCAGGGAAAGCATAGCCATAATACTTCCCCCTCCTTTCTTTTTCACCCACCCCTGGAATCGAACCCCGACGTAAGGCTTTGATACCAAATTGTAAAATTCTCCTAAAATATAACTATTATTAATTATTTAGACATATTTTATAGCCAATATAATTTAAAAATAATATTATAAATGAATTTCATTTATTTTAAAAGAGCTAACCATGGTAGAAAAGAGTTTTACTAAAATCTAAATGAGCTCTACCATGGTTATAAAAAGACTTTTCTTAAAATATAAATAAAATAATATGATATATGAGTATGCAAAATAAAACCTATTGTGGCAATATACAAGTATTCTACACATACCTTCAAAGGAGAATGCTATACAATCAATATAGCTTTAATCAAGCCTCTGAAGTTTTCCCTGGGGTCCTAAGATGAAACTATCACCTGAAAATGTTATAAAAATAGGGTGAGACTAACGTCTCAGTAACCAGTAGTTCTACTCATCATGAGTACTAACATGTGCTCATGAGGCGTCAAGTGGGACCGATCACAAAATATAATATATATAAAATAACATATTATCATAATAAAATCAAATGAATAACCCACCCAAGTTCCTCCCCTCAAACCAACCGAACCGCCTTATTCCCGCCGACCGAACCCATGGGCTAGCGGTAACTACCCCTCGAACAGCTAACCGATCAAGTGATATGGATAGGCCAAAATCCACAGAGCACCTGACCGGACCATGGGTCCATTCCCCCTCGATAAACAGGTGGGGGTGTCGCAGCCCCTCGGTAAACAGGTGGGGCACGTCCCTCGGTAAACTGGTGGGACAAAAGCCATCCAATGAGCTCCATGGAGGCCTTACCACGTGGTAGAAAACACATCTCCATCATCACCCATCCCCAATGCATAATTCTCAAAATAATCATATTAATCAAAATATCAATATCTTAATAAATATCATAAAAGAGTTTTTCTCAAGATAATAACTTTCTTCAAATTCCAATATCAAGATATAATAAGTCTATTTTCTCAACTCAAACTTTCTAAATTAAACTTTGAATCCCACAAGACGATTTTCAGTAAAAATAATCAAATAAGTTTTCTCAATATAATTATATCAATATCAATAAATTTATATATATCAAAACACTCACAAACATCATATTAACACACACAACGAGTAGAACGCGATTACCTTCTTTAGGAATAGGAAAAGAACTGAGAGATGACTAAAAAGAGAAGAGCCGACTCAATAATCATGTTTGAAGAATAACTCAGGGTCTTAGCTCTATTTATAAAGCCATAATAATAATTTAAAATTCAAATTCATATCTTATCTTTATTAAAATCTTATCAGATATAGTAATTTAGAATTTAAACTATATTTTTAAAATAAGATTGCATATCTAAATCTGAATCCAAATTTAATAAAATTTTAACTAATAGTAACATTCAAATCATAAGATTCTAAATAAGATAAAAATAGGATAATCTATATATTATATCATATTTTATTAAAATAATAAAAATACTAAACTATAATAATTTAATTAGATAATATTTTTAAATTATTGATAAATAATATTTTAAATTTTACTTAAATATAAGGATAAAAATTTGGGATGTTGCAATTCTCCCCTCCTTTTAGGAATTTTGTCCCCAAAATTCAGTTTACTTTATAAAGCTTCCTTATTTCATTTTCTAATAGTTTCTCAAATTTTAAATCATTTCTCCCCTCCAAAGGATGTAACCCACCAAAATAGTTAAGTACTATAATATAGACAATTTATAAACTAACAGGGAAAGACATGTGTGAATAATGTATATTGCCACTACTATGTAATGCAACATACAAGAGGATGTCGCCATATCAATTCAAAGTATTAATTATAAAATATGCACCATAACTTTATGAGAATTTTAAAAAAAATTTAAATGATTGCTTTAAACTATATTCCAAACATTTAATAACTTACAAAATAATTTAAAAAGTTCCCAAAAATGTTAAAATATTCAAATCCCATAAATAATTAAAATGGTACGTAAACTAATTTGGTAATCAAATATTCCAAAAAAAAATTTATAAAGTATTTATGGAATAAAATATAATTAAACTAAATAAAATAATTAAATCTTTTATCGGGCAATTTTTTAGTAATTTGATAAAATGGTTCAAAATAAAACAGAGTAACATTTATTTTTAATTTTTGGGTCACAACAAAAGTTACAAAGATTTGAAATTTAATGAATTTTGGTCATCTATAAAGAAAACTTAAACAAAATCCCAAAATATTTTTTTTTAAATTTAACATATTTAATGGCCCGAAAATAAAGCACAAAGACCGTCCATCGTGGGCTCGCATGAGGGCAGGGGTGGCACGTGCCCCCAGGGAAAGCATAGCCATAATACTTCCCCCTCCTTTCTTTTTCACCCACCCCTGGAATCGAACCCCGACGTAAGGCTTTGATACCAAATTGTAAAATTCTCCTAAAATATAACTATTATTAATTATTTAGACATATTTTATAGCCAATATAATTTAAAAATAATATTATAAATGAATTTCATTTATTTTAAAAGAGCTAACCATGGTAGAAAAGAGTTTTACTAAAATCTAAATGAGCTCTACCATGGTTATAAAAAGACTTTTCTTAAAATATAAATAAAATAATATGATATATGAGTATGCAAAATAAAACCTATTGTGGCAATATACAAGTATTCTACACATACCTTCAAAGGAGAATGCTATACAATCAATATAGCTTTAATCAAGCCTCTGAAGTTTTCCCTGGGGTCCTAAGATGAAACTATCACCTGAAAATGTTATAAAAATAGGGTGAGACTAACGTCTCAGTAACCAGTAGTTCTACTCATCATGAGTACTAACATGTGCTCATGAGGCGTCAAGTGGGACCGATCACAAAATATAATATATATAAAATAACATATTATCATAATAAAATCAAATGAATAACCCATCCAAGTTCCTCCCCTCAAACCAACCGAACCGCCTTATTCCCGCCGACCGAACCCATGGGCTAGCGGTAACTACCCCTCGAACAGCTAACCGATCAAGTGATATGGATAGGCCAAAATCCACAGAGCACCTGACCGGACCATGGGTCCATTCCCCCTCGATAAACAGGTGGGGGTGTCGCAGCCCCTCGGTAAACAGGTGGGGCACGTCCCTCGGTAAACTGGTGGGACAAAAGCCATCCAATGAGCTCCATGGAGGCCTTACCACGTGGTAGAAAACACATCTCCATCATCACCCATCCCCAATGCATAATTCTCAAAATAATCATATTAATCAAAATATCAATATCTTAATAAATATCATAAAAGAGTTTTTCTCAAGATAATAACTTTCTTCAAATTCCAATATCAAGATATAATAAGTCTATTTTCTCAACTCAAACTTTCTAAATTAAACTTTGAATCCCACAAGACGATTTTCAGTAAAAATAATCAAATAAGTTTTCTCAATATAATTATATCAATATCAATAAATTTATATATATCAAAACACTCACAAACATCATATTAACACACACAACGAGTAGAACGCGATTACCTTCTTTAGGAATAGGAAAAGAACTGAGAGATGACTAAAAAGAGAAGAGCCGACTCAATAATCATGTTTGAAGAATAACTCAGGGTCTTAGCTCTATTTATAAAGCCATAATAATAATTTAAAATTCAAATTCATATCTTATCTTTATTAAAATCTTATCAGATATAGTAATTTAGAATTTAAACTATATTTTTAAAATAAGATTGCATATCTAAATCTGAATCCAAATTTAATAAAATTTTAACTAATAGTAACATTCAAATCATAAGATTCTAAATAAGATAAAAATAGGATAATCTATATATTATATCATATTTTATTAAAATAATAAAAATACTAAACTATAATAATTTAATTAGATAATATTTTTAAATTATTGATAAATAATATTTTAAATTTTACTTAAATATAAGGATAAAAATTTGGGATGTTACAGCTATCGCTCATGTGAGGCAATCGTCGCCTCGTTGTTGAACATGGAAAGGCCTCCGTTCTTGACTTTTTATCCCTGGTTGCTTTCTAAGCTTGGGCGTGGTGGGATAATTGACCTTGGGCGGACTGTGCGATGCACGTTTGGTACTCGTCCCCATACGTCTCCTTTGACTTCACCCACATGGTCCGTTTGATCATGGCTTTGGGTTCCAATCGAGCTTCCACCAAGCATATTCCAGTCGCGTCTAAACCTTTCTGTAAAACTTAGTCGCGACCAAACTACTTTCTTGTCACGACCAAAGTGGTCAACCCTTAACTCTGCAACCTTTAACCTTTACATTTCCCCAAAATGGCCATTATACCCCTTGAGACTTTCCCATATTTACACATAGGTCCCTATACCTTTGCTTACTTGCAGTTTAGTCCCCGAAAACCCTCCGTATATTTCTGGGACTTTTGCTCAAAAGGGGTTTGGTAGCCTCTCAATCTTAGGCTATTTTCTACGTCTCTAGACCTGAAAATTGGGATGTTATATTTCTCCTCCCCTTTAAATAAATTTTGTCCTCAAAATTTAATTAGTACCATAGCCAAATTATTTCAATATCTGGCAGAGCACTTCATCATAAAACTTTACATCTCTTTTACACTATGCTTTTCTTTTCTCTGAATCAACTCAGTCAGAGTTGAAATCTACTTCTTTCTATTCATCTATATACTTTCCCTCTTATGGACAACTTACTGCACTCATAGGTAGTGCCCATTTCTTTCATATCTTACCCCTCAGAATTTTGGTGTAATTTTGGGGTCTACCTTATCTTACTTTATCTCACTATTTTACTTTTCTTTACCTTGTCCATCTATACCAAACTTCTGTGGCACTTGGACCAGAAAATTACTCATTCTTAGGCTACTCTTGCCTAAACATCTTTCTGGGTTAGGGCTAGGTTACCCTTCATATGGCTCTAAGCCTTAGCATTCTCTATCTCATAGAACTACTGTGTTCTATCTTTTCTCTAGACCCTCTTCTATGGGTCTCTTTAGCTTTTAATCTCTTTATCCTCATCTAGAGGATTTACTAATCATACTTCTCTGTTCTCAGAACATATAGGGTTCTCTTCTCTGTTTATCAGGCATATTTCTACAAATCTTTGAATTTCAGCACTCAGGTCTTAGCTTGGACTCCGTCTTTGTTTAAAGGAAAACTAAGTTTAGTCTGTATATAATATAGGCTATATGAGGAAAACTATTATAAATAATTTTTCTGGATAAGTTTATCAACTAGTGAAGCTCCTTTACCTTAACTTCGTCTTTGGCATTCATCTTCTCACAGAGATACTACACTGTACTCATATCTTTATGGCTCATTACTTTCCTCAGGCTAGGTCTAACTGCGATCAACTGTTAGCCTCTTCAAAATCTAACTGCGACCCTGGAGCCATGCTAGGATCTAACTATGACTCTCCAGAATCTAACTGCAATTCTGTTGTACTGTATCATTATCTCTGAAAGATCTTAAACCAACAGACTAAGTTATAAGGTTAACTGCTTCCACTTGTTGATAACTCAATAAATAAAAATTTTAAAAGCCTCATATTATTTACCAAGACTTTACTTACTTTTTCTCTTACTCAGGAGTTCCTTCTCATCTTTCTTACTTTACTGTGGTTTACCATTTCTGGTCTAACCACCTGCCATTGCATTCTGCTGCTATGGCCTCATCATAACTTCTCATTTCAATCTATGCTCTAACTGCGAGCCATTTGAACTATGCTCTAACTGCTAGCAATTTGTATCAGATCCAACTCTTATCTGAAAAGTGATCTATACTTATCTGAATCTAGCTCTATCTGAGAGCTATCTATTTCAGATTCAACTCTTATCTTAAGAGTGATCTGGAAATAATCTCTTTACTGCCCTTTTTGTATACCATTCATTTCAATAGGAATGGCCCTGAGTACTGCATTCACAAGTCTGTAAAAATACCTGAGTAACCTCAATCATAACTTATTGTCCCATTAACTGAGACTATCATCCTTAATACATTCCTTATTGCATGTCATATGGTAGCTACATAACTTTCTCATCTCATATATACTCTACCTTGCATGTCCTACAAAAGAGGAGTATTCATTCATCATAGCATACTCTAACATACCTATCATCATATGACAATTGCAAGGAGATGCAACTATCCATCATAACTTATGTCAACATAAGCCGTATCATCATCATAATTTGCTCAACCATCCATTGCACATTGCAATAAACTAAGTAAACCTCAAAACATCATTTCCTTTATCACATTATCTATCAGATCCTGATCATTCATTCAGGAACCTAAAATATCTATCTCACTTAAGCTGCCACACTACTCTCTTACTAGGGTATAGACTCACCCCTTCCTTACTCTATCTTATATAGGGAATAGGGGAGTCACTTTATCTCTTAATATGTGGCTTCCTTTTTGATCTATCTCTTGACCCTAGCAAACTTGAGTCGCATGAATCTCATTCATCATCTCTTACTATCACTTTTGTTCTCTAGAGTACTCTACCCTAGGTCTACTACTTCTCCTTGATGGAATCCCTCTTCTTAGGGAATATTAGCTCTATTTATTAACCATCACGTCTTTAGCCTTAGGCCATGTGCTAGGATCATTCCTAAGCAAATCTCATTCTAGCTATCTCATCTTAACTCATTATTATCATCATATCTGGCCTCTGTATATTCCAGTCATGACCTGAGTACCGTCTAGTCGCGACTCACCGCACTCTACTCATCACGACCTAACATCTCTGTGTACTTTAGTCACGACCTAACTCTTATACCGTCGCGACCTGTACTCATTTGTGCACACTAGTCGTGTACTACAACATTACTCGTCGCGACCATAGGTCTTCTCACGTCGTAACCTTAACTCTTCTATACATATTAGTCGCGACATAAGACCCTTCTCGTCGCAACCTCTATTTCCTGTGACTATTAGTCGTGACCTAATCTCTCTGTGAATAACAGTTGCGACCTACACCCATATTCGTCGCTACTTGAGCATCATTATCTCGTACTCTAGGGAAAATAACCTTTCTAATTCATATCTTTAACTCATTTAAATATCAATCTAACTATTTCAGAGCATCACTGAGCCAGAACCTTCTGTTCTGTGCCAGAATCTTATGCTCTGAGCCAGAGCCCTTTCTGGTCTATGCCAGAACCTCTTGCTTTGATACCAAAATGAAACATCCATACTTTCCTAGCTTTATTTTCTCCAAACTAGTACCCTGTTATGTTTGGAAAAGGTAGGGGTGAGATTTCGGGGGAAATCTCAATAGCAAACGGAACCATAAACATAGTATGCATTAATGTAAATACTTGTGCTTGCTTGTGAAAGTGTAAGATGCATGCTTTCATGTAACATATGAAATACAATTGGCCAAGGTAATCATAGCACATAGCATTAATCATATACACAATTCAACGTAGCCAAAGGACAATCAAGTATAACATCTAATACATACAAGTTTAGGATAGTTTATGTAACACCCCAATTTTTAGGCCTAGAGATGCCATAAGGAGAATTCAAGGGCATAATCGTAATTATGGAAAAGATCGGGCTGGTAGCCGATGAGTACCATATTTTGCCGAAAAATAGAGAAAATTATGCTGATCATTTCACTAAACTGTGAAATGTGCATATGAGGTCTCTAGGTGTATGAAAGAATTAGAAATATGACCAGGGGTAAAATGGTCATTTTGGAAAAGTGTGCGCGTGAGTGCTTTTTCAGGCCAAAACAGCCCGGTCCGGATAAAATACCTGAAAATACCGGGAGATAGAGAAAAGGATTCCGGATTGAATTTTGATTTGAGGTCCCGATTTTTCTGTAAAAATCCTCGAAGATGGGAAATTACAGTTATAATCGGTAAAGGAAGAGCAGTCCGAATAGAGATGATCGGACTATGGCCAGAGGCCATACAGTGTTGTCTAAGGCCCGTAGTGACACCAGGGAAGGCCCAAGCCCATAATATCAGTTCAGTGGTAAGAGGGGCCGGTGTCCGGGAAAAATGTGCAAAATGACGAAAATGCCCTTATGTTATAGAATAACTGAAGAATGAGTAAAGGGTATTTTGGTCATTTGGCTAAGGTTAGACAGTCAAGAAGGGGTATCTGGATAGTTGACCAGGGCCAGAGGATACTCTGGTAAAATATGAAAAGACAATAATGCCCCTAGACCTAGTAAAGGAAATGAAAGGACTTAAGTGCAATTATGGAAAGTTTTAAGGCCAAAAAGGAAAGTAGACAAAAATGTGGGGTCCTTAAGTGTAATTTTAGCCAAGTAAAAAGGGACTTAAATGAAAAGAAGAAAAGTTCCCTGGGGCTAAATTGTAATTAAAGAAAGTCAGGCCGGAAGTGGTTTGGACTGTCCGACAGCATTTTAGTCCCAGATTTCACCGGTAGAGAGAGCAAGTGACGCTCGGTAATCTGGCTTAATACAGGAATTTTTGAAGACTCCAGATAGCCAGAAATGGACTGATCGTCCAAAAGTTATAAAAATTCATACCGGATATCCTAGAATTCAGATCTATGTGAGAAAATACAGGATGATACGTCCTTATGGGGCGGATGTCGGGAAACTGACAGAATACCGATAGGAGGCCTGTAGAAAAAGTTATTCGCAAATCAGAAAATCCAGACGGGAGTGTGAGGCCTCCGGGGATCCGATAGGGAGATTTGTCGGTATTTGAAAGGGGACTGAACGAGTTCGGATGACCTCAGTCAGATGACTGATATGACTCACAGGGATGCCTGAACACCGCGGGCTAGTGTATCGGACAGAAGGAGCCGGTGTCCGGATATGTGTATAAACGGTGAATAATAGATAAAATATTCAATAATTATTAACGGGGGAAGATTCCTCGTAATGCGTGCCATGAAGGTATTGGACCCAGAAAGGCCCAATAATGGCGCCATCAAAGGCCCAATGAGACACTTGGACTGATAGGTGGGCCAGTGTCCGGCAGAACCCCGGAAAAGTGCGAAATTACGAAAATGCCCCTGTGTTGTACAAAAGTGTAACAGATGAATGAAGGGCATTTTGGTAATTCTGAACAGGCCCAGGAGCCAAGGTATATACAGATAAAGTTACTTAGAGTCAGTATATACCCTGACAGGGTACAGAAGGGTGTAAAATGACGATTTTACCCTTAGGGTTAAAATAGTGCAAGAAAGGGCACCCAAGGGTATTTTGGTAATTTGCCAAGGGCTATTTCTTGGGAATCGAGCCATCAGAGTACTTGGGCTTGATCAGGATCCAAGATAACATCCCCAGAGCCCAAAAACGTAGGCCCAGTAATGTGTGGGAAAAAGTGGCATTAAAATATTATTTTAATGTTGTTTCAATAAAGTAAAGTTACTCGGTCGGCACGATAACCGAGGAGGTGATCAGATAAAGTCCTGGATTTATCTGGATAGCATTGGAAGGCGTGACAGGTGCCAGTAAGATGACACATGGCGCCAACATAAAGATAGAAGAAAAAGTTGAGGACACGTACTACGAGGCAGGACACTGGACCGGTGAGTCAGCATGCTGAGTCAGCTGCTGAGGTGTCCAGGAATTTCAGCATGTGGAAAATGTGGCGCTGAGGTGTCCTGGTGAGGTGTCCCAATGATGTCATGCATGATGTAGTAAATGAGGAATTAAAGAAAATAGGAAAATCCAGGAAAAACCAGGACCGCAGGATCAAAGTTCATGGTAATTACAGAAATGCCATTGGACGAGGTTATAAATACCCCCCCATTCATTCATATGCTGCACGGCCAAGGAGCTTTTAGAGAGAGGAGGAGGTGCTAGAGAGAGAAAGTGAGAGGAAGAAAGAAAGAAAGGAAGTTCTGGCGGAGCTGGAAGCAGAATAGAGATAGTAGAGCTCTGCTGAGCCTTTGAGGTAGTAACTAATCCTAGCTTTTATGTAATGGCTTTGTGATTTGTTGTGCTATTGTTTGGTTGGATTGTTGTCTTATATGTTATGTCTGAAGCTCTGCTGTAATGCTATGATCATATGTTATTAAGCATGGAAGCACGCAGCATACTTATCTGTACACAATCACAAGCAAGCACTGTCACTCTGCATTACATATATTGTTATGATTATTGCTACTGAGATTCCCCCGAATCTCATTCCAATAAGTAAACCATTACAGGGGAGGTTATGTCAAAATGAATTCTGGGAATTTTAAGAGACGCCGTTATGCTGCCGAAGTAAAGACTGAACATCAGTATATGATAAGTACTGTGTACGTAGTGCTGTCTAAGGAGGCTAGAAGTGAGTGGACCTAGCCGGTTCATCTAGTCTTTCCTGGGTACTACGTAGAATGGTAGTTCTCATGAGGGGATTACCGAATCAGTACGGTTCAGTTCTTTGTACAGATGAAGATTAGCGGTTATGCTGCCGGAGTTTAGGCAGAAAAAGATGTAATAGAACCATGAGAATTTATGTACATGACCAGATGTAAAACAATTTATTAATTAATAATAATTGTTGTTTGGCATGTTTGACTGTTGTATGATGGATGTATGCATATGTATGCAAAGTAGAAATGCTGAAATTTACCATTGTGAACAGTAACACGTGGTAACCTAGTCATATTTGATAAATGATTAAAAATAGTAAATAGATGAATAAATGTACGACATTTTTATGGTAAATAGTAGACATACCAAGCTTTAATTTGATATATAAAACGTATCATTTGGATGTCTACACAAGGATATATAAATTATTAAAGTTGGGACCAGAATACTGGATTCAGGGAGAAAAACGTGGAATGAACAGTAAAGTTGATACGTTGACTGACGTTGACTTGGTCAATGAATGGTCAACGAGTTATTTTTCCCTGAAATATAATTGAGTTAGCTTCATTTAGAAATTGGAACCACTTCATTTAGAGTTTTCTAGAATTAGTTATGATTTTTCGAAGTCAGGTCACTCATCTGGAATTTTCAAGTGAACAGTACTCGATAAGAGTAAAACTCCATATTGGGGAATTGGACTTCAATGACCTTGAAAGTGGTTCTAAATGCTACCAAATGGTCCCTAAGACATATGAGAGTAAGGATGTTTCAGTTTACTACCTGACATGAAGCTTTTCCTTAACCTTAATCCTTGCTCTGAGGTTCCACCTTTCATAGGTCAAAGCCTATACATAGCATAATAATATTTCTATAATTATTCTATCCAGCATAACTCCACTTAACTCAAGCTTATGTTGAGGTAATACCCCTATCCTGTCAATCCCCTAACTTTCTTTCTATCCACGATTAACCTTATAGAGAGAGATATTCCTCTATTCTAGCTACTAAATTCATAAGAACAATCTTCTAATTTATTAGAGCAAGGGCTAGAATAACTTACTTTATTCCTAAGCTCTTTGGGCTGCTCCTAGCTCAGCCACAACTCCTTCTTTCTTCCTTTCTCTCTTTCTCTTTCTCTCTCTTCTTTCTCTTCCTTCCTTGCTCTTACCATGGAATGAAATGGGGGTGGGGGTATTTATAGTGGAGGCAAAGTGAAATGGACGGCTTAGATCGAATCACAATAAACGGCTCAGATCGCTTGCTACCTCAAGAAGCTTCGCCTGCATCATCGTGAAGACATCACCATCCCTAATGACTCATCACTTATGACATCATCTGGGGACACCTCACACGCCTAAGTGGCACCTTGGTGGGGCCCTTGGGACACCTCGCATGCTGACTCATCGTTTCCAGAGAATTCCAGAGTCTTTTCTTGGAATGAACGGTTGAGATCGTATCACGTGTCCTTTACCCTTTTTCTAACTTTTCCTCTTTCTTCTAACTCTTGCCATGTGTTATCTGGTGGGTACTTTTCATGGCACCTCATGGCTCTGGATAAGCCTCAAACTTTATTTGATCCTTTCCCCAGTTCTATCTCTAACCGAGTAACTATACTTTATTAAAATATCATTTCAATCTCTCTTGGACCCTCATAACTCTTGGCCCACTTGATTCTTAGCGTATAACATCTTTTCATTACATGGTCACGACCTAACTATCCTCTCATCACAACTTAACACCTTCTGTGTTTATTAGTCGATACCCCAACACTATTTAGTCGTGACCGCATAACTTTTAGTCCCGACCAGACTCCATTTTGCCTATTAGTCGTGACCCACACATATTCCAGTCGCGTCTAAACCTTTCTATAAAACTTAGTCGTGACCAAACTAATTTCTTATCACGACCAAAGTGGTCAACCCTTAACTCTGCAACCTTTAACCTTTACATTTCCCCAAAATGGCCATTATACCCCTTGAGACTTTCCCATATTTACACATAGGTCCCTATGCCTTTGCTTACTTGTAGTTTAGTCCCTGAAAACCCTCTGTATATTTCTGGGACTTTTGCTCAAAAGGGGTATGGTAACCTCTCAATCTTAGGCTATTTTCTGCGTCTCTAGGCCCCAAAATTAGGATGTTACAGGAAATCTTTGGCATGGACGGGGAAAAGCGGTCAGAAATCCCTGGACACAATGGTGCGTCACTGCGACCGGTTTTATGGGCACAAGCTGGTGACTTTTTCGGTAGACACTAAAATGCGTGGGAACTCAAAACTACGAAAGCATTTGCCAAGGATGTTTTCATTAATTAAAAATGAAAGTTGGGGACTCAAAAATGATCAGATATCGTCCTAGTCTTAACCATAAATGATGCCGACCAGGGATCAGCGGATGTTGCTTATAGGATTCCACTGGCACCTTATGAGAAATCAAAGTTTTTGGGCTCTGGGGGAGTATGGTTGTAAGGCTGAAACTTAAAGGAATTGACGGAAGGGCACACTAAGAGTGGAGCCTGCGGCTTAATTTGACTCAACACGGGGAAACTTACCAGGTCCAGACATAGTAAGGATTGACAGACTGAGAGCTCTTTCTTGATTCTATGGGTGGTGGTGCATGGTTGTTCTTAGTTGGTGGAGCGATTTGTCTGGTTAATTCCGTTAACAAACGACACCTCAGCCTGCTAACTAGCTATGCAGAGGTGACCCTCCGCTGCTAGCTTCTTAGAGGGACTATGGCCGTTCAGGCCAAGGAAGTTTGAGGCAATAACAGGTCTGTGATGCCCTTAGATGTTCTGGACTGCACATGCGCTACACTGATATATTCAATGAGTCTATAGCCTTGGCTGACAGGCTCGGGTAATCTTTGAAATTTCATGGTGATGGGGATAGATCATTGCAATTATTGGTCTTCAACGAGGAATTCCTAGTAAGCGCGAGTCATGAACTCGTGTTGACTACGTCCTTGCCTTTTGTACACACCGCTCGTCGCTCCTACAGATTGAATGGTCCGGTGAAGTGTTCGGATCACGACGACGTGGGCGGTCCGCTACCGGCGATGTCACGAGAAGTCCACTGAACCTTATCATTTAGAGGAAGGAGAAGTCGTAACAAGGTTTCCGTAGGTGAACCTGCGGAAGGATCATTATCGATGCCCCGTAACACGTGTGACCCGTAAACTGGTTGGTAGAAGCACTAGGCGGGGGGCCGCCGGAGGTGCCCTCACCTACGCACCGTGGACGCAGCCTACGCTGACGTAGAGGCCCAGCCCCAAGTCCCAACAACCAATCCTAGCATCGTAGGCGCCAAGGAAGAGCAACGAGAGAGCAAGACGCTGGACGGCCCGGGAACGGCGCTGGTGACCCAGCGTTGCGTCTTATGACATTTGCATCCAAAATAACTCTCGACAATGGATATCTCGGCTCTCACATCGATGAAGAATGTAGTGAAATGTGATACTTGGTGTGAATTACAAAATCCCGTGAACCATCGAGTCTTTGAACGTAAGTTGCGCCCGACGCCATTAGGCCGAGGGAACGTCTACCTGGGTATCATGCGACATCGCCATCGCCTATCCCACGGGCGCGGTTGATGATGGCTTCCTGGGAGCCTTGTCTCCTGGCCTGCCAAAAAAGGGGCCCAACGTGGGGACCGTCACGATCCATGGTGGATGAGTGAGCTATAAGCGCTCGAGGCCAAGGAGTGAGCGCGTCGTGCCGCGGTGTAAGGCGCGGGCATGTCCAGACCCGTACGCGACCCTAGGTCAGGCAGGGCCACCCGCTGAGTTTAAGCATATCAATAAGCGGAGGAAAAGAAACTAATAAGGATTCCCTAGTAACGGCGAGCAACTAGGAATAGTCCACCATGAGAATCGGTCGCCCTCGTCGTCCAAATTGTAGTCTGGAGAAGCGTCCTCAGTGGCGGACCGGGCCTAAGTCCCCTGGAAGGGGGCGCCGGAGAGGGTAAGAGACCCATCGTGCCCGGACCCTGTAATATCCTTAATTTTCTATACTGGTTTCTATGTACAGAATAAACGGAATATATGAGCTCTGTTTCAGGAAAAAGATGTGGTCCTTTATGTAAAGAAAATGATTAAATTGCAAAAGAAAGGAAAAGAAAGGACTTAAATGCAAATATGGAAAGTTTAAGGTAAGGAAGGAAAGGTAGACAAAAATGTGGGGTCTTAAAGTGTAATTTTAGCCAAATTAAGGGACTTAATTATAAAGAAGGAAAAGTTCCCTGGGGCTAAAGTGTAATTAAAGAAAATAGGCCAGAAGTGGTTTGCACCGGCCGACAGCATTTCAGTCCCAGATTCTACCAGAAGGTAGGACAGATGACGCCGGGTAACCAAGCCTAATACCGGAATTTTTGAAGATTCCAGATAGCCAGAAATGGACTGATCGTCCAAAAGTTATAAAAATTAATACCGGATACCCTAGGTTTCAGATATAAGTGAGAAAATACAGGATGATGCACTCTTATGGGGCGGATGTCGGGAAACTGACAGGATACCGATAGGAGGTCTGTAGGAAAAGTTATTCACAAAATAAAAATTCCAGACGGGAGTGTGAGGCCTCCAGGGATCCGGGTTGGAGATTTATCGGTATTTTTAAAGGGGCTAAATGCGATCGAATGACTGCGGTCAGATGACCGTTATAACCCCCAAGGATGCCTGAACACAGTTGGATACTGTATCTGGGGAAAAGAGCCGGTGTCCGAAAAAGGTGTATAATCGGTAAATAATAGTTAAAATATTCAATGAACTGTGTTAAAGGAAGATTTCTCGTAATGCGTGCCATACAGGTAATGGACCCAGGAAGCCCAAAAATGGCGCCATTAGAGGCCCAATAAGACTCTTGGACTGATAGGTGGGCCAGTGTCCAGCATATCCCCGGAAAAGTGCGAAATTACGAAAATGCCCCTATGTTGTACAAAAAGGGCAGCAGATGAATAAGGGGTATTCTGGTCATTTTGGACAGACCCAGAGGTCAAGACATGTCTAAATAAGGTTGACTAGAGCCAGTATAAGCTTTGACCGAGTCCAGAAAGGTGTGAAATGACGATTTTGCCCTTAGGGTTAAAATAGGACAAGATAGGGCACCAAGGGCATTTTGGTCATTTCGCAGGGGATCTGTAATTGAGTCTGGACCCAGTATTAAAAAGCTAATGATATAAAGGGTCTAGATACTAAATGTAAGGTCAGTAGACATAAAAAGGATCTTCAGAAACATCAGGTGCAGAAAACAGCACGTTTTTCGAGGCGATGGACCGGGCCGGTACCGGAGTGGACCGGAAAGCTTCCGGAAGGCTCTAGCTCCCTCTCAATTTCGCCATGTGAAGAATGTGGGAGGTGAGGTGTCCCATGAGTTGGCATTGAGTGATGTCATGCATGATGCAGTAAAAGGAATAAAGAAAAATAGGAAATTCAGGAAAAACCAGGACCACAGGATCATAAGTCTTCAAAATTACAAGATTGCCATTGCTCAACACTATAAATACCCCCCCTTACCCCTTCATTTCGGTGCAAGCAAGAAAGAGAGGAAGAAAGAAGTTCTTGAGAGAGAAAGTGAGAGAAAGAAAGAAGTAAGGAAGTTCTGGTGAAGTTGGAAGTAGTAGGGAAGTTCTAAAGCACTGCTTTTGAGGTAACAACTAATCCTAGCTCTTATGTAATGTCTTTGTGATGTGTTGTCTTGTTTGGTTGATGGTTGTCCTATATGTTATGCTTGAAGCTCTATTTCAATGCTATGATCATATGTTATTGAATATGGAAGCATGCAGCATACTTATCTGTACACAGTCACAAGCAAGCACCGTCACTCTGCATTACATATTTTGTTATGATTATTGTTACTGGGATTCTCTTGAATCTCATTCCCAAACATAACATTACAGGGGAGGTTCTGTCAAAATAAAATTTGGGAATCTTAAGAGACGCCGGTAGGCTGCCGAAATTTCGGCAACGAAGACGGAACAAAGAAAGGAACTGATACGTACTGTGTACGTAGTGCTGTCTAAGGAGGCTGGAAGTGAGTGGACCCAGAAGGTTCATCCAGTCTTTCCTGGGTACTACGTAGAATGGTAGTTCTCATAAGGGAATTACCGAATCGGTACAACATCGGTTACTTTCTAAAGAAGAATTGTAGCAGTTATGCTGCCGGATTGTAGACAGAGAAGGATGTAATAAAATATGAGAGAGTTAATCATGCACTGATAAATAACAGTTGATTATTTGATATTAATTATTATCTGGCTTGTATGACTGATATGTATTGGTTGTATGCTTGGGTATGTAAAGACTAAATGCTGAAAATAGGCTCAGTGAACAGTAACTCGTGAAGACCCATTCATGTTTGATAAATTATTAAAAATAGTGAATGATTGAATTAATGTACGAACTTTTTAGGGTAAAAAGTATACATACTAAGCTTTAATTTGATATATAGAAGGTATAATTTGGATGTATACACGAAAAGATATAAATTGGTAAAGTTGGGACCAGAATGCTGGATTCAGGAGAAAGTCATTGAATGAACAGTAAGATTGAAAAGTTGACCCACGTTAAATTTGTCAAAGATTGGTCAACCAATGATTTTTCCCTGAAATATATTTGAGTTATCTTCATGTAGCAATTTGAACCACTTCATTTCGATTTTTCTAGAATTAGTTATGAATTTTCAAAGTCAGGTCACTCATCTGGAATTTGCCACAGTGAACAGTACTCGATATGAATAAAATTCCAGATTAAGTGTTTAGACTTCAATGACCCTGAAAGTGGTTTAAGTGCTACTGAATGGTCCCTAAGATGTATAAAAATAAGGATGTGACATTTTGGTATCAGAGCAAAGGATTCTGACTTAAGAAATGCTCTGAGTAGATGATTTATAGAAAGATATACCATGATAAAGCCGTCATAATTGACACTAAGTTAGTGTTTGCAGGATGGCTAGACATAGATTTGGGTCTGAAACTACAGTAAACCAATGGGAATTAAGACCAGAGGTCTCTAGTTCAGATAGTTCAGAAGAAGAGATAGTAAGCAATGATTCTGACCTCTGGACACCTCCAGTAGCTGGTGATTCTGAGGAAGATAGTTCCTCGGTAGGATCAAACTTTCCAATTGATGATCAGGAGGTGATGATAACAGAAGGCCCTATTCCTGCCATTCCCATAAGTGCGGTACCCTTGAATATAACAGACAGTTCAGGATCCAGTCAAGTACGTGTTCAGAGTAATGCGCCAGATCCCAGTAGGCCCGAAGTGACTTTAGTAGAAATGTATTTGGGAGGTTTAATCGTAAGAATGGTCCCAGGGAGGAACCTGAGTAGAGAGCAACTTGAGAGCTCGGTAGCATTAGCCCGACAACTATACGAGTTGAGGCAGACCCTGTTCGAAAACATAGATCAAGATTATTCGGTCTACCAGGAGTTTATCACAAGGGTGAAAGCCATATATCAAGCCTGGGATCCAAATGTGTTAACCATGGGGCTTTGGCTAGAAATTATGAATGACGTATTGCCGAAGACTCCTACCTGGAGATCGGAGTTGGACCAATATTTTGATAGAGAATCATATTGTACCATATCCGACTGGATCTACCTAGTAGGAGATTATATTATAATGAAGTTTAAGAAAAATTAGAGTAATATTTCTAATGTATGAAAGACTAGAATGGTACTGTAATATGTACATATACTCTGTATGTATATTATGTGTGAAATGAAATGAAGAGGAATTATGTTATTTATCGTATTCCCTTCTGTTTTTAAGTATAACAAAATGGTACGAACGAGGAGAACTATTCCAGCTGAGGAACCCCGAGAGGCTGGAAACCTTAATCAAATGATTCTAGAACGATTAGAACAGCAACAAAAGATGATAGAAGAAATGAGAGCTGCTCAAGCACGAAATGAACAAGAAAGAGATGCTGCCATAGCCGCGGCAGTAGCAGCAGCTGTAAATAATTTAAGACCGCCAGAGCCTTCAGGAGCAACTAGTAGAGAACCTGAAGAAGTACCACAGCAGGCGGAACAGCCCCAGAGAAGGGTTGAATCAAGGGAGGAGGCAGTTGGCATCCAACAATGGATGGTGCGATTTTGCAAACACAATCCTCCCATATTCGAAGGGACATTTGAGGTACATGTAGCAGAAAATTGGGTCAGCAGATTAGAGAAGATCTTTAAGGTCCTCGACTGCCCGACGGAAACCAAGGCCCAAATGGCCATCTATCAATTGGAAAAGGATGCGGATAGATGGTGGAAGAATACAGAGTTACTTCTCCAAGCAAGAGATATTCCAGTTACCTGGGAAGTATTTCTTGAGCAATTTTATGAGAAATATTTTCCTCAATCTGTCAGAGATGAAAGGGAGGCTGAATTCCTTGTGCTGAGGCAAGGAGAAAAAGAATCTTTTGATGAATATTTGGCCAAGTTCATCCGGCTATCTCAATATTCAACTTACCTACGCCAAGTGGATGACGAACGCTGGATGACAGAAAGAATGATTCGAGGGCTGAATTCTATGTTAAAGGAGAAGTTAACTCCCCAACAATACAGCCAGTTCAATAAGGCTGTGGAAGCATGTCGAATCGTTGAGAACAGCATGAATCATAGAATGCTGTCCAGATCTGGGAGTAAAGATCAAGCGACTCCTGATAAGGCCGGACGGAATCAAGAAGCGGCCAGTGGGAGTGGCAGACCAAGAGGCCTAACAGGGGAAATTTCCGCGGAAGATCCAATAACCGGGATCCAAAGGCCCCAGTATGTGAAAAGTGTGGAAAGAATCATGGTGACAGACCATGCTTGATGGGCCAAAATGTATGCTACACCTGCGGAAAGCCCGGACATTTTTCCAGGGAATGTCCTCAAGCTATAACTGATCCAAGGCCAAGGACGGCGGGACGAGTGTTTGCACTAACTAGAGAGGATGCTCAGCGATCATCTGAGATGATCCAAGGTACAATCTATCTCAATGATCATGCTGTGACTGCCCTATTTGATTCGGGTGCAAGTCATTCCTTTATATCTTATGAATGTGCTAAATGCCTAGGCCTTCTGATCAGCAAGTTACGTTATGATATACAGGTGAAAACCCCCACCAACGCTAGGGTGATCACATCTGATGCCTGTCTAAATAGTGTGGTGCGTTATGAGCACTGCAGTACCACCCTGGACCTGATCTGTATGCCTTTCCAGGAGATTGAGGTCATACTTGGTTTAAATTGGTTATCCTCCAATAATGTGATGTTGGACTGCAGAAACAAGACCCTAGTTCTTGGTCCAAAGATCACTGATCGGAGCCTAGAAGTACAACTGAACTTCGTGACAGAGGCTCAGGCAGAAAAATGTCTACGGAAAGGATGTCAGGGATATGTGGTATTCTTTTCTGTTCAAGCAGAAGTGGAGGAAGGCATCGAGGAGGTTCCTGTAGTCAATGAATTTCCTGAAGTCTTTCCAAAGGAGATTCAGGGATTGCCTTCGGAGCGTGAAGTGGAGTTTGCGATCGACATTGTACCTGGAGCTGGACCAGTATCAAAAGCCCCATACAGGATGGCTCCCAACGAAATGATGGAATTGAAGAAGCAAATTGAGGAGCTATTGGAGAAGGGTTTTATACGACCCAGTGTATCGCCATGGGGTGCTCCAGTACTGTTCGTCAAGAAGAAAGATGGTAGCTTAAGGCTGTGCATTGACTACAGGGAATTAAATAACCTTACAGTTAAGAACAAGTATCCTCTTCCCAGAATTGATGACCTGCTAGATCAATTGGCAGGAGCGAGCTTATTCTCCAAAATTGACTTGAGATCTGGCTACCATCAACTAAGGGTCAAGCCAGATGATATTCCAAAGACGGCGTTCAGAACACGCTACGGACATTTTGAATTTTTGGTGATGCCTTTTGGACTAACCAATGCACCTGCTATTTTCATGGACTATATGAACCGGATTTTCAGGCCTTATCTAGATCAGTTCGTTGTGGTCTTTATTGATGATATTCTGGTGTACTCCAAATCTCCAGAGGAGCATGAAAGGCATTTGAGGATTGTTCTTGGTACCCTTAAAGAGAAGAAGCTCTATGCTAAGCTGAGTAAGTGCGAGTTTTGGCTTTCAGAAGTCAAATTTCTCGGTCATGTCATATCCCGAGACGGGGTAGCTGTAGATCCTAGCAAAGTTGAAGCAGTTTTGAGCTGGGAACAGCCAAGGACAGTGACAGAGATTAGAAGTTTTCTCGGCCTAGCAGGGTACTACAGACGATTCATTCAAGACTTTTCTCGAATTGCCTTACCACTTACCAAGCTGACCAGAAAGAATCAGCAGTTTAAGTGGGATGAGAAGTGCGAGGCTAGCTTCCAGCACTTGAAGCAGAGATTAACGACTACTCCCGTGCTGATTATTCCAGACCCAACTCAGACTTATGTAGTCTACACTGATGCTAGCAAGCAGGGGCTGGGATGTGTGCTTATGCAGCAAGGTCGAGTAGTAGCCTACGCCTCTCGGCAGTTAAAGCCACATGAAGAGAATTATCCCACTCATGATCTGGAGCTTGCGGCGGTGGTCTATGCCCTGAAGATATGGAGGCACTATTTATACGGAGCAACGATAGAGTTGTTTTGCGACCACAAAAGCCTGAAGTATCTGCAGGATCAGAAGGAGCTGAATATGAGGCAGCGGCGATGGATGGAATTGTTAAAAGATTATGACTTCCAGATTAAATACCATCCAGGAAAAGCCAATGTGGTAGCTGATGCCCTGAGTAGAAAGGTGGTGCAGGTTGCATACATGATGATCAAGGAATTGGAACTGATAGAAGATATGCGCGACTGGAGCCCTCTATATTAAATGCAACTGACGGAGAATCCTTTTGGAGGAGTTCATGTCAGATCTTGCATAGAAGATGAGATCAAAGGGGCTCAGGAACAGGATAAGCTCGCAGCAATATTCAAAGATAAGCTGGAGAAAGGGAAGACAAGGAATTTTGAGATGTCCCCAGACGGATTGCTACAGTTTAGGGGAAAACCCTATATCCCAAATGTTGGGGGATTGAGGGAAAGGATTCTGGAGGAAGCACATAAAAGCCGATATACGGTACATCCAGGTATGACCAAAATGTACCATGATGTTAAAAGGTTATTTTGGTGGCCTGGACTGAAGAAAGATGTTGTAGCTTACGTATCTAAGTGCTTAACCTGCCAGAAAGTGAAAGTTGAACATCAAAAGCCAGCAGGAACGTTGCAGCCTTTAGATATCCCTGAGTGGAAATGGGATGGGATTGCCATGGACTTTGTGGAAGGACTACCCTTGACACCAAGTAGACATGATGCTGTTTGGGTAGTAATCGATCGACTGACAAAGTCAGCACATTTCCTGGCAATCAATAAGAGAGATTCTCTAGAAAAGCTGGCAAAGCTGTATATAAAGGAGATCGTTAGGCTCCATGGTATCCCAAGCAGCATTGTGTCTGATAGAGATCCTCGATTTACTTCAAATTTCTGGAGGGCTCTACAGGAAGAAATGGGCACTACTCTCAGATTCAGTACAGCTTATCATCCTCAGACAGATGGTCAATCTGAAAGAACAATACAGACGTTAGAGGATATGCTGAGAGCATGTGTCCTAGATTTCAAAGGCAGCTGGGATATCCATTTACCCCTTATAGAGTTTGCATACAACAATGGTTATCAGGCCAGTATACAGATGGCACCTTTTGAAGCACTCTATGGACGGAAATGTAGATCCCCCTTATGCTGGCTAGAGTTGAGCGAGAGAAGAATGCTTGGTCCGGATATAGTGGATCAAACTGCAGAACAAGTTGCGGTAATTAGAAAACGATTGTTGACGGCTCAAAGCAGACAGAAGAGCTATGCAGATGTCAGAAGGAAGCCGTTGGAGTTTGAAGAAGGAGAGCATGTATTCCTTAAGTTAACTCCAACCACAGGAGCCGGACGATCGATTAAGGTGAAGAAGCTGCATCCAAGATACATCGGGCCATTCCAGATTCTCTCAAAGATAGGAGCAGTAGCCTATAAGTTGGCTCTTCCTCCGAATCTCAGCCAGATACATGATGTGTTCCATGTTTCCCAATTAAAGAAGTATATTCCAGATCCATCTCATGTGATTGAGCAAGATGAGGTCGCACTGCGAGATGACTTGACCTATGAGGTTGGACCGGTACGAATTACTGATAGAAAAGTCAAGCAGTTGCGGAATAAGCAAATTCCTTTAGTTAAAGTGATCTGGAAAGGCTTGACTGAACAAGAGGCTACATGGGAAACAGAAGAAAAGATGAGAGAAAAGTACCCTGAATTATTTGTATAGGATAGATGTAATGTAAATTTCGGGGACGAAATTTATTTTTAGGGGGAGAGAAATGTAATATCCTTAATTTTCTGTACTGGTTTCTATGTACAGAATAAACGGAATATATGAGCTCTGTTTCAGGAAAAAGATGTGGTCCTTTATGTAAAGAAAATGATTAAATTGCAAAAGAAAGGAAAAGAAAGGACTTAAATGCAAATATGGAAAGTTTAAGGTAAGGAAGGAAAGGTAGACAAAAATGTGGGGTCTTAAAGTGTAATTTTAGCCAAATTAAGGGACTTAATTATAAAGAAGGAAAAGTTCCCTGGGGCTAAAGTGTAATTAAAGAAAATAGGCCAGAAGTGGTTTGCACCGGCCGACAGCATTTCAGTCCCAGATTCTACCAGAAGGTAGGACAGATGACGCCGGGTAACCAAGCCTAATACCGGAATTTTTGAAGATTCCAGATAGCCAGAAATGGACTGATCGTCCAAAAGTTATAAAAATTAATACCGGATACCCTAGGTTTCAGATATAAGTGAGAAAATACAGGATGATGCACTCTTATGGGGAGGATGTCGGGAAACTGACAGGATACCGATAGGAGGTCTGTAGGAAAAGTTATTCACAAAATAAAAATTCCAGATGGGAGTGTGAGGCCTCCAGGGATCCGGGTTGGAGATTTATCGATATTTTTAAAGGGGCTAAATGCGATCGAATGACTGCGGTCAGATGACCGTTATAACCCCCAAGGATGCCTGAACACAGTTGGACACTGTATCTGGGGAAAAGAGCCGGTGTCCGAAAAAGGTGTATAATCGGTAAATAATAGTTAAAATATTCAATGAACTGTGTTAAAGGAAGATTTCTCGTAATGCGTGCCATACAGGTAATGGACCCAGGAAGCCCAAAAATGGCGCCATTAGAGGCCCAATAAGACTCTTGGACTGATAGGTGGGCCAGTGTCCAGCATATCCCCGGAAAAGTGCGAAATTACGAAAATGCCCCTATGTTGTACAAAAAGGGCAGCAGATGAATAAGGGGTATTCTGGTCATTTTGGACAGACCCAGAGGTCAAGACATGTCTAAATAAGGTTGACTAGAGCCAGTATAAGCTTTGACCGAGTCCAGAAAGGTGTGAAATGACGATTTTGCCCTTAGGGTTAAAATAGGACAAGATAGGGCACCAAGGGCATTTTGGTCATTTCGCAGGGGATCTGTAATTGAGTCTGGACCCAGTATTAAAAAGCTAATGATATAAAGGGTCTAGATACTAAATGTAAGGTCAGTAGACATAAAAAGGATCTTCAGAAACATCAGGTGCAGAAAACAGCACGTTTTTCGAGGCGATGGACCGGGCCGGTACCGGAGTGGACCGGAAAGCTTCCGGAAGGCTCTAGCTCCCTCTCAATTTCGCCATGTGAAGAATGTGGGAGGTGAGGTGTCCCATGAGTTGGCATTGAGTGATGTCATGCATGATGCAGTAAAAGGAATAAAGAAAAATAGGAAATTCAGGAAAAACCAGGACCACAGGATCATAAGTCTTCAAAATTACAAGATTGCCATTGCTCAACACTATAAATACCCCCCCTTAACCCTTCATTTCGGTGCAAGCAAGAAAGAGAGGAAGAAAGAAGTTCTTGAGAGAGAAAGTGAGAGAAAGAAAGAAGTAAGGAAGTTCTGGTGAAGTTGGAAGTAGTAGGGAAGTTCTAAAGCACTGCTTTTGAGGTAACAACTAATCCTAGCTCTTATGTAATGTCTTTGTGATGTGTTGTCTTGTTTGGTTGATGGTTGTCCTATATGTTATGCTTGAAGCTCTATTTCAATGCTATGATCATATGTTATTGAATATGGAAGCATGCAGCATACTTATCTGTACACAGTCACAAGCAAGCACCGTCACTCTGCATTACATATTTTGTTATGATTATTGTTACTGGGATTCTCTTGAATCTCATTCCCAAACATAACATTACAGGGGAGGTTCTGTCAAAATAAAATTTGGGAATCTTAAGAGACGCCGGTAGGCTGCCGAAATTTCGGCAACGAAGACGGAACAAAGAAAGGAACTGATACGTACTGTGTACGTAGTGCTGTCTAAGGAGGCTGGAAGTGAGTGGACCCAGAAGGTTCATCCAGTCTTTCCTGGGTACTACGTAGAATGGTAGTTCTCATAAGGGAATTACCGAATCGGTACAACATCGGTTACTTTCTAAAGAAGAATTGTAGCAGTTATGCTGCCGGATTGTAGACAGAGAAGGATGTAATAAAATATGAGAGAGTTAATCATGCACTGATAAATAACAGTTGATTATTTGATATTAATTATTATCTGGCTTGTATGACTGATATGTATTGGTTGTATGCTTGGGTATGTAAAGACTAAATGCTGAAAATAGGCTCAGTGAACAGTAACTCGTGAAGACCCATTCATGTTTGATAAATTATTAAAAATAGTGAATGATTGAATTAATGTACGAACTTTTTAGGGTAAAAAGTATACATACTAAGCTTTAATTTGATATATAGAAGGTATAATTTGGATGTATACACGAAAAGATATAAATTGGTAAAGTTGGGACCAGAATGCTGGATTCAGGAGAAAGTCATTGAATGAACAGTAAGATTGAAAAGTTTACCCACGTTAAATTTGTCAAAGATTGGTCAACCAATGATTTTTCCCTGAAATATATTTGAGTTATCTTCATGTAGCAATTTGAACCACTTCATTTCGATTTTTCTAGAATTAGTTATGAATTTTCAAAGTCAGGTCACTCATCTGGAATTTGCCACAGTGAACAGTACTCGGTATGAATAAAATTCCAGATTAAGTGTTTAGACTTCAATGACCCTGAAAGTGGTTTAAGTGCTACTGAATGGTCCCTAAGATGTATAAAAATAAGGATGTGACAGACCCTGTTGCACCACGAGGCACTATCGGTGAGTCAGGTTGTTTGGGAATGTTGCCCCAATCAGGCTATAAATTCACCAAGTGTTGGATTGTTCACCCACCAATAGGGAACGTGAGCTGGGTTTAGACCGTCGTGAGACAGGTTAGTTTTACCCTACTGATGACAATGTCGCAATAGTTTTACCTAGGTGCCTTGCACATGGGTGCCCAGACGTTGCCAACACTTTGCCCACACTTGGCACCGCCTTGCACATGGGTGTCGGGACCTTGCTCGCACTTGCCACCACCTTGCACATGGGTGGCCGGATGTTGCCAACACTTTGCCCACACTTGCCACCATCTTTGCCCATGGGTGTCGGGACCTTGCCCACACTTGCCACCACCTTGCACCTTGGTGCCGGGACCATACCCACAATTGGCACCATCTTGCCCATGGGTGTCAGGACCTTACCCAATCTTGGCACCACTTTGCCCACACTTGGCACCGCCTTACACATGGGTGCCCGTGCGTTGCCCACACTTGGAGCCATTTCTCCCATGGGTGTCTGGACCTTACCCACTCTTGACACCACTTTGCCCTTACTTGGCACCGCCTTGCACATGGGTGCCGGGACCTTGCTCGCACTTGCCACCACCTTGCACATGGGTGGCCAGACGTTGCCAACACTTTGCCCACAGTTGCCACCATCTATGCCCATGGGTGTCGTGACCTTACCCAATCTTGGCACCACTTTGCCCAAACTTGGCAAAACCTTGCACATGGGTGCCCGGACGTTGCCAACACTTTGTCCACACTTGGCACCGCCTTGCACATGGGTGCTCGGGCGTTGCCAACACTTTGCCCACACTTGGCACCATCTTGCCCATGGGTGTTGGGACCTTAGCCACGCTTGGCACCACTTTGCCCTCACTTGGCATTGCCTTGCACATGGGTGGCCGGGTGTTGCCCACACTTGGCAACGCGTTGCACATGGGTGCCCAGACATTGCAAACACTTTGCCCACACTTGGCACCACCTTGCACATGGGTGCCGGGACCTTGCCCGCACTTGCCACCACCTTGCCCATGGGTTACCGAACTTTGCCAACACTTTGCCCACACTTGCCACCACCTTGCACCTTGGTGCTGGGACCCTCCCCACACTTGGCACCATCTTGCCCATAGGTGTCGGGACCTTACCCAATCTTGGCATCACTTTGCCCACACTTGGCATAACCTTGCACATGGGTGCCCGGACGTTGCCAACACTTTGCCCACACTTGGAACAACCTTGCACATGGTGCCCGAGCGTTGCCAACACTTTGCCCACACTTGGCACCATCTTGCCCATGGGTGTTGGGACCTTACCTATACTTGGCACCACTTTGCCCACACTTGGCACCGCCTTGCACATGGGTGCCTGGGCGTTGCCAACACTTTGGCGATACTTGGCACCATCTTGCCCATGGGTGTCGAGACCTTACCCACACTTGGCACCACTTTGCCCTCACTTGGCACCACCTTGCACATGGGTGGCTAGGCGTTGCCCAAACTTGGCAACGCCTTGTATATGGGTGCCCGGACGTTGCAAACGCTTTGCCCACACTTGGCACCGCCTTGCACATGGGTGTTAGGACCTTGCCCACACTTGCCACCACCTTGCACATGCAATGTCACTTTCAGTAAGAAAAACATAAATAAATTTGCGTAGTATTTGCTGTTGTTTTGTAAAAAATGTCACTTGCGCAGTATTTGCATGTATTATGATGAATACACAAATAAATTTAATTTTAGAAGATAGCAATGTCACTTTCGGTAAGATTACCAAGAAAAGTGAGAAAAATGTATGGAAAAAAAGATCTGTCTTCTTTGAGCTTCCGTATTGGCGACATCTTCATGTAAGGCATTGTATTGATGTGATGCATATGGAGAAAAATGTGTATGACAGCATTGTTAGAACACTTCTCAACACACATGGTAGTTCCAAAGACGGTTTGAAGGCAAGATATGATTTGAAAGAAATAGGAATACGAGAGGATTTACATCCGAGGCCAGATGGCGAGGGGAGCTATTGTGTTGAAGAGATTAACATATTGTCCAAGGGTGAGAGAAGAAGTATTTGTGAGTATTTGTAAGGAATCAAAGTTTCCTCTGGGTACTCATCTAATCTTAAGAAGATTGTGTCGATGAAAGATTTGAAATTAGTAGGCCAAAAGTCTCATGATTGTCATGTATTGTGCAACAATTACTCCCAGTGGCTGTTCGAGGAATCCATCAAGATGATATGAGACACATTGTAACCTGACTTTGCTTCTTCTTCAATGCTATATGTGGCAAAGTATTTGAGACTAAAAAGTTGGAGGAATTGGAGCATGAGGGTTATGTTATTTTGTGAAGGGAATTGGAAGACAAGGAGCGGAAATTAACTTTAAAAATTTTTTCCATTCCCTGCCAGGATCTACCGAATGTGTTTAAGTCAAAGAGAAAGAAGTGTTACCTTTGGTATTCGAGATGTAGTCGCGACCTCCTCAGCTTCTAGTCACAACCTATCGTCTATGGAGTTTTCAGTCGCGACCTGTCGTCTCTTTCGGTTTTCTGACGTTCAGGACCCCCGTATGGTCGCGACCTAAGTGTCTGCGAGTCACGACCTGTCGTCGTACCTGGTACTCTCTTTCGATTGCAAGAAGTTGACAACTCAGATCGGCTTCCTCTACCGGTATCCACACGAAAGACGTGCTAGCGTCTCTTGTCCCTCTAGGGCTTTCTCAAGAATCCGTCCTCACCGTCTCTATTTTGGCCGTTTCTTATCTGCTAACCTTTTGCACTCTCCTTGCCCCTTTTTCTCTCTCGTGTAGAACCCTAGCCCCTAATGTCAAATATATAGGATGCTATCGGTGTTCTAATTGGGCTGGGTTTCAGAATTAATCTTATATTAATTCTGAAATTAATACAATATCATATATTGCATAATTTGATAAGAAACTAATTAAATAAATATGGTTTATATTAAATTTGTCCCACAGATTTAATTCACCTACTTATTTAATTTAAAATAAAGATAAGACAGAGTTATATTTGATTTATTCTCATAAATCAAATTTGAGATATCTTATCAATTTAAATTTCAAATTCAAATAGATCATATCAAATTAAATTCAAATTCAAAAGTGATAGATTAGATTTAATTTATCCTTATAAATTAAATCTTGCAAATATCTCTTATATTATATATAATATATATATACAAATTTATATATATAAAAAATATATATAATCACCCTAGATTATTCATTGAATCTGGACATGTCTTAGATTCAATGAATCTGGACATCACAGCTCGTGTTGAGCTATTTTGTGTGCGACCTTGTAGGCCCATATGAAGTTGGCAGTGGGCCAGTTACTATACTGACCCACAAGTCGTAAGCGGCCTCTAGCAAGATATTACGACTACCCAAATCATATGAGGATCGATGAACGATATTACCTTTTATACAACCATATCACATCCCTTTTGTCACACGATATTTTGGTCATGGATGAGGCATGGATAACGTCATCCTCCTGTTCCTAACCGTTACTTTCTCGATCCCTGAGTAGTCTGACTATAGAAATGGAACTACCTTTCCATTACAGTATGGCCATACATTTCTCAGACTCACTTATCGAGGGGCCCAGTAATATCTCTCTACGAATGTGAGGGACAAATTCCATCTTGACCATTCACATTCCTCCGCATGAAAAACCACTAAGCCCGAACATATTCTTTATGATCACTCGGTCAAAAGTGACTTTTGACTAGGTCAAAGCTGAGCGTTTGTCATGTAGGAATCCATGATGATCTCAGGTCAAATGGCATAGTGACATGGTTTGTATATGAGAGAAGCTTATGACTTAACCTATGCAGCTCTCTCATAGAGGGTCGGTCCAACACCTTGTACTCTTACATGTGCCTATGACTTTGATTTATATCTCTATATATCTTCAAAGTCATACTGGTCTTATTTCATCTCTGCTCCCGTATAGATGACCGACCAGGGACATTTAGGATAAGATCATGAGTTATCCAAGGATGGTCATCATAGTAAACATGCAAATAATATGATAACATAATTAAGAAATTCATAAAATAGCAATGTTTATAAGACAATGATTGGCCCCTAGGGCATAATTTCTAACATCCTCCCACTTGCACTAGATACAATCATTAATTTGCTTAATTCCTATTGACCTAACATAACACTAATGCTTTGCTTGCACAAGCGGCTTTGTTAGAGGATCAGCAACATTGTCTTCTCCTGCTACCTTGCATATTTTTATATCACCTCTATCATTGATTTCTCTTATGAGATGAAATCGCCTGAGTATATGCTTGGTCCTTTGATGTGACCTAGGCTCTTTGGCCTGTGTAATGGCACCACTATTGTCACAGAACAAAGTTATTGGATCTGAGATGGTAGGTATCACCCCTAGTTCAGTAATGAACTTCCTGATCCAAATGGCCTCCTTAGCTGCATCAGATACTGCTATATACTCAGCTTCCGTCGCAGAATCTGCTACAATGCTCTGCTTAGAGCTCTTCTAGCTTACTGCTCCATTATTCAGGAGGAATATGTATCCAGATTGCGATTTCTGGTCATACTGGTCAGTTTGGAAACTTGCATCTGTGTAACCAGTTACACAGAGCTCGTCATCCAATCCACTATAGACCAAGAATAAGTCCTTAGTCCTTCTTAAGTACTTAAGGATATTCTTGACAGCAGTTCAATGGCCCTCACCGGGGTCCTGTTGATATCTGTTGGTCATACTTAAGACAAACAAGATATCCGGTCGAGTACATAACATGGCTTACATGATAGATCCTATGGCCGAGGAATAGGAACCTTACTCATGCGACCTCGCTGATGAGGTGTACTAGGACACAAATCCTTGCTGAGGTGAATACCATGAAACATGGGTATGAAACCCCTCTTTGATTCCTGCATACTAAACCTATGCAGTATCTTGTCTATATATGTGTTCTGACTGAGTCCTAGAAGTCTTTTAGATCTATCTCTATAGATCCTAATTCCTAGGATGTGGGTGGCTTCACCCAAGTCTTTCATCGAGAAAGACTTTCCTAACCAAGACTTGACACTCTGCAAGGTAGGAATGTCATTCCTAATAAGTAGGATGTCATCGACATAGTGTAACACCCCAATTTTTAGGCCTAGAGATGCCAGGAAGAGAATTCAAGGGCATAATCGTAATTATGGGAAAGATCGGGCTGATAGCCGATGAGTACCATATTTTGCCAGAAAATAGAGAAAATTATGCTGATCATTTCACTGAACTGTGAAATGTGCATATGAGGTCTCTAGGTGTATGAAAGAATTAGAAATATGACCAGGGGTAAAATGGTCATTTTGGAAAAGTGTGCGCGTGAGTGCTTTTTCAGGCCAAAACAGCCCGGTCCGGATAAAATATCTGAAAATACCGGGAGATAGAGGAAAGGATTCCGGATTGAATGAGGAGTCACAGAATTTTGATTTGAGGTCCCGATTTTTCTGTAAAAATTCCTGAAGATGGGAATTTACAGTTATAATCGGTAAAGAAAAGGCAGTCCGAATAGAGATGATCAGACTATGGCCAGAGGCCATACAGTGTTGTCTAAGGCCCGTAGTGACACCAGGGAAGGCCCAAGCCCATAATATCAGTTCAGTGGTAAGGGGGGCCGGTGTCCGGGAAAAATGTGCAAAATGACGAAAATGCCCTTATGTTATAGAATAACTGAAGAATGAGTAAAGGGTATTTTGGTCATTTGGCTAAGGTTAGACAGTCAAGAAGGGGTATCTGGATAGTTGACCAGGGCCAGAGAATACTCTGGTAAAATATGAAAAGACAATAATGCCCCTAGACCTAGTAAAGGAAATGAAAGGACTTAAGTGCAATTATGGAAAGTTTCAAGGCCAAAAAGGAAAGTAGACAAAAATGTGGGGTCCTTAAGTGTTATTTTAGCCAAGTAAAAAGGGACTTAAATGAAAAGAAGAAAAGTTCCCTGGGGCTAAATTGTAATTAAAGAAAGTCAGGCCGGAAGTGGTTTGGACTGTCCGACAGCATTTCAGTCCCAGATTTCACCGGTAGAGAGAGCAAGTGACGCTCGGTAATCTGACTTAATACAGGAATTTTTGAAGACTCCAGATAGCCAGAAATGGACTGATCGTCCAAAAGTTATAAAAATTCATACCGGGTATCCTAGAATTCAGATCTAGGTGAGAAAATACAGGATGATACGTCCTTATGGGGCGGATGTCGGGAAACTGACAGAATACCGATAGGAGGCCTGTAGAAAAAGTTATTCGCAAATCAGAAAATCCAGACGGAGTGTGAGGCCTCGGGGGATCCGATAGGGAGATTTATCGGTATTTAAAAAGGGACTGAATGAGTTCGGATGACCTCAGTCAGATGACTGATATGACTCACAGGGATGCCTGAACACCGCAGGCTAGTGTTTCGGACAGAAGGAGCCGGTGTCCGGATATGTGTATAAACGGTGAATAATAGATAAAATATTCAATAATTATTAAAAGGGGAAGATTCCTCGTAATGCGTGCCATGAGGATATTGGACCCAGAAAGGCCCAATAATGGCGCCAACAGAGGCCAGTAAGACACTTGGACTGATAGGTGGGCCAGTGTCCGGCAGAACCCCGGAAAAGTGCGAAATTACGAAAATGCCCCTGTGTTGTACAAAAGGGTAACAGATGAATGAAGGGCATTTTGGTAATTCTGAACAGGCCCAGGAGCCAAGGTACATACATATAAAGTTACTGAGAATTAGTATATACCCTGACAGAGTACAGAAGGGTGTAAAATGACGATTTTACCCTTAGGGTTAAAATAGTGCAAGAAAGGGCACCCAAGGGTATTTTGGTAATTTACCAAGGGCTGTTTCTTGGGAATCGAGCCATCAGAGTACTTGGGCTTGATCAGGATCCAAGATAACATACCCAGAGCCCAAAAACGTAGCCTATGAAGTATGTGGGAAAAAGTGGCATTA